>JAUIMM010001437.1:0-600000 GCA_031769625.1 Taudactylus pleione | reverse complement strand
GACTGCAGCAAAAATGTGTAATGACACTTCTGTAGGTAAAAGAACAGTCGCTGTCTCATTCACTTCACATCTTGCTAAATTTACCATGGTCCTCATATAGGGCATCCCGCATCTTATCGGGTACATACCGCAGTTAATAACCATGGCATGTACCTAGAAATGCGAATAAAATGGTAAAGGACAGCTCTCCACCATAAGAGCTGCGCTTTGCGATACCCTCGAATAGAAACTGCCACACAAAACACTTTTTAGTACATTTCCCCGTTAAGAGTTAAACAGAGATATTTCTGGCTGCATTCAGCGGTATGCAGTACCGCCATCTTTTCTGTTGGTACTCCAGAGTACGCAGTACCGCCATCTTTTCTGTAGGTACTCCAGAGTACGCCATACCGCCATCTTTTCTGTTGGTACTCCAGAGTACGCAGTACCGCCATCTTTTCTGTTGGTACTCCAGAGTACGCAGTACCACCATCTTTTCTGTTGGTACTCCAGATTACGCCGTACTGCCATCTTTTCTGTTGGTACTCCAGAGTACGCAGTACTGCCATCTTTTCTGTTGGTACTCCAGAGTACGCAGTACCACCATCTTTTCTGTTGGTACTCCAGATTACGCCGTACTGCCATCTTTTCTGTTGGTACTCCAGAGTATGCAGTACTGCCATCTTTTCTGTTGGTACTCCAGAGTACGCAGTACCACCATCTTTTCTGTTGGTACTCCAGATTACGCCGTACAGCCATCTTTTCTGGTGGTAGTAAATATTCACGTGAATGCTCGATAATATATTATTGTGTATAATTAGGACAAGGTGACTTCTGAATTTATTACTATCACTGCCAAGCAGCATTTCTAGGTCACACAGGGTGTAGTATATATTCTTGTACACCTAAAGATGAGTCTTATACCACATATACATGTGAGAGCGCCTTGTGCATCCTTTCCTACGTATATTCTCAGGGCACATGTGTCCAACTCATGACAAGGAGAGAAGTCTTATACATGGAGTACTCATAACCGGAAGCGAGGATAGCCCTGTCTCCAGGTGCTCAGACCGGTCTCCTCATGCCCAGCCAGTCACACCTGTATATTACAGCGCTCAGGGCATAGCCACCCTCATACGGGCAACGCCCACTGTCTTCACATGCAGGACAGGATGGCACAATTTCTTCTCCATTACAGAGATCATCTCAGCTCTTCTCCTAATATAGAGCAACACAACCCCCCCTTCAACCCACCACCAGCACTATGCCAAATAATTATCCCAGTCAAGAGACAGAATAATCATTGCCAGCTCTCAGAAGGTTTTCTCAGGGTGAGCTGACTTTGGGGGAGATTTATCAAAGCTTGCAGAGAGATAAAGTACCAACCAACCAGCTCCTAACTGTCAGTTTTCAAACACAGCCTGTAACAAGACAGCTAGGAGCTGATTGGTTGGTACTTTATCTCTCCCCAAGCTTTGATAAATCTTCCCCGATAGCTCTGACCTCTGTGCTGATTATGAAGGGTCACAAATAATATTCAGGTTTCCTATGCACTGATCTGAGGGACAGAGAACAAAGCTTAAAAATAATGAATCTCTGGCAGATTGTCTGACGGTCTGATATTTAGTTTTTATGCGTTCAGCGTGTACTCACCTCACCCAGTAAGTCAGTGGGGATCTGCCAAAGTGACGGACAGCTCTATGTGGGTCGGGAATTCATGAGACAGATTCTGCAAGAATTTCCTGCACAGGACCAAGTGGTCACTTTCCGTACAGAAGAAGAAAGTGAGGTTTCAGATCCCGTATTTTCATCTCTCACTTATTGTCCCCCATCAGCGGTAGCCCAGAAACCAGGGGGTGATGGCTCTGGCAACTTTCTCTTCTGCTTTCTGCATCCGGGACAGAAATTGTCCTTTCACTTCTTAGACAATAACTCACAGCTCAGCTGCTTATTTATGGAAGGGAAACTTTCCCTCTATCTAGTTCTCCTTTCTAGGAAGAGGCCTGAGGTGTCTCCCTGCCCAACACCCAGACCTGGCTCCTAGACCTGCACACTAACCTCATGGAGATAGACAACATACAGACAGGAGGCCTCAGCCTGTCCATGGTGTAAATTCACCTATAGATCCCATACAGTAGGATGTACAACACAGACTATACTCATATGAAGATGTAGGATAGGGGCAAAGTCTGAGCACCCACCTCCATTGTCCACAGCACTCCTCATCATTTTGCCAGCACTGTGCCCAAAAATTACTCCAGTACTTATCACACATCATTATACCAGCACTGTGCCCAATAATTACACCGGTACTTATCACACATCGTTATACCAGCACTTTGCCCAATAATTACACAGGTACTTATAACACATCATTATATCACCACTGTGCCCAATAATTAGTGTGATAGTACTTCCCACACATCATTATACCAGCACTGTGCCCAATAATTACACCGGTACTTATCACATATCGTTATACCAGCACTTTGCCCAATAATTACACAGGTACTTATAACACATCATTATATCAGCACTGTGCCCAATAATTACTGTGATAGTACTTCCCACACATCATTATACCAGCACTGTGCCCAATAATTACACCGGTACTTATAACACATCATTATATCAGCACTGTGCCCAATAATTACTGTGATAGTACTTCCCACACATCATTATACCAGCTCTGTGCCCAATAATTACACCGGTACTTATCACACATCATTATACCAGCACTGTGCCCAATAATTACACTGGTACTTATCACACATCATTATACCAGCACTGTGCCCAATAATTATACCGGTACTTATCACACATCATTATACCAGCACTGTGTCCAATAATTACTCTGGTACTTATCACACATCATTATACCTGCACTGTGCCCAATAATTACTCCAGTACTTATCACACATCATTATACCAGCACTGTGCCCAATAATTACTCCAGTACTTATCACACATCATTATACCAGCACTGTGCCCAATAATTACTCTGGTACTTATCACACATCATTATACCTGCAATGTGCCCAATAATTACTCTGATATTTCCCACACATCATTATACCAGCACTGTGCCCAATAATTACACCGGTACTTATCACATATCGTTATACCAGCACTGTGCCCAATAATTACTGTGATAGTACTTCCCACACATCATTATACCAGCACTGTGCCCAATAATTACACTGGCACTTATAACTAATCATTATACCAGCAATGTGCCCAATAATTACACCGGTACTTATCACACATCATTATACCAGCACTGTGCCCAATAATCACACCGGTACTTATCACACATCATTATACCAGCACTGTGCCCAATAAGTACTGTGATAGTACTTCCCACACATCATTATACCAGCACTGTGCCCAATAATTACACTGGCACTTATCACACATCATTATACCAGCACTTTGCCCAATAATTACACCGGTACTTATAAAACATCATTATACCAGTACTGTGCCCAATAATTACTGTGATAGTACTTCCCACACATCATTATACCAGCACTGTGCCCAAAAATTACACTGGCACTTATAACAAATCATTATACCAGCAATGTGCCCAATAATTACTCCAGTAATTATCACACATCATTATACCAGCACTGTGCCCAATAATTACTCTGGTACTTATCGCACATCATTATACCAGCACTGTGCCCAATAATTACTCTGGTACTTATCACACATCATTATACCAGCACTGTGCCCAATAATTACTCTGATAGTACTTCCTGCACATCGTTATACCAGCACTGTGCCTCCTAATTACTCTGATAGTAATTCTTGCACATTATTATACCAGCACTGTGCCTCCTAATTACTCTTAGTATTTCCCACACATCATTATACCAACACTGTGCCCTCTAATTACTCAGATAGTACTTCCCGCACATCATTATACCAGCACTGTGCCTCCTAATTACTCTGATAGTACTTCTCGCACATTATTATACCAGGACTGTGCCTCCTAATTACTCTAATAGTACTTCCCGCACATCATTATACCAGCACTGTGCCCTTTAATTACTCTGGTACTTCCCACGCATCATTATACCAGCACTGTGCCCCCTAATTACTCTGATAGTACTTCTCGCACATTATTATACCAGCACTGTGCCCCCTAATTCCTCTGATAGTACTTCCCACACATCATTATACCAGCACTGTGCCATCTAATTACTCAGATAGTACTTCCCGCACATCATTATACCAGCACTGTGCCTCCTAATTACTCTGATAGTACTTCCCACACATCATTATACCAGCACTGTGCCCTTTAATTACTCTGGTACTTCGCACACATCATTATACCAGCACTGTGCCCCCTAATTACTCAGATAGTACTTCCCACACATCATTATACCAGCACTGTGCCCTTTAATTACTCTGGTACTTTGCACACATCATTATACCAGCACTGTGCCCCCTAATTACTCAGATAGTACTTCCCACACATCATTATACCAGCACTGTGCCTCCTAATTACTCAGATAGTACTTCCCACACATCATTATACCAGCACTGTGCCCTCTAATTACTCTGGTACGTCCCACTCATCATTATACCAGCACTATGCCCTCTAATTACTCAGATAGTACTTCCCACACATCATTATACCAGCACTGTGCCCTCTAATTACTCAGATAGTATTTCCCACACATCATTATACCAGCACTGTGCCTCCTAGTTACTCTGATAGTACTTCCCACACATCATTATACCAGCACTGTGCCCTCTAATTACTCTGATAGTCCTTTGCGCACATTATTACATCAGCGCTGTGCCCACTAATTACTCTGATAAGTCTTGGACATTATTATACCAGCACTGGGCCCCCTAATTACTTCCTACACATCATTATACCAGCTCTGTGCCCACTAATTACTCTGGTACTTCCTATATTTCATTATACCAGCACTGTGCCTCCTAATTACTCTGGTACTTCATATATTTCTTTATACCAGCACTGTGCCCCCTAATTGCTCTGGTTCTTCCTATATTTAATTATACCAGCACTGGGGCCCCTAATTACTCTGGTTCTTCCTACACATCATTATACCAGCACTGGGGGCACCTTGCACAGACCCACTGGCAGCAACATACGCGCTCATGGGTTACTGTAGAGAGATTCAGGAAGCAGTGACCCTGGAAAAGGCCTTTTCCTCTGATAATGCTGCCAGGAGGAAGGATAAGTACTTGTTTGGACGTTTCAGGGACTGTCGCCATAGTGAGTGACCCTCAGTGGTAATGTACAGTGTATGGGGAGGATGATCCCAGAACCTACAGATAACATGTTCTCAGCTGGAAATTTCAGGCAGAAATCCATCTTGCAGCCCCTTGAAGCCCATTCTTAGAGGGAAACATGTAGACAGGTGCACACATTACATTAACTGACAGGACCATGGGTGTGGGCTGTGGGGTTAGGTAGTGATGGTGGAGATAATATTTGGTATATACAGGAAGCAGGAGGTAATGAATAGGGAAATCTCATTTGCAATTACCCATTGATACCTAGGGGGTAAATTTAATAAGAATCGAGTTTGGTCGAGTTTTATTTTTTTTTTAAAACACTTTTTACTTTGCCGAAACTGGAATGAGTTTTCCGTTTTTCAACTTTGCAAATTTACTAAGAAGTGAGTTTAGGTGAAAGTGACTTTTCCGATGGTAAAGTAGATCGAGATTTCTTCCCCTAGTTGCGAGTTTAGATGAGATTACTCACCCGAGATTGTAGTGTTTTCTCTCTGCCAAACTCACCCAAACAAGCAGCCTGCACATGTCAGTGAGATATTTGAAGACTGCTTGTGTTGTACCACTAAAAAACGGGTTAAAAAATAATAATAAAATGACGTAGGGTCCCCCCCAAAAGCATAACCAGCCCCGGACTTGCCAGCCAGTCCTGGTTCCTAAAATTATGGGCAACAAAACGAGTGGGGTTTCACCGTAATTTAGGAACCAGCACCAGGCTGCAGGGCCAATCCTGGTTTTAAATATAGGGGGATAAAAATTGCGTAGGGGCCCCCCTATATGTAAAACCAGCACCAGACCCAAACTGACCAGGGTGTAATGCCACAGCCAGGAGACCCTATTACCAGGTCTCCAGGGCCAAAGCGTTCTCACCCCAGGCCGGTCAGGCCAAGCCAGGGATCTCAAGGGAGGTTGGGACTGTCACAAGAAGGGGTCTCCCCTCTCCAAAAACCCCAGGCTTGGTCTGAAGCCCGGGGCTCTTCCCCGCACCCCTGGGCTGTGGGCACGGGGTAATAAAGTGTAAAATCAAAGTAAACTATTGTATTTTGCAGTAGAACTACAGGTGCCAGTATACCTGCCTTTTGGCACTTGTGAAACTACAAGTGCCAGCAGGCGGCCGGCACCGTACCTCCACTGTAAAATAAACAGTTAAACAAATACAGTACACACAACGTATACAGTAAAAGGTTATTACACACATATCTTACTCACACATACTTAGCTGCTGCCAGATGTTCACTCTAGGGTCTCCTGGCTGTGGTCGGTTTGGGTCCAGTGCTGGTTTTAAATATAGGGGGACCCCTACGCAATTTTTTAACCCCTATATTTAAAAACAGGACTGGCCCTGCAGCCTGGTGCTAGTTCCTAAATTATGGTGGAACCCTACTCGTTTTGTTCTCCCTAATTTTTGGAACCAGGACTGGCTGACAAGTCCAGGGCTGGTTATGGCTTTTGGGGGGAGACCCTACGTAATTTTTTTAAATAAAAAAAACACTTTATATTAGGTATACAGGCAGAAACATACACAAATCACACTGATCTGTGTATGTTTCTGGTAAACTAGCAGCTCTGGAGGTGGCCTATTTGAAACTTCAATTTACAGTACCATTGAGTTTGCTACAATCTCACCCAAGATTGTAAACTCGAATCTTAGTAAATTCCCGAGTTGCATCTTTTTCATGAAAAGTACTTCCTAGTTGGCCGATGGTGAGTTTCTTCGAGTTTGCTATCTCACAGTGAAAAGAGAGAACTTTCTTCCAAACTCACCCGAGTTTGTCTTTAGTAAATTTGCGAGTTGAAAAACATTCCTAAACTGACGTGAAATTGCAATCTCACCCAAACTCGATTCTTAGTAAATTTACCCCCTAGCTTTGGTCTTGGATCCTGTTAGTCTGGTCTCAGGGACTGCCTGATAGAGTCCTAACTATAGGGGGTAAATTTACTAAAGTGAGTTTTTAGAAGTGGAGATGTTGCCCATAGCAACCAATCAGATTCTACATAACATTTAACTAACACCTTCTAGAAGATAATAGCTAGAATCTGATTGGTTGCTATGGGCAACATCTCCACTTCTAAAAACACTCAGTTTAGTAAATTTACCCCTAAGTCTGATTCAGAGATGTGTGCGCTATTACCTTGACAGCTGTGATTTCTCCTCGCAGCCTATGTGTGAAAATATGCAAATGCCTGGCAACAGACTCCGCCCATGAACTAGCGTGCAACGGTCCGAGCAGATGCTGCTACACCCACTTTCCCTATCTGCGTTGTGAGTAGATTTGCCGGGTGTTGGGAGCACATCATCATTCTGGCAACATTGGATGCACATCGACTCCTCGAGTAAGTCCTAGGCAGCTCACTCGCCATGGTGCTGTGACATTGAGGGACAGTCCCCTCAGTCAGGACAGATGGGGTGGGTGGACTTCACACTAGGGGTGAGCGGGTTCGGATTTCTGAAATCCGAACCCCCCCGAGCCCCCCCGATCCGAGTCCGATCCGAGTCAGGCTCGACTTTTCCCGCCTGACTCGGATCTGAAATCGAGGCAAAACGTCATCATCCCGCCTTCCGAGTCTCGCGGGTTTTGGATCCTATATAAGGAACCCGCGTCGGCGCCATTTTCTCACTCGGCTGTGGACAGTGAAGAGGGAGGGTGGGAGTTAGGGCTGGCTGGGCTGTGTAGTGTAGTGTAGTGTAGTGCAGAGTAGTGTTGTGCTGCGCTGTGCTGCTGTTGTCCACTACTTCAAAGTCCATAGGGGCTGGCTGTGTTGTGCTGTGCTGCTGTTGTTAATAGGGGCTGTGTCCACTACTTCAAAGTCCATAGGGGCTGGCTGGACTGTGTTGTGCAGTCAGTTCTCCATAGGGGCTGTGTCCACTCCAAAGTCCTGTGCAGTGTCCCAGTCCTAAAGGGGTGCTGTAGTGTTGTCCAGGGGGTGCTCTGTCCATCAGGGGTGCTCCCCCCAAGTGCTAAAAAATAATATTTTTTGTGTGTTTGTGAATTGTGTGCGCAGTAGCCGCACGTGCATCAACAAAGTAGTGCCAAGCGTGCGCCTGTGTCATAAGTAAAGGGCCGGCTGGCTTGACCGTTAAAGGGTGCTGTAACCCTCAAAGTACACTCCAAACCAAAAAAAATATATATTTTCTGTGTTTGTGAATTGTGTGCGCAGTAGCCGCACGTGCATCAACAAAGTAGTGCCAAGCGTGCGCCTGTGTCATAAGTAAAGGGCCGGCTGGCTTGACCGTTAAACGGTGCTGTAACCCCCAAAGTACACTCCAAACCAAATAACAAAAATTATTTTCTGTGTTTGTGAATTGTGTGCGCAGTAGCCGCACGTGCATCAACAAAGTAGTGCCAAGCGTGCGCCTGTGTCATAAGTAAAGGGCCGGCTGGCTTGACCATTAAAGGGTGCTGTAACCCCCAAAGTACACTCCAGTCCAAACCAAAAAAAAAAATATTTTCTGTGTTTGTGAATTGTGTGCGCAGTAGCCGCACGTGCATCAACAAAGTAGTGCCAAGCGTGCTCCTGTGTCATAAGTAAAGGGCCGGCTGGCTTGACCGCTAAAGGGTGCTGTAACCCCCAAAATACACTCCATTCCAAACCAAAAAAAAATATATTTTCTGTGTTTGTGAATTGTGTGCGCAGTAGCCGCACGTGCATCAACAAAGTAGTGCCAAGCGTGTGCCTGTGTCATAAGTAAAGGGCCGGCTGGCTTGACCGTTAAAGGGTGCTGTAACCCCCAAAGTACACTCCAAACCAAAAAAATATATATTTTCTGTGTTTGTGAATTGTGTGCGCAGTAGCTGCACGTGCATCAACAAAGTAGTGCCAAGCGTGCGCCTGTGTCATAAGTAAAGGGCCGGCTGGCTTGACCGTTAAAGGGTGCTGTAACCCCCAAAGTACACTCCAGTCCAAACCAAAAAAAAAATTATTTTCTGTGTTTGTGAATTGTGTGCGCAGTAGCCGCACGTGCATCAACAAAGTAGTGCCAAGCGTGCGCCTGTGTCATAAGTAAAGGGCCGGCTGGCTTGACCGTTAAAGGGTGCTGTAACCCCCAAAGTACACTCCAAACCAAATAACAAAATATTTTTTCTGTGTTTGTGAATTGTGTGCGCAGTAGCTGCATGTGCATCAACAAAGTAGTGCCAAGCGTGCGCCTGTGTCATAAGTAAAGGGCCGGCTGGCTTGACCGTTAAAGGGTGCTGTAACCCCCAAAGTACACTCCAGTCCAAACCAAAAAAATATATATTTTCTGTGTTTGTGACTTGTGTGCACTGTGGCTGCAGGTGCATCAACAAAGGAGCAGCGCCAAGCGTGCGCCTGTGTCCCATAAGTAAAGAGCCGGCTGGCTCATTTCTTAAAGGGTGGTGTAACCCACAAAGTGCTCTACTCTCCAGCAAAAATAAAAAAATATTTTCTGTGTTTGTGTGCGCTTTAGCCGCACGTATATATCAATATAACATAAATGGAGGACCAAACTTTCTCCGATAAAAATAAAATAGGGAAAGATCAAGAACCACTTCCTCCTAGTGCTGTTGCTGCTGCTGGGAGTTGTTCATCATCCCAGAGAGGAAGTAGGAACATCACTACTTTTACTAAACAATTGACCCTCCAACAGTCCCTAGCGATGAGGATGAAGTACGACAGCAGTCATCCTGAAACAAAACGTATAACTGAGGCCTTGACTGCTATGTTGGTGTTAGACGTGCGTCCGGTATCCACCATTAGTGCAGTGGGATTTAGACAATTGATGGAGGTAGTGTGTCCCCGGATTCAAATCCCGTCTAGATTCCACCTGCATCCTCAAAGCAGCAGCGACAAGCGTGCGTCTGTCTGTTAAAGGGTGGTGACACCCTCAAAGTGTGCTACACAAACAATAAAAATATTGTTCTTTTTTTTCCGGTCTTTGTGAAATGTGTGGGCTGTAGCCGCACCTGCATCCTTAAAGCAGCAGTGACAAGCGTGCGTCTGTCTGTTAAAGGGTGGTGACACCCTCAAAGTGCGCTCCACAAACAATAAAAATATTCTTCTTTTCTTTCTGTCTTTGTGAATTGTGTGGGCTGTAGCCGCACTTGCATCCTCAAAGCAGCAGCGACAAGCGTGTGTCTGTCTGTTATTGGATTACATCGGTGACAGAATCCAAGTAGGCATGTCAGACAGTCCGTACCTGTACTGGCAGGAAAAAGAAGCAATTTGGAGGTCCCTGTACAAACTGGCTCTATTTTACCTGAGTTGCCCCCCCTCCAGTGTGTACTCCGAAAGAGTGTTTAGTGCAGCCGGGAACCTTGTCAGCGAAAGGCGTAGGAGGTTGCTTCCACAAAATGTGGAGAAGATGATGTTCATAAAATGAATTATCAACTCTTCCAGGGAGACCAGCCTCCAGAACGTACAGAGGGACCTGTGGTTGTGGATTCCAGCGGGGACGAATTAATACTCTGTGAGGATGAGGATGTACACACTGAAGAGGGTGAGGAATCGGTGGATGAGGAGGATGAGGATGACATCTTGCCTCAGTAGAGCCAGTTTGTGCAGGGACAGATTAATTGCCAGCTTGTTTTGTGGGGGCCCAAACGAACCAATCATTTCAGCCACAGTTGTGTGGCAGACCCTGGCGCTGAAATGATTGGTTTGTTAAAGTGTGCATGTCCTGTTTATACAACATAAGGGTGGGTGGGAGGGCCCAAGGACAATTCCATCTTGCACCTCTTTTTTTTCTTTGCATTATGTACAGTTTGGGGCCTAGTTTTTCAAACTGCCATCCTGTCTGCCACTGCAGTGTCACTCCTAGATGGGCCACGTGTTTGTGCCGCCCACTCGTGTCGCTTAGCATAGTCATCCAGCTACCTCGGTGCAACCTTTTGGACATAAAAACACTATTGTGAGGTGTGAGGTGTTCAGAATAGACTGGAAATGAGTGGAAATTAAGGTTATTGAGGTTAATAATAGCATAGGAGCAGAAAAACCTACAAATTCTGTGATTTTAGCTGTTTTTATGCTTTTACAGATCCAAAACACAAAACCCAGAACCCAAAACACGCAAGGGTGGTTTTGGCAAAACCAATCCAGATCCAAAACACGAAGAAAGATCCAGATCCAAAACCAAAACACAAAACACGAAAAGTGGCCGGTGCACACCCCTAATATATATATGTATTGTGACTGTGCAAATGAACAACTCACATAAATATGGCAGTAAAAGCAATTTATTACAGGAATCAGATTAACATTGCTATAAGGAAGGACTCCCAGGGATGGGTTCCAACCTTGTCTATAAAACTGAGGCACTTTATTCACTATCTCCTTCTTGGATGATGCACAACAGATACAGTGTAACTCAGAGCCGGATTGAGAACAGGGAATCCACAGCGGCCGCCCTGGGGACCCCACACACCCGAGGAGACCCCCACACACAGCTAACGTGTAGGCACTATGGAATATGTACACTGGGGCCACTACAGTGAGTTTAACACAGTTGTGACGTTAGGTTTATTTGCACATTATACTTTTTGATAACATCGCCATCGTAAATTATTATTGGTAAAGGACCCCACAATGGATACACTGTAATTACACACTAGGCACACTAAGTACACACTAGACATGATTACACAATGGATACACTTAAAGTACACACTAGACATGAGTACACAATGGATACACTGCAATTACACACTAGACATGAGTACACAATGGATACACTGTAAGTACACACTGGACATGAGTACACAATGGATTCACTGTAAGTACACACTAGACATGAGTACACAATTGATACACTAGACATGAATACACAATTGATACACTAGACATGAATACACAATTATTGCACTAGACATGAGTACACAATGGATACACTGTAAGTACACACTAGACATGAGTACACAATGGATACACTGTAAGTACACACTAGACATGAGTACACAATGGATACACTGTAAGTACAGACTAGACATGAGTACACAATTGATACACTAGACATGAATACACAATTGATACACTAGACATGAGTACACAATGGATACACTGTAAGTACACATCGGATCTATACTCACAGTAATGTTTGTACACTTGTCACCTTCTGCCTTGTCACTATTTGCCCCAAAAACCCTGAATTCTTTACCCCCGTCTGACTGTGCCCACTGAGCGGGGCGAGTACTCTGGGTAAGAAGTATTTACAAGTTACACTAATCTCTTGATACCGGGTTCACCTGGAGATGAAACCATTCTGGAGGTTATTTGGCCTGACATGTTCCCAGCCTGATCCCGACCTCACGACACAGGAGAATGAACTGAGGGCCTGATTCAGCAAGGAACGCAGTTGCTTATACGCACGCAAACGGTCGATTGTTGCGTACTGCGCATGCATATGTATCGCAGTGCGCGTGAGCGTACTAGCCACTGCGATTGGGACAGCGATCGCAGAGGATACGCAGACCCATGGCAGAGTGATTGACAGGAAGTGCCGTTTGTGGGCGGTGACGGGGGGGTGGTCGGGCGAATGCAGGCGTGCCAGTGCGTTTCAACGCTGTTGCAGGAGCGTGTATAAAATATCAACTGCGCTACCAGATGCCCGGTCTGAGGCCTCCTAGCGTGCGCTGAAGTAAGCAATTCCTGAGTAAGGTCTGGGCTTCATTAACTGTCCGATGTTACTCGACATTACCGATTGTTTCTCTATGTTGACAAAGTATACAGATGTGAGTAAGGGGAAGTGGGCATCCTTATGTTAGGCTGCGATCGCAATGCGAATGCAAACATTTACATGTCACCGCTGATTTTAGCAATTGCGTTGCGTGCGTTTTAGCAGAATAGCGATCCGTAGTGAATCCGGCCCTGACTCTCATCCCAGCTCTATTTATGATTTCCCTGTAATGCAAATGTGTAAATAGAGGACCTGAATCACAGACACATGTAATAGTCGCAGATGCCGCCATGATTGCGGCACTGAGCCAGGCGCAGAGTGTGGAGACAGAAGCAGATAATTGTGTGACTGGGATCTCTCTTATACTGTACAGCCCGTTCCTCTGACAAACCGGATTCATTCTAAAGTCCCCTTTTGGGAGTTATGACTCCATTTATTAAGTGGATATAGGAGGTTTCTACATAATTAGAAAGTCGGCGTGATAGTTCTACTGGAGGCTATGGCACACTCAGAATAGTGAGAGAAGGGTAATGAGTGGCCACCAGTCACACTCACTCATTGTGAGGGAAGAGCAGGAACCCGCTGAAAACGCTTCCCATTTCATGGGTGGCAATTTTTCGCTTGTCGTCTGTTTGGATCCAGACCATATCGTTCCGGCTCAGACTGAGGACGGTGCCCCCAGAGTTCACCTGGGGCTGATTCCGGGCATTTCTGTCGCAGAAGCTGAGAAGCCTCTCTGCATCGTTACCTCTTTTGGCCCAGATGTAGAGACAGAGGTCTCCAGCGGACACCACCTGAAAGGTGAAGTAATAGTAGCCGGGATCGGTACAGGTGAACTTTCCTGTATTGATGTTGTATATGTTTCCTTCACTTGTGATGATCTGGTTAAACACCAGCACGTTATCTGTAACCGTGGGCCGCGTGGCAGAGAAAACCGGCCGGCTCTGTTCTTTCATGTCAGCCACTGCCCCCTTGGAGCCTTTTAGGCCCTGGTCACCAGGAGGTCCTGAGAGGCCTTCCGGACCCTTGTACCCTATGTCTCCCGGCTGACCAGGGCTCCCAGGGTCTCCCGCATCACCTTTGCTTGTTTTCACTTCCAAAATCATCTGTCCAGCAGCTCCTGAGTGAGACAAAGAATAAGGGTTACAGTCTGTCATAATCACCTGGCGTCCTCCGGGAGCAATATTCTACCCAGTATACATTAGAGTATATATGCTCAGTGATGAGCCCACAGCAAATCCCACATGATGAGCCCATAGCAAATCCCACGTGATGAGCCCATAGCAAGTCCCACGTGATGAGCCCATAGCAAGTCCCACATGATGAGCCCATAGCAAGTCCCACGTGATGAGCCCACAGCAAGTGCCACGTGACGAGCCCATAGCAAGTCCCACGTGATGAGCCCATAGCAAGTCCCATGTGATGAGCCCACAGCAAGTCCCACGTGACGTGCCCATAGCAAATCCTACATGATGAGCCCATAGCAAGTCCCACGTGATGAGCCCATAGCAGGTCCCACGTAATGAGCCCATAGCAAGTCCCACGTAATGAGCCCATAGCAGGTCCCACGTAATGAGCCCACAGCAAGTCCCACGTGATGAGCCCACAGCAAGTCCCACGTGATGAGCCCATAGCAAATCCTACATGATGAGCTATGGGCAAGTCCCACGTGATGAGCCCATAGCAAGTCCCACGTGATGAGCTCATAGCAGGTCCCACGTAATGAGCCCATAGCAAGTCCCACGTGATGAGCCCATAGCAAGTCCCACGTAAGCCCATAGCAAGTCCCACGTTATGAGCCCATAGCAAATCCCATGTAATGAGCCCATAGCAAGTCCCACGTGATGAGCCCATAGCAAGTCCCACGTGATGAGCCCATAGCAAATACCATGTGATGAGCCCATAGCAAATCCTACATGATGAGCCCATAGCAAGTCCCACGTGATGAGCCCATAGCAGGTCCCACGTAATGAGCCCATAGCAAATACCACATGATGAGCCCATAGCAAATACCACGTGATGAGCACATAGCAAGTCCCACGTGATGAGCCCATAGCAAATCCCACGTGATGAGCCCATAGCAAATCCCACGTGATGAGCCCATAGCAAGTCCCACGTAATGAGCCCATAGCAAGTCCCACATAATGAGCCCATAGCAAATCCCACGTAATGAGCCCCTAACAAATACCACGTGATGAGCCCATAGCAAGTCCCACGTGATGAGCCCATAGCAAGTCCCACGTGATGAGCCCATAGCAAGTCCCATATGATGAGCCCATAGCAAATCCCACGTAATGAGCCCATAGCAAGTCCCACGTGATGAGCCCATAGCAAGTCCCACGTGATGAGCCCATAGCAAATACCATGTGATGAGCCCATAGCAAATCCTACATGATGAGCCAATAGCAAATACCACGTGATGAGCCCATAGCAAATACCACGTGATGAGCCCATAGCAAGTCCCACGTAATGAGCCCATAGCAAGTCCCACATGATGAGCCCATAGCAAATCCCACGTAATGAGCCCCTAACAAATACCACGTGATGAGACCATAGCAAGTCCCAAGTGATGAGCCCATAGCAAGTCCCACATGATGAGCCCATAGCAAATCCCACGTGATGAGCCCATAGCAAGTCCCACGTGATGAGCCCATAGCAAGTCCCACATGATGAGCCCATAGCAAATCCCACGAAATGAGCCCCTAACAAATCCCACGTGATGAGCCCATAGCAAGTCCCACGTGACGAGCCCATAGCAAGTCCCACGTGATGAGCCCATAGCAAGTCCCATGTGATGAGCCCACAGCAAGTCCCACGTGACGTGCCCATAGCAAATCCTACATGATGAGCCCATAGCAAGTCCCACGTGATGAGCCCATAGCAGGTCCCACGTAATGAGCCCATAGCAAGTCCCACGTAATGAGCCCATAGCAGGTCCCACGTAATGAGCCCACAGCAAGTCCCACGTGATGAGCCCACAGCAAGTCCCACGTGATGAGCCCATAGCAAATCCTACATGATGAGCTATGGGCAAGTCCCACGTGATGAGCCCATAGCAAGTCCCACGTGATGAGCTCATAGCAGGTCCCACGTAATGAGCCCATAGCAAGTCCCACGTGATGAGCCCATAGCAAGTCCCACGTAAGCCCATAGCAAGTCCCACGTTATGAGCCCATAGCAAATCCCATGTAATGAGCCCATAGCAAGTCCCACGTGATGAGCCCATAGCAAGTCCCACGTGATGAGCCCATAGCAAATACCATGTGATGAGCCCATAGCAAATCCTACATGATGAGCCCATAGCAAGTCCCACGTGATGAGCCCATAGCAGGTCCCACGTAATGAGCCCATAGCAAATACCACGTGGTGAGCCCATAGCAAATACCACGTGATGAGCACATAGCAAGTCCCACGTGATGAGCCCATAGCAAATCCCACGTGATGAGCCCATAGCAAATCCCACGTGATGAGCCCATAGCAAGTCCCACGTAATGAGCCCATAGCAAGTCCCACATAATGAGCCCATAGCAAATCCCACGTAATGAGCCCCTAACAAATACCACGTGATGAGCCCATAGCAAGTCCCACGTGATGAGCCCATAGCAAGTCCCACGTGATGAGCCCATAGCAAGTCCCATATGATGAGCCCATAGCAAATCCCACGTAATGAGCCCATAGCAAGTCCCACGTGATGAGCCCATAGCAAGTCCCACGTGATGAGCCCATAGCAAATACCATGTGATGAGCCCATAGCAAATCCTACATGATGAGCCAATAGCAAATACCACGTGATGAGCCCATAGCAAATACCACGTGATGAGCCCATAGCAAGTCCCACGTAATGAGCCCATAGCAAGTCCCACATGATGAGCCCATAGCAAATCCCACGTAATGAGCCCCTAACAAATACCACGTGATGAGACCATAGCAAGTCCCAAGTGATGAGCCCATAGCAAGTCCCACATGATGAGCCCATAGCAAATCCCACGTGATGAGCCCATAGCAAGTCCCACGTGATGAGCCCATAGCAAGTCCCACATGATGAGCCCATAGCAAATCCCACGAAATGAGCCCCTAACAAATACCACGTGATGAGCCCATAGCAAGTCCCACGTGATGAGCCCATAGCAAATCCTGTTTTTATAGACAAAGGGGTATATTTACTAACGGTTGATTTTAATAGATTTTGATTTAAAATCAATGAAAATCGATCAACATCAATGTTGTGTTCCTGGGGCTAAATCACACATGTATGGTACAATTCTAGGATGGGCACCCATTACAACTGTATATTCACACATACGTGTAAATATACAGACCGAAGTCTGAGTATGGCGAGGAACTGCCCATTGTGGGAATGGTGGGCGCTTTAGGCCTGATGGTCCAGATCAGGGGTTCCCATCCACAGTCCTCAAGGCACACCAACAGTCCAGGTTTTAAGGATAGCCACACTTGAGCACAGGTGGCTTAATTAGTACCTCAGTTATTTTGATTCAACCATCTGTGCTCAAGCATGGATATCACTAAAACCAGGACTGTTAGTGTGCCTTGAGGACCGAGGTTGGGAATCACTGGTCCAGTTGCTCTCTCTTAAATCGATCTCCTGAAAGGTAAGGGCCAGGGACGCCTGACCTCAGGCGGGAGGCAGAGTGCACACATGTCCCACTGCATTCCAGTACCAGGGGTCCTATTCCCCACCCCCAGGCATTGCTCAAACAACATTACAAATAAACAGAGAGAGACATAAGTAAAACAGGTGTTTTCGTGGGGGGGAGGGGGGGGGTTACCTGCAAATATTAAGGACCCCCCCGGATTTAAACTGGAGGGACCGCAGCAGATACCTCTGACATCTGATGCTGCCCCTCTAATTCCTAGAACAAAGCAGCCCCCATAAGATTCTATAAAGGGGGGCTGCTATGCAGCCGGCTTTATCAAGTTCCGGAATGTGAAGCCCCAATAGCTTATGCCAACTCCGGATAATGATAAATAGTCCCCAAAGAATGCAGAATATTATTTAGATATTATCCACATGAGGACTGCACTCTAAAGACCGCCTTTATTACATAGACATTATACCTGGTTCTCCGCAGTCTCCTTTCTGCCCCGGACGCCCATCACGGCCAGGCTTTCCCAGGTGACCATCCTTTCCTTCTGTAGCTGTGCACACATCTGACTGGCACCAAACCCGACTTAGGTCTACTGCCAGCAACAGGGCGAGGATAGGAAAATGTATCCGCATCTCTGACCTGGAAATGGGGCATATTACATGATTTTCTGAGAAATATGAACATTATAACAATATTACAATAGAAATATACTACAGTATACAGCATCATGCACTATGGCAACGTGCTGTACTGTAATATTCTGTAATATACTACTAAATAACATGTGCAATACTTTAATATATAATATTTTATACTACTGTTTATTATGTGCTGTACTGTAATACAGTGTAATATATTCATATATCATGTACAGTACTGTCATTTATTATACTGCTTTATATCATATACTGTACTGTAATATATGTAATACTGCATAATGCTCCCTCATATATCAACCCAACGGCTCCTACTGCAAAGGGAAGATGGGACACGTTTGCAATCAGGGAAGAGCGGAGATGAGCCGGGGAGAGCAGGGTAGAGAGAGGTACCCTGCAGTATATACAGTAATATAACAGTACAGTCCACGAAGCTGTAGCACAGTATATAATATTACAGTACAGCACATGATAACAGGCAATAGTACATAAAGGTACAGTACACGATACCGTAGCACAGTATTGTATATCATTACAGTATTGTATATAATATAATGAAGCAGTATATATATAAAACAACAGAACATGATATAATAGAATAGTATAAAATATTACAGTACAGCACAAGACAACAGACAGTAGTATAAAGTACAGTACCTGATACCGTAGCACAGTACATCATTAGAGAAGAGTAGATAATATAATGGAGCAGTACTATAAATATATATAAATATATTTAGAGAGAGAGAGAGAGAGAGAGAGAGAGAGAGAGAGAAAACAAAGCATGATCTACTAGAGCAATATATAATATTACAGTACAGCACATATAACAGAAAACAGTATATAATAATAGTACAGTACACGTTAGCATAGTGTAGTATATTGTTACACTATAGTACATAATATAATGGGATGGGTATGGCTTATCTTCATACAAAATGGCGACAACGACAAGGAGGCCGTGATAGTAGTAATGCGATGTACAGCATCATGTATAAAGTTCTAAAGCCAACATTCTGATTTTCAATATCTACAGCCCAATATACAGTAATAGAGCAGTATATAGTACAGTGTATTACATAGAGCATCCGGGATGTGACTCTCAGCCATGGATGTAGCATAGAGGACACCAGACCCGAGTACTCACCTGTGTCAGTGTCCTCAGTGAGATAACTGTACTGTACTACAGCCCAATATACAGTAATAGAGCAGTATATATTATTACAGTGTAGTACATAGAGTATCCGGGATGTGACTCTCAGTCATGGATGTAGTATAGAGGACACCAGACCCCAGTACTCACCTGTGTCAGTGTCCTCAGTGAGATAACTGTACTGTACTACAGCCCAATATACAGTAATAGAGCAGTATATATTATTACAGTGTAGTACATAGAGTATCCGGGATGTGACTCTCAGCCATGGATGTAGCATAGAGGACACCAGACCCCAGTACTCACCTGTGTCAGTGTCCTCAGTGAGATAACTGTACTGTACTACAGCCCAATATACAGTAATAGAGCAGTATATATTATTACAGTGTAGTACATAGAGTATCCGGGATGTGACTCTCAGCCATGGATGTAGCATAGAGGACACCAGACCACAGTACTCACCTGTGTCAGTGCTCTCAGTGAGATAACTGTACTGTACTACAGCCCAATATACAGTAATAGAGCAGTATATATTATTACAGTGTAGTACATAGAGTATCCGGGATGTGACTCTCAGTCATGGATGTAGTATAGAGGACACCAGACCCCAGTACTCACCTGTGTCAGTGTCCTCAGTGAGGTAACTGTACTGTACTACAGCCCAATATACAGTAATAGAGCAGTATATATTATTACAGTGTAGTACATAGAGTATCCGGGATGTGACTCTCAGTCATGGATGTAGTATAGAGGACACCAGACCCCAGTACTCACCTGTGTCAGTGTCCTCAGTGAGATAACTGTACTGTACTACAGCCCAATATACAGTAATAGAGCAGTATATATTATTACAGTGTAGTACATAGAGTATCCGGGATGTGACTCTCAGCCATGGATGTAGCATAGAGGACACCAGACCCCAGTACTCACCTGTGTCAGTGTCCTCAGTGAGATAACTGTACTGTACTACAGCCCAATATACAGTAATAGAGAAGTATATATTATTACAGTGTAGTACATAGAGTATCCGGGATGTGACTCTCAGCCATGGATGTAGCATAGAGGACACCAGACCCCAGTACTCACCTGTGTCAGTGTCCTCAGTGAGATAACTGTACTGTACTACAGCCCAATATACAGTAATAGAGCAGTATATATTATTACAGTGTAGTACATAGAGTATCCGGGATGTTACTCTAAGCCATGGATGTAGCATAGAGGACACCAGACCACAGTACTCACCTGTGTCAGTGTTCTCAGTGAGATAACTGTACTGTACTACAGCCCAATATACAGTAATAGAGCAGTATATATTATTACAGTGTAGTACATAGAGTATCCGGGATGTGACTCTCAGCCATGGATGTAGTATAGAGGACACCAGACCCCAGTACTCACCTGTGTCAGTGTCCTCAGTGAGATAACTGTACTGTACTACAGCCCAATATACAGTAATAGAGCAGTATATATTATTACAGTGTAGTACATAGAGTATCCGGGATGTGACTCTCAGTCATGGATGTAGTATAGAGGACACCAGACCCCAGTACTCACCTGTGTCAGTGTCCTCAGTGAGATAACTGTACTGTACTACAGCCCAATATACAGTAATAGAGCAGTATATATTATTACAGTGTAGTACATAGAGTATCCGGGATGTGACTCTCAGTCATGGATGTAGCATAGAGGACACCAGACCCCAGTACTCACCTGTGTCAGTGTCCTCAGTGAGATAACTGTACTGTACTACAGCCCAATATACAGTAATAGAGCAGTATATATTATTACAGTGTAGTACATAGAGTATCCGGGATGTGACTCTCAGTCATGGATGTAGTATAGAGGACACCAGACCCCAGTACTCACCTATGTCAGTGTCCTCAGTGAGATAACTGTACTGTACTACAGCCCAATATACAGTAATAGAGCAGTATATATTATTACTAGGGGTGTGCACCGGCCACTTTTCGTGTTTTGTGTTTTGGTTTTGGATCTGGATCTTTCTTCGTGTTTTGGATCTGGATTGGTTTTGCCAAAACCACCCTTCCGTGTTTTGGGTTCTGGGTTTTGTGTTTTGGATCTGTATTTTTTTGAAAAAAAGCATAAAAACAGCTAAAATCACAGAATTTGTAGGTTTTTCTGCTCCTATGCTATTATTAACCTCAATAACCTTAATTTCCACTCATTTCCAGTCTATTCTGAACACCTCACACCTCACAATAGTGTTTTTATGTCCAAAAGGTTGCACCGAGGTAGCTGGATGACTATGCTAAGCGACACGAGTGGGCGGCACAAACACGTGACCCATCTAGGAGTGACACTGCAGTGGCAGGCAGGATGGCAGTTAGAAAAACTAGGCCCCAAACTGTACATAATGCAAAGAAAAAAAGAGGTGCAAGATGGAATTGTCCTTGGGCCCTCCCACCCACCCTTATGTTGTATAAACAGGACATGCACACTTTAACAAATCAATCATTTCAGCGCCAGGGTCTGCCACACAACTGTGGCTGAAATGATTGGTTCGTTTGGGCCCCCACAAAACAAGCTGGCAATTAATGTGTCCCTGCACAAACTGGCTCTACGGAGGCAAGATGTCATCCTCATCCTCCTCATCCACCGATTCCTCACCCTCTTCAGTGTGTACATCCTCATCCTCACAAAGTATTAACTCGTCCCCACTTGAATCCACCACCACAGGTCCCTCTGTACCTTCTGGAGGCTGGTCTCCCTGGAAGAGCTGATAATTCATTTTGATGAACATCATCTTCTCCACATTCTGTGGAAGCAACCTCCTACGCCTTTCGCTGACAAGGTTCCCGGCTGCACTAAACACTCTTTCGGAGTACACACTGGAGGGGGGGCAACTCAGGTAAAATAGAGCCAGTTTGTACAGGGGCCTCCAAATTGCCTCTTTTTCCTGCCAGTACAGGTATGGACTGTCTGACATGCCTACTTGGATGCTGTCACCGATGTAATCCTCCACCATTCTGTCAATGGTGACAGTATCATATGCAGTGACAGTAGACATGTCAGAAATTGTTGCCAGGTCCTTCAGTCCGGACCAGATGTCCAAACTTGGTCCTGCCTGCCCTGCATCACCGCCAGCGGGTTGCTTAGGATACCTAAGTTTTTTCCTGGCAGCCCCAGTTGCGGGAGAAAATGAAGAAGGAGCCGTTGACGTGTCACGTTCCGCTTCAGCTGACAGTGTGTTCACCAGCAGGTCTTTGCACCTCTGCAGGCTTGTGTCGGCCGGAAAGAGAGACACCACATAGGCTTTAAACCTAGGATCGAGCACGGTGGCCAAAATGTAGTGGTCTGATTTCAACAGATTGACCACCCTGGAATCCTGGCAAAGCGAATGAAGGGCTTCATCCACAAGTCCCACATGCCGAGCGGAATCGCTCCGTCTTAGCTCCTCCTTCACTTTCTCCAGCTGCTTCTGCAAAAGCCTGATGAGGGGAATGACCTGACTCAAGCTGGCAGTGTCTGAACTGACTTCACGTGTGGCAAGTTCGAAGGGCTGAAGAACCTTGCACAACACGGAAATCATTCTCCACTGCGCTTGAGTCAGGTGCATACCCCCTCCTTTGCCTATGTCATAGGTGGATGTATAGGCTTGTATGGCCTTTTGCTGCTCCTCCATCCTCTGAAGCATATAGAGGGTTGAGTTCCACCGCGTCACAACCTCTTGCTTCAGGTGATGGCGGGGCAGGTTCAAGAGTGTTTGCTGGCGCTCCAGTCTTCGGCACGCAGTCGCTGAATGGCGAAAGTGGCCAGAAATTTTTCGGGCCACCCAAAGCGTCTCCTGCACGCCCCTGTCGCTTTTCAGAAAATTCTGCACCACCAACTTTATTGTGTGAGCAAAACATAGGACGTGCTGGAATTTGCCCAGATGTAATGCCCGCACAATATTGGTGGCGTTGTCAGATATCACAAATCCCCAGGAGAGTCTAAGTGGGGTAAGCCACTGGGCGATGATTTCCCTCAGTTTCTCTAAGAGGTTGTCGGCGGTGTGCCTCTTACTGAAACCGGTGATACACAGCGTAGCCTGCCTTGTAACGAGCTGGCGTTTCTGAGATGCTGCTACTGGTGACGCTGCTGCTGTTGCTGCGTAAGGTGATACATCTACCCAGTGGGCTGTCACAGTCATATAGTCCTTAGTCTGCCCTGTTCCACTTGTCCACATGTCCGTGGTTAAGTGGACATTGTGTACAACGGCATTTTTCAGGACACTGAGGACACTTTTTCTGACGTTTCTGTACAGTCTCGGTATCGCCTGCCTAGTGAAGTGGAATCTAGACGGGATTTGGAACCGGGGACACACTACCTCCATCAATTGTCTAAATCCCACTGCACTAATGGCGGATACCGGACGCACGTCTAACACCAACATAGCAGTCAAGGCCTCAGTTATACGTTTTGCTTCAGGATGACTGCTGTCGTACTTCATCCTCCTCGCTAAGGACTGTTGGAGGGTCAATTGTTTAGTAAAAGTAGTGGTGTTCCTACTTCCTCTCTGGGATGATGAACGACTCCCAGCAGCAGCAGCAACAGCAGCAGCAGCAGCAGTAGGCGTAGCAATGCAGGATCCTCCGGAGGAATCCCGGATAGGAGAGTCAGTCATGCCAGTGATATGGCCTGCAGGACTACTTCCGATCCTGACTAAGGAGGAAATTGACGAGGAGGGAGTTGACGGTGTGGTTTGCAGGCGCTTGGATACAACAGGACAACGGGATTTAGGTGTCCCTGGACTGCTTACGGTCTGAGCCAAAGTTTCTGAACTTGACAGTAACTTTTTATGAACGCGCTGCAGGTGCCGTATAAGGGAGGATGTTCCTAGGTGGTTGACGTCCCTACCCCTACTTATTTCACCTTTACATATGGTACATATGGCAAGACAGTTGTTCTCCGGATTTGGATAGAAATATTGCCAGACCAAAGAGGTGGAATGTTTGGTCTTCTGCCCAGGCATGACCGTGATGGGCTTTTTCATCCCACGGACAACAACTGTCTCCCCCGGAGCCTGATTTAAACAAACCACATCACCATCAGAATCCTCCTCGCCAACTTCCTCCTCAGCGCCAGCTACACCAGTATCCTCATCCTGTTGTACTTCAACAGTGACATCTTCAATTTGCATATCAGCAAGTGGACTGTGGGTGCTCCTTTCAGCACTTGCAGGGGGCGTGCAAATGGTGGAAAGAGCCACCTCTTCCCGTCCAGTGCTGGGAAGGTCAGGCATCGCAACCACCACCACACTTGGACTCTCTTTGGGGATTTGTGATATCTTCTTAGAAAGCACAGTTCTTCGCTGTGCTTTTGCCAGCTTAACTCTTTTGATTTTTTTAGTGGGAGGAGGGCTTCCATCGTCATGTGAAGCTGAACCACTAGTCATGAACATACTAGGGATCGACCTTAGCCGTTCCTTGCCACTCCGTGTCGTAAATGGCATATTGGCAAGTTTACGTTTCTCTTCAGCTGATTTAAATGTCTTTTTCAAGGTCATTTTCCTGAACTTTGCCATTTGGGATTGTATGTGCCCTCTACTATGACATTGGGCATCGGCCTTGGCAGACGACGTTGATGGCATGTTATCGTCTATGTCATGACTAGTGGCAGCAGCTTCAGCACTAGGAGGAAGTGGTTCTTGATCTTTCTCTATTTTATTTTTATCGGAGAAAGTTTGGTCCTCCATTTATGTTATATCGATTTGATATATACGTGCGGCTAAACACAGAAAATAAATTTTTTTTTGGTTCGGACTGGAGTGTACTTTGTGGGTTACAGCACCCTTTAACGGTCAAGCCAGCCGGCCCTTTACTTATGACACAGGCGCACTCTTGGCACTACTTTGTTGATGCACGTGCGGCTACTGCGCACACAATTCACAAACACAGAAAATAATTTTTTTTTGGTTTGGACTGGAGTGTACTTTGGGGGTTACAGCACCCTTTAACGGTCAAGCCAGCCGGCCCTTTACTTATGACACAGGCGCACGCTTGGCACTACTTTGTTGATGCACGTGCGGCTACTGCGCACACAATTCACAAACACAGAAAATATATTATTTTTTTAGCACTTGGGGGGAGCACCCCTGATGGACAGAGCACCCCCTGGACAACACTACAGCACCCCTTTAGGACTGGGACACTGCACAGGACTTTGGAACTGACTGCACAACACAGTCCAGCCAGCCCCTATGGACTTTGAAGTAGTGGACACAGCCCCTATTAACAACAGCAGCACAGCACAACACAGCCAGCCCCTATGGACTTTGAAGTAGTGGACAACAGCAGCACTACACTACACTACACTACACAGCACTAACTCCCACCCTCCCTCTTCACTGTCCACAGCCGAGTGAGAAAATGGCGCCGACGCGGGTACCTTATATAGGATCCAAAACCCGCGAGACTCGGAAGGCGGGATGATGACGTTTTGCCTCGATGTCAGATCCGAGTCAGGCGGGAAAAGTCGAGCCTGACTCGGATCGGACTCGGATCGGGGGGGCTCGGGGGGGTTCGGATTTCAGAAATCCGAACCCGCTCACCCCTAATTATTACAGTGTAGTACATAGAGTATCCGGGATGTGACTCTCAGTCATGGATGTAGTATAGAGGACACCAGACCCCTGTACTCACCTGTGTCAGTGTCCTCACTGAGATAACTGTACTGTACTACTGGCCAATATACAGTAATAGAGCAGTATATATTATTACAGTGTAGTACATAGAGTATCCGGGATGTGACTCTCAGCCATGGATGTAGTATAGAGGACACCAGACCCCAGTACTCACCTGTGTCAGTGTCCTCAGTGAGATAACTGTACTGTACTACAGCCCAATATACAGTAATAGAGCAGTATATATTATTACAGTGGAGTACATAGAGTATCCGGGATGTGACTCTCAGTCATGGATGTAGTATAGAGGACACCAGACCCCAGTACTCACCTGTGTCAGTGTCCTCAGTGAGATAACTGTACTGTACTACAGCCCAATATACAGTAATAGAGCAGTATATATTATTACAGTGTAGTACATAGAGTATCCGGGATGTGACTCTCAGTCATGGATGTAGTATAGAGGACACCAGACCCCAGTACTCACCTATGTCAGTGTCCTCAGTGAGATAACTGTACTGTACTACAGCCCAATATACAGTAATAGAGCAGTATATATTATTACAGTGTAGTACAGAGAGTATCCGGGATGTGACTCTCAGCCATGGATGTAGCATAGAGGACACCAGACCCCAGTACTCACCTGTGTCAGTGTCCTCAGTGAGATAACTGTACTGTACTACAGCCCAATATACAGTAATAGAGCAGTATATATTATTACAGTGTAGTACATAGAGTGTCCGGGATGTTACTCTCAGCCATGGATGTAGTATAGAGGACACCAGACCCCAGTACTCACCTGTGTCAGTGTCCTCACTGAGGTAACTGTACTGTACTACAGCCCAATATACAGTAATAGAGCAGTATATATTATTACAGTGTAGTACATAGAGTATCCGGGATGTGACTCTCAGCCATGGATGTAGTATAGAGGACACCAGACCCCAGTACTCACCTGTGTCAGTATCCTCAGTGAGATAACTGTACTGTACTACAGCCCAATATACAGTAATAGAGCAGTATATATTATTACAGTGTAGTACATAGAGTATCCGGGATGTTACTCTAAGCCATGGATGTAGTATAGAGGACACCAGACCCCAGTACTCACCTGTGTCAGTGTCCTCAGTGAGATAACTGTACTGTACTACAGCCCAATATACAGTAATAGAGCAGTATATATTATTACAGTGTAGTACATAGAGTGTCCGGGATGTGACTCTCAGCCATGGATGTAGTATAGAGGACACCAGACCCCAGTACTCACCTGTGTCAGTGTCCTCACTGAGGTAACTGTACTGTACTACAGCCGAATATACAGTAATAGAGCAGTATATATTATTACAGTGTAGTACATAGAGTATCCGGGATGTGACTCTCAGCCATGGATGTAGTATAGAGGACACCAGACCCCAGTACTCACCTGTGTCAGTGTCCTCAGTGAGATAACTGTACTGTACTACAGCCCAATATACAGTAATAGAGCAGTATATATTATTACAGTGTAGTACATAGAGTATCCGGGATGTTACTCTAAGCCATGGATGTAGTATAGAGGACACCAGACCCCAGTACTCACCTGTGTCAGTGTCCTCAGTGAGATAACTGTACTGTACTACAGCCCAATATACAGTAATAGAGCAGTATATATTATTACAGTGTAGTACATAGAGTATCCGGGATGTTACTCTAAGCCATGGATGTAGCATAGAGGACACCAGACCACAGTACTCACCTGTGTCAGTGTCCTCAGTGAGATAACTGTACTGTACTACAGCCCAATATACAGTAATAGAGCAGTATATATTATTACAGTGTAGTACATAGAGTATCCGGGATGTGACTCTCAGCCATGGATGTAGCATAGAGGACACCAGACCCCAGTACTCACCTGTGTCAGTGTCCTCAGTGAGATAACTGTACTGTACTACAGCCCAATATACAGTAATAGAGCAGTATATATTATTACAGTGTAGTACATAGAGTGTCCGGGATGTGACTCTCAGCCATGGATGTAGCATAGAGGACACCAGACCCCAGTACTCACCTATGTCAGTGTCCTCAGTGAGATAACTGTACTGTACTACAGCCCAATATACAGTAATAGAGCAGTATATATTATTACAGTGTAGTACATAGAGTATCCGGGATGTGACTCTCAGTCATGGATGTAGTATAGAGGACACCAGACCCCAGTACTCACCTATGTCAGTGTCCTCAGTGAGATAACTGTACTGTACTACAGCCCAATATACAGTAATAGAGCAGTATATATTATTACAGTGTAGTACATAGAGTATCCGGGATGTGACTCTCAGCCATGGATGTAGTATAGAGGACACCAGACCCCAGTACTCACCTGTGTCAGTGTCCTCAGTGAGATAACTGTACTGTACTACAGCCCAATATACAGTAATAGAGCAGTATATATTATTACAGTGTAGTACATAGAGTGTCCGGGATGTGACTCTCAGCCATGGATGTAGCATAGAGGACACCAGACCCCAGTACTCACCTGTGTCAGTGTCCTCAGTGAGATAACTGTACTGTACTACAGCCCAATATACAGTAATAGAGCAGTATATATTATTACAGTGTAGTACATAGAGTGTCCGGGATGTGACTCTCAGCCATGGATGTAGAATAGAGGACACCAGACATGACCTGCCCAGGCATGACCGTGATGGGCTTTTTCATCCCACGGACAACAACTGTCTCCCCCGGAGCCTGATTTAAACAAACCACATCACCATCAGAATCCTCCTCGCCAACTTCCTCCTCAGCGCCAGCTACACCAGTATCCTCATCCTGTTGTACTTCAACAGTGACATCTTCAATTTGCATATCAGCAAGTGGACTGTGGGTGCTCCTTTCAGCACTTGCAGGGGGCGTGCAAATGGTGGAAAGAGCCACCTCTTCCCGTCCAGTGCTGGGAAGGTCAGGCATCGCAACCACCACCACACTTGGACTCTCTTTGGGGATTTGTGATATCTTCTTAGAAAGCACAGTTCTTCGCTGTGCTTTTGCCAGCTTAACTCTTTTGATTTTTTTAGTGGGAGGAGGGCTTCCATCGTCATGTGAAGCTGAACCACTAGTCATGAACATACTAGGGATCGACCTTAGCCGTTCCTTGCCACTCCGTGTCGTAAATGGCATATTGGCAAGTTTACGTTTCTCTTCAGCTGATTTAAATGTCTTTTTCAAGGTCATTTTCCTGAACTTTGCCATTTGGGATTGTATGTGCCCTCTACTATGACATTGGGCATCGGCCTTGGCAGACGACGTTGATGGCATGTTATCGTCTATGTCATGACTAGTGGCAGCAGCTTCAGCACTAGGAGGAAGTGGTTCTTGATCTTTCTCTATTTTATTTTTATCGGAGAAAGTTTGGTCCTCCATTTATGTTATATCGATTTGATATATACGTGCGGCTAAACACAGAAAATAAATTTTTTTTTGGTTCGGACTGGAGTGTACTTTGTGGGTTACAGCACCCTTTAACGGTCAAGCCAGCCGGCCCTTTACTTATGACACAGGCGCACTCTTGGCACTACTTTGTTGATGCGCGTGCGGCTACTGCGCACACAATTCACAAACACAGAAAATAATTTTTTTTTGGTTTGGACTGGAGTGTACTTTGGGGGTTACAGCACCCTTTAACGGTCAAGCCAGCCGGCCCTTTACTTATGACACAGGCGCACGCTTGGCACTACTTTGTTGATGCACGTGCGGCTACTGCGCACACAATTCACAAACACAGAAAATATATTATTTTTTTAGCACTTGGGGGGAGCACCCCTGATGGACAGAGCACCCCCTGGACAACACTACAGCACCCCTTTAGGACTGGGACACTGCACAGGACTTTGGAACTGACTGCACAACACAGTCCAGCCAGCCCCTATGGACTTTGAAGTAGTGGACACAGCCCCTATTAACAACAGCAGCACAGCACAACACAGCCAGCCCCTATGGACTTTGAAGTAGTGGACAACAGCAGCACTACACTACACTACACTACACAGCACTAACTCCCACCCTCCCTCTTCACTGTCCACAGCCGAGTGAGAAAATGGCGCCGACGCGGGTACCTTATATAGGATCCAAAACCCGCGAGACTCGGAAGGCGGGATGATGACGTTTTGCCTCGATGTCAGATCCGAGTCAGGCGGGAAAAGTCGAGCCTGACTCGGATCGGACTCGGATCGGGGGGGCTCGGGGGGGTTCGGATTTCAGAAATCCGAACCCGCTCACCCCTAATTATTACAGTGTAGTACATAGAGTATCCGGGATGTGACTCTCAGTCATGGATGTAGTATAGAGGACACCAGACCCCTGTACTCACCTGTGTCAGTGTCCTCACTGAGATAACTGTACTGTACTACTGGCCAATATACAGTAATAGAGCAGTATATATTATTACAGTGTAGTACATAGAGTATCCGGGATGTGACTCTCAGCCATGGATGTAGTATAGAGGACACCAGACCCCAGTACTCACCTGTGTCAGTGTCCTCAGTGAGATAACTGTACTGTACTACAGCCCAATATACAGTAATAGAGCAGTATATATTATTACAGTGGAGTACATAGAGTATCCGGGATGTGACTCTCAGTCATGGATGTAGTATAGAGGACACCAGACCCCAGTACTCACCTGTGTCAGTGTCCTCAGTGAGATAACTGTACTGTACTACAGCCCAATATACAGTAATAGAGCAGTATATATTATTACAGTGTAGTACATAGAGTATCCGGGATGTGACTCTCAGTCATGGATGTAGTATAGAGGACACCAGACCCCAGTACTCACCTATGTCAGTGTCCTCAGTGAGATAACTGTACTGTACTACAGCCCAATATACAGTAATAGAGCAGTATATATTATTACAGTGTAGTACAGAGAGTATCCGGGATGTGACTCTCAGCCATGGATGTAGTATAGAGGACAGCAGACCCCAGTACTCACCTGTGTCAGTGTCCTCAGTGAGATAACTGTACTGTACTACAGCCCAATATACAGTAATAGAGCAGTATATATTATTACAGTGTAGTACATAGAGTGTCCGGGATGTGACTCTCAGCCATGGATGTAGCATAGAGGACACCAGACCCCAGTACTCACCTGTGTCAGTGTCCTCAGTGAGATAACTGTACTGTACTACAGCCCAATATACAGTAATAGAGCAGTATATATTATTACAGTGTAGTACATAGAGTGTCCGGGATGTTACTCTCAGCCATGGATGTAGTATAGAGGACACCAGACCCCAGTACTCACCTGTGTCAGTGTCCTCACTGAGGTAACTGTACTGTACTACAGCCCAATATACAGTAATAGAGCAGTATATATTATTACAGTGTAGTACATAGAGTATCCGGGATGTGACTCTCAGCCATGGATGTAGTATAGAGGACACCAGACCCCAGTACTCACCTGTGTCAGTATCCTCAGTGAGATAACTGTACTGTACTACAGCCCAATATACAGTAATAGAGCAGTATATATTATTACAGTGTAGTACATAGAGTATCCGGGATGTTACTCTAAGCCATGGATGTAGTATAGAGGACACCAGACCCCAGTACTCACCTGTGTCAGTGTCCTCAGTGAGATAACTGTACTGTACTATAGCCCAATATACAGTAATAGAGCAGTATATATTATTACAGTGTAGTACATAGAGTGTCCGGGATGTGACTCTCAGCCATGGATGTAGTATAGAGGACACCAGACCCCAGTACTCACCTGTGTCAGTGTCCTCACTGAGGTAACTGTACTGTACTACAGCCCAATATACAGTAATAGAGCAGTATATATTATTACAGTGTAGTACATAGAGTATCCGGGATGTGACTCTCAGCCATGGATGTAGTATAGAGGACACCAGACCCCAGTACTCACCTGTGTCAGTGTCCTCAGTGAGATAACTGTACTGTACTACAGCCCAATATACAGTAATAGAGCAGTATATATTATTACAGTGTAGTACATAGAGTATCCGGGAAGTTACTCTAAGCCATGGATGTAGTATAGAGGACACCAGACCCCAGTACTCACCTGTGTCAGTGTCCTCAGTGAGATAACTGTACTGTACTACAGCCCAATATACAGTAATAGAGCAGTATATATTATTACAGTGTAGTACATAGAGTATCCGGGATGTTACTCTAAGCCATGGATGTAGCATAGAGGACACCAGACCACAGTACTCACCTGTGTCAGTGTCCTCAGTGAGATAACTGTACTGTACTACAGCCCAATATACAGTAATAGAGCAGTATATATTATTACAGTGTAGTACATAGAGTATCCGGGATGTGACTCTCAGCCATGGATGTAGCATAGAGGACACCAGACCCCAGTACTCACCTGTGTCAGTGTCCTCAGTGAGATAACTGTACTGTACTACAGCCCAATATACAGTAATAGAGCAGTATATATTATTACAGTGTAGTACATAGAGTGTCCGGGATGTGACTCTCAGCCATGGATGTAGCATAGAGGACACCAGACCCCAGTACTCACCTATGTCAGTGTCCTCAGTGAGATAACTGTACTGTACTACAGCCCAATATACAGTAATAGAGCAGTATATATTATTACAGTGTAGTACATAGAGTATCCGGGATGTGACTCTCAGTCATGGATGTAGTATAGAGGACACCAGACCCCAGTACTCACCTATGTCAGTGTCCTCAGTGAGATAACTGTACTGTACTACAGCCCAATATACAGTAATAGAGCAGTATATATTATTACAGTGTAATACATAGAGTATCCGGGATGTGACTCTCAGCCATGGATGTAGTATAGAGGACACCAGACCCCAGTACTCACCTGTGTCAGTGTCCTCAGTGAGATAACTGTACTGTACTACAGCCCAATATACAGTAATAGAGCAGTATATATTATTACAGTGTAGTACATAGAGTGTCCGGGATGTGACTCTCAGCCATGGATGTAGCATAGAGGACACCAGACCCCAGTACTCACCTGTGTCAGTGTCCTCAGTGAGATAACTGTACTGTACTACAGCCCAATATACAGTAATAGAGCAGTATATATTATTACAGTGTAGTACATAGAGTGTCCGGGATGTGACTCTCAGCCATGGATGTAGAATAGAGGACACCAGACCCCAGTACTCACCTGTGTCAGTGTCCTCACTGAGGTAACTGTACTGTACTACAGCCCAATATACAGTAATAGAGCAGTATATATTATTACAGTGTAGTACATAGAGTATCCGGGATGTGACTCTCAGCCATGGATGTAGTATAGAGGATACCAGACCCCAGTACTCACCTGTGTCAGTATCCTCAGTGAGATAACTGTACTGTACTACAGCCCAATATACAGTAATAGAGCAGTATATATTATTACAGTGTAGTACATAGAGTGTCCGGGATGTTACTCTCAGCTATGGATGTAGCATAGAGGACACCAGACCCCAGTACTCACCTGTGTCAGTGTCCTCACTGAGATAACTGTACTGTACTATAGCCCAATATACAGTAATAGAGCAGTATATATTATTACAGTGTAGTACATAGAGTATCCGGGATGTGACTCTCAGCCATGGATGTATTATAGAGGACACCAGACCCCAGTACTCACCTGTGTCAGTGTCCTCAGTGAGATAACTGTACTGTACTACTGGCCAATATACAGTAATAGAGCAGTATATATTATTACAGTGTAGTACATAGAGTATCCGGGATGTGACTCTCAGCCATGGATATAGTATAGAGGACACCAGACCCCAGTACTCACCTGTGTCAGTGTCCTCAGTGAGATAACTGTACTGTACTACAGCCCAATATACAGTAATAGAGCAGTATATATTATTACAGTGGAGTACATAGAGTATCCGGGATGTGACTCTCAGTCATGGATGTAGTATAGAGGACACCAGACCCCAGTACTCACCTGTGTCAGTGTCCTCAGTGAGATAACTGTACTGTACTACAGCCCAATATACAGTAATAGAGCAGTATATATTATTACAGTGTAGTACATAGAGTATCCGGGATGTGACTCTCAGTCATGGATGTAGCATAGAGGACACCAGACCCCAGTACTCACCTGTGTCAGTGTCCTCAGTGAGATAACTGTACTGTACTACAGCCCAATATACAGTAATAGAGCAGTATATATTATTACAGTGTAGTACATAGAGTATCCGGGATGTGACTCTCAGTCATGGATGTAGTATAGAGGACACCAGACCCCAGTACTCACCTATGTCAGTGTCCTCAGTGAGATAACTGTACTGTACTACAGCCCAATATACAGTAATAGAGCAGTATATATTATTACAGTGTAGTACATAGAGTATCCGGGATGGGACTCTCAGTCATGGATGTAGTATAGAGGACACCAGACCCCAGTACTCACCTGTGTCAGTGTCCTCAGTGAGATAACTGTACTGTACTACAGCCCAATATACAGTAATAGAGCAGTATATATTATTACAGTGTAGTACATAGAGTATCCGGGATGTGACTCTCAGCCATGGATGTAGTATAGAGGACAGCAGACCCCAGTACTCACCTGTGTCAGTGTCCTCAGTGAGATAACTGTACTGTACTACAGCCCAATATACAGTAATAGAGCAGTATATATTATTACAGTGTAGTACATAGAGTGTCCGGGATGTGACTCTCAGCCATGGATGTAGCATAGAGGACACCAGACCCCAGTACTCACCTGTGTCAGTGTCCTCAGTGAGATAACTGTACTGTACTACAGCCCAATATACAGTAATAGAGCAGTATATATTATTACAGTGTAGTACATAGAGTGTCCGGGATGTGACTCTCAGCCATGGATGTAGTATAGAGGACACCAGACCCCAGTACTCACCTGTGTCAGTGTCCTCACTGAGGTAACTGTACTGTACTACAGCCCAATATACAGTAATAGAGCAGTATATATTATTACAGTGTAGTACATAGAGTATCCGGGATGTGACTCTCAGCCATGGATGTAGTATAGAGGACACCAGACCCCAGTACTCACCTGTGTCAGTATCCTCAGTGAGATAACTGTACTGTACTACAGCCCAATATACAGTAATAGAGCAGCATATATTATTACAGTGTAGTACATAGAGTATCCGGGATGTGACTTTCAGTCATGGATGTAGTATTGAGGACACCAGACCCCAGTACTCACCTGTGTCAGTGTCCTCAGTGAGATAACTGTACTGTACTACAGCCCAATATACAGTAATAGAGCAGTATATATTATTACAGTGTAGTACATAGAGTGTCCGGGATGTGACTTTCAGTCATGGATGTAGTATAGAGGACACCAGACCCCAGTACTCACCTGTGTCAGTGTCCTCACTGAGGTAACTGTACTGTACTACAGCCCAATGTACAGTAATAGAGCAGTATATATTATTACAGTGTAGTACATAGAGTGTCCGGGATGTGACTTTCAGCCATGGATGTAGTATAGAGGACACCAGACCCCAGTACTCACCTGTGTCAGTGTCATCACTGAGGTAACTGTACTGTACTACAGCCCAATATACAGTAATAGAGCAGTATATATTATTACAGTGTAGTACATAGAGTATCCGGGATGTGACTCTCAGTCATGGATGTAGTATAGAGGACACCAGACCCCAGTACTCACCTGTGTCAGTGTCCTCAGTGAGATAACTGTACTGTACTACAGCCCAATATACAGTAATAGAGCAGTATATATTATTACAGTGTAGTACATAGAGTATCCGGGATGTGACTCTCAGCCATGGATGTAGCATAGAGGACACCAGACCCCAGTACTCACCTGTGTCAGTGTCCTCAGTGAGATTACTGTACTGTACTACAGCCCAATATACAGTAATAGAGCAGTATATATTATTACAGTGTAGTACATAGAGTATCCGGGATGTTACTCTCAGCCATGGATGTAGCATAGAGGACACCAGACCCCAGTACTCACCTGTGTCAGTGTCCTCAGTGAGATAACTGTACTGTACTACAGCCCAATATACAGTAATAGAGCAGTATATATTATTACAGTGTAGTACATAGAGTGTCCGGGATGTGACTCTCAGCCATGGATGTAGTATAGAGGACACCAGACCCCAGTACTCACCTGTGTCAGTGTCCTCAGTGAGATAACTGTACTGTACTACAGCCCAATATACAGTAATAGAGCAGTATATATTATTACAGTGTAGTACATAGAGTGTCCGGGATGTGACTCTCAGCTATGGATGTAGTATAGAGGACACCAGACCCCAGTACTCACCTGTGTCAGTGTCCTCAGTGAGATAACTGTACTGTACTACAGCCCAATATACAGTAATAGAGCAGTATATATTATTACAGTGTAGTACATAGAGTATCCGGGATGTGACTCTCAGCCATGGATGTAGTATAGAGGACACCAGACCCCAGTAATCACCTGTGTCAGTGCCCTCACTGAGGTAACTGTACTGTACTACAGCCCAATATACAGTAATAGAGCAGTATATATTATTACAGTGTAGTACATAGAGTGTCCGGGATGTGACTTTCAGCCATGGATGTAGTATAGAGGACACCAGACCCCAGTACTCACCTGTGTCAGTGTCATCACTGAGGTAACTGTACTGTACTACAGCCCAATATACAGTAATAGAGCAGTATATATTATTACAGTGTAGTACATAGAGTATCCGGGATGTGACTCTCAGTCATGGATGTAGTATAGAGGACACCAGACCCCAGTACTCACCTGTGTCAGTGTCCTCAGTGAGATAACTGTACTGTACTACAGCCCAATATACAGTAATAGAGCAGTATATATTATTACAGTGTAGTACATAGAGTATCCGGGATGTGACTCTCAGCCATGGATGTAGCATAGAGGACACCAGACCCCAGTACTCACCTGTGTCAGTGTCCTCAGTGAGATTACTGTACTGTACTACAGCCGAATATACAGTAATAGAGCAGTATATATTATTACAGTGTAGTACATAGAGTATCCGGGATGTGACTCTCAGTCATGGATGTAGTATAGAGGACACCAGACGCCAGTACTCACCTGTGTCAGTGTCCTCAGTGAGGTAACTGTACTGTACTACAGCCCAATATACAGTAATAGAGCAGTATATATTATTACAGTGTAGTACATAGAGTATCAGGGATGTGACTCTCAGTCATGGATGTAGCATAGAGGACACCAGACCCCAGTACTCACCTGTGTCAGTGTCCTCAGTGAGATAACTGTACTGTACTACAGCCCAATATACAGTAACAGAGCAGTATATATTATTACAGTGTAGTACATAGAGTTTCCGGGATGTGACTTTCAGCCATGGATGTAGTATAGAGGACACCAGACCCCAGTACTCACCTGTGTCAGTGTCCTCAGTGAGATAACTGAACTGTACTACAGCCCAATATACAGTAATAGAGCAGTATATATTATTACAGTGTAGTACATAGAGTATCCGGGATGTTACTCTAAGCCATGGATGTAGCATAGAGGACACCAGACCACAGTACTCACCTGTATCAGTGTCCTCAGTGAGATAACTGTACTGTACTATAGCCCAATATACAGTAATAGAGCAGTATATATTATTACAGTGTAGTACATAGAGTATCCGGGATGTGACTCTCAGCCATGGATGTAGTATAGAGGACACCAGACCCCAGTACTCACCTGTGTCAGTGTCCTCAGTGAGATAACTGTACTGTACTATAGCCCAATATACAGTAATAGAGCAGTATATATTATTACAGTGTAGTACATAGAGTATCCGGGATGTTACTCTAAGCCATGGATGTAGCATAGAGGACACCAGACCACAGTACTCACCTGTATCAGTGTCCTCAGTGAGATAACTGTACTGTACTATAGCCCAATATACAGTAATAGAGCAGTATATATTATTACAGTGTAGGGGTGAGCGGGTTCGGATTTCTGAAATCCGAACCCCCCCGAGCCCCCCCGATCCGAGTCCGATCCGAGTCAGGCTCGACTTTTCCCGCCTGACTCGGATCTGAAATCGAGGCAAAACGTCATCTTCCCGCCTTCCGAGTCTCGCGGGTTTTGGATCCTATATAAGGTACACACGTCGGCGCCATTTTCTCACTCGGCTGTGGACAGTGAAGAGGGAGGGTGGGAGTTAGGGCTGTGTAGTGTAGTGTAGTGTAGTGCTGCTGTTGTCCACTACTTCAAAGTCCATAGGGGCTGGCTGTGTTGTGCTGTGCTGCTGTTGTTAATAGGGGCTGTGTCCACTACTTCAAAGTCCATAGGGGCTGGCTGGACTGTGTTGTGCAGTCAGTTCTCCATAGGGGCTGTGTCCACTCCAAAGTCCTGTGCAGTGTCCCAGTCCTAAAGGAGTGCTGTAGTGTTGTCCAGGGGGTGCTCTGTCCATCAGGGGTGCTCCCCCCAAGTGCTAAAAAAATAATATATTTTCTGTGTTTGTGAATTGTGTGCGCAGTAGCCGCACGTGCATCAACAAAGTAGTGCCAAGCGTGCGCCTGTGTCATAAGTAAAGGGCCGGCTGGCTTGACCGTTAAGGGTGCTGTAACCCCCGAAAGTACACTCCAGTCCAAACCAAAAAAAAAATTATTTTCTGTGTTTGTGAATTGTGTGCGCAGTAGCCGCACGTGCATCAACAAAGTAGTGCCAAGCGTGCGCCTGTGTCATAAGTAAAGGGCCGGCTGGCTTGACCGTTAAGGGTGCTGTAACCCCCGAAAGTACACTCCAGTCCAAACCAAAAAAAAAATTATTTTCTGTGTTTGTGAATTGTGTGCGCAGTAGCCGCACGTGCATCAACAAAGTAGTGCCAAGCGTGCGCCTGTGTCATAAGTAAAGGGCCGGCTGGCTTGACCGTTAAAGGGTGCTGTAACCCCCGAAAGTACACTCCAGTCCAAACCAAAAAAAAAATTATTTTCTGTGTTTGTGAATTGTGTGCGCAGTAGCCGCACGTGCATCAACAAAGTAGTGCCAAGCGTGCGCCTGTGTCATAAGTAAAGGGCCGGCTGGCTTGACCGTTAAGGGTGCTGTAACCCCCGAAAGTACACTCCAGTCCAAACCAAAAAAAAAATTATTTTCTGTGTTTGTGAATTGTGTGCGCAGTAGCCGCACGTGCATCAACAAAGTAGTGCCAAGCGTGCGCCTGTGTCATAAGTAAAGGGCCGGCTGGCTTGACCGTTAAAGGGTGCTGTAACCCCCGAAAGTACACTCCAGTCCTAACCAAAAAAAAATTATTTTCTGTGTTTGTGAATTGTGTGCGCAGTAGCCGCACGTGCATCAACAAAGTAGTGCCAAGAGTGCGCCTGTGTCATAAGTAAAGGGCCGGCTGGCTTGACCGTTAAGGGTGCTGTAACCCCCGAAAGTACACTCCAGTCCAAACCAAAAAAAAAATTATTTTCTGTGTTTGTGAATTGTGTGCGCAGTAGCCGCACGTGCATCAACAAAGTAGTGCCAAGCGTGCGCCTGTGTCATAAGTAAAGGGCCGGCTGGCTTGACCGTTAAGGGTGCTGTAACCCCCGAAAGTACACTCCAGTCCAAACCAAAAAAAAAATTATTTTCTGTGTTTGTGAATTGTGTGCGCAGTAGCCGCACGTGCATCAACAAAGTAGTGCCAAGCGTGCGCCTGTTTCATAAGTAAAGGGCCGGCTGGCTTGACCGTTAAGGGTGCTGTAACCCCCGAAAGTACACTCCAGTCCAAACCAAAAAAAAAATTATTTTCTGTGTTTGTGAATTGTGTGCGCAGTAGCCGCACGTGCATCAACAAAGTAGTGCCAAGCGTGCGCCTGTGTCATAAGTAAAGGGCCGGCTGGCTTGACCGTTAAGGGTGCTGTAACCCCCGAAAGTACACTCCAGTCCAAACCAAAAAAAAAATTATTTTCTGTGTTTGTGAATTGTGTGCGCAGTAGCCGCACGTGCATCAACAAAGTAGTGCCAAGCGTGCGCCTGTGTCATAAGTAAAGGGCCGGCTGGCTTGACCGTTAAGGGTGCTGTAACCCCCGAAAGTACACTCCAGTCCAAACCAAAAAAAAAATTATTTTCTGTGTTTGTGAATTGTGTGCGCAGTAGCCGCACGTGCATCAACAAAGTAGTGCCAAGCGTGCGCCTGTGTCATAAGTAAAGGGCCGGCTGGCTTGACCGTTAAGGGTGCTGTAACCCCCGAAAGTACACTCCAGTCCAAACCAAAAAAAAAAATATTTTCTGTGTTTGTGAATTGTGTGCACTGTGGCTGCACGTGCATCAACAAAGGAGCAGCGCCAAGCGTGCGCCTGTGTCCCATAAGTAAAGAGCCGGCTGGCTCATTTCTTAAAGGGTGGTGTAACCCACAAAGTGCACTACTCTCCAGCAAAAATAAAATAATATTTTCTGTGTTTGTGTGCGCTTTAGCCGCACGTATATATATCAATATAACATAAATGGAGGACCAAACTTTCTCCGATAAAAATAAAATAGGGAAAGATCAAGAACCACTTCCTCCTAGTGCTGTTGCTGCTGCTGGGAGTTGTTCATCATCCCAGAGAGGAAGTAGGAACATCACTACTTTTACTAAACAATTGACCCTCCAACAGTCCCTAGCGATGAGGATGAAGTACGACAGCAGTCATCCTGAAGCAAAACGTATAACTGAGGGCTTGACTGCTATGTTGGTGTTAGACGTGCGTCCGGTGTCCGACATTAGTGCAGTGGGATTTAGACAAATGATGGAGGTAGTGTGTCCTCGGTTCCAAATCCCGTCTAGATTCCACCTGCATCCTCAAAGCAGCAGCGACAAGCGTGCGTCTGTCTGTTAAAGGGTGGTGACACCCTCAAAGTGTGCTACACAAACAATTAAAATATTGTTCTTTTTTTTTTGGTCTTTGTGAAATGTGTGGGCTGTAGCCGCACCTGCATCCTTAAAGCAGCAGCGACAAGCGTGCGTCTGTCTGTTAAAGGGTGGTGTAACTCTCAAAGTGCTCCAAAAAATAAAAAACTATTTTTTTAATGTGTTTGTGACTTGTGTGCGATGTAGCCGCACCTGCATCCTTAAAGCAGCAGCGACAAGCGTGCGTCTGTCTGTTAAAGGGTGGTGACACCCTCAAAGTGTGCTACACAAACAATAAAAATATTCTTCTTTTTTCTGTCTATGTGAATTGTGTGGGCTGTAGCCGCACCTGCATCCTTAAAGCAGCAGCGACAAGCGTGCGTCTGTCTGTTAAAGGGTGGTGACACCCTCAAAGTGTTCTACACAAACAATTAAAATATTGTTCTTTTTTTTTCGGTCTTTGTGAAATGTGTGGGCTGTAGCCGCACCTGCATCCTTAAAGCAGCAGCAACAAGCGTGCGTCTGTCTGTTAAAGGGTGGTGTAACTCTCAAAATGTTCCAAAAAATAAAAAACTATTTTTTAATGTGTTTGTGACTTGTGTGCGATGTAGCCACACTTGCATCCTCAAAGCAGCAGCGACAAGCATGCGTCTGTCTGTTAAAGGGTGGTGACACCCTCAAAGTGTGCTACACAAACAATTAAAATATTGTTCTTTTTTTTTCTGTATATGTGAATTGTGTGGGCTGTAGCCGCACCTGCATCCTTAAAGCAGCAGCGACAAGCGTGCGTCTGTCTGTTAAAGGGTGGTGACACCTCAAAGTGTTCTACACAAACAATTAAAATATTGTTCTTTTTTTTTTGGTCTTTGTGAAATGTGTGGGCTGTAGCCGCACCTGCATCCTTAAAGCAGCAGCGACAAGCGTGCGTCTGTCTGTTAAAGGGTGGTGACACCTCAAAGTGTTCTACACAAACAATTAAAATATTCTTCTTCTTTTTTCTGTCTTTGTGAATTGTGTGGGCTGTAGCCGCACTTGCATCCTTAAAGCAGCAGCGACAAGCGTGCGTCTGTCTGTTAAAGGGTGGTGTAACCCTCAAAGTGTGCTCCACAAACAATAAAAATATTCTTTTTTTTTTCTGTCTTTGTGAATTGTGTGGGCTGTAGCCGCACTTGAATCCTCAAAGCAGCAGCGACAAGCGTGCGTCTGTCTGTTAAAGGATTACATCGGTGACAGCATCCAAGTAGGCATGTCAGACAGTCCGTACCTGTACTGGCAGGAAAAAGAAGCAATTTGGAGGTCCCTGTACAAACTGGCTCTATTTTACCTGAGTTGCCCCCCCTCCAGTGTGTACTCCGAAAGAGTGTTTAGTGCAGCCGGGAACCTTGTCAGCGAAAGGCGTAGGAGGTTGCTTCCACAAAATGTGGAGAAGATGATGTTCATAAAATGAATTATCAACTCTTCCAGGGAGACCAGCCTCCAGAACGTACAGAGGGACCTGTGGTTCCAGCAGGGACGAATTAATACTCTGTGAGGATGAGGATGTACACACTGAAGAGGGTGAGGAATCGGTGGATGAGGAGGATGAGGATGACATCTTGCCTCCGTAGAGCCAGTTTGTGCAGGGACAGATAAATTGCCAGCTTGTTTTGTGGGGGCCCAAACGAACCAATCATTTCAGCCACAGTTGTGTGGCAGACCCTGGCGCTGAAATGATTGGTTTGTTAAAGTGTGCATGTCCTGTTTATACAACATAAGGGTGGGTGGGAGGGCCCAAGGACAATTCCATCTTGCACCTCTTTTTTTTCTTTGCATTATGTACAGTTTGGGGCCTAGTTTTTCAATGCCATCCTGTCTGCCACTGCAGTTTCACGCCTAGATGGGTCACGTGTTTGTGCCGCCCACTTGTGTCGCTTAGCATAGTCATCCAGCTACCTCGGTGCAACCTTTTGGACATAAAAACACTATTGTGAGGTGTGAGGTATTCAGAATAGACTGGAAATGAGTGGAAATTAAGGTTATTGAGGTTAATAATAGCATAGGAGCAGAAAAACCTACAAATTCTGTGATTTTAGCTGTTTTTATGCTTTTTTTCAAAAAAATACAGATCCAAAACACAAAACCCAGAACCCAAAACACGCAAGGGTGGTTTTGGCAAAACCAATCCAGATCCAAAACACGAAGAAAGATCCAGATCCAAAACCAAAACACAAAACACGAAAAGTGGCCGGTGCACACCCCTAATTATTACAGTGTAGTACATAGAGTGTCCGGGATGTGACTCTCAGCTATGTATGTAGCATAGAGGACACCAGACCCCAGTACTCACCTGTGTCAGTGTCCTCAGTGAGATAACTGTACTGTACTAAAGCCCAATATACAGTAATAGAGCAGTATATATTATTACAGTGTAGTACATAGAGTATCCGGGATGTGACTCTCAGCCATGGATGTAGCATAGAGGACACCAGACCCCAGTACTCACCTGTGTCAGTGTCCTCAGTGAGATAACTGTACTGTACTAAAGCCCAATATACAGTAATAGAGCAGTATATATTATTACAGTGTAGTACATAGAGTATCCGGGATGTGACTCTCAGCCATGGATGTAGCATAGGGGACACCAGACCCCAGTACTCACCTGTGTCAGTGTCCTCAGTGAGATAACTGTACTGTACTACAGCCCAATATACAGTAATAGAGCAGTATATATTATTACAGTGTAGTACATAGAGTATCCGGGATGTGACTCTCAGCCATGGATGTAGCATAGAGGACACCAGACCCCAGTACTCACGTGTGTCAGTGTCCTCAGTGAGATAACTGTACTGTACTAAAGCCCAATATACAGTAATAGAGCAGTATATATTATTACAGTTTAGTACATAGAGTATCCGGGATGTGACTCTCTGCCATGGATGTAGCATAGAGGACACCAGACCCCAGTACTCACCTGTGTCAGTGTCCTCAGTGAGATAACTGTACTGTACTACAGCCCAATATACAGTAATAGAGCAGTATATATTATTACAGTGTAGTACATAGAGTATCCGGGATGTGACTCTCAGCCATGGATGTAGCATAGAGGACACCAGACCCCAGTACTCACCTGTGTCAGTGTCCTCAGTGAGATAACTGTACTGTACTAAAGCCCAATATACAGTAATAGAGCAGTATATATTATTACAGTGTAGTACATAGAGTATCCGGGATGTGACTCTCAGCCATGGATGTAGCATAGAGGACACCAGACCCCAGTACTCACCTGTGTCAGTGTCCTCAGTGAGATAACTGTACTGTACTACAGCCCAATATACAGTAATAGAGCAGTATATATTATTACAGTGTAGTACATAGAGTATCCGGGATGTGACTCTCAGCCATGGATGTAGCATAGAGGACACCAGACCCCAGTACTCACCTGTGTCAGTGTCCTCAGTGAGATAACTGTACTGTACTACAGCCCAATATACAGTAATAGAGCAGTATATATTATTACAGTGTAGTACATAGAGTATCCGGGATGTGACTCTCAGCCATGGATGTAGCATAGAGGACACCAGACCCCAGTACTCACCTGTGTCAGTGTCCTCAGTGAGATAACTGTACTGTACTAAAGCCCAATATACAGTAATAGAGCAGTATATATTATTACAGTGTAGTACATAGAGTATCCGGGATGTGACTCTCAGCCATGGATGTAGCATAGAGGACACCAGACCCCAGTACTCACCTGTGTCAGTGTCCTCAGTGAGATAACTGTACTGTACTACAGCCCAATATACAGTAATAGAGCAGTATATATTATTACAGTGTAGTACATAGAGTATCCGGGATGTGACTCTCAGCCATGGATGTAGCATAGAGGACACCAGACCCCAGTACTCACCTGTGTCAGTGTCCTCAGTGAGATAACTGTACTGTACTACAGCCCAATATACAGTAATAGAGCAGTATATAGTATTACAGTGTAGTACATAGAGTATCCGGGATGTGACTCTCAGTCATGGATGTAGCATAGAGGACACCAGACCCCAGTACTCACCTGTGTCAGTGTCCTCAGTGAGATAACTGTACTGTACTACAGACGCCGGTATCAGCACATCTGCTCCTATCTGGCCCCAGCAGTCCGAGCTCTCAGCTGCCAACTTCTCCTTTCCAGGATTATTTACCACCTTCCATTTCCCCATCACAGGCTCTGTGGCTGCAAAACGCAAAATCATACACTTGTATTCTGTAAGTGTGGGATGTATGTACATATGTATGTGTGTATACAGTATATGTATGTATGTATTAAGTATGTGCATAGTATGTATGTACAAATGTATTATGTGTAGTATAGTGTACATACTGTATGTATGTGTGTAGTATAATGTACATGTGTGTAGTATAATGTACATGTGTGTGTATTATAATGTACATATATATGTGTGTAGTATAATGTACATGTGTGTGTATTATAATGTACATATATATGTGTGTAGTATAATGTACATGTGTGTGTAGTATAATGTACATACAGTATATATGTGTGTAGTATAATGTACATGTGTGTGTAGTATAATGTGCATATGTATGTGTGTAGTATAATGTACATGTGTGTGTAGTATAATGTGCATATGTATATGTGTAGTAGTATAATGTACATGTGTGTGTAGTATAATGTGCATATGTATGTGTGCAGTATAATGTACATGTGTGTGTAGTATTTATGTACATATATATGTGTGTAGTATGTATATAGTACGTATATACTTGTGTGCAACTAATATAGTTTATTTATCATATATATATATTATATATATATATACATACACACAGTATATATATATATATATATATATATATATACACAGCAAGATAAAGCTAGCACTCCACAAGTAGAAGGTATTACCCGCCTAGGTGCCCTCTGAGATATTAGACACATTCGCATGTAGAAACAGCGGCACTCGCAGGACTTCTTATTTAAGGAATAACTCCACAATAGGGATGTTCTGATCAACGTTTCACTGTTGAAGCGAACATCCCTGTTGTGGAGTTATTCCTTAAATAAGAAGTCCTGCGAGTGCCGCTGTTTCTACATGCGTATACTGTATATATATATATACATCTTGGATGCAGCTCTAATTTTTTATTTGGGAAGGTAGTCATGTGACATGTCAAACAGATGTCAAATTTCCTAAGATAAACAATGGCGTTCTCCGTTTTAACATATCTATTTATTCATCCTCGAGTTTTTTTAACTGAGTTTTCTTTTGCAAGTAGTGACATTATTGACAATGGCACTAACACAAACAGAACGTGTTCAGATTGTCCTGATATCTGGAGTAGGAAGCACAGGTGCTATTGCTAATTATTTCAACCGACGTCACTGAAATAGGCCGCCCATTACTCACAGTTTCCAAACTCCCTGCAACATTTACAGAAACCGGATCACTTGCAGTTGTACGATCACATAACTAGTAAATAAACCACCGCCCTGATTACTGGGCTGCTCATTGTCTCTGGGCATCTGCTGGGTGTGTACGCCCACTCTGCCATACCCCACCTACCCGCATACACCTATACCAGCACAAGTGTCTGTGATACAAGCCTTTGCAAGATGAACCAAGCATGACAGCTGCCATCCAGTCACACAGAGCATCACTGAAGCCATGACGGCTATGTTAGCATTAGATCTGCTTCCAATCAGGGCCATCTCTTCCATTGGGCTTGATGGGCAGTTGCCCAAGGGCCCGAAGCTTGTAGGGGCCCACCAACCCCCCTGCAGCCACCGACAGTTGGTAAATTTGTGATATTTGTATAAGGCGGCCGAAGGTGCACTGTATTCTGATCTATCCTCCCCCACCCCATCCTCCCCCTGTGACGAGTACTCCCCTCAGTCCCAGTTTCACTTCATCCGCCAGCTTCAGACCAGTCAGACAGAGGACCTCATTCAGAGTCGGTAGTAGCGGCCGCACAGTCATACGCCACCGATGTTCGCTAAACTGTGCATGCGTAAAGTTCGCAATGCGAGTGCGCAAACTAGCTGCTACGATCAGAAATTTCTCTCTCCTTGAACACAGCCAGGTCGGTAGTTTGAGTGACAGAATGAGGCGTTTGTGGGTGGTAACAGGGGAAGGTGCTTGTGAACGGGGGAGTGGAGATCCGAACGCAGGCGTGCCTAATTATGCGAACGGCGTTTTATGGGAGTGCATACGGTTTATGGGAGTGCATAATTAGCAAAGTAGCGTCATGGCGCATGTGACCTGGGAGGTTTTTACACTGACATGATCGTAGTGCTTAAGAGAGGGTATGGTCAACCTTAAGCTCTACGACCAGTTTCGATGGTTCCCGATGGTCTCGATTAATCAATATATGCCCGGAGATGACGTGTAATGCGTACGAGAAGGGGGCATATTTTTTTGTCTTCCGGCCGCTTCCTCCCCTTTGGTCGGCCAGCTACCGATCCGATCTTAAGGACGCAACTTGCGAGTGCATCATTTGCATATCCAGCCCCTTTCCCCGTACGACCGTGCGGCTGCAACGACCGACTCTGAATGAGGTCCAGAGTCTCTCTGCATGTGTGGGAGATCTGATGGGTACGCAGGGGGTTTAATTTTATTGACCATTTACATTTTTTCCCGTGAATGGGTGGGTAGGGGTCCCAGTGCATTGCTTTGCCCAGGGCCCACACTGCTGTTAATGACAACCCTGCATCCAATATCCACCATCAATGCATCTGGTTTTACCTCATTAGTTGAGGTCAAGTGTTCCCGCTACCAAATTCAATCCTGATTCTATTTTAACAGAAAAGCATTTCCTCATCCTCTACCGGGACATAAAACAAAAAGTTTTCTTTTTATTTTGTACCTTCAAAATGGCATTGCACTGACTACCCACTTACCTGGAAAATGGCCGCCGTGGTCTTTTTCCCGGTGTTCTGCATTTGCACAGTAGGAAAATCACCGGGAAAATGGCTGCTGGGCAATTTTCCCTGTGTCCTGCGTATGCGCAATTGACTCCGGGAACAGACTAGTGTCTACTGAACCTGTCCGTTCGCCGTGGCTACCGGAGAGAGAGGAGGGGGCCCTGGATGGTGAGTGAACACAGTCCCCCTCCTTTCTTAAAACGCCCTTGGACAGCCCACTAGGTGGGTGTATCGTCTTCAGCAGCAGCAGTGTCTAACACACCACACCAGCTCATCCCGAGGCAGGCTACTCTCTGTATCAATACTGGAAATGTAGCAATAGTGTTGCGACTTAATAGTGGTGTTCAAGGAGCCGCCGGGAGACTTAAGGTGCATACACACTAGACGATATGCTCCCTGAGCGATATCGTCTAGTGTGTCCCCGGCAGGGTGTGTGCTCAATGTCATTTATGACATTGAGCACAGCCGCTGAACGATATCATTAACGATATCGTTCAGCGCCGGGCTCTCTCCCCCATTCCCTGACATGCAGCAACCTGACGAGATCGTCAGGTTGGCCTGCATGTCAGCCCGATGAACGATGATGACGAACGACCCGCGGGAACGCGCGTCGTCGTCATCGTTCATCTTTTTGGGCTTAAAAATGGACGATAAAGTGGACGACTGAACGATAACGATATCGTTATCGTTCAGTCGTCCACTTTAATCGCCCAGTGTGTACCCACCATTAGTTCTCTGTAGTACCAGGGCCGGCTCCAGGTAGAGCCGTGTCCTGTGTAGGACGGTACTTGGCCCTCACCTGGGCACGGCTTTGCCGTGCGCGACTGAAAATGGGTGTGTGGCCTAAGTAGCATAGGCCACACTAGCTAAATGACGTTATTTGGGGGCATGCCCGAATGGCACGCCTCCCATTAACATCAGGCTGGGGGCGAGCCCAGCACTACGGCAGTAGTTGGGCTGCCCCCAGCCCTATTCCTGCACTGAATGTATGCCATACGCGGCATCCATACTTCTTCTCCGAGGCTGGCACCGCCGCACGGCTACGTCAGTGGAGGCGCACAACCTCCCGACCGCCCATGGGACACAGCGGGGCAGTGCCCGCAAAACGTGACTGTCCCGTGACTGTAAACATCGGGAATGGTTGGGAGGGATGCGCCCTCTATGGGGTGGCGCCTCTGTTCGACCGCACCACTCGAACATGCCTCGAGCCAGCCCTGTGTAGTACTCACAGTATCCAAACGGCCGGTGTAAGCAGTGATTGGCTCAGAGCGCAAGTGAAAGATAAAGGATAAAAACCTCCAATCATCCGTGTGGTCGTAATTCCCCCAAGTGCGTTAGCGTGGCGCGCCTCTCCACGGGTCTCTTCCGTAAGTTCCTGCAGGATGTCATTGGCAGGTCTTGGTATCGCCACGTGGATTCCACACTGTTATGGGGGTGCGGACTAATTTAATTTACTGCTCTGTCAGTGCTTCCGTATCCTCAATGCGTTTCTCCGCACTAGGCGGCTTTTTCAAGAGGCGGAAGTGCGGCCTCATTTCGGCATTCAGCCCGATCACAAGGGAGAGACTTTTAAAATGCATTCCCGAAACACACAAGATCTAATCCCGGGAAGATGACATTTTAGGATCTGAACTTGGCAGGAAGCCCCGAACCGGGACTCGAAAACACTTTAAGTTCGGAAGGACAGCGTAAGGCAGGTGCAATCTGACTGAGCCAGTGTGAACCCCGTGGTTGTGGGAGCAGTATACCTGTAGAGACATTTGTGGTTAAGTGTCAGTCATTAGTGTTAGCCTATAGGGATACTTGGGGGTGTGGCCTTGCTGGTATATTAGATCTGTTAGCCAAAGACTCCTCCTCTTTATTTCTGGAAGTCCCACCCTCCCTCCCTGTTAGTGGTGTGTTGTGGCGGAAAGAACGGTAATGTGCTTTTAGTTATACAAATTAGATGGGTGCGCTCTCCTGGTTAAATGATAGGCCAAACCCGTCCCTTCCGGGAATGACACAGCTCGTCCGGGCGTGCTTTTTGGGGAGAGTTGAACAACAAGGAGTGATGTGATTGGTCTGCATGTGTCTGTGGGAGTGTCCGTTCCTTGTTGTCCGCCACCATACTATCTTTAAGCTCACAATTAATTTCAATTGGCAACATCTAATTATCTACTTAGTTAACCCAAATTTAATATGATTAATTATTAATTAATTATTAATAATCTGATGTCAAATAAATCCAACTCCTGTTGTCTGTGTGTTTATTCTTAGATAAGTTTTAGTTGTGTTAAGTCGGTAAGGGTTTAGTGCGCATATCAACCATAGGGAGTTTAGGTGATGCTGCACCAGACAGGTGAGAGGTGACTGGCCGTGGTGGAAAGCCCGGCTACGGGAGATCTTCATGAGGGGAGGAGTGTGGGAGAAGTTGCAGCCGCCTGCACGGACTGATCGGACAAGATCCCTTTGTCCCTGCAATTTTTGGATGAAATAAGGATTTTCCACATATTATGCCATTCCCAGGTGCCGCTATATGAGGAAAACTTTTAAGGATTTTCTTAAGTTTTTTCTGCTACCTGAATAGCGCCAAACGTTAATCGCTGTAGAGAGCAATGCAATGTTTAGGAGTCCGACATTATTGAAGATAATTGCGTTACCTTCTCTGTTAACCCTTTCGTACATAGCTGGGGTACATAAACCAGTCAGAAACATTAGTTTCCATATGATTTAGGAGACAGTTAGCTTGTTAAATAGACCCCCTATGTGTATATTATAGTGTTATGTATAAGTTTATGTGTATAGTATACTGCTATGGATATGTTGCATAAAGGAGTTACAGAACCATTCTGTAAATTATTTGTAAATTATCTTGGGTACATGGTGCCCTCTAGTGGTTAATATACAGAAGTACAGGCAAATGCAGTATTGTACTTAATTTCGTATGTTAATACGATAATCCACCAACATAAGTCGGAAATCTGTGTGCCATCATCGGTATTGGCACTTGCTCCAGCCCCATGCTAGGTGCAAGAGATTCGGGGGGGGGGGGCTGCCAGGTCGGTGCAGTAGGGAGAGTAGGGACGGTTTAAGTAGGAGGAGCAGGGGCGATAATAGAGACCGTCGCGAATGCGTCATCGCGGTCTCACTCCCTGCTTTATAATGCCGATATTACCGGCATTATAAAGCAGGGGGCAGGACTATGATTACGCAAATCAGCGCAAATTGGAACGTCCACAGGGCGGCGGGGGGGGGCGGCTGCCTTTCCGGGGGACTTGCCTACTCTTGCGGGTTTCCGGGCATGGCACTCGATTTTTGGGAGGCTCCCGGCAATCCTGGGAGGGTAGGCAGGTATGCCCTTACCCATACGCATGCCATATTGCCACATCAGGTTGGTGCAACAGCAGCGCGGTGCTTCGCTGGTGTTATGTGTGTTGGTACTGTATTGTGGGGAGTTATTGAATTCTGAGACCATGTGGGGTATTGGGGCCACATTTTATATTAACATTTTCATCAAATACCAAACTTTTTTCCACCTCAACATCTGTGAACGGATTCAGCGGCTCCGAGTCACCGAATTCCGGAGAACCACAAAGTGTACAGAAATATTCTACTCATTTGTCCGTTTGTTAATGTTTATATAGAAGCATAATAAGGACCATCTGTGCTGTGTAATTCATCCTGTATAACATCATCGTCTATGGCAGGAAAATAGTGCTGCAATGATGTGGGGTCATCTAAGCTGAGGGCGTAACAGGCAGTGCAAGAGGAACAGAACGATATTAAGTCATAGAACATTATTTATTATTCTTTAATAAATTCTGATCCCGCAGCATTATACAGTGTGAAGGAAAGATCACTACAGTACAGAAAGCATAATGAGACAAATGGACTCTGGGCCTGATTCAGATCCGCTCGCAAGCGGGTTGATGGTGGCCCAGTGCGCACACGCGCCATGCACACTGTGCGTGCGCGAGCCCCAGAGCGAGCGCAAAAAGCACTCGCTCTGAGACTCACTACAAAAGGGTCGGCTGTCGATGTTGATCGACAGCTCGCCCCGTTTTGTAGGCGTGGCCGGGGGGTGGCATCACAAACAGAGGCGTTCCCAAGCGAACGCCTGCCGTTTGTGGGCGGCCCCACTGACATCACCAGTGATGTCAGTGAGAGAGCTTCCGGCTCTATTAGAGCCAGAAGCTCTCTGGGGCTTGCGGCAGACGAGACCCACCACAAGGGTCTTGTCGCAAGCCCGATGGTTGCGGGCTTGGTCTTGACCATCGCGACCATCATCGCGACCATCATCCTGGCCGCTCACAATAGCTGTGGGTGGTCACCCACAGCTATGCGAGCGGCCAGGAGGCCGCAACTAAAAAAAACAGTGCCTGTCCTGATTCAGAACGAGCGCTCGCTTTTTGTGAGCGCCTCTGAATCAGGCCCTCTGCTCCCAGAACTTACAATCTATTAGGAATCAAGGGAGTTATACAGAATGTACATTTGACTGTTTTGAGCAAAGTAACAGCCACATATAATTTTTTCTATGAAACAAGGTACTGGTACTTAGAGACAAGGTACTGATACTCAGAAACAAGGTACAGGTACTCAGAGACAAGATACTGATAGTCAGAAACAAGGTACTGGTACTAAGAGACAAGGTACTGGTACTCAGAGACAAGGTACTGATACTGAGAGACAAGGTACTGGTACTCAGAGTCAAGGTACTGGTAGTCAGAGTCAAGGTACTGGTACTCAGAGACATTGTACTGATACTCAGAAACAAGGTACTGGTACTTAGAGACAAGGTACTGATACTCAGAGACAAGGTACTGGTACTCAAACGTACTGGTACTCAGAAACAAGGTACTGGGACTCATAGACAAGGTACTGGTACTCAGAAACAAGGTACTGGGACTCATAGACAAGGTACTGATACTCAGAGACAAGGTACTGGTACTCAAAGGTACTGGTCCTCAGAAACAAGGTACTGGTACTCGTAACCAAGGTACTGGTACTCAGAAACAAGATACTAGTTTTCAGAAATAATGTACTGTTTTTTTAGCAAGGTACTTAGAAACAAGGTACTGGTACTCAGAAATAATGTACTGTTTTTTTTAACAAGGTACTGGTACTTAGAAATAAGTTACTGGTACTCAGAAATAATGTACTGGTTTTTTAAACAAGGTACTGGTACTCAGAGACAAGGTACTGATACCGAGAGACAAGGTACTGATACTGAGAGACAAGGTACTGGTACTCAGAGTCAAGGTACTGGTAGTCAGAGTCAAGGTACTGGTACTCAGAGACATTGTACTGATACTCAGAAACAAGGTACTGGTACTTAGAGACAAGGTACTGATACTCAGAGACAAGGTACTGGTACTCAAACGTACTGGTACTCAGAAACAAGGTACTGGGACTCATAGACAAGGTACTGATACTCAGAGGCAAGGTACTGGTACTCAAAGACAAGGTACTGGTACTCAAAGGTACTGGTCCTCAGAAATAAGGTACTGATACTCGTAACCAAGGTACTGGTACTCAGAAACAAGGTACTAGTTCTCAGAAACAAGGTACTGGTACTCAGAAATAATGTACTGTTTTTTTTAACAAGGTACTGGTACTTAGAAATAAGTTACTGGTACTCAGAAATAATGTACTGGTTTTTTAAACAAGGTACTGGTACTCAGAAACAAGGTACTGGAACTCATAGACAAGGTACTGATACTCAGAGACAAGGTACTGGTACTCAAAGACAAGGTACTGGTACTCAAAGGTACTGGTCCTCAGAAACAAGGTACTGGTACTAGTAACCAAGGTACTGGTACTCAGAGACAAGGTACTGGTACTCAGAAACAAGGTACTGGTATTCAGAAACAAGATACTAGTTCTCAGAAATAATGTACTGTTTTTTTAACAAGGTACTTAGAAACAAGGTACTGGTACTCAGAAATAATGTACTGTTTTTTTTAACAAGGTACTGGTACTTAGAAATAAGTTACTGGTACTCAGAAATAATGTACTGGTTTTTTAAACAAGGTACTGGTACTCAGAGACAAGGTACTGATACTCAGAGACAAGGTACTGGTACTCAAAGACAAGGTACTGGTACTCAAAGGTACTGGTCCTCAGAAACAAGGTACTGGTACTCGTAACCAAGGTACTGGTACTCGTAACCAAGGTACTGGTACTCAGAAACAAGGTACTAGTTCTCAGAAACAAGGTACTGGTACTTAGAAACAAGGTACTAGTACTCAGAAATAATGTACTGTTTTTTTTAACAAGGTACTGGTACTCAGAAACAAGGTACTGGGACTCATAGTCAAGGTACTGATACTCAGAGACAAGGTACTGGTACTCAAAGACAAGGTACTGTACTCAAAGGTACTGGTCCTCAGAAACAAGGTACTGGTTCTCGTAACCAAGGTACTGGTACTCGTAACCAAGGTACTGGTACTCAGAGACAAGGTACTGGTACTCAGAAATAATGTACTGGTTTTTTAAACAAGGTACTGGTACTCAGAGACAAGGTACTGATACCGAGAGACAAGGTACTGATACTGAGAGACAAGGTACTGGTACTCAGAGTCAAGGTACTGGTAGTCAGAGTCAAGGTACTGGTACTCAGAGACATTGTACTGATACTCAGAAACAAGGTACTGGTACTTAGAGACAAGGTACTGATACTCAGAGACAAGGTACTGGTACTCAAACGTACTGGTACTCAGAAACAAGGTACTGGGACTCATAGACAAGGTACTGATACTCAGAGGCAAGGTACTGGTACTCAAAGACAAGGTACTGGTACTCAAAGGTACTGGTCCTCAGAAACAAGGTACTGATACTCGTAACCAAGGTACTGGTACTCAGAAACAAGGTACTAGTTCTCAGAAACAAGGTGCTGGTACATAGAAACAAGGTACTAGTACTCAGAAATAATGTACTGTTTTTTTTAACAAGGTACTGGTACTTAGAAATAAGTTACTGGTACTCAGAAATAATGTACTGGTTTTTTAAACAAGGTACTGGTACTCAGAAACAAGGTACTGGAACTCATAGACAAGGTACTGATACTCAGAGACAAGGTACTGGTACTCAAAGACAAGGTACTGGTACTCAAAGGTACTGGTCCTCAGAAACAAGGTACTGGTACTAGTAACCAAGGTACTGGTACTCAGAGACAAGGTACTGGTACTCAGAAACAAGGTACTGGTATTCAGAAACAAGATACTAGTTCTCAGAAATAATGTACTGTTTTTTTAACAAGGTACTTAGAAACAAGGTACTGGTACTCAGAAATAATGTACTGTTTTTTTTAACAAGGTACTGGTACTTAGAAATAAGTTACTGGTACTCAGAAATAATGTACTGGTTTTTTAAACAAGGTACTGGTACTCAGAGACAAGGTACTGATACTCAGAGACAAGGTACTGGTACTCAAAGACAAGGTACTGGTACTCAAAGGTACTGGTCCTCAGAAACAAGGTACTGGTACTCGTAACCAAGGTACTGGTACTCGTAACCAAGGTACTGGTACTCAGAAACAAGGTACTAGTTCTCAGAAACAAGGTACTGGTACTTAGAAACAAGGTACTAGTACTCAGAAATAATGTACTGTTTTTTTTAACAAGGTACTGGTACTCAGAAACAAGGTACTGGGACTCATAGTCAAGGTACTGATACTCAGAGACAAGGTACTGGTACTCAAAGACAAGGTACTGTACTCAAAGGTACTGGTCCTCAGAAACAAGGTACTGGTTCTCGTAACCAAGGTACTGGTACTCGTAACCAAGGTACTGGTACTCAGAGACAAGGTACTGGTACTCAGAAACAAGGTACTGGTACTCAGAAACAAGATACTAGTTTTCAGAAATAATGTACTGTTTTTTTAGCAAGGTACTTAATAACAAGGTACTGGTACTCAGAAATAATGTACTGGTTTTTTAAACAAGGTACTGGTACTCAGAGACAAGGTACTGATACCGAGAGACAAGGTACTGATACTGAGAGACAAGGTACTGGTACTCAGAGTCAAGGTACTGGTAGTCAGAGTCAAGGTACTGGTACTCAGAGACATTGTACTGATACTCAGAAACAAGGTACTGGTACTTAGAGACAAGGTACTGATACTCAGAGACAAGGTACTGGTACTCAAACGTACTGGTACTCAGAAACAAGGTACTGGGACTCATAGACAAGGTACTGATACTCAGAGGCAAGGTACTGGTACTCAAAGACAAGGTACTGGTACTCAAAGGTACTGGTCCTCAGAAACAAGGTACTGATACTCGTAACCAAGGTACTGGTACTCAGAAACAAGGTACTAGTTCTCAGAAACAAGGTGCTGGTACATAGAAACAAGGTACTAGTACTCAGAAATAATGTACTGTTTTTTTTAACAAGGTACTGGTACTTAGAAATAAGTTACTGGTACTCAGAAATAATGTACTGGTTTTTTAAACAAGGTACTGGTACTCAGAAACAAGGTACTGGAACTCATAGACAAGGTACTGATACTCAGAGACAAGGTACTGGTACTCAAAGACAAGGTACTGGTACTCAAAGGTACTGGTCCTCAGAAACAAGGTACTGGTACTAGTAACCAAGGTACTGGTACTCAGAGACAAGGTACTGGTACTCAGAAACAAGGTACTGGTATTCAGAAACAAGATACTAGTTCTCAGAAATAATGTACTGTTTTTTTAACAAGGTACTTAGAAACAAGGTACTGGTACTCAGAAATAATGTACTGTTTTTTTTAACAAGGTACTGGTACTTAGAAATAAGTTACTGGTACTCAGAAATAATGTACTGGTTTTTTAAACAAGGTACTGGTACTCAGAGACAAGGTACTGATACTCAGAGACAAGGTACTGGTACTCAAAGACAAGGTACTGGTACTCAAAGGTACTGGTCCTCAGAAACAAGGTACTGGTACTCGTAACCAAGGTACTGGTACTCGTAACCAAGGTACTGGTACTCAGAAACAAGGTACTAGTTCTCAGAAACAAGGTACTGGTACTTAGAAACAAGGTACTAGTACTCAGAAATAATGTACTGTTTTTTTTAACAAGGTACTGGTACTCAGAAACAAGGTACTGGGACTCATAGACAAGGTACTGATACTCAGAGACAAGGTACTGGTACTCAAAGGTACTGGTCCTCAGAAACAAGGTACTGGTACTCGTAACCAAGGTACTGGTACTCAGAGACAAGGTACTGGTACTCAGAAACAAGGTACTGGTACTCAGAAACAAGATACTAGTTCTCAGAAATAATGTACTGTTTTTTTTAACAAGGTACTTAGAAACAAGGTACTGGTACTCAGAAATAATGTACTGGTTTTTTTAAACACAAGGTACTGGTACTCAGAAACAAGGTACTGGTACTCAGAAATAAGTTACTGGTACTCAGAAATAAGGTACTGGTTTTTTTAAACACAAGGTACTGGTACTCAGAAACAAGGTACTGGTACACCGGAATAATATACTGGGACTCATAATCAAGGTACTGGTACTCAGAAATAAGATACTGGTACTCAGAAACAAGGTACTGGTACACTGGAATAATATACTGGGACTCATAATCAAGGTACTGGTACTCAGAAATAATGTACCAACCCTCATAATCAAGGTACTGGTACTCAGAACTAATTCTCTGGTCTCCAGAAACAGGGCCGGCCCTAGATCGACTTGCGCCCTGTGCTATACTGCTGCGCTCCCCCACTGCCCCTTCCTTCCCCACTGCCCCTTCTTTCCCTTTCAACTCGTACCATGTTTTGCGCATACAATAATCTTGGTGGTTCAGAATTTCTTAAAAATTATCGGACCCTGCTGGAGATTCTGGCTGAGGCCTGTTATGTCATAACCCTAATTAAACTACTGGATTAGCAGCTAGAGAAGCTGAAGGAAGAGATGAAACTAAGCGATTCCACTAAGTGTGTTGGACTTGTAGATCAAGTTCTTTATTTGCATCACAAGGACCAAGGGGTTTGCCAAATCTTGCAATCAGATCAGTAAATTTTTTCACAACCATGCTTGATCCTAGGTTTAAGGCATGTGTAATGTCTTTCTTTCCAACTGACACAGATCTTAAGAGATGCAAAGAGCTCCATGCTAGCAAGTTGTCAGCTCAAGTGGCACATGACTTGATATACCGTATCCTGCTTCCAGATTCTGCTGCAAGGGAAAAACTGACCTTTTCCAAAAGACCCACTGGGATGAGTCAAGTTAGCACACCAGTGCTAACTTGACATCTGGCCAGGTTAAAAAGAATATATAATAATAATTTACACCTCTACCATGATTCAATCTGATATAGTAAACATTAATAGATTAGTGGAGGATCATGATAATGTCCAAATTAGCATGTCACACAGTCCCTTTGAATACTGGGAGAAAAAAAGGCAATATTGATCCCCTTGTGCCAACTAGCATTGGCTTACTTAAGCTGCCCACCCTCTAGTGTGTACTCTGAAAAAGTGTTTAGCATAGCCGAGAACCTTGTGAACAATCAGTGTAGGAGGCTACTTCCAGTAAATGTGGAAAAACTTATGTTACTCAAAACTGAAAAACAAATTCTATGAGGAAAACCTTTGCTGCCAATTATGACAAACAGAAACTTCTATAACAGTGGATTCCAGTGAGGATGAACTAATATTGTGTGATGATGATGATATTAAAAGTAGTGATGAGGGTGAGGATGATAATGACATCTTCCAACAGTGACAAGGTTTAATATTGCTGTTAGCTGCCATTAGTAGATTGGTTTGTGGGGCCCAAAAAAATCTAAGCACTTCAGCCACAAAAGTAGCTGTCCCTATCCCTGAAGTGCTTGATTTGTTAAATTGTGCATATCCTTGATAATATACAACATAGAAGTGGGTGAGAGGGCCCAAAGGCAATTCTATCATGTAACTCTTTTCATTATGGGCTTTGTCAAGATTTTGTTTTTCTGACAGGCAGCGTATATTACTGTACTTTACTCTCTTCTGTATCTTGTAAGACCATTCATCAAAAGCTCATCCTACAGTACTTACCATGCTTTCTTGTGTGTGTTTGTCAGGCAGTGTATAACACTGGACTTTACTGGGGTGTTCATGTTCTTCTGTATTGTCAGGGACCGTATGGGAAAAAGCCAGGGGGTTAGGGTGGCTTGGGAACAAGCAGGTGAGTGACAGTGCTAGGTCTCCCTATTGTGGCCAAACCCAGGTTTGGCTAGACCTGTCCAGATGCGCAAAGTCTAACTCAATTGGTGGTCTTCACCAGTGACCCCTCCAGTTGGGATATGGGTTTTGCTGCACCAAGTGAGCAGGTCACGGTCCTCTGGACAGGTAACTGGGAGTAGCAGGAAGACCAGAACTATATTAGAATGAATACTTGAGCACAGGAGATCAGGGTATGCACTGAATACTTGAATACAGGAGATCAGCGAATGAACTGAATACCTGAACACAGGAAATCGGCATATGAACTGAATACTTGAACACAGGAGATTGGCAAATGATCTGAATACTTGAGCACAGAAGATCAGGGTATGAACTGAATACTTGAATACAGGAGATCAGCAAATGAACTGAATACTTGAACACAGGAGATTGGCAAATGAACTGAATACTTGAATACAGGAGATCAGGGTATGAACTGAAAACTTGAATACAGGAGATCAGCAATAAACTTAATACTTGAGCACAGGAGATCCAGGTGCTGACTTGCACAGAGAAACACAGAGAAATGTGGATACAGGCATGTAGTGGGAAATCCTAGAAATCCAGCTGAGGGCTAACTGTTAATTAGCATGAAAGTTGACACCACAGGAACACAGGGAGGCAGTTTAGAGAGCTGAGCAGCACACTAAAAGACAACACAGGGATTTACAAGAAACACTAGACTTCTGTGAGAGCTGAAGTAACACTCTGGGAATTAGCATGGGAGCTAATACTAGTAACACTGGTGGTCAGTGTGAGGGCTGAAACAACACACTGTAGATACTTTGTGGGAAACACCTGAGAGCATAATAATCACAGGAACAACGAAGTTGAACAGCAGTTTCCTGTTCCTGGAGTTAGACTTAAACCCCTGGGTAGCTGTCATTAGATCAGAGGATCAGCTGAGAGACCACAGGACTACCATTGGGAGAGACTAGTCAGGCGATATGGACCAACATGGCTGCGCCCATGCCTGGCATCCCGGGGTACCAGGATGCATGCACGGAAGCTCTAGCAGATCCGGAGGAGAATACTCAGACACCACTCACCTCCACTCCCAGCGACTGAACACCTAAGCCCAAGGACGCCGGTGCGGAGGTGAGTAGTGGCTGATCCCAGGCCACATCCTGACATGTATCTTGCAAGACCATTCATCAACAGCTCATCCTTCTTATCATGCTTTCTTGTGTGTGTTTGTCAGGCAGTATATAACACTGTAATTTACTTGGGCGTTATAATCTTTTGTATCTTGCAAGGCCATCCATCACCAACTTCTCATTGGCTCGGGAATTCATGAGACAGACTCTAGAAGAATTTCCTGCACAGGACCATGTGGTCACTTTCCGTACAGAAGAAGAAAGTGAAGTTTCAGATCCCGTATTTTCATCTCTCACTTATTGTCCCCCATCAGCGGCAGCCCAGAAACCAGCGGGTGATGGCTCTGGCAACTTTCTCTTCTGCTTTCTGCATCCGGGACAGAAATTGTCCTTTCACTTCTTGGACCATAACTCACAGCTCAGCTGCTTCTGTATAGAATGGAAACTTTCCCTCTATCTAGTTCTTCTTTCTAGGAAGAGGCCACAGTCTATGAGGTGTCTCACTGCTATAGGGGTCCAACACCCAGACCTGGCTCCTAGACCTGCACACTAACCTCATGGAGATAGACAACATACAGACAGGAGGCCTCAGCCTGTCCATGGTGTAAATTCACCTATAGATCCCATACAGTAGGATGTACAACACAGACTATGGGCCTGATTCAGCATGGATCGCAATATAGCATACGCACGCAGTTTTACTACCAATATATGCTAATCGATAGTGATCGCTATGCCGCTGCACCACTACATAAGGAAGCTCACTTCACCTACATGTATATGCACATGCATAATGGTTAGCAAGACTGCGAAAACATTGGTACAATCGAGAACCATCGGACCCATATGCACAGTTAAGGCAGATCAGACCTTACTCAGGACCTGCTGACTGCAGCGCACGCAGTGAGAGCTCAGGATGCGTACGGCGTTGCAGTGGCTAATTTATGCACACCCCTGCAACGGCGTTGAAATACACTGGCACGCCTGCGTTCGGCTGACCACCCCTCGCTCTGCATCACTCTGCAATGGGTCTGCGTAGTCACTGCAATCACAGTCCCGATCGCAATGACTGGTTCATTCACCACTGCGATGCAGAACGCAACAATCGGCCGATTGCGTGCGTATAAGCAAATTCATTACTTGCTGAATCAGGCCCTATACTCGCATGAAGATGTAGGATAGGGCTGAAGTCTGAGCACCCACCTCCATTGTCCACAGCGATCCTCATCATTATACCAGCACTGTGCCCAATAATTACTCTGTTACTTCACACAAATCATTATACCTGCACTAAGCCCCCTAATTACTCAGTTGCTTCCCACACATCATTATACCTGCACTGTGCCCGATAATTACTCTGTTACTTCCCACACATCATTATACCAGCACTGTGCCCAATAATTACTCTGTTACTTCCCACACATCATTATACCTGCACTGTGCCCAATAATCACTCTGTTACTTCCCACACATCATTGTACCAGCACTGTGTCCCCTAATTACTCAGTTACTTCCCACACATCATTATACCAGCACTGTGCCCAATAATTACTCTGTTACTTCCCACACATCATTATAACTGCACTGTGCCCAATAATCACTCTGTTACTTCCCACACATCATTGTACCAGCACTGTGTCCCCTAATTACTCTGTTACTTCCCACACATCATTATACCTGCACTGTGCCCAATAATCACTCTGTTACTTCCCACACATCATTATACCAGCACTGTGCCCAATAATTACTCAGTTACTTCCCACACATCATTATACCTGCACTGTGCCCAATAATTACTCTGTTACTTCCCACACATCATTATACCTGCACTGTGCCCAATAATCACTCTGTTACTTCCCACACATCATTATACCTGCACTGTGCCCAATAATTACTCTGTTACTTCCCACACATCATTATACCAGCACTGTGCCCAATAATCACTCTGTTACTTCCCACACATCATTATACCAGCACTGTGCCCCCTAATTACTCAGTTACTTCCCACACATCATTATACCTGCACTGTGCCCCCTAATTACTCAGTTGCTTCCCACACATCATTATACCTGCACTGTGCCCGATAATTACTCTGTTACTTCCCACACATCATTATACCAGCACTGTGCCCAATAATTACTCTGTTACTTCCCACACATCATTATACCTGCACTGTGCCCAATAATCACTCTGTTACTTCCCACACATCATTGTACCAGCACAGTGGCTCCCCTAATTACTCAGTTACTTCCCACACATCATTATACCTGCATTGTGCCCAATAATCACTCTGTTACTTCCCACACATCATTGTACCAGCACTGTGTCCCCTAATTACTCTGTTACTTTCCACACATCATTATACCTGCACTGTGCCCAATAATTACTCTGTTACTTCCCACACATCATTATGCCTGCACTGTGCCCAATAATCACACAGTTACTTCCCACACATCATTATACCTGCACTGTGCCCAATAATCACTCTGTTACTTCCCACACATCATTATACCAGCACTGTGCCCCCTAATTACTCAGTTACTTCCCACACATCATTATACCTGCACTGTGCCCAATAATTACTCTGTTACTTCCCACACATCATTATACCTGCACTGTGCCCAATAATTACTCTGTTACTTCCCACACATCACTATACCTGCACTGTGCCCAATAATCACTCTGTTACTTCCCACACATCATTATACCTGCAATGTGCCCAATAATTACTCTGTTACTTCCCACACATCATTATACCAGCACTGTGCCCAATAATCACTCTGTTACTTCCCACACATCATTATACCAGCACTGTGCCCCCTAATTACTCAGTTACTTCCCACACATCATTATACCAGCACTGTGCACAATAATTACTCTGTTACTTCCCACACATCATTATACCTGCACGTGCCCAATAATTACTCTGTTACTTCCCACACATCATTATACCTGCACTGTGCCCAATAATCACTCTGTTACTTCCCACACATCATTATACCAGCACTGTGCCCAATAATTACTCTGTTACTTCCCACGCATCATTATACCTGCACTGTGCCCAATAATTACTCTGTTACTTCCCACGCATCATTATACCTGCACTGTGCCCAATAATTACTCTGTTACTTCCCACACATCATTATACCAGCACTGTGCCCCCTAATTACTCAGTTACTTCACACACATCATTATACCTGCACTGTGCCCAATAATTACTCTGTTACTTCCCACACATCATTATACCAGCACTGTGCCCCCTAATTACTCAGTTACTTCCCACACATCATTATACCTGCACTGTGCCCAATAATTACTCTGTTACTTCCCACACATCATTATACCAGCACTGTGCCCCCTAATTACTCAGTTACTTCCCACACATCATTATACCAGCACTGTGCCCCCTCATTACTCAGTTACTTCCCACACATCATTATACCAGCACTGTGCCCCCTAATTACTCAGTTACTTCCCACACATCATTATACCTGCACTGTGCCCAATAACCACTCTGTTACTTCCCACACATCATTATACCAGCACTGTGCCCTCTAATTACTCAGTTACTTCCCACACATCATTATACCTGCACTGTGCCCAATAATTACTCTGTTACTTCCCACACATCATTATACCAGCACTGTGCCCCTAATTACTCAGTTACTTCCCACACATCATTATACCTGCACTGTGCCCAATAATCACTCTGTGCCTTCTCACACATCATTATACCTGCACTGTGCCCCCTAATTACTCCGAAACTTCCCACACATCATTATACTTGCACTGTGCCCAATAATCACTCTGTGACTTCCCACACATCATTATACCAGCACTGTGCCCCCTAATTACTCAGTTACTTCCCACACATCATTATACCTGCACTGTGCCCCCTAATTACTTCGATACTTCCCACACATCATTATACCAGCACTGTGCCCCCTAATTACTTCGATACTTCCCACACATCATTATACCAGCACTGTGCCCAATAATTACTCTGTTACTTCCCACACATCATTATACCTGCACTGTGCCCAATAATCACTCTGTTACATCCCACACATCATTATATCTGAACTGTGCCCCCTAATTATTCCGATACTTCCCACACATCATTATATCTGAACTGTGCCCTCTAATTACTCAGTTACTTCCCACACATCATTATACCAGCACTGTGCCCCCTAATTACTCAGTTACTTCCCACACATCATTATACCTGCACTGTGCCCCCTAATTACTCAGTTACTTCCCACACATCATTATACCTGCACTGTGCCCAATAATTACTCTGTTACTTCCCACACATCATTATACCAGCACTGTGCCCCCTCATTACTCAGTTACTTCCCACACATCATTATACCAGCACTGTGCCCCCTAATTACTCAGTTACTTCCCACACATCATTATACCTGCACTGTGCCCAATAACCACTCTGTTACTTCCCACACATCATTATACCAGCACTGTGCCCTCTAATTACTCAGTTACTTCCCACACATCATTATACCTGCACTGTGCCCAATAATTACTCTGTTACTTCCCACACATCATTATACCAGCACTGTGCCCCCTAATTACGCAGTTACTTCCCACACATCATTATACCTGCACTGTGCCCAATAATCACTCTGTGCCTTCTCACACATCATTATACCTGCACTGTGCCCCCTAATTACTCCGAAACTTCCCACACATCATTATACTTGCACTGTGCCCAATAATCACTCTGTGACTTCCCACACATCATTATACCAGCACTGTGCCCCCTAATTACTCAGTTACTTCCCACACATCATTATACCTGCACTGTGCCCCCTAATTACTTCGATACTTCCCACACATCATTATACCAGCACTGTGCCCCCTAATTACTTCGATACTTCCCACACATCATTATACCAGCACTGTGCCCAATAATTACTCTGTTACTTCCCACACATCATTATACCTGCACTGTGCCCAATAATCACTCTGTTACTTCCCACACATCATTATATCTGAACTGTGCCCCCTAATTATTCCGATACTTCCCACACATCATTATATCTGAACTGTGCCCTCTAATTACTCAGTTACTTCCCACACATCATTATACCAGCACTGTGCCCCCTAATTACTCAGTTACTTCCCACACATCATTATACCTGCACTGTGCCCAATAATTACTCAGTTACTTCCCACACTTCATTATACCAGCACTGTGCCCCCTCATTACTCAGTTACTTCCCACACATCATTATACCTGCACTGTGCCCCGTAATTACTCTGGTACTTATCACACATCATTATACCTGCACTGTGCCCCCTAATTACTCAGTTACTTCCCATACATCATTATACCTGCACTGTGCCCCCTAATTACTCAGTTACTTCCCACACTTCATTATACCTGCACTGTGCCCAATAATTACTCAGTTACTTCCCACACATCATTATACCTGCACTGTGCCCCGTAATTACTCTGGTACTTATCACACATCATTATACCTGCACTGTGCCCCCTAATTACTCAGTTACTTCCCACATATCATTATACCTGCACTGTGCCCCCTAATTACTCAGTTACTTCCCACACATCATTATACCTGCACTGTGCCCCGTAATTACTCTGGTACTTATCACACATCATTATACCTGCACTGTGCCCCCTAATTACTCAGTTACTTCCCACATATCATTATACCAGCACTGTGCCCCCTAATTACTCAGTTACTTCGCACACATCATTATACCTGCACTGTGCCCCGTAATTACTCTTGTACTTATCACACATCATTATACCTGCACTGTGCCCCCTAATTACTCAGTTACTTCCCACACATCATTATACCTGCACTGTGCCCCCTAATTACTCAGTTACTTCCCACACTTCATTATACCTGCACTGTGCCCAATAATTACTCAGTTACTTCCCACACATCATTATACCTGCACTGTGCCCCGTAATTACTCTGGTACTTATCACACATCATTATACCTGCACTGTGCCCCCTAATTACTCAGTTACTTCCCACATATCATTATACCTGCACTGTGCCCCCTAATTACTCAGTTACTTTGCACACATCATTATACCTGCACTGTGCCCCGTAATTACTCTGGTACTTATCACACATCATTATACCTGCACTGTGCCCCGTAATTACTCTGTTACTTCCCACGCATCACTATACCTGCACTGTGCCCAATAATTACTCCAGTACTTCCCACACATCATTATACCAGCACTGTGCCCAATAATTACTCTGGTACTTATCACACATCATTTACTAGCACTGAGGGCCTAATTCAGACCCGGACGCTCTTTGCGGACGGGCGTTCCAAAAAAGGGGCCAGTTATTTAAATTGAGCGCTTGCTCTTTGCGGTTTGTTGACGTCTCTATGTCTGAGCGAGCGAATGAAAAATGAGCTCGCTATTTTATAAAGTCGCCCCTTTGCCGTTCGCAACACACGTCATCTCCGGTATTTATCAGATTAATCTGGAATATCGAAAGGCATCTGAACTGCTCGCAGTGGTTGTGGTAGGATTTTCTTACCGCAATCACTGCGAGCAGTTCAGTCTAAAAGACAACCAAGTGACGTGGTCGATGACGCTCCTTTACTAATTATGCACTCCCATTAAACGCCCTTTTTACCGTTAGGCACGCCTGCGTTCGGATCTCCACTCCCCCGTTTTCAAGCACCTTTCCTTGTTACCACCCACAAACGGTACATTCTGTCAATCAAATTAGCAGCCCCTCGCTGTTTTGCGAGCGCACGATTTCCCACCACAATGACTGGTTTGCGCATGCGCATTACGACCCATATGCATGTGCAGTTGTGCGAACATCGCTCAGAGCGAACGAGCGGCCGCTTACGAGCGGCTCTGAATCAAGCCCTGTGTCCAATAATTACTCTGGTACTTCCCACACATCATTATACCAGCACTGTGCCCAATAATTACTCATATACTTCCCACACATTATTATACCAGCACTGTGCCCAATAATTACTCAGAAGCTTCCCACACATGATTATACCAGCACTGTACCCCCTAATTAGTCAAGAACTACCCACACATGATTACACCAGCACTGTGGGCCTGATTCAGACCCGCTCGCGAGCGCTGAGCGCTCGCAAGCGGGTCGGTGGTGGCGCAGTGTGCATGCACACGACGGAGCTGGCTCCATCGTGCGCATGCGCGAGACCCAGATAGCGACGGGCAAGCTGTCGCTCCGGGTCTCGTACCAAAGGGGGAGTGCTGTCTATGTTGAGTGACAGCACGCCCTCTTTGGTGGGCGGGCCGGGGTCGTGGCTGGCCAGATGGAGGCGTTCCCATGGGAACGCCTACCGTCTGGGGCCGGCCCCATTGACATCACAAGTGATGTCAGTGGGAGTGCTTTCGGCTCTGGTAGAGCCGAAAGCACTCTAGGCCTTGCGGCAACGAGACCCTAACGCAAGGGTCTCGTCGCAAGCCCGATGGTCTTGACACTCAATGGTGCTTGATGGTGCTGTCACTCAACATCGACAGCACGCCCCCTTTGGTACGAGACCCGGAGCGACGGTTAGCCCGTCGCTATCCGGGTCTCGCACATGCGCACGATGGAGCCGGCTCCGTCGTGCGCATGTGCACTGGGCCACCATCGACCTGCTTGCGAGCGCATAGCGCTCGCGAGCGGGTCTGAATCAGGCCCAGAGTCCCCTAATAATTCTAGTACTTTACACACGATTATACTGTACTAGCACTGTTCCCCTTAATTACTGCAATACTTCCCACATGATGTGAGGTGATTTATCTTGAGTTTTGAGTTTTGTGATTATTCATTATCACATAATTTCTACAAAAGCAGGTGAAGATTAACATTTTCACCTGCTTTTGTAGAAATTAAGGCCCTCATTCAGAGCCGTATGCTCTGAGCAGAGCGCACGCTCTGAATGAGGGCCGCCCTCCATAATTATGGAGCGTCCTCCTGGACGCTCGTATAGCTGTGGGTCACCACCCACAGCCTATACGAGCGTGCAGTTTGATGGCCACGATGGTCTTGACCATCGCGACTATCGCTACTGCAAGCCGGAGCCTGCGGTTGAGATTTTCAACCGCAAGGCCCGGAGTGATTTTGGCTCTATCAGAGCCCAAATCTCTCCCACTGACATCACTAGTGATGTCAGTGGGGCCGGCTTCTGACGGTAGGCGTTCCCTTGGGAACGCCCCCGTCAGGGAGGCACGCCCCCGGCACGCCCACCAAAGGGGGCGTGCTGTCAATCAACATCGACAGCACGCCCCCTTTGATCAGACACAACGAGAGAAGGAAAGTCCTTCGCTCGTCGCGTCTGGCGCATGCGCACGACGGAGCTCCCGCGGTCGTGCGCATGCGCAGTGCACAACATCGACCCACTTGCGAGCGGACAGCCGCTTGCGAGTGGGTCTGAATGAGGCCCTAAGTTTTCAGGCGATTTCCTTTCAACCATACTGTAAGATTAGTTGCGCAGGTTATGAAAGTAAATGGGGAGCCCAGATTCTTTACCTGGTCACCAAGAGCACAGTCACAGTACATTTTATGTCTTCTTTATCAAGGTGCTAATAGATGTTTTTTGGGTTTTTGGTGTGAACTTATCGCATACATAACAAAAATTATCAGGATGGTTACACACCGACAAATTTTCACGGCTACCATTACTTTGTATGTACTTACAAACATACAAAAAATGTACTCATTAGGAAACTAAATAATGAGCACAAGAAAAGAATACCAACGATTTAATATGGAGAAATGAAAACAAAGGTAAAATCACCACTTGCACTGTCCACTGCCAGTGGTGTGAGGGCCATATATCTCCTTATGGTGATCAGCCGTCAGCCACAGTGCAGTCAGAACCATTTAAAAAATCTATTTGAAATTGTGGAAGCTTGTTTTTTAATAGTTTGATCAATGTCTCCTAATTACTTTTCTTTTTAGTTTCTACTGTTATTAATCAATCAATCAATGCTTTACCTGGCTTCCACTAAATACTCCACCTCCATTTACCTGTGCTGTCCTCAGGCCTCTGATCTAGTGTTCGATTAATGAGAAATGTTATAGGATTGGAAAGCCACTGCAGTACCACTATGTTTCATAAATGTGCTATAGTCTTTTAAACTGCCATGTTTGTGCCACTGCTCTGTGGCCTTAGTTTAGCCATCCAACTCGATGCAACATTTGACTAATATTGGTTAAAACAATATTGTGAGTTGTGATGTGGACAAAATTTACTGGAAATGAAAGTTATTGATGTTAATAATACCGTAGGAACAAAAACAAATACACATTAAAAGTTTTTAGCTGTTTTATAAGTTTTTAAAGAAAATCAAAACCACCTGTAAAGAAAATATTAAAATAACCACAGTACACGTACACCAAAAAAGGGAAGTGCTGATTGGCTGACCACCACCCTCAACCAATCAGCGCTTCCTCCATTCATATCATTTATCTCTATTGCCTCGATTTGAGATATGGATTAGGTTGGGGAAACCGAGGGGTGTTTTCAACAAAACCAAACCGCTAAACTCTACTTCTCTTATATAGCCTTCCCCTAGGGAAAGCAAAGACAAACCCCATCCCTGGGAGTTCTCACCAGCAATAAGGTTATTCATCTTCTAAAATCCAAATGTTCATTATGTCATTATGGTAAGGTAAGAGGAGGTGACTTCCACAGAAACTTTGAGGGCCTCCTCAAAATGTAGCTATGTGGCTCACAAATTCATGACTATGCCCCCCCTCCCTCCCAAACAAGGAAAATGCCAGCGCACCGTGTTTATTCTACAGTATATGAGGAAGTTAGAAGAAGGTGGAGCCGGTACGGAGTGTCCTTGATGTTCCGTCTGTATTAGGAGCTGATATTGATCCCTCTGGACGTTACGTGCGGACTGTGGTTTGGGAGATTTTTTAATCTTGCTCCCCGTAGGAGATCTTCTCAAAGCTCAATCCCCGGGAAGAAAGTCAATACAAGACAAAACAAAACATTCTTTTGCTATTAGGACTGAAACACAGATTGCAGCAGTTATGACATTTTACTCTGATACAACAATATATCAATAAACTATTACAGAGAGCAGACAATACAATTGTGCGATTACTGCTGCTCATTTTCTTCGCTGTTTCCGAAATCTCAACACAATTAACACTTGTCAGGGGGGCAGCAGACCTGAGGTTCTGGTAATTGGGGGAGACCCCATGTGGTCTTCAGGATAAATAAGACATGCATGTCCCTGCTACCATCATGACTGATACATGTGACATTATCATAGACAATATACAATAAATATGACGCAATGATTTACACTCTGTGGCCTCTTTATTTGGTACGCCTGTCTAGTACAGGGTAGGACCCCCCCAAGAAACGGGCAGGATGAGGAACATAATGCTGAAAATAGTGAGTCTATGCATAGGGCACGGAGAAACTATGACACAAGTCTGTGAGAATTGCATCATTTTGGTGGGCTACATTATGCCACAAGTAGGCGGGGCCTAATTATGCAAATTCCCCGGTCCTGTCTGCTTCAGCTGTCAGCTGCAGCTCCCCCCTGGGCTTCTCCTGGAAGAGAGAGAGAAAAAGTAGGGATGTTTGTGGTACCTTGGGTGTTGATGTGGGTACAGATAACTAGGCGTAGATGGCACCTTACAGCTGAGATGGCAGCTCCAGTAGATCTATCTTCTCCTTTGGCAATCACTCAACAATCGGACGTAAGGGTTGACATAAGAGTGGATATAGATGTGGATGAGAGGGTGGGCATGTGAGTTGTATGCAGGCCAGGATGTTGGGTTCTGGGGTGCATGTGTGGCATGTAGGCACGTGCACCGCTGGCAGGAATAATTGCTGACCCATTTGGTGCCTTCTCCCTGTGTTCGAGTCCATATGCCAGTTGTGTCAGCCAATCAGAGGGCAGGATTCCTCTGAGTAGCACCTTCCCCCCAACCATTGGCTGTGCTGCTGTGAGAGGAGGGGGCGGGCTCTAGACACGCTTAGCAGCATTATTACATGGATAGAATGTAGCCAGCACAAAGGACTCATATGTGAGACTTCAGCTGTTTCCTGTCAGCATTCATGCCTGGTACCAAAGAGAGGGGAGGGGCTGGTAATAGTGAAAATTGAGGGTATATAGATGTGAACCACATACTCGATGGCTTTCCATCTAGAATGAGCTATGAATTGACATTTAGGGGTCTATTTACTAAGCAGCGTTAGGAGACAGAGTGAAAAGTGATAAGGTGCCAGCCAATCAGCTCCCAACTGTCATTTATCAAACACAGCCTGTGAGATGGCAGTTAGGAGCGGATTGGCTGGAACCTTATCACTTTTCACTCTGTCTCCTAACGCTGCTTAGTAAATAGACCCCTAAGAGATGAGAGGACTATAGGAATCTGGCTGGGAGTCAACAGAAGACAGGAAGCTGACCACGTACTGTAATTGGCTCACAGTAGACGCCATATTCAAGTGGTTGCAATTTGATTGGCTGGGCTTAAACCTTTTCAGAGTCAAGCCCACCACAGCAAAAAATACTCACATGGCAAACCGCTACCAGCGGCAACAGGGTGAGTCACCTCCAGTCAGTGGCGGGCTGGGCCGGGGGGCAGGGTGCCATGTTCCCCCTGGACCACAGCGTCATGCGGGCCATGGGCCGGGGCAGTCTGTGTCACTGTGACACAGACTGCACCGCGTGTGTAGCGCTGACCGGACGGAGTTCGGTCAGCGCTACACAAGTGACAAACACACAGCCGCCGGAGCCAGCAGCTGTGTGTTTGTTGTAAGCAGCAGCCAATGAGAGTCTGTCAGACTCTCATTAGGTGCTGCTGCGCCCACTGCAGGAGCCGCTCCATCTTCTGGTTCCTGCAGTGGGCAATGGGAGAGACGTCATGATGTCATATGACGTCTCTCCCATAATGCAGAGCAGCCCGGCCCGGGAGGACAGACGGAGGAGCAGATGGCGGCGGCGGGAGCGTGGATTCAGGTAAGTGTTTTTTTATTTTGTTTTTTTATATTACGTGTGTCTACTGGGGGGGGGGGTCTGGCACTACAATGAGGAGACCACTACTGGGGGCACTACAAAGGGGGGGACTACTACTACTGGGGGCACTACAAGGGGGGTGGGGGACTACTACTACTGGGGGCACTACAAGGGGGGGACTACTACTGGGGGAACTACAAGGGGGGACTACTACTACTGTGGGCACTACAAGGGGGGGAATACTACTGGGGGCACTACAAGGGGGGGACTACTACTACTGGGGGCAGTACAAGGGGGGACTACTACTGGGGGTACTACAAGGGGGGGGACTACTACTACTGGGAGCACTACAAGGGGGGGCATACTACTACTGGGGTCACTACAAGGGTGGGCTACTACTGGGGGCACTACAAGGGGGTACTACTACTACTGGGGGCACTACAAGGGGGGGGACTACTATTAGGGGCTCTACAAGGGGAGGGGACTACTACTAGGGGCACTACATAGGGTGAGGGGACTACCACTAGGGGCACTGCATCGAGGGACCACTGCTGGGGGCTGTATATAAAGGGCAATACTGGGAGTACTGCATAGGGGGGAGACTACAACTGGGGCCACTATTTAAGGGGCGTTGCATAAGGGTTACACTATTGGGGGCACTGCATGGGGGGTGGACTGCTACTGGGGGCACTATATAAGGGGCACTGCATAGGGGTTACCACTATTGGGGGCACTATATAAGGGGCTTACTACTGGGGGCACAAGGAGCACTGCACAGGGGGGACCACTACTGGGGGCACTATATAAGGGGCTTACTACTGGGGGCACAAGGGGCACTGCTTGGGGGGGATCACTACTGGGGGCACTACTGGAGGCCTGCATAAGGGTGTTCTCTCCTGTGGCACACGGGGGCACTGCATATGGGCACTACGACAGGGGGCTGCCCCTAATCTTTATTTTTACCTTACATTAATCCCATATGGACCCACCTCCTCCCTGGAACACTTGAGGGGGGGTGGCGCCGTAGCACGCACGTTCTTCGGGCACCCTGGCTACACGCTACTCCTCTGCCAGTGCCGCCTGCATGCATTTGCCCCCCAGGCTAAAAGTTGCCAGCCAGCCCCTGCCTCCAGTGCCAGGTGCGGTCTCTTCTCTGCCTCTGACGCTGGACGCAGAGCTGATGCTCCAGCACTGGCTTCCTCCATGTATCCCACAGTTCCCCTGCTGACACGCTGAGAGGGTCCCAGCACTTTTAGCCTTCATCGACCCCATTGTTCTAGTCCGCAGGTTCTCAAACTGGGTCCTAAATACCAAAATGTAAAGAAACACAGCACTATAGTGGTGAATAATTACCAATAACCAATTCTTAATCAAAATACCAATTTATTCATAAAGTGTGTATATTAAAAACCATAAAACATTTTTTATATATGCGTATTCAAAACAACCATATATGCGAATGTATGTACTGTACGCATTAATGATCCACAATTACAATATTACTGCATTTCACACTTCAAAAAATAATAATAATGTGCCCTTGGATACAATGACAATGGTAAACCTCAATGGACCACTTCTAATGTCTAAAAATATATGGATGTGTATCAATTAGATTGTATATTCTGAGGACATTCCATATAGCAGATCTTAAATTGCCTCTGTAGTCCCACCGCGGCTGGTTTATATACCTGCAATAGTTTCTGTGATGTTTAATTGCAAACCTGTAATGGGTCACAGCAGTGGCAAACGCAGGATTTCTAGAGGGGGGTTTTCCAAATGCCTGATTTTACAGTGAGTGTGGCCAGTCCATGAAGAGGGCATAATTAGCACTTATCCAGCTTTAATATGCTACATACAAAGTATATTGTGTGGCATAATTCCAGCATATACAGGACCAGTGATCACAGTAAGCCATTATATGTGGGCACCATTCATGAGCATTGGAGCAAGTCTGGGAGTCTGAGGGAGCAGCAGAAGAACCTAGCACTGCCCTGGACATATATATGTACCTATTGGTCTCCTTACGTACTGGATAGTGTATAATTATACAATATTAATTATTAACCCTATTGATGGTCTATAGCAGTGCACCCCTAACAGTGCATGTTTTCCACATCTCCTAGTTGGTGCACAGGTATATTTATTACTGGCTGACACATTTTAAAAGATACTGAGAAGAACATGCAGCACTAGTAACATTCTATTATATTACTATTTCTATTGTTGTCATGGTGTGTGCTGGGGAGGGGGGTTTCCAGTCAGACGGAAACCCCCCTGCGTTTGCCTATGCACAGTCCGTTCCTTACGGGGATACTGACGGAGCCAACTGCAGTTTAGTTGTTTGTGGACTCAAGAGACATCACTCCCCTCTGGTATGCAAACCTCAGCCCCTGTAGTACGGAATGTACTTCCCCGCTGGGTATTTTTATCGCCGTGTACAATAGATATTATAGAGAGCGGTGGAGCAGGCTTGTGACCTGCCATAAGGGCTCCGGAGAGATCACTCACCGCTGATCTCCAGACGCCGTCTCAGTTGAAAAGCTCACAGGTTCTGTCATTCCACAACAGGTATTATGCCCATATGATGTGATTTCAAGTTGCAACTTTGTAAGTGGGCGTCCTTATATAGTGCATTGGCGACATTGTGATCGCAATGAATTGGCATACTATCGCAGTGGGACTGCGTGTGTAATCAGGGATGGTGACAGGGGGGAACTAAGGGGACCCCCATACCGGGCCCCGAGGACCGGACGGGCACAAAACGGGGCCGCGGATGGCGGACGCTGTTCCAGCTGGCAGGCCCCATAGCGGCAGCCCAGCCCCAGCTCCAAGTCCCTTGAAGTCTGGCCCGTGCAGAACTGGGCTCTTCCAGATGGCTCAGCTGCGGCCCGGGCCTGACCTTTAAGCAACGCGGTGGCGTGACGTCATAGGTCATGTCGCCCCCACATCAGGCAAAAGCTGCAGTGTGGAGGGGATGGTAGAGGAATAGGGGCTGTGGAAGGGGAAGATGATGGGACCTGGATAAGGAAGAAGGTGAAGAGGGCATAGGAAGCTGAAGGTGATGGGGGTTGGAGGTAGCAGGTGACACGGGTAGGGGGCTGAGGAAGGGGATGGGGCTGGAGGTAGAAGGTTACACGGGCTGGGTGCAGAGGAAGGTGATGGGAGCTGGAGGTAGAAGGTGACACGGGCTAGGTGCAGATGAAGATGATGGGCGCTGGAGGTAGAAGGTGACATGGGCAGAGGGCAGAGGAAGGTGATGGGGGCTGGAGGTAGAAGGTAACATGGGCTGGGTGCAGTGGAAGGTGATGGGGCAGAAGGTGGCATGGTATGGGCTGGGGGCAGAGGAAGGTAAAGGGGCTGTGAGCAGAAGGTGACATAGGCTGGGGCAGAGGAAGGTGATGGGGGCTGGGGATAGAGGAAGATGAAGGGGCAGTGGAAGGTGATGGGGGCTGGGGGCAGAAGGTGACATGGGCTGGGGGGCAGAAGGTGACATGGGCTGGGAACAATAGGTGACATGCTCTGGGGGCAGAGGAAGGTGATTGGGGCTGGGGGCAGAAGGTGACATGGACTGGGAGCAATAGGTGACATGCTCTGGGGGCAGAGGAAGGTGATTGGGGCTGGGGGCAGAAGATGACATGGACTGGGAGCAATAGGTGACATGCTCTGGGGGCAGCGGAAGGTGATGGGGGCTGGGGACAGAGGAAGGTGATGGGGTAGAGAAAGGTAATGGAGGCTTCTGGGCTGAAGATGGTGATGATAGGCTGAATTTGAGGAAGTTGATGAGGACTGAGAATGGCTGGCTGCAGGCACCATCCCTTCTACACCTGAGGCATCCATAGCACTGTCATCAAGAAGACCTTGCAAGAGATGGCAGACAAGAACTACAGCCTGTATCATCAGTGACAGAGAGACAGTGTGGTAAATCATAGTGTATTTTTACTTTATTTAAAGGCTGGAATATCATTCAGTTAACATTCTCATGCTTCACATATCACATATGCAGGGGAGGGATGTGCGGGATCGGGGGTGGTGGCGGGAAGGGGGGGAACATCACTGCCCCGAGATTTCTGTTTCCGGCCCTTTGTGTAATCGCAATTGCATTCGCAGTTGCATTACGCAGTGAATCAGGCCCAAAGACGTGGCTGGAACTTGGACCTGATGTGACCGTTACAGTGTTGAGCAGTGTGCCATAGGAAGCGCATGGGCAATGTGCACCCGTACAATACACAGGTATTTAGCAGGGCCCCTCCTAAGCTGTTGTCTGTAAAGTGTAAACAGCTTCATCTTTAGATGTGTACGCACTGTCATCACAGTCTCTTCCCCTAGATGGCGCTATTGTCCAGTCTGACAGTATCCCGTCCGGATCCATCTCGCTGGATGTCTCTCATTTTACCTCTAATGCCCGTGAGACTCTGAGACCAGGGAGAATCTTCTCTTAACAGAAAAAAATTTAAATATCCTGAAAGAAATAGTTTCTCTGAGAGTAGTGACCTCGCCGTGCCTGCAAAATAAAGGCTCATCTTATAATTAGCTCCGAACCTTTTATTCCCGACTGAAGGGAAAGCTTGAAATGTAAAAGTAATTCAAAAGGAACCTTCACGCAAATAAATATATATCCCTGCGCAGGTGACAGATCTGTGTCCTGTTTTATAGCTTGTTCACTGAATACAGATAGTGGGAGGATGAGAGCAGCATTAATCCTACAGATACTATGGGGAATATTTATCACAACCCACATCTCAGAAGTGGATGGGTTGTGATTAATTTGCCCAAATTTGCAGTGCGATATTTGAATACATGGCAAGGAATAGAGGCCCTCATTCAGAGCCGTACGCTCTGAATGAGGGCCGCCCTCCATAATTATGGAGCGTCCTCCTGGACGCTCGTATAGCTGTGGGTCACCACCCACAGCCTATACGAGCGTGCAGTTTGATGGCCGCGATGGTCTTGACCATCGCGACCATCGCCACTGCGAGCCGGAGCCTGCGGTTGACATTTTCAACCGCAAGGCCCGGAGTGATTTTGGCTCTATCAGAGCCAAAATCACTCCCACTGACATCACTAGTGATGTCAGTGGGCCGGCTTCTGATGGTAGGCGTTCCCTTAGGAACGCCCCCGTCAGGGAGACACGCCCCCGGCACGCCCATCAAAGGGGCGTGCTGTCAATCAACATCGACAGCACGCCCCCTTTGATCAAACACAACGAGCGAAGGAAAGTCCTTCGCTCATCACGTCTGGCGCATGCGCACGACGGAGCTCCCGCCGTCGTGCGCATGCTCAGTGCACAACATCGACCCACTTGCGAGCGGACAGCCGCTTGCGAGTGGGTCTGAATCAGGCCCAGAGCTTGTGAGCAAGATCTGTCCCCGCGAATCCTCTCCGCGCACTTATCAAGGTATTATTGCAAAGAGGATGTCCGCTCATTGGCCGTCTACAACCCCCCATGATCTACCCCCCGTGACCTCTGCCGTGATCCTCCCCCTCTCTCCCGCTAAGCTGACACTTACCTGCATGCTGCTGCACCCAGGGATTGATGTCTGGATCCTTCTCTCTGTGACCCCAGCCACGTCTGCCCAGCAGGGGGTGTGTCGCAGGAAAGTGGGCGGGCCAATGGGTATAATGACATGATCGTGTCATCGTGGCCCCGCCTCCAACTACACCATACATGCCTACTCTCCCGGGAATCGCGGGAGGCTCCCGATTTTTCGGGTAACCCCCCGCGATCCCGGAAGAGTAGGCATATTTCCCGCATCCCGCCCGCTTCCTAGTGAAGTGGGCAGGATGGGGAGATTTTTCCCGGAAATTATCGGGCCCGTCGGGAAGGGGCAGGGGTAAATTAGGCAAATCGCGTCATTTAGCCCCGCCCCCTCCTCATGGACCCGCGAATCACGGGGGTTTCTGTAAAGGGGCGGGGCCTAATGCCGTCTATTGTCTGGCCCCGCCCCCCGAAGAGAGCAGCAGGTCCCCTCCTGCTGCTCCCGGAAAGCTGCCCAGCAATGTAGGTAAGTATGAACTACACAATGCTGGTATTACCGACTTTGTGAATCGGGGGGGGAGGGCCCTGATGACACAGTCTGTCGCCTGGACCCACCCTCTCTTAGCAGATGTTGGGCGGCTTGGTAGACTTGACCACTCATCTGGGAGGCCGGGAGTGCCACACGATTTTTTGTGAGCCACTCCAGGAGAGTAGAAGAATATCCCACACAGAGGCCCTGATTCAGAGCCGGACGCTCTGACAGAGCGCTCGCTCTGGATCAGGGCCGTCCTTCTTCATTTGTAGAGCGGCCTCCTGGCCGCTCGCATAGCTGTGGGTGACCGCCCACAGCTATAACGAGCGGCCAGGAAGATGGTCGCGATGGTCAAGACCATCGCGACCATCGGGCTTGCGACGAGACCCTTGTGGTAGGGTCTCGTTACCGCAAGCCCTGGAGTGCTTTTGGCTCTATCAGAACTGAAAGCACTCACACTGACATCACTTGTGATGTCAGCGGGGCCGGCCCCAGGCGGTAGGCATTCCCATGGGAACGCCTCCATCTGGGCAGCCACGCCCCGGCACGCCCACCAAAGGGGGCATGCTGTCACTCACCATCGACAGCACGCCCCCTTTGTAGCGAGACCCAGAGCAACGGCGTGCGCATGCGCACTGGGCCAACATCAACCCGCTTGCGAGCGCTCAACGCTCGCGAGCGGGTCTGAATTAGGCCCAGTTATCCTTATCCAGGCTTGCAAGTTTATTGAGGAACAGCGGAAACAATGTATAGCGGTAACGTACACAGCTATGTTGTGTAAGTGTGCAGCGGTGGGGATATTAGTGGTATTAGCGATAAGGAGCTATGGGCTCGATAGATTATTGGTGCAACTGCGCATCTCTGTGATCAGAGGTTCATAAACACGGTCCTCAAGGCTCCCCAACAGTTCAGGTTTTAGAGATATCCAAGGTTGAGCACAGGTGGCTATATCGAATTGACTGAGGTAAAAATTAAGTCACCTGTGCTCAACCATGGATATCTCTAAAACCTGAACTGTTGGGGAGCCTTGAGGATGGCGTTTGGGAACCTCTGGCCTGTGATGATGGCTATAGCACCCTCTAAGCCCCAGCATGACTGACATGCAGCGGCTATTTAGGGGTGGAGCGTAAGCGGCGCTACTGCTTTGCAGGCATGCTGAGTCCAGGGTCTGCGTCTTCTCATGCAAATTCAATGGCCATTCTGAGTAAGTTTAGGATTACTCAGATGGCCAATGGCTGCCCGATGGTGATCCGATGCTGCTTCTTCGGATGTAGCGCTCAGATCTACAATATCGTCTGTGGGCGTCTTCTGCCTTCGGACGCCACCTGCGGCATTAGCATATTTCCGCACAGCATTTGCATCCAAAGACGCAGCTTCTATGCTTTAAGCGACAACTGTGAATTAGGCCCTAATTGCTTCACGTCAGTGCAGCACTGCGACACTCAACACTGCAAAGATGGCGTACATGCTCAGTAATACACCCGGAGGCCATTTTGGTGAAGCCCATGGAGTTGTAGGGGTTGTGTTTAAGTTCTATCTCAGTCATGGTCCCTGAGTGAAAGCACTTTGGGGCCCATTTATCAAAGTTAATTTGAGGTAAATTCAGGTGTTTTCGGGGGTTTACCTCAAATACTAAGTATCCCCCGGATGTATGAAGGAGGGACCGCAGCAGGTATCCCTCCATTGCCCCCGGCAAATTTCTATGGGGAATGCGATGCTGCCAAATGTATCAATATCGGGAATGCTTCGCATTCCCGATATTGGCCCCAGCAGCTAACGCCATCTGAAGATAGAGTTAGCCGCTGTAGTCTATGTGGACTTACCGCATTTCAGCCGGCGGAGGATCCCCCAGATCCCTCCGCCAGCAATGGGCGCCGCTCATGTGCTGTCCGCGGGACTGCGCATGCGCACCAGTCCCGCAAGCACTCCGGCAAAATCGAAAGGAGCCCGTCTCTCTGCATGTGCCGGTACATACATTCAGCCGGTATGATCGCATTTTGCAATGCGTTCATGGGCGGTATTGGATGCCCTGATCACATTGCAAAATGCGATCATTAATAAATGGGCCCCTTTATTCTTCTGGAAATCTCCAGGCTATTGTGTCTGTTATTTGAAGTGTTTCATTTCCATCTTTTTCTACCTGTTTCATATTCATATTTCTTCTCCTGCTCATTTCTGTGTGTGACAGAGTGTCTCTCCCACATTCTGAGGAAAAGGTTATCCTCCCTGTATCCAGGGAGTAACCACACCCTTACCTCAATTAAGACCAGCTAAAGCTGGGTACACACTGGCAGATACATTGGCCAATCAATTGATCGGCCAATGTATCTGCTGCCCGTCGGGAAGTGTGTACCCGCGATATGCCGGTGAACGCTGTGCTGCACAGCCGATGGACAGATATGTCTGCAGACCACCCGAACACACACAGCGGCACCCGCGAGGAGAGGGGCGGGACACACCCCCTGGACGCCGGGACCTGCGGGCAGACACAGATGATGGTTGTTCAGTGTCTATGAACAACCATCATCTGCAGATATATCTGTATAGCGTGTACCCACCATAAGGCACAGGTTCTCAAACTCGGTCCTCATGACCACAAACAGTGCATGTTTTCTAGGTCTCCTCACAGGATCACAAGATAAATAATTAGCTCCACCTATGGAACCTTTAAAATGTGTCAGTGAGTAATGACTACACCTGTGCAGCTGCTGGGTGACCTGGAAAATGTGAACTGTGCGGGGTACTGAGGCCCGACTTTGAGAACCACTGAGCTAAGGTATAAAAACCTGGTAAGTTTAGTTAGTCAGGGGGAATGTGAGAGAGAGGTTGCACCTTCAGCAACTCTCTCTATGCTGGACAATCCGAACCATGACTGCTGTGAATACTCTGCTCGTGTGAACTGCTGTCTCATGTACAGTAAGCTGATTAATTGTTCCTGAACTGTGTTTGCCTTATGTAAGAAGCCATTACACTGGCTCTGCCTTTTCAAGCCTGGAATAAAAATCTCACTTGTTTGCAACACCTCCCATTGGTCGTCTGAACTTACCCGCTACACTATGTTTTCCCCTTTTTTTATTATTTGTTTTTTCTCTCCTTGATTTCTATCCCTATTCTTTTTATCTCTCTTCTTTCATCTAATACTCCCCTTCTCACCTGTTATGCATTTCTCCTCCCTTTTTTTTTTTTTACTTAATGTTTTTATTGAAAATACAATGAATGTAAAAAAAAAATTTTTTTTTTTAAAGTATATAAACACTTAGATAATATACATTATATAGAGGTACAACAAGCTAAAGAAAGCATCATGTATAATAATATTAATACATAGCTGTTGTACCATATATGATATTCATAGTATTTTGTTTGAACTGGGGGCCTGATTCAGAGCCCGACGCTCTTGAGGAGCGCTCGCTCTGAATCAGGGCGTTTTTTTTTTTGTTGTGGCCTCCTGGCCGCTCGCTAAGCTGTGGGTGACCACCCACAGCTTTTGCGGGTGGCCAGGTGCTGGTCGCGATGGTCGCGACCATCGGGGCTTGCAACGAGACCCTTGTGGTAGGGTCTCGGCCATCGCAAGCCCCAGAGAGAGCAGGAAGCTCTCCACTGACATCACTGGTGATGTCAGTGGTGCCTCCCGCAAACGGCAGGCGTTCCTTCGGGAACGCCTCAGTTTGTGTATTCCATCCCCCCTCCCCGCCTACAAAACGGGGTGAGCTGTTGATCAACATCGACAGCCGTCCCTTTTGAAGTGACCCCCCGGAGCGAGAGATATTTTCAAGGACTGCTTCCAGTCTGCATCAGAAACCGGTAAAACCGACAGCACCTGTCATTGGACTATGTGCTTCTTCTAAAAACTGTTTCGCTGGGTGCTCATTTGTAGCCTCCCTTTCCATTATAAGTGCCTACAGGGTTCTTACCTAAATGTTTTTATATTAAACGTTCTTGTATTTATTTTTGCATTTCTTCAGCAATTACTTTTATGTAAATATATACTCAGAACTGGGTTTAATTGTTTAATTTTATTATAAATTATCATTTTCAGTATAGCGCTGCTTTTCACCTTTTTCCATTGATATCTAGGAGGCTGACTACCTCCTTTTTAGCAGCTGCTTGAAACAGTGGCCCTGATTCAGAGCCAGACGCTCTGAAAGAGCCCTTGCTCTGAATCAGGGCGTTTTTTTATTTTCTGTGCGGCCTCCTGGCCGCTCGCTTAGCTGTGGGTGACGATCGCAGCGACTACGCATACCCATCGCAGAGTGATTGACAGGAAGTGGTGGAGGGGGGAGAGGGGGCTGGCGAAAGGCAGATGTGCCAGTGCATTAAAACAGTGCAGGGGCGATCATAAATTATCCACTGCAATGCCTCAGGACCAATGGCGTGTGATGAAGTTAGCAATTTCTGAGTAAGGTCAGAGCTTGTGCAAGTGTGCGTGAGGCTGCGATGCCGTACAAGTGTGCGTGAGGCTGCGATGCCGTACAAGTGTGCGTGAGGCTGCGATGCCGTACAAGTGTGCGTGAGGCTGCAATGGTACTCCATGTTACCGATGGTTTCGCAGTCTTGCTAAGTATTACGGGTGTGAGTAAAGTAGGGGTGAGCGGGTTCGGATTTCTGAAATCCGAGCCCCCCCGATCCGAGGCCGATCCGAGTCAGGCTCGACTTTTCCCGCCTGACTCGGATCTAAAATAGAGGCAAAACTTCATCATCCCGCCTTCCGGGTCTCGTGGGTTTTGGATCCTATATAAGGTACCCGCGTCGGCGCCATTTTCTCACTCGGCTGTGGACAATGAAGAGGGAGGGTGGGAGTTAGGGCTGGCTGGGCTGTGTAGTGTTGTAGTGTAGTGTAGTGTTGTGCTGCGCTGTGCTGCTGTTGTCCATAGGGGCTGTGTCCACTCCTTCAAAGTCCATAGGGGCTGGCTGGACTGTGTTGTGCAGTCAGTTGTCAATAGGGGCTGTGTCCACTCCAAAGTCCTGTGCAGTGTCCCAGTCCTAAAGGGGTGCTGTAGTGTTGTCCAGGGGTGCTCTGTCCGTCAGGGGTGCTCCCCCCAAGTGCAAAAAAATAAATATTTTTTCTGTGTTTGTGAATTGTGTGCGCAGTAGCTGCACGTGCATCAACAAAGCAGTGCCAAGCGTGCGCCTGTGTCCCATAAATAAAGGGCTGGCTGGATTGACCGCTAAAGGGTGCTGTAACCCCCAAAGGGCACTCCAAACAAAATAATTTTTTTTTCTGTCTTTGTGAATTGTATTCTCTGTGGCTGCACGTGCATCAACAAAGGAGCAGCACCAAGCGTGCGCCTGTGTCCCATAAGTAAAGGGCCAGCTGGCTTGTCCGTTAAAGGGTGCTGTAACCCCCAAAGTACACTCCAAACAAAATAAAAAATATTTTCTGTGTTTGTGAATTGTGTGCACTGTGGCTGCACGTGCATCAACAAAGGAGCAGCGCCAAGCATGCGCCAGTGTCCCATAAGTAAAGGGCCGGCTGGCTCATTTCTTAAAGGGTGGTGTAACCCACAAAGTGCACTACTCTCCAGCAAAAATAAAAAAATATTTTCTGTGTTTGTGTGCGCCTTAGCCGCACGTATATATCAATATAACATAAATGGAGGACCAAACTTTCTCCGATAAAAATAAAATAGGGAAAGATCAAGAACCACTTCCTCCTAGTGCTGTTGCTGCTGCTGGGAGTTGTTCATCATCCCAGAGAGGAAGTAGGAACACCACTACTTTTACTAAACAATTGACCCTCCAACAGTCCCTAGCGAGGAGGATGAAGTATGACAGCAGTCATCCTGATGCAAAACGTATAACTGAGGCCTTGACTGCTATGTTGGTGTTCGCCATTAGTGCAGTGGGATTTAGATAATTGACGGAGGTAGTGTGTCCCCGGTTCCAAATCCCGTCTAGATTCCACCTGCATCCTCAAAGCAGCAGCGACAAGCGTGCGTCTGTCTGTTAAAGGGTGGTGTAACCCTCAAAGTGCGCTCCACAAACAATAAAAAAATTCTTCTTTTTTTTCTGTCTTTGTGAAATGTGTGGGCTGTAGCCGCACCTGAATCCTCAAAGCAGCAGCGACAAGCGTGCGTCTGTCTGTTAAAGGATTACATCGGTGACAGCATCCAAGTAGGCATGTCAGACAGTCCGTACATGTACTGGCAGGAAAAAGAGGCAATTTGGAGGCCCCTGTACAAACTGGCTTTATTTTACCTGAGTTGCCCCCCCTCCAGTGTGCACTCCGAAAGAGTGTTTAGTGCAGCCGGGAACCTTGTCAGCAAAAGGCGTAGGAGGTTGCTTCCACAAAATGTGGAGAAGATGATGTTCACAAAAATTAATTATCAACTCTTCCAGGGAGAACAGCCTCCAGAACGTACAGAGGGACCTGTGGTGGTGGATTCCAGCGGGGACAAATTAATACTCTGTGAGGATGAGGATGTACACAACACTGAAGAGGGTGAGGAATCGATGGATGAGGAGGATGAGGACGACATCTTGCCAACGTAGAGCCAGTTTGTGTAGGGACAGATCAATTGCCAGCTTGTTTTGTGGGGCATACATCGCCTACCGTCCCGGTTTTCGCGGGAGGCTCCCGATTTTTCGGGTAACCCCCCGCACCCCCGGAAGGGTAGGCATTTCTCCCGCATTCTGCCCACTTCCTAGTGAAGTGGGCAGAATTAGGAGAATACCCGCGGCAATCGCGTGTCTCCGTGAAGGGGGCGGGGCTTAAGCTGTGATTCTGCATGAATCACTGCCCCCGTCGGCCCCCTGCTGCTTCTCTTACCCGGGCTTCTCCCGGGAAGAGAATATTAAAGGTAGGCAACCCTGTTGTGGGGGCCCAAATGAACCAATCATTTCAGCCACAGTCATGTGGCAGACCCTGGCGCTGAAACGATTGGTTTGTTAAAGTGTGCATGTCCTGTTTATACAACATAAGGGTGAGTGGGAGGGCCCAAGGACAATTCCATCTTGCACCTCTTTTTTTTCTTTGCATTATGTACAGTTTGGGGCCTAGTTTTTCAATGCCATCCTGTCTGCCACTGCAGTTTCATGCCTAGATGGGTCACGTGTTTGTGCCGCCCACTCGTGTCGCTTAGCATAGTCATCCAGCTGCCTCGGTGCAACCTTTTGGATATAAAAACACTATTGTGAGGTGTGAGGTGTTCAGAATAGACTGGAAATGAGTGGAAATTAAGGTTATTGAGGTTAATAATAGCATAGGAGCAGAAAACCCACAAATTCTGTGATTTTAGCTGTTTTTATGCTTTTTTAAAAAAAAAATACAGATCCAAAACACAAAACCCAGAACCAAAAACACGGAAGGGTGGTTTTGGCAAAACCAATCCAGATCCAAAACACGAAGAAAAATCCAGATCCAAAACCAAAGCACAAAACACGAAAAGTGGCCGGTGCACACCCCTAGAGTAAAGGGAAGTTGGCATCCTTATGCAGTGCTGAGACTGGATAGCACACTATCGCAATGGAAGTGCGTGCGTAATTGCTATTTCGATCGCAATAGCGATCCTTACTGAATCAGGCCCTTTGTCCATTCTTTGTCGTCCGCCACTATATTAGCTTTAATTAATTTAATATTTAGCAAATTGCACGAAATTTAATTGGTTGATGACAAAATAAATTCAACCTAAATAATCTCAGCTCTGGCTGTCTGTGTCTTTATTTTAGATAAGTATTTTAGAGTGAAGCTGGCCACACACTAGAGCAACTTACATCCAACCAGCCAACTTGTTAATTGGTTGGAATGAAAATCTGGTAACGGATGGGAGTAACTGATGATCAGCAATTTGCTCCTAAATGCCAGAATACAGATGAAAATGGCGTCAGACAAGTTTGTTTAAATGTTTGAGTTAAACAATTTGTTCAAACAACAGTTTTTGTCCATTTTCTGGCGTTTGGGAGCAAATTGCTGATTGTCATTTGCTTTCATTCCTTACCAGATTTTCATTCCAACCAATCAACTAGTTGGATGGTTGGACAGAAAATCTTTACGTGTATATGCAGCTTAAGGGGTCTATGTACTAAGCAGTGATAAGTGACAGAGTGAAAAGTGACAAGTAAGTGATAAGGTGTCAGCCAATCAGCTCCCAACTGTCATTTTTCAAACACAGCCTGTGAGATGACAGTTGGAAGCTGATTGGCTGACACCTTATCACTTACTTGTCACTTTTCACTCTGTCACTTATCACTGCTTAGTACATAGACCCCTATGTCTTATAACTGCGGATATCAACCGCTAGGGAGTTTAACTTTGGGAAAGTTCTGTAACTGAAGACATAGGCCCTGATTCAGAGCCGGACGCTCTGACCAGAGCGCTCGCTCTGAATCAGGGCCCACCTCCATTAATATGGAGCGTCCTCCTGGACGCTCGTATAGCTGTGGGTCACCACCCACAGCATATACGAGCGTGCAAAATGATGGTCGCGATGGTCTTGACCATCGCGACCATCGGAACTGCGAGTAAAAGCCTGCGGTTGAGTTTCTCAACCGCAAGGCCAGGAGTGATTTGGGCTCTATCAGAGCCAAAATCACTCCCACTGACATCACTAGTGATGTCAGTGGGGCCGGCTTCAGACGGTAGGCGTTCCCTTGGGAACGCCTCCGTCTGGCAGGCACGCCCCCAGCACGCCTACCAAAGGGGGCGTGCTGTCAGTCACCATCGACAGCACGCCCCCTTTGATGAGACACTCCAAGCGAAGGAAAGTCCTTTGCTCGTCGGGTCTCGCGCATGCGCACGACGGAGCTCCCTCCGTCGTGCACATGCGCAGTGGGGAACATCGACCCACTTGCGAGCGGACTGCCGCTCGCGAGTGGGTCTGATGACCCCCATAAGGTTATGCAACAAATAAAACAAGCCATGAAACATATCAACATGTCAAGTATATTCCAGTCGCCATTTCATTGATAACATGGGGCCTGATTCAGTACCGATCGCAACTGCGATAGTATGCTAATCCATTGAGATCACTTTGCCACCGCAGCACTACATGAGGACGCCCACCTTACCTTATACACATCCGTAATGTTTTGCAAGACTGTGAAACCATTGGTAACAGTGAGTACCATCGCAGCCTCACGCACACTTACACAGGCTCTGACCTTACTCAGGAATTGCTAACCTCATTGCACTCTATCAGGCCTCAGGCAGCGTACGGCATCGCAGTGGCTAATTTATGCACGCCCCTGTAACAGCGTTCAGATGCACTGGACGCCTGGGTTTCGCCAACCATCTCCCCACCCACCATCATCACCCACAAACGGCACCTCCTGTCAATCGCTCTGTGATGGGTCTGCATACGATCGCAGTTCCCGCTCGCAGTGGCCAGTTCGCTGCGATGCATGCATAGTGCGCAAAAATCGGGCAATTGCCTGCGTACTAGCAGTTGCGATCCAAGCTGAATCAGGCCCAAGGCTAGTAATTATGACATCAGTTCCTTTCTCAGCATATCAGCACTGTTATTAGAGAAATGAAAATGAAAGTCTTTCACCGGCAAAAATGCTCAAGAAAAGTCTTAATTGTTCCAAAGAAATGGCCCCAGCGATGTCTCCTGTTCTGTGTGAAGCAGGCCAGCCACCTTTACCAAGATGGCCGCCGGGCCGCTTACTGCACGGATGAAATCATGAAACCTGGCCCCGATATACATGTCAGGTTACTCTGATTCTCTAAGCCAGACGGCGGCAGAATCTGGAATTGCCCTGTTGTAGATGTATGGGGGCCTATTCTTCCAAATGTTTGAAGACAGAAGCAGTAATAATATACCATGTAATAATAATAAAGCAGTAATAATATACCATGTAATAATAATAAAGCAGTAATAATAAAGCAGTAATAATAAAGCATGTAATAATAATAAAGCAGTAATAATAAAGCAGTAATAATAAAGCATGTAATAATAATAAAGCATGTAATAATAATAAAGCAGTAATAATATACCATGTAATAATAATAAAGCAGTAATAATATACCATGTAATAATAATAAAGCAGTAATAATAAAGCAGTAATAATAAAGCATGTAATAATAATAAAGCATGTAATAATATACCATGTAATAATAATAAAGCAGTAATAATATACCATGTAATAATAATAAAGCAGTAATAATATACCATGTAATAATAATAAAGCAGTAATAATATACCATGTAATAATAATAAAGCATGTAATAATAATAAAGCAGTAATAATAAAGCATGTAATAATAATAAAGCATGTAATAATAATAAAGCATGTAATAATAAAGCATGTAATAATAATAAAGCAGTAATAATAAAGCATGTAATAATAATAAAGCATGTAATAATAATAAAGCAGTAATAATAAAGCAGTAATAATATACCATGTAATAATAATAAAGCAGTAATAATATACCATGTAATAATAATAAAGCATGTAATAATAATAAAGCAGTAATAATAAAGCATGTAATAATATACCATGTAATAATAATAAAGCATGTAATAATAATAAAGCAGTAATAATAACAGTCCGTGTAAAGCAACAATGTGTCAATTTACCAGATGATGCTGCAGGAGGTGGAATTACGTAGTAGCATGCAGGGGTTGTAATGATAGAGAACTTGTGGTGTTTTTTTTAAGATTAGAAAATAGGGCAAAATCCAGTTTAATCTCCAGTGATAACTGTATACTTGGAATGACATCCTTAGAATGCACTCATGGTGCAAGGGGTTATCTGTTTTTTCTGCTAGTTATGCACAGAAAAATCATTTATTTCTCATGCAATCATTTCTTTACGCCAGTAAACTACGTAAAGTTTACGTAGTATATGACGTCCTCATAGCCTGATACCTGATATGGGGTCTGCGGTGAGTTCCGGCCCGTAGAGAGTCATTCCACGCCCCAGTACTCTAGGAGGGTGTGGCCTAATTGTACCAAGGCCCTGGACTAGTGACTACTCCTGGGCTGCTGCATGACAAGTGCAACGGTTTACCCCAGGAGGCGGCACCCTTACCTTGATCTTGCCATATATATTATATATATGTGTGTATAAGTAAATGCGTGAGTGTAAAAATAAATGTGTGTGTGTGTGAATAAATAAATGTGTGTATAAATAAATGCATGTGTGTATAAATAAATGCATGTGTGTATAAATAAATGTGTGTGTATAAATAAATATGTATGTGTGTATAAATAAATGTGTGTGTATAAATAAATGTGTATAAAGAAATGTGTGTGTGTGTGTGTGTGTGTGTGTGTGTGTGTGTGTGTGTGTGTGTGTGTGTATAAATAAATGTGTGTATAAATAAATGCATGTGTGTATAAATAAATGCATGTGTGTATAAATAAATGTGTGTGTATAAATAAATATGTATGTGTGTATAAATAAATGTGTGTGTATAAATAAATGTGTATAAAGAAATGTGTGTGTGTGTGTGTGTGTATAAATAAATGTGTATAAAGAAATGTGTGTGTATAAATAAATGTGCATATAAATAAATATGTGTGTGTATAAATAAATATGTGTGTGTATAAATAAATATGTGTGGGTGTGTATAAATGTGTGTATAAGTAAATGTGTGTGTATAAATAAATGTTTGTGTATAAACAAATGTGTATGTGTGTATAAATAAATGTGTGTGTGTGTGCATAAATAAATATGTGTGGGTGTGTATAAATAAATGTGCATAAATAAATAAGTGTGTGTCTATAAATAAATGTTTGTGTATAAATAAATGTGTGTGTATAAATAAATGTGTGTGTATAAATAAATATGTGGGTGTGTATAAATAAATAAATGTGTGTATGCATAAATAAATGTGTTTATTAATAAATAAATGTGTGTGTATAAATAAAAATGAGTGGGTGTGTATCAATAAATGTGTGTATAAATAAATAAGTGTGTGTGTATAAATAAATGTGTGTGTATAAATAAGTGTGTGTGTATAAATAAATAAATGTGTGTGTATAAATGTGTGTGCGTGTGTAAGCTAGTGTTTCACAAATAGATGCCAGTAGGTTGTGAGTACAATGGTTTTCAATTATCAGTGTAACAGTGGCTATTGTCTATAGAAGCTAATGAAGACTTTTACTTTGTGCTCTTGCCTTATGTATAAATAAATGTGTGTGTGTGTATAAATAAAAGTGTGTGTGTGTAAGCTAGTGTTTCATGATTAGATGCAGTGGCGTAACTATGGAGGGTGCAGGGGGTGCGGTTGCTATGGGGCCCGGCGGCTTAAGGGGCCCGCCGGCCCAGCGATCGCACCCCCTGCACCCTCCATATGCCGGGCGCCCGCTGAGACTGTGTTACCAGCGGACGCCCGGCCCCTACTCAAACCCCCGGCGGCAGCCGGAGGACGGAGCTCACTCCGTCTTCCGGGTCCCGCAGTGCACTATGGGAGTGACGTCATGACGTCACTCCCATAGTGCCGAGGAGCGGGCGCCGGGGCGGACGGCGGCTTCACAGGAGCGGGGATAAAGGTAAGTGTGTTTTTTTTGTTTGTGTGTGTGCGCGCGCGGGGGGAGGGGAGGCAGCTACTGGGATCTCACTACTGGGATCTCACTACTGGGGGCTCACTACTGGGGGCAGCTACTGGGATCTCACTACTGGGGGCAGCTACTGGGATCTCACTACTGGGGGCAGCTACAGGGGGCTCACTACTGGGGGCAGCTACAGGGGGTCACTACTGGGGGCAGCTACTGGGATCTCACTACTGGGGGCAGCTACAGGGGGCTCACTACTGGGGGCAGCTACTGGGATCTCACTACTGGGGGCAGCTACAGGGGGCTCACTACTGGGGGCAGCTACAGGGGGCTCACTACTGGGGGCAGCTACTGGGATCTCACTACTGGGGGCAGCTACAGGGGGCTCATGACGGGGCAGCTACAGGGGGCTCATTACTGGGGGCATTACAGGGGGCTCACTACTGGGAGCAGCTACAAGGGGCTCACTACTGGGGGCAATTACAAGGGGCTCACTACTGGGGGCATTACAGGGGGCTCACTACTGGGAGCAGCTACAAGGGGCTCACTACTGGGGGCAATTACAAGGGGTTCACTACTGGGGGCAATTACAAGTGGTTCACTACTGGGAGCACTACAGGGGGCTCATAACTGGGGGCAACTACAGGGGGCTCACTACTGGGGGCACTGCGTAACTGGTACCATTTCAGTGGGCATTGCATAAGGGGCACCATTACAGTGGGCATTTAATGTTTTAGGGGAACTACTGTGGTTATTGTGTAAGACCTAAGTTAGGGGGGCCCCTTAAAAATGTTGCTATGGGGCCCAATAAGTTCTAGTTACGCCCCTGATTAGATGCCAGTAAGTTGTGAGTACAATGGTCTTCATTAATCAGTGTAACAGTGGCTATTGTCTATAGAAGCTAATGAAGACTTGTACTTTGTGCCCTCGCCTTATGACATGGAGGGGTTAATGAAGGGAAGTGATACTGAGGAGGGGAGAGAAATGATAAACCTGGGGGCTCCCTCCATATACGGGGGTTGTGCTCCAGGTTACAGGGCTCTGCAGGGAACTGTAGAACTATCGATAAACAAGAGGACGGCACACTGAGGAACACTTGTACTTATGACTTGGGCTGAGAGAAGCATCACAGCAGGATTATCCATCAATACAGGACGGAGACATTTCCTCGCCTCTCTTCTAGTTGCTGTCTGGTGACATTACAGCTCAGCTGAGCCGCAATTGCTGACAATTTCCTGACAACAATAGCTGCTAACGGCTGGAGCCCCTCTCTAGTATCTGGCGATTACTCCTGGCTTCCCCATGGCGTCTCTGCTGTCTCTCTTTTCCTTCTGTGACCTTGGCCCTCAGATCGATTTGTAGCAGAAATTCAGCTGCTTCCAGAGGGCAACTCATTGTCACATAAAAGGTTTAAATTGTGTCCCTGCTGCCTGGCTGAGATTCCTGTCCTCACCTTCACTAGTGAAATAAGAGGACCGGGCTCTCTCCCGTCCCCACTTACCAGAGGGGTCCTTTCATGTATACTAGACTGCGAGTTACAGGCTAGCCTAATACTTCCGCTCTGACCTGTTATTCAGCTGTTGTGTAAGAGGGGCAAGGGGTGGACTGCTGTGTGCGCCTGCTGCCGTGCAGGTGTGGTGGGGCACTTACCTCACACACCCCGTGGCTCTCACCTTCAGGCCGCCTTGGTTTCTCCCACCGACGGTCCTGGGTCTTTCCGGTTCGACACAGCCGGGGACGGTCTAACCTGTAAGATAGGTCGGACACGCTGAGCCTATGGACCGGACCTTGGTGCCACAGGACGGACTGACGGACAGGGGTGCGGGGACTAGAGGATGGTCATCATTGGCACTTGTGGCCTCAGACTGGTTTACACCCGCGTGCCAGGCACATGGGTGCAACCCGAACGGAAACGCCCGAAAAGGGGAAAGGGGAGAGGGGACGACACACGACAATGATACGACACACCAACACAGAATGCGCTCACCGGGTATACCCCTTGTCTCTTTGCTGGGCGAGTAGTCCTGGTCTCCGCTCCTATAAGAGAGCATGGTTGCCTGGCGCCGCGCTAGATCAATACCTGCAGCCTAACACCGTATGGTGATGGTGCAGTGGATATGCAGTAACCTAGCACAGGTACAGTGGTCTCGGCCTAGTGCCGCACGGTGGTGGTACAGTGGGTACACAATAACCTAACACAAGGGTACAGTGGTCTCGGCCTAGCGCCCCACGGTGGTGGTACAGTGGGTACACAACAACCTAACACAAGGGTACAGTGGTCTCGGCCTAGCGCCGCACGGTGGTGGTACAGTGGGTACACAATAACCTAACACAAGGGTACAGTGGTCTCGGCCTAGCGCCGCACGGTGGTGGTACAGTGGGTACACAACAACCTAACACAAGGGTACAGTGGTCTCGGCCTAGCGCCGCACAGTGGTGGTACAGTGGTCTGATACCAAGATACAAGGGCCTCACTGAGGGCTTACCTGAACTGCCAGCTTGCGTTCGGGACTCCCTCCAGCGACGATCCGCCTGCTCCGAAAACTCCTCCGTGCTCTCCCTCCTGGCCGCATGCGGGGGTTTTAAATATCCCGCCGCGCGGGCTTCTGGGCTTGATGACGCGGCGGGCCCTCATTGGCCCACCGCGCCACCGGGTGATGACGCACCCCAACACGTGGGCGCGTCCGGCAATGCGGGGTCTGGTCCTTACCGGCATCATGGCGTCGCCGGGTGATGACGCGCCGCAACACGTGGGCGCGTCCGGCGACGCGGGGTCCGGTCCTTACCGGCGTCTTCGTGGGAGGGAGGGCGCGCGGCCCCGGACCTCCCACACTCTCCCCTTCTTTTCCTTTTGTGGTCCCCACAAAGACCGGTTGGCACGACCACTCAAAGTCGGGGTCTGGGAACCGTGGTGGTGGCACTCCCAAGGTCGACCTCACGGATCTCCGGACTGGAGCCTCGAGGGACAGGGTGGCTGGTTCGGCCAGTGGTGGGCTGTACTGGGGTCTGGGCGGTGGTGTTCCTGACGCCTGTGTTTCTGGTAGGGGTAGTTCGGTCCCAGACGACTCCTCTGCGATGACGAGGGGGCTGTGCGCCCGGAAGGGGGGGCACCCACCAAGTGAATGGGGTGAACCCCGGGGTCCCCGGTCCTGCCAGGGGGTTTGGGGGCTCCCTACTCTGTCCACCAGGCTTCATGCTGCAGCACGGCTCCTGTGCCTCCGACGGGTCTCCCGACTCCCAGGGTCGCAACATGTCTCGGTGCAGGGTGCGGGTGTGACCGCTGTCGTCCTCGTATACTGGGTTGTTGGGCGAAACTTGTCGCTGTACGATATAGGGCAACACCTCCCATCGCGGGCTTAGGTTGTTCTTCGGGCGCCTCTCACGGACAAATACTCTTTGTCCAACTGGGATGGGCTCCCCCACGGCCTCTCCGGGCTGGGGGTGCCTGGTGGTCCCGATTTTGCGCTCCGCCACCTCCCCTGCAGTCCTCAGCCGTCGTCTTTGCTCCTCAACCCACCCACCATGGGTCCACTCATCTTCCCCCTGGGGTAGAGAGAGGTCAAGGTCCTGCAGTTCCCTCCTGCTCTACCGAACAGTAGGAAGTAGGTCGACGAGCCCGTGGTCCGGTGCACGCGGTTGTTGTACACCCACACCAGTTCTTGGACGAATTCTGGCCAACGGCGTTTCTTTTAGGCTTCCAAGGTTCTCAACATTTGTAACAGGGTCCGATTGAATCGTTCGCAGGCCCCATTCCCCTGGGAATGGTAGGGCGTGGTCCTGGATTTTTGCATGCCGTAGGTCTGACAAAGTCGTTCCATCATGCGGCCCTGGAAACATGCTCCTTGGTCTGAGTGGATGCGCTCGGGGTAGCCATACCTTCGGATGAAGTGTTCCACGATAGCCTTGGCGGCTGTTTCCGCTGTCTGGTCACGGGTAGCACCACCGCAGTGAACTTAGTGAAGTGATCCATCATCACTAGGGCGTACTGGTTCCCGCTCGTCGACTCCCCTATTAGCACATAGTCCACCGTCAACAGCTCCAAGGCTCGCCTGGTCTGGATGGTCTGCACCGGGGCTATCTGCTCGGTGGGCTTGGTGACGCCGCACGTCGGACATGCCCGACACACGGCCTCTACCAACTCTTGTAGTCCTGGAAAGAAGTACTGACGGCGTATTCACTGGAGCATCTTGGCCACCCCGAGGTGGGCCCCTTCCTCGTGGGCCTCCACTACCAAGCCTCGGGCCAAGCCTTCCGGGAGCACGACCTGCCTGACTTCACGGAGTTCTTGTTCCAGGTAGGTGCGTCGGCACAACACCCCGTCGTGGACAGTCAGCCGATCCCATTGGTGAAGCATCCTCTGGCCCATCCCGCCGAGTTGGCCCCTCTCGCGGGCAGAGGGCCAATGTCCCTGTTCCTTCCAGCTGTGGATGGCCCTCAGGTCTGGGTCTTGTTTCTGCTGCACGGCCCACTCGAGGGCGGTTCTCTGCAGCTAAAGGCCGCAACTGGTGGCTTCCAGGGGTCTGGATGGTGGTCTAATCTTGGCAAGATCAGGGATTTCTAGGCCTTCCTGGTCCTCGTCGGAGGGGCCCTTGGGTGCCTCCATGGGAAAACGGGACAGGGTGTCGGCATTGGTGTTGTACTTCCCTGGATGATACTTGATCTTGGGGGAAAATTTTGCCAAATGGGCAACCCAGCGCTGCTCCAGAGCCCCCAACTTGGCCGTGTCCAGGTGCACCAGAGGGTTGTTCTCTGTGATGACATCGAACTCCGTTGCAGTCAAGTACTCTGCAAACTTCTCCGTCACGGCCCACACCATTGCTAACAGCTCAAGCTTGAAGGAGCTGTAGTTTTCGTGGTTCCTCTCAGAGTCCCGCAGACTCCGGCTCCCATTGGCAATCACCCGTTTCTGCTCCCCCTGGATCTGGGAAAGGACTGCTCCCAGCCCTTTGTGACTGCCGTCGGTGTAGACCAGGAAGGGTTTGTCGAAGTTGGCGTAGGCGATTACCGGGGCTTGGGTGAGGGCGTCTTTCAGCTGGTTGAAGGAGTCGTCTTGGGCTTGGCCCCACGCCACAGTCCTCTTTCGTGCATCCGTTGCCACACCTCTCAGCAGCTCATGCAGAGGTCCGGCTATCTTAGTGAAACCCCGAATGAACTGGCGGTAATAGTCAACTAGTCCAAGAAAGGCTCGTACCTCCGTCACGGTGGTGGGTGTTTTCCACCCCTGAATTGCAGCGATTTTGTCGGGTGTAGGTTTCACCCTGTCTTGGGATACTACATGCCCCAAGTACTCAAGGCTGGGTTGGAGGAGGTGGCACTTCCTTGGCTTCAGTTTGAGCCCGTATTGCTCCAAACGCTGTAGTACTTGATCCAGCCTACGGAAATGCTCGTCCAGCGTTGGGGCGAACACGATGATATCATCCAGATAGATCAAAATCGAGTCGAAGTTTAGATCCCCTAGGCAACGTTCCATGAGTCGTTGGAAGGTAGCTGCCGCATTGGAGAGTCCAAAGGGCATCCGGCAGAAATCGAATAGGCCCATGGGGGTGATGAAGGCCGTCTTGGCTTGGTCCCTTTCGGCCACCGGCACTTGCTAATAGCCGCTGGCCAGGTCCAAGGTGGAGAATCATGACTTCCCCAGGGCTGCCAATGATTCTTCGATGCGGGGGAGAGGGTATGCGTCTCGCACAGTACAGTTGTTCAGCTTCCTATAGTCCATACAGAAGCGTAGGGCCCCATCTTTCTTCTTAACTAGGACAATCGGCGCTGCCCACGGGCTTTTGCTCTCTTTGATGATGTGGTTATCCAGCATCTGGCGGATCATGGCCTTCACTTCCTGGTACAATTTTGGTGGAATGGGTCGGTATCGCTCCCGGATGGGGGGCTGGTTCCCGGTGTTGATCTCGTGTTCTAATGCCCGGGTGTAACCGAAGTCTTCCTCGCTGCGGGAGAACGCCTGTTGTCTCCTCCACAGAAGCCGTTCGAGCTTCTTGACCTCGGCGAGGCACGTCCATTTGTTCGAGTATTATTCGTCCGTTCCAGTCTTCTGTGGGCTCTACCCGCTCCTCCACCCTCACGGCCAGCGTCCATGGTTTCCGCATGTCGGGCTCTAGGAGGACGTTTTGTCCTGACTCGACGCCGCCCTCGGGCACAGCCTCTACCTGTGCCAAGATGGTCCTGGGGGGAACCTGGGCCAGGGCGTCCCCCAGGTTACAGATCCGGATGGGCACCACCCCATGCTTGACTACTGCCAAGGCCCGGGCAACGATCAATCTGGCATCGGTTTGGCCAAACCAGCAGGGTTCTATCATGACTTCCCTGCCCTCCAGAGACCGTTGCACCCACACGGGCAGGTCCACGACCACTTCTTGCCTGGCGGGAATCCTCACCCGTTGGTTATGGCCTGTCTTGACCCGTCCCAGGGGGCCTGTGTCAGCGGCTGGAGATGGTCCCTCGCACAGCCGCATCACCCTTTGCAGGGCCTGCTGTACGGGCTTCTGCACCCCTAGGTGTCTACAATACCGGGGGCCCTTCTCCAGGACTAGGGCTTGGTCCAAGCAGCGGAGTATATTCATCCCCAAGTTGACAGGCCCATGCTTCAAGTCCTCCCCCGCAACAACCATGATGCCTTTCTTCCCCAGGGACTGGGCGTACAGCTCCACCTCGACCCAAACCACACCCAGGATAGGAATCGGCAGGTTGTTTGCGGCCATGAGGGTTACCCAATCTCCCGCGTTGGTCCGCTGCAGGTGGGCGTAATTCTCCTGGAAGCATCGCTGGGACATGGTTGACACTTGGGAGCCGGTATCCAGAAGACAGCGCTGGCTCTTTCCCGCCAGCTGGGCTATTACTGTGGGGCACTCTCCAATGAGATCCGACGAGTGGGTAATGTCCACCTGGTCGTCTCCCCTCCTCGCGGTTTGGCCCGCAACCGCGAGGGACGCTAGTTTAAAGGTCTACGGTGGGTGTCTCGGCTGGGTCGTGCCTCAGGACATTCGCGGGCAAAATGGCCAGATCGATCGCACTCCCAGCAGACTGGACCCCTGGTGTCCCGTCGGCGCGTTCCTGTTGACTCCCAGTGCAGGGGCGGGTCTTGCTCGTGAGGCTTCCAACGTGGTGCCTCGGCCCGCTCTCCTTCTGCACGGGTCTCCGCCCCGGCCCGCCAGTCTTCTGCATGCTCCACTCGCTGCTTTAGCTGGGATACTTCCTGCTGGATCAGCAGGAGCGCATTGGTCAACTCCTTGACGCAATTCTCCAGTGGGTTTAGGGGTGGGTTGGGGGTACGGGAGTCGGGGTGTTTCGGTTGGAGAGGCACAGAGCAGGAGCCAAACTCCTCGTCCTGATCCTTGGCCAATGCCTTCGCCAGCACCTCGTGGAACAGAAGGCGGGGGTCCCCTTCGATCTTGTCTTGGAAATGGTGGCGTAGGGGCCTACTTTTCAGACCTGCCACGAATAGGTCTTGTAAGACCAAGTCTGGGTTTCCGGCCAACCAGTCGGCGTCCTGCCAAGCCTGTATCCGATCAGCGCAACTTTGGAGGGCGTTGGCAAATTGGGAGATCGACTCGTGCTGGATCCGAGCGAACAGCCGTTTCCGGAGGTTGGTCGGTGTGGACCGGTCTCCGTAAGTGGCCTTCAAGATTTTGAACACCCCCTGGAGGTCCTTCCTCTGCCCGAGAGGGTGGTTGATGACAGATTTTTTTGCTTCCCCCAGGATGACCTGCAGCACCAAGTCTACCTGTACCGGCGCGGGGAGGTGATACAGACGGATCACTGACTCGACCTGGTCCATCCAGTCGTCCAGTTCCATGTTCTGTCAATCGTACTTCTAGATGAGTTGTACAGCGGCTCCGATGGCCGGGGTGACCCGCCGGTCAAAAATCAGGTCTGTTGTCTCGGATGGTGGTCCCGTGGCGGTGGTAGGGTCCGTCATCTTCGTGGGGGTCCTCCGGCTGGCGTCAAGGGATCCTGCCGGCTACGCCAAATGTAAGAGGGGCAAGGGGTGGACTGCTGTGCGCCTGCTGCCGTGCAGGTGTGGCGGGGCACTTACCTGTCACACCCCGTGGCTCTCACCTTCAGGCCGCCTTGGTTTCTCCCACCGACGGTCCTGGGTCTCTCTGGTTCGACACAGCCGGGGACGATCTAACCTGTAAGATAGGTCGGACACGCTGAGCCTATGGACCGGACCTTGGTGCCACAGGACGGACTGACGGACAGGGGTGCGGGGACTAGAGGATGGTCATCATTGGCACTTGGGGCCTTAGACTGGTTTACACCCGCGTGCAACATGAACGGAAACGCTCGAAAAGGGGAAAGGGGAGAGGGGATGACACACGACAATGATACGACACACAAACACAGAATGCGCTCACCGGGTATACCCCTTGTCTCTTTGCTGGGCGAGTAGTCCTGGTCTCCGCTCCTATAAGAGAGCACGGCTGCCTGGCGCCGCGCGAGAACAATACCTGCAGCCTAACACCGTACAGTGATGGTGCAGTGGATATGCGCTAACCTAGCACAGGTACAGTGGTCTCGGCCTTGCGCCGCACGGTGGTGGTACAGTGGGTACACAATAACATAACACAAGGGTACAGTGGTCTCGGCCTTGCGCCGCACGGTGGTGGTACAGTGGGTACACAATAACCTAATACAACGGTACAGTGGTCTCGGCCTAGCGCCGCGCGGTGGTGGTACAGTGGGTACACAACAACCTAACACAAGGGTACAGTGGTCTCGGCCTAGCGCCGCACGGTGGTGGTACAGTGGGTACACAATAACCTAACACAAGGGTACAGTGGTCTCGGCCTAGCGCCGCATGGTGGTGGTACAGTGGGTACACAACAACCTAACACAAGGGTAAAGTGGTCTCGGCCTAGCGCCGCATGGTGGTGGTACAGTGGTCTAATACCAAGATACAAGGGCCTCACTGAGGGCTTACCTGAACTGCCAAGTCGCGTTCGGGACTCCCTCCAGCGACGATCCGCCTGCTCCGAAAACTCCTCCGCGCTCTCCCTCCTGGCTCCATGCGGGGGTTTTAAATATCCCGCCACGCGGGCTTCTGGTCTTGATGACGCGGCGGGCCCTCATTGGCCCACCGCGCCGCTGGGTGATGACGCGCCCCAACACATGGGCGCGTCCGGCAATGCGGGGTCCGGTCCTTACTGGAAGCACAGGGGGAGATAGTGCTTCCAATAAGAAGTGATTGCCAGTCACAGTTTAGCCAGTGCAGTCCCGGCAGGGGTGTTTTAAGAGAGGAGGGGGCCCCCAGGGGCCTCTCTCCCCGGCAGCAGACTGGTGGCTGAACGCAGATGCAGTAGAATCTGAGTACTAGTCTGTGCCCAGAGTCTACTGCGCATGCGCAGGTTGCTGGCAAAATGGCGTGGCCATCATTGTCCTGGCAATTTCCTTACTGCGCATAATGTCGGCAAAATGGTTGCGGCACCCATTTTCCTGACGTTTTGTGCAGGACTGAGACACCCAACGCGGTAAGAGGTAAACATTACAAAATATGGGTGCAGGGTGTGCGGTGCAGGCCCCCCTGGACCCAGGGGCCTGTGGGCACCCATTATAGATACGCCCCTAAAGTCACGGACTGCACTGACTACACTGAGGTGGCGTATTTTACTGGGGGGGCTGCATCCAGGGGCGGATTGGGATGAAAAACCAGCCCGGGAAATTTCTGGAAGCAGCCCTTATGGGGGCGGGTCTGTGGAGGGGGCGGGGTCTGTGGAGGAGGGCAGGATACTCCCTCGTCTTAGGACCTGGAGGGGCTTTTGCAATTCACTGAGGGGAGCAGGGTCGGCAACAGAAATCTTGGTGAATGATACACTCTTTTTGGGGACCCCCATCCCTCTGCACTACATACAGGCCAGTCAGTTTGGAAGTCTTTTTTCTTACAGATATGGTGTTTCCTTAGCAACAGGGAACTTCTAAATAGTTTGAGCCTCACTGAGCAGTTTCTTCAGCCGGTATTCACTATTCATGTAAATCACACTGTCTGGAAGATGCCTATTTACCTAGAAATATAACCAATGTCATCATCATAACTAGATAATGTATAGTAACAGTAAGTGTTTGTGCAGGGCAAAATGTGAATTTCCCTGATCAAACAAGTTCTGTTACTCCAGACTCCCTTACATCTCTCCATCCTCAGGCCCCCCTGTGGTTCTTCATCTTCAGGCCTCCATCTCTCTCTCCAGAACCCCCTGCATCTCTCCATACCCAGGCCCACATGTAGCTCTCATTCCCCCAGCCCCAGTGTGTCTCAGCCCCATTCCCCCAGGCCCAGTGTGTCTCAGCCCCATTCCCTCAGCCCCAGTGTGTCTCAGCCCCATTCCCCCAGGCCCAGTGTGCCTCAGCCCCATTCCCCCAGGCCCAGTGTCTCTCTCAGCCCCATTCCCCAAGACCCAGTGTGTGTCTCAGCCCCAGTGTGTCAGCCTCATTCCCCCCAGCAGCACCTGTGTGTCTCAGCCTGTGTGCCCCAGCCCCAATGTGTTGGCCTCCTCATTCCGCACAGTAGCACCTGTGTTTGTCTCCACTTTGCCGCCCCCCGTGCAGGCAGCCGCTGTCGCATCTTACCTGCTGCCACTGCTCTATTTGGCTTCCCTGCCCACTGTTCCTCTCGGCGGTGGCGTCACTGTGCAGGCTGCTGTCCTGTCCCGAAGGGGTTGGACGGGCTGCAGAGGAACTGGAAGGAGGCGGGGCTATCAGTGGAGATTGACAGGCTCTGCTCTACAAAGGCTTGTGGGACAACCTGCTGCGGCTGCGCAGCGGCTCTCCAGTCAGCCATTTTTTTTACTATTAGCTGTTGTGCTGCCCGATCAGATCTGAGCTCCGATCAGGGCAGCCCTGGGGGTGAGTAAGTGTTGGGCGGCCACCGGCCAATGTAGGGACCGGCCCAGCGGGAACCAGCCCGGTGTCCCAGTGGCCCAATCCGCCGCTGCCGGCATCTGTGGGGCGAAGCAGAGCTGGATGCAAATCGGTTATAAATTGCTCCCGCATTGCGTGCACACAACAAAATGCGTATATTGGGCCGTGCGCTGAGGTGTGCATATCCCTGTGTACCCTTGGTTCCGCAACCACCATTCCTGCCCTTGTTGGAGATCCATCTGAAAATATTGCGCATATACGCGAACGCACAGCTCTACGTGGTCCATAATTCCGTCAGCACGTCCTCTCTGAACGTAGACTACTGTACATGAGGACCGCCTGTCCCGGACCCAACAGCGCCTTTGTGTGTACACTCAGGGTACTGCATGCTCTGTAGGGGGTTGCAGAATTATTTGTGCATTGGCAGTAGAAAATAATCATCTACAGGAAGACAACATTTAAAATAGAACTCTTTACAACTTGAAAACAATTGAAAAGGATCTTCTGAGCTTCTGGATACCCTGCAACCCAGCCACCAGCTATCATTATAACCTGAACACACATTTTGCCATCACCCTGCTTCAGCATTGCAAGCAACTACCAGTTGGATTGCTGCACTTTAATTTTTGAATCTATGTTTTTTGACCCTACACCACTTATATTATTCCTGTACCACTGTCTGAGCTCCGTCTGTCGTGCACATGCGCATTGGGGTAACATCGACCCGCTTGCGAGCGTCCTGCGCTCGCGAGCGGGTCTGAATGACCCCCACTGTTCTTCCTTTTATCTGATTCCCCCCTATTCCCTCATCTATACTCTGGGCCTGATTCAGACCCGCTCGCGAGCACTGAGCGCTCGCAAGCGGGTCGATGTTGTCCAAGTGCGTATGTGCACGACGGAACCGGCTCCATCATGCGCATGCGCGAGACCCGAATAACGACGGCCAAGCCGTCGCTATGGGACTCGCACCAAAGGGGGCGTGCTGTCGATGGTGATTGACAGCACGCCCCCTTTGGTGGGCATAGCTGCCCAGATGGAGGCGTTCCCATGGGAACGCCTACCATCTGGGGCCGGCACCACTGACATCACCAGTGATGTCAGTGGGAGTGCTTTTGGCTCTGATAGAGCCAAAAGCATTCCAGGGCTTGCGGAAACGAGACCCTACCACAAGGGTCTCGTCGCAAGCCCGATGGTCGCGATGGTCTTGACCATCGCGACCATCATTTTGGCTGCTCGCTATAACTGTGGGTGGTCACCCACAGCTTTGCGAGCGGCCAGGAGGCCTCTCTTAATTTCAGAGGGACGGCCCTGATTCAGAGCGAGCGCTCTGTCAGAGCGTCCGGCTCTGAATCAGGGCCTGTGTCTCTCTTTTCTTCTACTCCCCTCCTCACTCAGAAGCTACATAATACTTTCCTCTACCACCAGTTCCCATCTCTTTCCTCCCTCCATAGTCACCTCTCCCTCCCTCCTCTCCTCTGTCTCCCTTCATCCCATCTAGTACTCTACACCGCATCTCGCATAACTCATAAGCCCTGCACCCTCCCTTTTCTCCAAGTTACACCTCTTCTTCTCCGCCCACACCACACTAAACCTCCACCTTGCCCACCACCTGCTGTCACCCTTCCACACTCAGAAGCCCACCACATCCCCACACTCTCCTTATCCCCTGCTCTAAATCAATCTCAACCCCACACTACAGCAACCCTAACAATCTCCTTCTCTCTCCTCCCAACTTTGTCCCTCTCTCCTGTCGTCTCTGGAAAGCCAGCCCTGTCTATAATCAACTGGTCCCTGTCCATTACGGCTTCATATTCAACTCCTTCAATCTCCTAGCTATCACCAAATCCTGGTCTTACCCATCTGACACCACTTCTCCTGCAGCTATCTCCTTTGGGAGCCTCACATTCTTTCACACTCCCTGGCCTGGAGGTTGCCACGGTGTTGGTGTACTTCTATCATCTGGTCACTCCCACCAACTCTTACCTTCTAAACTCTCCACTTCATTATTTGCATTTGATGCTCATATCAGTTGCCTTTTCCAACTTCCTCGAGTAGCTGACTTTCCTCGTCCCCCTGGCCTTAACTCAAAATTCCATATTAACTTTGCTTCTTGGCTCCTAACCTTGAAATGGGCTCTCAAGACCCCTTTCTTCCTCAAAGCTTTCCAGCTCTCATCGTAACCCACTACTTCATGTTCCTTCCTTACAATTAGAGATGAGCGGTTCGGATTCTGTGGAATCCGAACCGCTCCGAACATTGGGGATCCGAGTCCACCCGAACCCTGTTCGGGTGTTCACCGCCTGACTCGGATCCCCGTTCGGGGCCGAACGGCGGCCGCCTGATGTCGGATTCTCACTAGAGAATCCGACATCAGGTCTCCTCGTGTGTAGGGCAGAGCGCAGTGATAGCGCTCTGCCCTACACAGACACAGACACACAGCCGCCAGCGGCAGCTGTGTGTTTGTTACAGCAGCCAATGAGAGTCACACAGACTCTCATTGGCTGCTGCACGGAGGGAGCCGGCTGGAGCTCACACATGAGCTCCGTCTTCCGGCTCCCTCCTCAGCGTGTGACAGAGCGGACGGCGCGGGAGCGGGGATACAGGTAAGTTTTTATTTTTTAATTTGTGCAAGGGCCGGGGGCGCTACTGGGGGGGGTCTGCTACTGGGGGGGGGCTATACTACTGGAGGGGCCTGCTACTGGGGGGGCTATACTACTGGGGGGTCTGCTACTGGGGGGGCCATACTACTGAGGGGCCTGCTACTGGCGGGGGCCATACTACTGGGGGGGGCCTGCTACTGGGGCAGCCTACTACAGGGGGGGCTACTACAGGGGCAGCCTACTACTGGGGGGGGCCTGCTACTGGGGCAGCCTACTACTGGGGGGGCCATACTACTGGGGGGGCCATACTACTGGGGGGCATACTACTGGGTGGCATGATAATGGGGGGCATACTACTGGGGGGGCCTGCTAATGGGGGGCATACTACTGGGTGGCATGCTAATGGGGGGCATACTACTGGGGGGGGCTGCTAATGGGGGGCATACTACTGGGGGGCATTGCATAGTGGACCCTACTACTAAAGGGACTGCATAGGGGGCACCACTGCTGGGGGACATTGTGTAAGGGACACCGCTACTGTGGGCATTGTGTAAAAGGGTCACTACTGTGGGCATTGTGTAAAAGGGGCACTACTGTGTGTCGTAACATAAATAAGAGACACTACTTTATGGTGTAATGTGAATCAGGCCCTATGTGCGGTGTAATGCGAATAAGATTGTGCACTGTGACTCCTAGGGCCGTAGCCCACTTTGTAAACAAGTACTGTGACTCTGCTGGCCGTACCCCACTGGGTGGGTGCACTACTTTTCATTTCTGCCACTGCTGTGTGGCAATGTGTCATAGATGTGCTTTATACTGTGGTGTCTGTGTCGTTGTGCCGCTGCTTTGTCGCTTAGTGTAACCAGTCGGCTCACTGCAACCTTTGGCCAATAATGTTGAAAACAATATTATAAGCTGTGATATGGTCTAAATTGACTGGAAATTAATGTTATTGAGGTTAATAATACTCTAGGAAGAAAAAAAAGACCAATTTATGTGATTTTAGCTTTTTTTGTCAATTATTGTAAAAAAATCCAAATCCAAATCCAAATCCAAATCCAAAGCCAGTCACCGCAGTTTGGCAAATCCAAATCCAAATCCAAAGCCGGACGACGAATTAGAACCAAATCCAAATCCAAATCCGGCAAAAATGGTCCAGCGCACATCCCTACTTACAATACAGCCCATCTGTGTCACCCCTGTTTGTCTGCCCCCTCCCCTTTAGAATGTAAGCTTTCACGAGCAGGGCCCTCTTCCCTCATGTGCTTCTCCTTCACTTACTCCTACTTTAATTTACAACAGCACCTAACCCTTGGTTGCTGACGCCTTGCTGCTTATTTAAGTGTTATGCAGCAATGTATAAATCGTGTATTTGTCCTGCATTGTTTGTACCGTTAATAACTGTTTTTCTTGTGTGCTCATTTGTCTATGTACTTGTCTTGTGTGCTCATTTATGTACTTTGTAAGGCGCTGCAGAACCCTTGTGGCGCCATATAAATAAAGGATAATATTAATAATAATAATCTACGTGAATATCAGAATTGCGCTGGGTTTGCGTCTGACCCAGTACCAGGCCCTGAGTGTCTGCTAAGCTTCTCTCTTCTGTGACAGGAGACTGGGAACAGAGAGATTTGGGCTGTCCACGGATGACCAACAGTGGGCAAATTTTGGTCTTGTTGTAAATGTCCTTTTGCAGCTGTAGGGTCTGCTGCCCATATTCTGCCTGATGCAGAGCCGTACGCTTTTGCATTCAAAGCTGTAATCACGCTCGCAATTTTTGTGCACACAAATATACTAATGCCCGCTAACAGGTTCGCTACCTGAAATAGTGTGCGACAGGCTAAGCAAGTGCTGCTGAACCCACGTTCCCTGTCTGCTTCATGTGCAGATCTTCCGGTGGAGAACACACCACCATCGACGTAACATTGGACGCACATTGACTCCTCGATGCGTAGATTCTGGGCCATCTTTCTCTCTAAAAATGTCCTCTGCTATTGGAGATGCAGCCACGAGCGCAGAAACACCCCTGGAAATCCCATAACGCGCCTATGCCTCCTTCTGCGAACACTATTGACCATCTCCCCAATTCCACCTAGCGTGTCCCACCCTGGACCCAGGGGGAGGGCACGCTAGGTGGAGTCGGTGACCTAGCAACACCCATGGATGGCAGTGGCCTGCTCAGGACTTTGAGATCATGGAGACATTGAAATGCCGTGTAAAACTACAGCTCGCACGTGAGACTTTCCTCTGCGATTCACGCATGCATTATGGCAAATAATCGCTCAACTGCGTGAACATTAGTGCAGCATATAACTATGAGTCAGGCCAAAAACAGGTATTAAAAATGAAACACCCATGTGGGCTTCATACATACAAGCTGACATACCCTGAATTGCAAACCCTGTAAGACAGCTGTCTGATTCGAGCAGGGCCAGATTAACAATGGGGCGGATGGAGCTACAGCTCCAGGCCTTCACATAAAAATAGGCCCATCATCATGACAGCATGATGTTGACTGTCCATCTGCTGTCCACAAGGTCCGCCATAAATCATAAGTAGTAAAAAAAAATTCTACTTCCCTCACAAAATTAAGCTTTTTTTTTTTTCTTTTACATATTTGGGGAGACATTGGGGCTGATAGTGTAGGGTGTGTACACACCCACATGGCACTGGCCACACCCACACAGTAATAGTTACACTTCCTCGGCTTCTCATAATAGGCCCTTGATCATTTTAAGCTCCAGGCCCATGTGACCCTCAATCCGGCCCTGGATTCGAGGTTTACTGGGTTCTTTCAAACTTGTCCCTAAAGGCGAAAGATTTTGGAACAATAAAATAATTCTAATGCACAAATACTATAAAAAAAAGCACACCTATAAAGTGCCTGGGCCTGGGCTTGGACTTACCTTTGGGGCCTACAGTGGTAAATATGGATCATACTGTACTGACCCACTTTTGAAAACTCTTCTCCGGGCTGCAGATGCTGCCGGCCAATTCGAGTGGTGGGGCCAGACTGTAGACCTCATTAGGCCCCACCTCTTTTACGGAAAAGTCTGAGATTTGCGGGTCCGCGAGGAGGGGGCGGGGCTAAATATCATGTTTCACGTCATTTAGCTCCGCCCCCTCCCTACGAACCCGGAAATTCCCCATAAAATTTCCCCATCCTGCCCACTTTACTAGGGAGTGGACAGGTTGCGGGAGATCTGCCTACGCTTCCAGGGGTGCGGAGGTGTTACCCACAAATGCGGGAGCCTCCCGCAACTTCCGGGAGTGTAGGCAAGTATGATATGGATGATGAATGATATATCCATCTGAGCTGGATTGGGCAGGGAAAAGGGGCAGCGGAGACCAATCGCTACCTAATCATTCAGGTGGTCCCATCCCTCCTAGTATGCCCAGCTTAGCAAGGACCCCCTAGCACCTGACACGATAGGGCTGAGTTTCCTTTCAGTGCCAATGGAGTACCCTGTGGACTATATGTTCTTCAGTCTGCTGGGTGGATTGTATAGTAACATCATAAAATCAGCTGAGACCTCAGTGCTTTATCTATTTTGGAATATAAGATTATGGGCGGGATGTACTAAGGATCACATCCGCGATGCCGGACATACCTACCTGTCTTCGGGTACACACCATGGTTGATTACCATGGTATGTACCTAGAATATCGCAAAGGAAAGCTCTCCCGATAAGAGCTGTCCATTGCTATGGCTCCGGACAGAGGGACTTCTGGGTCTAACACCTGGGAGGTGTCCCGAAAATAAGCACATAGGCTTCTATTGGGTAACGCCACCTGAAGATGGCGTTACCCATCAGAACTAGAGATCAGAACCGCAACCCGGATTTACCCGGATCTTCTCAAGAGATTAGAACCGCGACTCGGATTTATCTGGATTCACGAACTTTGGGTGGATTCGGATTTCTGGAGAACCGAACCGTACATCACTAATCAGAACGATGCATTTCGGTGCTTAGTACATATGGGGTTAGGGTATGCAGTAAAACCCTTGAATATTGAATTTTCGGGGGTTTTATTGCATTTTCCCCTTTATTGTACCGAAACTGTAACTACCCACCCCCATCTAAACTATGGGCCTAATTCAGAGGTGAACGCTATTCCGATGTTTACGCAGTTGAGCAGTTATTGGCAATCTGTGCATGCATCTAATTCGCATGGCGCATGCATCATGATACATAACCGCAGTCTCTCGCAGGAACTAGTTACTTGTCGTGTGATTGACAGTCGGGGAGCATTTGGAGGAGGTAACAGGCAATGGCAACATAGAACGCAGGTGTGTTGCAACTATTTCGGGGGTCTCACAGTCTACGCCTGCGATCCCGTATGCAGTGAAAGTGGCTCCAGTGTCTTAGTACACATGCCCATTCTGTGCCACCATAGGGTTACTCAGAAGTCCGATAATGGAAGAAGCTGCAACCAATGCTAGTCTTTGTGGGCAGCTGCTAGAATTAGCGGCAGGTGGAAGTCCCTATACATACCCCGGCATCTGCAACATTTGCATATATGCGCACAGCAGCACAGTATGAGGTCATAGGTGCGATGGCATTAGTGTACATCTCTCAACCAGACCCCATGCTACACATATAAAGACTTTCCAGTGCCACCTCCGCAATATACTTGTTGATTGTTGCTGAGTAGTGGTGGCATTGCCTGGCAGATTTAATAATAAAATCAAATGCAAAACAAAACTGCCAATAAAATGATTGTCGTTGTAAATATGGAAAGCAAAAAGGCAGAAAATCATAATGGCGTTTCAGAAACCTGCGACTTAGTAAATACGCCCCATGGTAAACACATTATGAAGGGTTAGCCAATCAGAGTGAATTGGCAACACTGATTGTCAGAGCACCTGTGAGAGGCTGATATAAGGTGTGTCAGTTGCTAGTCTCAGCCTCTCACTACCTGGGGAACAGGCAGCAGGTCTGTGGAGAGACACTGTGATCAAGTATTGTGCTAATACTGTTGTATTGTGAGAGGGATGCTAGGTCTCTCCACTCTGAGAGAGGGAATCAGACAGGCCAGGATTTACTTTTATGTTCCTTACCCTGATCTTGCCACAATGTATGTATGTATGTATGTATGTATATGTGTGTGTGTGTGTGTATATATATATATATATATATATATAATATATATATATATATATAATAATATATATATATATATATTAGGATGAGCTGGTTTGGATTTCCGAAATCTGAGCCCCCCCCTTCCCCGAACCAAGCCGGGAACCGAGCCCGACTCGGGTTTTCCCGCCAGACTCGGTTCCCGGAGCTAGGCAAATCGTCATCGTCCCGCTGTCGGATTCTCGCGCGTTTTGGATTCTATAAAGGTCCCGCGATCGCCGTCATTATTCATTCCGGTTGTGGAGCGCGTGCAGTGGGAGAGAGCTGGGAGCTGTTGCTGATGCTGGCTACTGTTGTCCATATACACAGGGGCTGGCTGTTGTCCTGTCCATAGGGGCTGGCTGGCTGTAGTGCTGTGTTCAGAGGTTGCTCGTCCTTTAGGGGTGCTCTCTTCAAAAAAATTCCTGTGTGCGTGCCGTGTTAGCCACACCTGTCATCGGCATAGGGGTGCACAGGGGTGCTGTGCTCCTGTCAAGGGGCTGCTGCCCAAAAATAAAAATAATTTTTACAGGGATTGTCCTGTGGGTTGTACGCTGCCCTTCATGGAAATAATTTTTACAGGGGCTACCCTGTGCGGTGTGCTGTGTATACACTCCAAATAAAAAGGGGTGATTTAATTCATCCAAATAATTTTTACAGGGGCTGCCCTGTGTGGTGTAGGGGTACGCTGCCCTGTGCCCTGTGTGCCGCCCACTTGTGTCGCTTAGCATAGTCATCCAGCTACCTCGGTGCAACCTTTTGGCCTAAAAACAATATTTTGAGGTGTTCAGAATAGACTGGAAATGAGTGGAAATTAATGTTATTGAGGTTAATAATAGCATAGGAACAAAACAAAAAACCCAAGTTCTGTGATTTTAGCTGTTTTTATGCTTTTTTCCAAAAACATACAGATCTAAAACCTGGAAGGGTGGTTTTGGTAAAACCAATCCAAATCCAAAACACGAAGAAAGATCCAGATCCAAAACCAAAACATGGCCCATGCATGCACACCCCTAATATATATATATATATATATATATATATATATATGAATTTCACCATACTGTACCTGGCACATTTCCGGAGGGATCGGACAGGTCTCCTCTCTCTTTCCTCTGTTTGAAGGACGCACAGAGGTTCTTGAGTAACAGATTTTTCTTACTCTGTTGTAATTTTTACTGAAGAGCTTGAAATTCTGATATGATTATTTTGTCAAATGCCCACTGGGCAGTGAGGTAACAAACTCATTTCACACCTCCTCGGATCAGATTCAAACCATTAGTTTGGAAATTTTAATTAACTTGAACTTATTTTCCTATGCATCTATATATTCCAAGTGTTACTGATATGCCGGATTCCAGTATCTCCACATATTATTAGCTCATATAGAATTGCCTGCCTGATAAGCATTGGCTGTGCTCACTATGGGGTCTATTTACTAAGCAGTGTTAGGAGACAGAGTGAAAATGATAAGAAAGTGATAAGGTGCCAGCCAATCAGCTCCCAACTGTCATTTTTCAAACACAGCCTGTGAGATGACAGTTAGGAGCTGATTGGCTGGCACCTTATCACTTTTCACTCTGGGCCTGATTCAGAGCCGCTCGTAAGCGGCCGCTCGTTCGCTCTGAGCGATGTTCGCACAACTGCGCATTCGTATGGGTCGTAATGCGCATGCGCAAACCAGTCATTGCGGTCGGAAGTCGTGCGCTCGTAAAACAGCGAGGGGCTGCTAATTTGATTGACAGAATGTACCGTTTGTGGGTGGTAACAGGGGAAGGTGCTTGAAAACGGGGTGGAGTGGAGATCCGAACGCAGGCGTGCCTAACGGTCAAAAGGGCGTTTAATGGGAGTGCATAATTAGTAAAGGAGCGTCATCGACCACGTCACTTGGTTGTCCTTTAGCCTGAACTGCTCGCAGTGATAGCGGGAAGTAAATCCTACCACAAGCACTGCGAGCAGTTCAGACGCCTTTCGATGTACCCGATTAATCTAATAAATACCAGAGATGACGTGTGATGCGAACGGCAAAGGGGCGTCTTTACAAAATAGCGAGTGCATTTTTCGGACGCTCGCTCAGACTTAGAGGCGTCAAAACACTCCGCAAAGAGCGAGCGCTCAATTAACTATCCCGCCCCTTTTTAAGAACGAGCGACCGCAAATAGCGTCCGGCTCTGAATCAGGCCTTCTGTCTCCTAACACTGCTTAGTAAACAGACCCCTAAGTGATTGGGCACTAGAGGGTGAACTCAGAGAGCTTCAGCCCTGACTGGCAGTGACAATGGGCGATATATTATGGGGGTTACACAACAACGCTTTTACATGAGGGGGTAAATGTAATCGCCTGTGACTTGCTGGCATCGGCGAGAACCCTTTTTGCCTGGTAAATGATCGTCACATTAAAACATTGGCTGGACTCACTGGGGCCTTCCCGATATTTGCAAGCCGCAGGTTATTACATTACAGCATTACCGCAGCTGTAGGCAGTGCTGCGCATTCGCTGCTTTTGTGAATGTAACGGCGAATGCGCAGCACTGATTACAGCTGCTGTAAGGTAGAGCAGGCAGAGAAAAGAATCTATTTTCTGAAAGGCTGTCATCGCAAAAATGATACTGATGGAGAGGAGGAATGATGAATTCCCCAGGTAATTAGGTAGAACAAATGCAAGTTCTGAACCTAATTACCTCGCCATGCTCTGATCAAACAGTATCTCTAGCTCCACCTGTGGGTGTATCTATTGCCACTCAGGGGTGTGTCCTGCACTCTCCATAGCAGTGTCATCTCCCCCTGAGCCCCCACTCTCCATGTTTCTGCCTCCTCTCCCCCCATAGCAGTGTCATCTCCCCCTGAGCCCCCACTCTCCATGTCTCTGCCTCCTCTCCCCCCATAGCAGTGTCATCTCCCCCTGAGCCCCCACTCTCCATGTCTCTGCCTCCTCTCCCCCCATAGCAGTGTCATCTCCCCCTGAGCCCCCACTCTCCATGTCTCTGCCTCCCCCTCCCCCATAGCAATGTAATCTCCCCCTGAGCCCCCACTCTCCATGTCTCTGCCTCCCCCTCCCCCCATAGCAGTGTTATCATCCCCCTGAACACACACTCTCCATGTATCTGCCTCCCCCTCCCCCCTGTCAGGGTTCAGCCTAGGATCAGCCTCTCTCACCTCCTTGCCGGCTTCCCCTGACTTCCTTGCGGTCAGACATCTGGTGCAGTGATGGATGTGGGGCTGAGTATTCTGCCTTAGGTGCTTTTTGCGAGCTTCCATGGTCGGCTGTGTGTGCTGGGGATCGGAGTTCCCATCATGGGCGCCGCCATGACAGTTCCTCTCATGTGACAGTACTCCTAACCTATGGTAGCATGATTTCAGTCAGCTGATGCTGTGCTCCAGTAATCTGCTACCCCTGGGTATAAATCCGCCTCCAGAACTCCAGGAAGTTGCTGTTCAACTTCTTCTCTGTTCCAGTGATACAAGCGTTGCTCTGTGCTAATCTTTCAGAGCGTTACTTCAGCCTGTTCACAGTTCTCCAGTTTCCAGTATTAGCTTCCAAGCTATTCTTAGTCTGAGAGTAGTTCTCTCCCAGTATCAAGACTGTTTTGTTTTCTATGTCTGTGTGTCTTTGTATATGTGCTGCTAGTATTGCAGCTTCCTTGTGTCACTGAGGTGTCAGATTACCTGCTGGTATTAATTAGCCCACAGCTGGACCTCCCAGCACATATCTGTGTCAATCTGCCCTGTGTCTTGTCAGTGCAAATCTGCACTTGCATTTAGCACTCTCCTAGTGTATGCCTGACTTCTCTTTGTGTCTTGTCTCTGCCAATCATTTCCAGCATTCCCATATATTCCCTGAGTCCACTCTGCTCTTGTCTGTGCAATCTACAGTATATGTCTGTGTTCTTTGCTCAGTGTCTTGTCTCTGGTAATCAGCTCCAATCATTTCCAGCATTTCCATATATTCCCTGAGTCCACTCTGCTCTTGTCTGTGCAATCTCCAGTATATGTCTGTGTTCTTTGCTCAGTGTCTTGTCTCTGGTAATCAGCTCCAATCATTTCTAGCATTCCCATATATTCCCTGAGTCCACTCTGCTCTTGCCTTTGCAATCCCCAGTATATGTCTGTGTTTTTCTGCATACTTAACTGTTTCCAGTCCATGCCTGTGTTATAGCATTCAGTTCCATTTCCAGAGTTCATTCATTCCATTCACCTCCAGTGCTATTGCATTCATTATAGTTTCCGGTCTTCTGCCATTCCTAGGTACCTGTCCAGAGGGCCGCGACCTGCTCACTTGGTGCAGCTGAAAACCAAATCTCAATTGGAGGGGTCACCGGAGAAAACCACCAAGTGAGTTAGACTCCGTGCCTCTGGGCAGGTCTAGCCAAACCTGGGTTTGGCCGCAACTAGGAGACCTAGTCTAGTCACTCCCCTAGTCACCCGAACCCCTCGGCTCACCGTCCTTCACAGAGGAATTCTTGCACTGGATCGTGACACCCCCATAGCAGTGTCATCTCTCCCTGAGCCCCCACTCTCCATGTCTCTGCCTCCCCCTCTCCACCATAGCAGTGTAATCTCCCCCTGAGCCCCCACTCTCCATGTCTCTGCCTCCCCCTCCCCCATAGCAGTGTCATCTCCCCCTGAGCCCCCACTCTCCATGTCTCTGCCTCCCCCTCCCCCATAGCATTGTCATCTCCCCCTGAGCCCCCACTCTCCATGTCTCTGCCTCCCCCTCTCCCATAGCAGTGTTATCTCCCCCTGAGCCCCCACTCTGCATGTCTCTGCCCCCCCATAGCAGTGTTATCTCCCCTTGAGCCCCCACTCTCCATGTCTGCCTCCCCCTCCCCATAGCAGTGTTATCTCCCCTTGAGCACCCACTCTCCATGTCTCCCCCTCCCCCATAGCAGTGTTATCTCCCCTTAAGCCCCCAGTCATGTCTCTGCCCCCTCCTCCATAGCAGTGTTATCTCCTCTTGAGCCCCCACTCATGTCTCTGCCTCCCCCTTCCCCCACAGCAGTGTAATCTCCCTTTGAGCTCCCACTCTGCATGTCTCTGCCTCCCCCCATAGCAGTGTTATCTCCCCCTGAGCCTCCACTCTGCATGAATCTGCCTCCCCCTCCCCCCATAGCAGTGTTATCTCCCCCTGAGCCTCCACTCTGCATGTCCCTGTCTCCCCCTCCCCATAGCAGTGTTATCTCCCCTTGAGCCCCCAGTCATGTCTCTGCCTCCCCCTTCCCCCATAGCAGTTATCTCCCCTTGAGCCCCCACTCATGTCTCTTCTTTCCTCTCCCGCATAGCAGTCATCTCCCCCTGAGCCCCCACCCCCCCATATCTTTCTGATACCCCCCTCATCCAGCTCTTACCTCTTGGCTGGGGCAGGTCCTGCTGCTGCTCTGTCTAGGGATGGCCATCGACCATTGATGTTTTCAAAACATTGATGGTTCCTGGCCAATGTCAACTAGTTTTGCCATTGATGGCAAAGAACCAATGGTTCTCTGCCATCGATGGATGACTGTGAGCCGATGTTTTTTTTCCCCTCTGTACAGGATGGAGCTTAGCCCCACCCCCCAGCAGCTGCTAAGCCCCACCCCCATTTTTGATTGGCCCACAGCCCGGCAGTGGTGGTCCTCGAGGGGGTGTGACATCACAGGTCTATCAGCGCTGTATAGTCTAGACCTAACCATACTACCTGTGTAGTCTGAGCCTGAGCAAAGCACGGAGGTTGTAGTGTGGGGCTGCCAGCATCCAGCATCTCCTCTGCATCCTCTTGCTCAGGCCCTGGCCCTTCACATCCGGATTCCTCGTGGAGAAATGAAGGATTCTGGCAGTTTTGTTAAACTTTGCAGGGCAAAGGGAGACTCCACTGTGTACCAGAAGACTCCTGCAGGGTAGGTAACTATGCTCTGGTTACATTTACAATGCAAGACCTACCACATTGCGGATGCTTTACATCTAATTAAAAACATAATAGTGTATGAACAGGCATAATGTTCAACATTAAAAATACATTCCAGTCCACATTGTCATAGAAAGGTGATCAGTACATGTGACGTCAAACTTTTGGTCAACATATCGGCAAGATTCTCATCACTAACTTAATATTTCACACTAACCAAAGTGCTATCTACAGCACTCCTGAAATGGTGTCTTCTATCAATATGCTTAGACCGACCATAGTGTTCGGTGCTGTAAGACAAGTCGATTGCACCTTTATTGTCACATACAATGCTGATGGAATTATTTAGAGATGGGATGGGAAACTATGGCTTTACTTTGTGATGGGTGAGACTATGGCAGGATGGTGGTTCCTCTGTCACCCTCAGTACTTTGCGATGGGAGAGACTATAGCTGGATGGTGGTTCCTCTGTCACCCTCAATACTTTGTGATGAGTGAGACTGTAGCCAGATGGTGGTTCCTCTGTCACCCTCAATACTTTGTGATGAGTGAGACTGCAGCCAGATGGTGGTTTCTCTGTCACCCACATTACTTTGTGATGGGAGAGACTATAGCTGGATGGTGGTTCCTCTGTCACCCTCGATACTTTGTGATGGGAGAGACGATAGCAGGATGGTGGTTCCTCTGTCACCCTCATTACTTTGTGATGGGAGAGACGATAGTTGGATGGTGGTTTCTCTGTCACCCACATTACTTTGTGATGGGAGAGACGATAGCTGGATGGTGGTTTCTCTGTCACCCACATTACTTTGTGTTAAGTGAGAATATAGCAGGATGGTGGTTCCTCTGTTACCCTCAACACTTTGTGATGGGAGAGACTGTAGCTGGATGGTGGTTCTTCTGTCACCCACATTACTTTGTGTTGGGTGAGACTATAGCAGGATGGTGGTTCCTCTGTCACCCTCAACACTTTGTGATGGGTGAGACTATAGCTGGATGGTGGTTCCTCTGTCACCCTCAACACTTTGTGATGGGAGAGACTATAGCCGGATGGTGGTTCCTCTGTCACCCTCAATACTTTGTGAGGGGTGATACTATAGCAGGATGGTGGTTCCTCTGTCACCCTCAATACTTTGTGAGGGGTGATACTATAGCAGGATGGTGGTTCCTCTGTCACCCTCAATACTATAGCCAGATGGTGACTATATAGCCAGAGAGACTATAGCCAGATGGTGGTTTCCTCTGTCACCCTCAATACTTTGTGAGGGGTGAGACTATAGCAGGATGGTGGTTCCTCTATCACCCTCAATACTATAGCCAGATGGTGATTATATAGCCAGAGAGACTATAGCCAGATGGTGGTTTCTCTGTCACCCACATTACTTTGTGATGAGTGAGACTATAGCTGGATGGTGGTTCCTCTGTCACCCTCAGTACTTTGCGATGGGAGAGACTATAGCTGGATGGTGGTTCCTCTGTCACCCTCAATACTTTGTGATGAGTGAGACTGTAGCCAGATGGTGGTTCCTCTGTCACCCTCAATACTTTGTGATGAGTGAGACTGCAGCCAGATGGTGGTTTCTCTGTCACCCACATTACTTTGTGATGGGTGAGACTATAGCTGGATGGTGGTTCCTCTGTCACCCTCAATACTTTGTGATGGGAGAGACTATAGCCGGATGGTGGTTTCTCTGTCACCCACATTACTTTGTGATGGGTGAGACTATAGCAGGATGGTGGTTTCTCTGTCACCCACATTACTTTGTGATGGGTGAGACTATAGCTGGATGGTGTTTCCTCTGTCACCCTCGATACTTTGTGAGGGGAGAGACGATAGCAAGATGGTGGTTCCTCTGTTGCCCTCAATACTTTGTGATGGGAGAGATGATAGCTGGATGGTGGTTTCTCTGTCACCCACATTACTTTGTGTTGGGTGAGACTATAGCAGGATGGTGGTTCCTCTGTCACCCTCAACACTTTGTGATGGGTGAGACTATAGCAGGATGGTGGTTCCTCTGTCACCCTCAACACTTTGTGATGGGTGAGACTATAGCCAGATGGTGGTTCCTCTGTCACCTATATTACTCTGTGATGGGAAAGACGATAGCTGGATGGTTGTTTCTCTGTCACCCACATTACTCTGGGATGTCAGAGACAATAGCCAGATGGTGGTTTCTCTGTCACCCACATTACTCTGGGGTGGGAGAGACAATAGTCGGATGGTGGTTCCTCTGTCACCCACATTATGCTGGGATGGGAGAGACTACAGCCAGATGGTGGTTTTTCTGTCACCCACATTACTCTGGGAGGGGAGAGACTATACCTGGATGGTGGTTCCTCTGTCACTCTCATTAATTTGGGATGGGTGAGACTATAGCTGGATATGGTTCCTCTGTCATCAACATTAGTCTGGGATGGGGGAGACTATAACTGAATGGTGGGTCCTCTGTCACCCTCATTGCTCTTGGAGGGTAGAGACTGTAGCATGATGATGGCTCCTCTTTCACCCACATTACTCTGATAGGGGAGAGACTAATGCCAGATGGTGTTTCCTCTGTCACACACATTACTCTGGGAGGGGACCAACTATAGTTGGATGGTATTTCCTCTGTGGAGAGACTATGGTCTGATGGTGGTTCCTCTGTCACCTACATTACTCTGTGATGGGGGAGACTATAGCTGGACGGTGGTTCCTCTGTCACCCTCATTACTCTGGGATGGGGGAGACTATAGCTGGATGGTGGTTCCTCTGTCGCCTACATTACTCTGGGATGGGGGAGACTATAGCTGGATGGTGGTTCCTCTGTCACCCTCATTACTCTGGGATGGGGGAGACTATAGCTGAATGGTGGTTCCTCTGTCACCCTCACTACTCTGGGAGGGCAGAGACTATTGCCAAACGGTGGTTCCTCATCACTCACATTACTCTGGGAAGGGAGAGACTATAGCTGGATGGTGGTTCCTCTATCACCCTCATTACTCTGGGATTAGGGAGACTATAGCTGGATGGTGGTTCCTCTATCACCCTCATTACTCTGTGATGGGGGAGACTATAGCTGGATGGTGGTTTCTCTATCACCCTCATTGCTCTTGAAGGGTAGAGACTATAGCATGATGGTGGTTCCTCTGTCACCCTCATTACTCTGGGATGGGGGGGACTATAGCTGGATGGTGGTTCCTTGTCACTCACATTACTCTGGGATGGGGGAGACTATAGCTGGATGGTGGTTCCTCTATCACCCTCATTACTCTGGGATGGAGGAGACTATAGCTGGATGTTGTTTCCTCTGTCATCCTCATTACTCTGGGAGGGCAGAGACGATTGCCAATAGGTGGTTCTTCGTCACTCACATTACTCTGGGATGGGAAAGACTAATTGCTCGACGGTGGTTCCTCTGTCACCCACATTACTTTCAGCGAGTAGGAATCATGGTGAACACATTCCAATCACACATCACCACGGTGGACCCCACCCTCCCTCAGGTGGCAACTTCCAGCTGTTTATCCATTAACCCTGCAGGAGAGATGAGATTGGACAAGTACAGATACAGAGCGTTCATTTACATGAACTCTCCTCAGTTCTCGTCACCCCCCCTCCCTTGTTCACTTCACGTTAAGTTTAATTAGTGAAATAGAAATGTCTACGACTTACACGGCACCTGGGACAGAAGATAGTAAGTTATTGTGCTGAGGCAGTGTCTGAGCCGTCTTCCTTGCCCCAGGAGCAGCGTAGCCCATGGCCTCTATGTGTCCGCCTGTTTTACAGATCATACAAAGCTCAGAGAGGCCTCTGGGACATGAGAAGAGGGAAAATGGCCGTGTAGCTGCAAATAGAAAGTCGTCAAACATCAGACACAATATCACAAATCAGATGTCACTGGCTGTATCTTCATTATTGTGTAGATATAAAGAGGGACTTGCTGTCTCCGGAGCCAGGAGAAATGTGCTGAATAAAACAGCTCAGTGCGACGCGATTAGTTTGTCCCTGAAGGACCAGCAGAAGTTTAACAAGCTGACAAGAGAGAGGATTTTCCCCACCGCAGGCTGCAGATTTGCGTCGCTTCCCTCTGGATCGGTGCCGATGTCCCCAGAGGATGACTAGCGGAGAGATGAAGATTCTGGGCAGTAATGAGACTGGCTCACAGCTCCAGGCTCTGCACAATGTGCTCCGGATGGCGGCTGCTGGCACACAGGCCCGAGAAATGCAGCTTTAATTAGAGGCTTTACACCAATGCGAGAGCCTTTGACGTAAACCCAAGTTCACAGTGTCAGCAGCACCGAAGCCAGATCCAGTCCTCTGGTCTTCATTTAGTATTATTTCACTTTCATCTGACACAGGAGAATTCAGCTTTGTACTGGCAGATCCAAGTAAATATGAACCCCCAACATAATAACAAAGACATCATATTTACCATGCAGTACAAACAGAGATGTACAGGAGGTGTAAGGGGGCTGTGTGGGTCTTATTCTAATCACTGAAATCACAGTTGCAGTCTCACTTGTCAGTCTCAGGTAGCAGTCTCACGTGCCAGTCTCAGGTAGCATTCTCAAGTGGCAGTGTCAGGCAGCAGTATCAAGTAGCAGTCTCAGGTGTCAGTCTCAGGTACCAGACTCAGGTAGTAATCATAGGTAGCAGTCTCAGGTGGCAGTCTCAAGTGTCAGTTTCAGGCAGCAGTATCAAGTAGCAGTCTCGGGTATCAGCCTCAGGCAGCAGTCCCAGGTGGTAGTCTTAGGTAGCAGTCTCAAGTGTCAGTTTCAGGAAGCAGTATCAAGTAGCAGTCTCAGTTATCAGCCTCAGGTAGTAGTCTCAGGTGTCAGTCTCAGGTGTCAGTCTCAGGTGTCAGTCTCAGGTGTCAGTCTCAGGTAGCAGTCTCAGTTATCAGCCTCAGGTAGCAGCCTCAGGTGTCAGTCTCAGGTGTCAGTCTCAGGTGTCAGTCTCAGGTGTCAGTCTCAGGTGACAGTCTCAGGTAGCAGTCTCAGGTAGCAGTCTCAGCTAGTAGTCTTAGGCAGCAGTCTCAGGTGTCAGTCTCAGGTGTCAGTCTCAGGTGTCAGTCTCAGGTAGCAGTCTCAGGTGTCAGTCTCAGGTAGTAGTCTTAGGTAGCAGTCTCAGGTGTCAGTCTCAGGCAGCATTCTCAGGTAGTAGTCTTAGGTAGCAGTCTCAGGTGTCAGTCTCAAGTGTCAGTTTCAGGAAGCAGTCTCAGGTGCCAGACTCAGGTAGCTAGTAATAAATCAATCAATAAATAAATAGGTAGCCATTTGGGCTTATGAGCTCCAAGGATTATTTATCATATCTATGGAGGTACCAGGCCAGACTGGCACATTAGGTGCACTATATAGATTACACTGGGTAGAATAGCCGGGATGTAGTTATGAGACCAGCGGCCTCAAGGGAGTTAAAATAGGCATCAAAATGCCAACACCTATCTTAGGCCCTCATTCAGAGCCGTACGCTCTGAGCAGAGCGCACGCTCACCACCCACAGCCTATACGAGCGTGCAGTTTGAAGGCCGCGATGGTCTTGACCATCGCGACCATCGCCACTGCGAGCCGGAGCCTGCGGTTGAGTTTTTCAACCGCAAGGCCCGGAGTGATTTTGGCTCTATCAGAGCCAAAATCACTCCCACTGACATCACTAGTGATGTCAGTGGGCCGGCTTCTGACGGTAGGCGTTCCCTTGGGAACGCCCCCGTCAGGGAGGCACGCCCCCGGCACGCCCACCAAAGGGGGCGTGCTGTCAATCAACATCGACAGCACGCCCCCTTTGATGAGACACAACGAGCGAAGGAAAGTCCTTCGCTCGTCGCATCTGGCGCATGCGCACGACGGAGCTCCCGCCGTCGTGCGCATGCTCAGTGCACAACATCGACCCACTTGCGAGCGGACAGCCGCTTGCGAGTGGGTCTGAATCAGGCCCTTAATCCCAATGCCCAAACACGAGGGTCGCCTGCCCGATCGAGGTAAGTCGGGAGTGTTAGCCGCGGTGGGGGGGGAAGGGGAGGGTTAGGTTTAGGGAGTGTAGCGGGTTAGGGTTAGATTTGGGGGGGGGAGATTAGGGTTAGGCACCCCCCCCGGGAGGGTTAGGTTTAGGGAGCGGTAAGAGGGGTCAGGGTTAGGCACTAGGGGGGAGGTTAGGGTTAGGCAACACTAAGGGAGGGTTAGGGGGGGTGTGAGGGGTAGGGTACTTACCTGCCCTGTCGGGATCTCTTCCCTTCAGGTAGGGCCGCAACTAGGGGGGGGGGGGGCTCCAAGCCGGACGGCCACTGAGATGTTATTACCAGCGGACGCCTGGCTCCTTCTCTGCAGCGACGCGGTGTAGCCGGAGCCGGAGTCTGGAGTTCTCTCCTGAACTCCAGCTTCCGGCTCTCCCCACGGGCACTATGGGAGAGACGTCATGATGTCTCCCCCATAGTTCCGAGGAGCAGCCGGGCAGACCAGACGCGACGCTGGATGCAGGAGCAGGGTTCAAGGTAAGTATTTTTTTTTTAATAAGCTGCACTACAGGGGCATTATTATGGGGGCATGGACATTTCCACAGGGGCATTACTATGGGGGCATGGCCAATTACGGGGACATTACTGTATAGGTACTATAGGGGCATTACTACTGGGGCATGGGCACTACAGGGGCATTACCACAGAGGCATTACTATGGGGGCATGAGCACTACAGGGGCATTACTATGGGACCATGGGCACTACAGGGGCATTACTATGGGGGCAGGGGCACTACAGGGGTATTACTGTATGGTGCATTACTTCGAGAGCATGGGCACTACAGGGGCATTATTATGGGGGTATGGGCATTTCCACAGGAGCATTACTATGGGGGCATGGGCAATACAGGGGCATTACTGTATAGGCACTACAGGGGCATTACTAATGGGGCATAAGCACTACAGAGGCATTACCACAGGTACATTACTGTGGGGGCACTACAGGGGCATTACTATGGGAGCATGGCACTACAGGGGCATTGCTGTATAGGGGCACTACAGGGGCATTACTAATGGGGCATAAGCACTACAGAGGCATTACCACAGGTACATTACTGTGGGGGCACTACAGGGGCATTACTATGGGAGCATGGGCACTACAGGGGCATTGCTATGAAAACATGGGCTCTACAAGGGCATTACCACAAGGGCATTAATATGGGAGCATGGGCACTACAGGGTCATTACTGTATGGTGGGCACTACAGGGGCATTACTGTATTGTGGGCACTACAGGGGCAATGCTATGGGGTATTAACATATGGGCATTACTATATGGGCTCTACTACAGGGGCATTGCTATGGGGGCATTATCATATGGGCACTACAACAGAGGCAGTACCTCAGGGGGCATTACTATAGGGGCACTGATGCAGCGGGGAATTACCAGGGGGGCGCCAAATTACTGTCTTGCCCCTGGTGACAAAAATCCTAGTTTCAGCCCTGCTTCAGGCTGCCGGCGTCGGGATATGAACTATTCAGGCACCGGGACTTCAGCCAATGCTTGTATGAGATGACACATACTGGTGGAGTTACAGGATGAGCCATCTGGGACATATGTCAGTGGTCACAATGTGCGAGATAAGCAATACAGGAAATAAGAAATACGAGGTTACAATGAAAAGCCACTAACAGGATATCCGCTCTATTAATACTTCCATGCATTCATCCTGCCCATGAAAGTACCAGGCGGGGCAGCCATCTAGGGCACACTACATAGTGGGCATGATGAGCCATTCACATTAGTGCAGTGGTTCTCAAACTCGTTCCTCAGGACCCCACACAGTTCATGTTTTGCAGGTCACCCAGCAGCTGCACAGGAGTATTCATTACTCACTGACACATTTTAAAAGATCCACAGGTGAAGCTGATTATTTCAATTGTGATTCTGTTCGCAGACCTGGAAAACATGCACTGTGTGGGGTCCTGAGGACCGAGTTTGAGAACCTGTGCATTAGGGTAACATGCAGTGGGAGTTACAGAAATAATAAAGTACAGTAGGATGAAGTGGGCGAAGATACCGGGTAAGTGGGATTGGGAAAAAGGGGGACAGGGGTGTTGTAGATGGGAGGCAAGCGGGAAGCCGACTGCCTAAATACCGGCAGCCGGCTTCCCGACTGCCATTTCCCGGCAAGGATGAAATGCCGGGCGTCTAGATGTAGATGCCCGCATTTCCCCGACGCCGGGAGACCGGCACCCGGCATCCCGATCGTAGGGATACCGGGCACCGCGAGCGGACAGCCGCGGAGGGAGGGTTAGGTTTAGGGTTCCCGGGGGGACTTAGGGTTAGGCACCCCCCCGGGACGGTTAGGGTTAGGCAAGGGGGAGGGAGGGTTAGGGTTAGGCACCCCCGGGGGACCTTAGGTTTAGGCAGCGGGGAAGGGGGTGGTTAGGGTTAGGCACTTAGAGGGGGGATTAGGGTTAGGCACTTGAGGGGGAAGTTAGGGTTAGGCACCCCTAAGGAGGGTTAGGGTTAGGGGGGTTAGGTTAGTAAATACCTATCCACGATCGGGATTTCCAGCGCTGTCGGGCTTCCGCTGCGTCGCACTCTGCTCCTGTCGGGCTGCCGCTGACGGGAATCGAACCGCCGGCCATGCGGCCGACGGTATTTCATACCAATTCCGTTGTAGATACATGATAACAGGTAACATACTGTACTGCAAAACGTCAATACAAAATAGTGGTTGTTAATTTCAACCTAATGGTTTTTGAAAGGTGCCTGTAAATGGGGGGAGGGGGCTTACTCTGGACCACAGATAAGTTTCCTTCCAACGCACTAAAAACAAATCAGCAAAAAGGCTCGGATACTACATGATGATAGAAATCCATAGATCTTTGGTGCATATAGGGCCTGATTCAGCAAGGAACGCAAAGGAGAGAACGCACGCACTTGGCCGATGTTTTCGCACTGAGCATGCATCGCACTGCGCGTGCGCGATCTGGCTAGTGCGTTCGGGTTAGGATACGCAGACTACACGCAGACCCCTTCGATATCGATTGACAGGAAGTTCCTTTTGTGAGTGGTGACAGGGGGTGGTCAAGCGAACGCAGGGGTACCTGTGCATTGGGACACCGTTACTGGGGTGTACATAATTAAGGCAGTGCAGTGGCATACGCAGCCATATCTAGGGGCGTATCTATAATGGGTGCAGGGTATGCAGTGCAGACGGGCCCCATCCCTACCCTGCACCCATATTATTTAAAACTTACCTCTCCGAGTTCCCGCACCGGGTGTCAGCACTGTACTAAAAGCCGGAAAAATGGCTGCGACGGCCAGTTTTCCGGGGTTTTGCACATGTGCAGTAGAGTCTGGGCACACTCTAGTGCCCGGAGTCTACTAATGCTCCGGTGGCCAGCCAGCCGGGAAGAGAGGAGGGGGCCCCGGAGGGGGAATGCACACAGGCCCCCTCCTCTCTAAAGACACCCCAGGCCATACCGTAAGCTGTACATAGGAAGCGGCCAAAATCCTGCGGCAGGTCAGGTCAACCACTATGGTGCATATGGGTCCGATGGTTCTCGATGTTACTGATGTTTCCGCTGTCTTGCCAGGTATAGAGGACGCAAGTAAAGCGAAGTGGGTGGTATTTTGTAGTGCTGGGCGTCTGCTTACTCTGCTGCGATGGCTGTGTGTATGCACTCATTAGCATATTCTCACAGCAGCGGGTGCGGGCGTGTGCACACTTGCGTTCCTTGCTGAATCAGGCCCATAGCATACATGCCTACCCTCCCGGTTTTCGCGGGAGGCTCCCGATTTTTCGGGTAACCCCACGCACCCCCGGAAGGGTAGGCATTTCTCCCGCATTCTGCCCACTTCCTAGTGAAGTGGGCAGAATTAGGAGAATACCCGCGGCAATCGCGGGTCTCCATGAAGGGGGCGGGGCTTAAGCTGTGATTCTGCATGAATCACAGCATTTGGCCCCACCCCCTATGTAAATTGTGCCCAATCGCGGCAATTTTACCGAGAGGGGGCGGGGCTTAATGACGCAAATAGTCAAGCCCCGCCCCCGTCGGCCCCCTGCTGCATCTCTTACCCGGGCTTCTCCCGGGAAGAGAATGTTAAAGGTAGGCAACCCTGGCCCATAGTTGTAAATACATGGTTAAGCGCCGGGCCATGTCAAGGCTCCTCTGTACCAGTGTCCCTAACGCTACTTAATAATAGCAGCACCCACTCTGCAACAGCACATACATAAATATATGTAAGTTGTAATGGCCGGGATGTACTAAGGTTGCGGTGACCATTCCGCCAGTCACCGCAACCTTACTAATCGTATATATTCACTAACATATGCGATTAGTATCACAAAGGACAGCTCTTGTGATAAGAGCTGCCCTTTGCGAAGCAGCCAACACCGGGTGAGGGGTCTCCGTGGGACCCTGTCCCCTCCGAGCTGCAGGAGCTTCCTGCTGGTGACCTGTGCAGGAAGCCCCGGGCTCCTCCTCCTCCTCCCTGCACCTGGAAGAAGAGTAGGTGGAGGAGGAGATGGAGGACTCAGCAAGAGCACGGGACGGTAACCATGGAGAGTCAGGTTAATGCCAGGTTTTTCTGGTGTTACCCTCTGTACCGATAAAAGTGCGGCCGGAGCTTAGTACATATGGAAATGCGGTAAAAACCCTGAAAGCAGGGTTTTTACTGCATTTTTCCTTTAGTACGTCCCGGCCAATCTGTGAGGACAGAAGGCCTGATTCAGACCAGATCGCAAGTGATGAGCGCTCGCAATCGGGTCGATGGTGGCCCACAGCACATGCACACGATGGAGCTGGCTCCGTCATGCGCATGCGCGAGACCCGGCTAACGACGGGCACTCCGTCACTCCGGGTCTCGCACCAAAGGGGGCGAGCTGTCGATGTTGAGTGACAGCTCGCTCTGTTTGGTGGGCGGGCCGGGGGGCTTTGGCTGCCCAAACAGAGGCGTTCCCATGAGAACGCCTGCCGTTTGGGGGCAGCCCCACTGACATCACAAGTGATGTCAGTGGAGAGCTTCCGGCTCTGTTAGAGCCGAAACCTCTCTGGGGCTTGCGATGAACGAGACCCTACCACAAGGGTCTCGTCGCAAGCCTGATGGTCGCGATGGTCTTGACCATCGCAACCATCATCATGGCCGCTCCCTATAGCTGTGGGTGGTAACCCACAGCTATGCGAGCGGCCAAGAGGCCGCTCCAAAAAAAAAAAAAGCCCGGCCCTGATTCAGAGCAAGCGCTCTGTCAGAGCGAGCGGCTCTGAATCAGGCCCAGAGTGCAGTAATAATAATAGCATACTTGTCTACTCTCACGGAAGGTGCAGGAAGCTTCAGATTTTTCGAGCAGTCCCCTGCATCCCCAAAAGACTGTCCGGATCTACCACATCCTCCCCACTTCTCTCTCTCGCTCACCTTCTTCTCTGCATGTGCGTTATGGCCAAACACTGTAGAGAGGGGCAGCTTGGGAATTGCTGGGCACGCGCCCTGCATAATGAGCAATTGGGGGCATGACACACAACGACACTACCAATGTGATGTGCACACAAAGTCCCAACTCCCCCATCCAAAATGTCGGGAGGCAGGGGCGTATTTATAATGAGTGCAGGGTGTGACACGGGCCCCTGGGTCCAGGGGAGGGCCCGCATTGCACACCCCGCACTCATTATATTTACTACTCCGGAGTCCCACAGTCACACATCAGCGCCGGTGTGGAAGCTGAATAATTGGCTGAGACAACGCCATCTCGCGAATGGCCACAAGACACCATCTTAAAAATGAGATCTGCAAAATGCCATTTTGCGAATGGCCGCCCAGCGCCATTTTAGAGAAACTCACACTTAAGTACATATGGCGATGCTATTATTAGCATCATGCGATCGCATATTTCACCATACCCCATACACACATTAAAAATACGCACATTAGCGAATGCATAATACCCCGCATATGGACGCTGTTTATTAGCTTCATGCGTACGCATCTTTCCTAGGTTAAAAGTCCTCACTACATAAATCTAACTAGCGTCTTTTCCCAAACCCTGCACACTCACATAAAAGGTTCCATAGCATCAAAGTGTAATATTCAAGGTTTATTCATTTATTACTAATGTTGTGAAATAAAGACTATTTGATATCTAAGGTTTAGTACATGATAAGCAAACCGTGTTTGGTGTTGTACTGATCTACTCTGTCTCAACAGCTTTCCGGTGTCATCGGTGAGAAGATCGCAACATGCGTTCGCAACTTGTGGACTGTAGAGAGTTAAAACACTAAAATGTACTATGTAATGTTAGCAGCTTAGATTTGCATGCGGCGGGAGAAAGGAGACAAGCTTTTGGAGGCTGACCTGTGTCCATTTGAATCGACCTGTTAAATGTCCTGTAACAGAAGCACCGTGACGGAGAACCAATGGAATCATGCCAAACTTGCCTATTGTATTGCTTATCCCTGTAAGGGTATAAATGTGCGTACAGACCCCAACCTGGAGTTTTCTTGCTGATGCTGTTGATGGAGGTTTCTTATTGATGCCGGTAACTGGTCCCAGAGCGCGTGCTTATGTATAACTGTGCCTTGGGTCTGTATGATTTCTTTAAGCTAAATTGTCTTTAGAGCACAGCGTGTAACCTACTGTTTTTATATTGAATAATAACCTTTGTGCGTTGGAAACACAGGGCCTGATTCAGAGCTGGACGCTATTTGCGCTCGCTCGTTCAGAAAAAGGGGCTGGCTATTTAAATTGAGCGCTCGCTCTTTGCGGTCTGTTGACGCCTCTATGTCTGAATGAGTGAACGAAACATGCGCTCGCTATTTTGTAAAGACGCCCCCTGGCCGCTCGCATCATACGTCATCTCTGCTATTTATTAGATTAATCTAGTACATCGAAAAGGCGTGTGAACTGCTCGCAGTGCTTGTGGTTGGATTTTCCTACCGCAATCATGCGAGCAGTTCAGGCTAAAAGACAACCAAGTGACGTGGTCGATGACGCTGCTTTGTTAATTATGCCCACCCTTAAAACGCCCGTTTTGACCATTTGGCACGCCTGCGTTCTGATCTCCACTCCCTGTTTTAAGCACCTTCCCCTGTTACCACCCACAAACGCCTCATCCTGTCACTCAAATTAGCAGGCACTCGCAATTTTGCGAACACACGATTTCCGACCGCACTGACAGGTTGGCGCATGCGCATTACGACCCATACGCGTGCGCAGATGTGCGAACATCGCTCGGAGCGAACGAGCAGCCGCTTACGAGCGGCTCTGAATCAGGCCCACATTTCAAGGTCTGAAGGCATTTATTTACTGTATGACTGCGTACGCAAAATAGCGACAATTCTAGAAGGTATAAGCAGGATTTAGAAGGTATAGGCAGGAGCATATATAGAGGTTTAAATCCAGTATCGTTATAGTGTCAGCGCTGCAAAAACCACCTGGAAAATGGCCATGGTGGCTATTTTCCCCGCATTTTGCTCATGCGCAGTATGGAAAACATATGGAAAATGGACGCTGCGGCAATTTTCCTGGTGATCTACGCATGCACTGTAGACTCTGGCACACACTAGTGCCCAAAGTCTATCAGTGCGGCGCTGCGCTCAGTGCACTGCCAGCCGCCGGTCTGAGAGGAGGGGGCGTGGGACGGAGACTGCACACGGGCCCCCTCTTCTCTTGAAACGTACCTGTTGGGAGGTATGTTGAGGTGTCAGTCTCAGTCAGAAGTCTCAGGTAGCAGTTGTCAGGTAGAAGTTGTCAGGTAGCATTAGCAGTAAACAATCCCCAGTATCATTATAAGGTAGCGTTCTCATACAGCAGTCTCAGGTATCGGTCTCATACAGCAGTCTCAGGTATCGGTCTCATACAGCAGTCTCAGGTATCGGTCTCACACAGCAGTCTCAGGTATCGGTCTCACACAGCAGTCTCAGGTATCGGTCTCACACAGCAGTCTCAGGTATCGGTCTCACACAGCAGTCTCAGGTATCGGTCTCACACAGCAGTCTCAGGTATCGGTCTCACACAGCAGTCTCAGGTATCGGTCTCACACAGCAGTCTCAGGTATCGGTCTCACACAGCAGTCTCAGTTATCGGTCTCACACAGCAGTCTCAGGTATCGGTCTCACACAGCAGTCTCAGGTATCGGTCTCACACTGCAGTCTCAGGTATCGGTCTCACACTGCAGTCTCAGGTATCGGTCTCACACAGCAGTCTCAGGTGTCAGTCTCATACAGCAGTCTCAGGTGTCGGTCTCGCACAGCAGTCTCAGGTATCGGTCTCACACAGCAGTCTCAGGTATCGGTCTCACACAGCAGTCTCAGGTATCGGTCTCATACAGCAGTCTCAGGTATCGGTCTCACACAGCAGTCTCAGGTATCGGTCTCATACAGCAGTCTCAGGTATCGGTCTCATACAGCAGTCTCAGGTATCAGTCTGTGGTAACAGGACCCAGGCAGTAGTCTCAGGTGTCAGGGAGCAGGCTCAGGTGTAAAATTGATGTAAATGGGAGATTTCCTGATTTTCCTCTGGGAGGGGGCAGCCAGGTCAGTGCAGCAGGGGGCGTGGAGCAAGTGCGCTGAGCGGGAGCGTGATTGTGTCATCGTGTCCCTGTCCGCCGCTTTACATTTCTGATATGACCGGCTTTGTAAACCAGGGGGCGGGGCTACGCTGACTCGATTCAGCACAAATGGCGTCATTGGTCCTCCAGGACCGCCCACTTTCGCTCGATAAGTGGGTGCAACCAGGGCAGGGGGGGAGCGACCAATCTGGGAGAGTTGCCTTTTCTTGCAGGGGCCGGGAGCGCGACCCGATTTTCAGGATGCTCCCGGCCATTCCCGGAGAGTAGGGAACATGACACAAACTCGGTAACCAGTTACCTTGGCGCGTCATTTCCTACTACACATTGGACCTCATTCAGACCCGCTTGCAAGCGCCTGAGCGCTCGCACGCGGCTCAATGTTTTGGTCCTGCGCACGTGCAGCGGCCGCACTGCGCGTGTGCAAGCCCCGGAGCGAGAGAGAAATTCTTGCTCTGGGGCTCACTACAAAAGGGGCGGCTGTCGATGTTGATCGATAGCTCGCCCCGTTTTGTAGGCATGGCGGGAGGGTGGTTTCACCAACGGAGGTGTTCCCAAGCGAACGCTTGCCGTTTGTGGGCGGCCCCACTGACATCACTATCTCCCACTGACATCACCAGTGATGTCAGTGGGATAGCTTCCAGCTCTGTTAGAGCCGGAAGCTCTCTGGGGCTTGAGGCAGACGAGACCCTACCTCAAGGGTCTCGTCGCAAGCCCGGATGGTCACGATGGTCTCGACCATCGCGACCATCAACCTGGTCACTCGCTAAGGCTGTGGGTGGTAACCCACAGCCTAGCGAGCGGCCAGGAGGCCGGATCATTTTTGACATGCGGCCGCCCTCATTCAGAGCAAGCACTCGCATTTTGCGAGCGGCTCTGAGTGAGGTCCATTGTCTGATGTACGATGACGAAGATCTCCCCCAGAACGTTGCTGGGTACACACCAGGCTCGTATAGACCGCGTACTGTAGATAGTTTACATTCCCTGCAGCAGCGTATAATATGCAGCCTCCATAAACTGTCTAACGAGTTACCCTCCATCGTACAGCACGCCATTGTCATCTGGTTTCACAGGGAAATAGCTTCTATACGGTATTCTCAGAGAGGCAGAGATTCAACACAGGCTGCAGAAATATCCGCTGGGCTGCTGAAAATCTGCATCGTTTAGGATGCAAGCCCCCCGGACTTTACACCTCTATTAAGTGACTGTGTAGGACAGGTGCCCCCCCAGGAATTCTCTGCTAGGTGATCGGGAGTTCATGGTCAGATCATCTCAATGACAGATACTTTCAAAAGGAATTTGTGAGTGAGAGATGTTTATCTGTTGACTGAGTTTTGCATCAATTCCAGCCTCGGAAGACAGCTCGCTCTTATATTATCCATTCTATTTGAAAGCATCTGCCATCCCCTGAAGCACTGAGCCCACGTGGGCTTGATGATTGTGGGCTGGGAGTAGAGCAGCCCCAGACTCTGTCATTGGCTGCTCACCTTCTATATGCCAGCCATCTGCCCTGACTACCCCCTGTCCGGGCAGGAGGCCTGTACTGGAGGTGGCTTCGGTGTGACTGTCTGCCTGCACTGTGTCCTGCTATCCATGTGTGATCTCTAAAGGAGGGCAGTGATAATCTGAGGTTCAGTGTAACCCGGTACACTAGGGGGCCTATTCATTAAACCTAAAAATTCTCTGGAGATAATTAGCTTTAGAACTCGCATGGAGTTCTAGCTAATTATAGGTGGAATTCATCATTCCACCTCTCCATAAGTATCTATTCCGAAAGGCTGTCATTTTTGCGATGACAGTTTTTTGGGAAATAGATACTTTTCCTGCCTACACTACCTTATCGCATCTGGAAACAGTGCTGCACATGCGTTGTTACATCTGTAAAACCAGCGCATGCGCAGCACTGGCTACAGATGCGTTAAGTTTGTGTACCCCCCCACCCCCCTCCGCTCACCTCCCCCCCCCCCCCCGACTTACCTGTCCGCGCAGCAGCCTCCGGCTCCGTCCTGCTGGTCTGTCATGTGGTTTCCCAGCAGATCAGATGACAGATTACAAAAATAAATTTTTTTTTTTCTTTTTCTAAACTTTCTTGTGCTCTGCTGGGGAGCACATATGACAGACCAGCCTCCGGAGCCTGAGGACGGAGCAGAGCACCGGAGGGACTCGTCGGGGGACCTGCACACACGGATACACGGATACACGGAGTGGCGAATAGTAACTGCATCAAATTCCGAAAATTGATAATTTTCGGAATTTGATGAATACCACAATTTCCACATCCCCATACTAATGTACTAATGTATGGGGAGTGTGGAAATTAACGCAGGGGAACTTAGCAAGGAGATATCAGTGATATCTCCTGTGTTAAGTCTGTTCATGAATACCAAAATAACGTTATTTAAGGAAAATGTCCTTAAAAACGTTATTTTAGTGTTGATGAATAGGCCCCTAGATCTCTCTGTCAGTTTGTAGAGTGCACAGCATGCAGAGAACAGGGTGTCTCAGTGATGACTCGAGGGGTTAAGCTAACCCCCTACCAATGAGGTGCCTCATTTCTCATAGTGGGGAGATTTTACAAAGGGCCTGATTCAGACCCGCTCGCAAGATGCGATCGCTCGCATCCAGCGTATGCAAATTTCTCAAAGTGACGTCATGGGAAGCGTGCGATCGCTAAGGCATAAGCACACCCACTTTAGCTGTGTGATCGATCGCTCTGTGTATGCAGACACCCACTAGCGTATGTAGAGACGCCCACTAGCGCACGTCATCTCCAGGAAGTGTATTAAAACATTGGTACATCGAGCACCATCGGTAGTGAACGCAGCACTTGCGGTAGCCTTACCCGGCCGCAAGCACTGCGAGGACTTCAGTGTAAAAAACAGGCATGTGACGTGTACTATGACACTGCCTGTTAATTATGCATGCCTTAAAGACGGCGTTGAAACACCCGGGCACGCCTGCGTTCGCACCTTCACTCCCCCGTTATTAGTGTCCTGCCCCTGTTACCACACACAAAAGGCCTCTCCTGTCACTCATTTCACTGGGCTGTCTTTGCAGGGCGAGCGAGCGGTATGCGATCGCAGTGAGTAGTTCGTGCACGCACAGGACGAAGCGTGAGCATGCGCAGAACATCGGGTCTGAATCAGGCCCTAAGCTCTGAAAAGTGATAAACTGAGAGCCACTCATCTCCCAACTGTCATGTTACAGGCTGTGTTTGAAAAATGACAGTTGGGAGCTGATTGGCTGGTGGTTTATCACTCTCCAGTTTATCACTTTTCAGAGCTTAGTACATCTGTATGGACTTTGGCAATTGAACTGTTTACTTTTCACACCACCCCCTGCACTCTGGGCCCCTACAGTAATCTGTACCTGCTCATGGTGCATAGGCGTCTTTATAATGGGTGCACACGGGCCCCTGGGTCCAGGGGGCCCCACACCGCACACCCTGCACCCATAGGTAATTATACTTACCTCTCCGCCGATTCCCGAAGTGCTGTTCCACAGTGCCAGATCGGCGCTGCAGAGCAGCAGTCACTGCCCATGTGCAGAAAATATGTCCCCGGGAAAGTAGGCGCGGGCGCCATTTTCCCGGAGACCCACGCATGCGCAGTAGATTCTGGCATGAAGCGCCGTGCTGAGCCACCGACAGAGAGGAGGGGGCCCAAACGGAGCCTGCACACGAGCCCCCTCCTCTCTTAAAAACGCCCCTGACGACTTTCGTGAATGATATCGTTCATGTCGTTATCGTTCATATCGTTCACATTTTTGCAGTCACCAACCTGACGACCAACGATGCGCGTTCCCGCATGGACGATAAAGAGATCTTTCATCGTCCATGCATGCAGGCCAACTTGCCTGGTGATAGGCTGAATATCAGGATCAGTACATTTATATCCCTATTGTCACCACCAAATGTCACGGGAGAGGATATAAAATATAACCGGTACCCCTTTCTGCTCCCAACCCTTTACCGGACAGCGGTGATCTCCTGACTGCAGGCCAGCTGCTTATTAACATAAGTATTTGATTAATGAGCTATTAATATAATAGAATAACATCACCTAGTATTACACGCTTTTCCAGTAGTCCTGCTGCCACCGTCACTAAGAGCCTTTGCCCTTAGTTATAGAAGGGCGAAACTCTGCGCCAGTCTATCTACAGCATCAGTAACTATCACAGCCGTACCGATCGGATGTTCCACGTAGCATAAACGCTTTGTTTCTCCTCAGAGACTAGAATTCTATAGCGATGAGAACAGTCTAATAATATACAATTTCTACTGCTTGAACAGGAACAAGCGTAAATATCGGTAATATCGACGCCCATCGAGCAGCCATGCAAGCTTTGCGGCAAGTCCGACCTGTCTCAAATACAGCGGCTCTCCCGACGCGCAGAGAGCTTTCGTGCTGCGTGTGTGATCGCAATGGCTAATTTATGCACGTCCATAAAACAGCGTTTAAATGGTAAGGCACACCTGCGTTTTTCTGAAAAAAAATTAGGCAAGTAAGTTGTTACTTAGGCTGCGTACACGCTATACGATCCATCGTACGATATAATGCTCTGTCGCGGATCGGAATATATATATATATCGCACACATCATGTAGTGTTTATGCCCGATTTGGCGTTCATGACGGTTGTTCATCGCATTGTCCCTTCTGCTGTTCTGCACGGCAGATGGGGACGACGTAACGAATGACGTGGTGCAGTTACATGCATCATGTAACGATACACTTTGCTGTCGTACGCTGGAACGTGCAGTGTGTACGGCACATGCGATGTATCATTACATCGCATCGCACCGTCACTAGGTTGCACGATCGTATGGCGTGTAACCACCTTTAATTGGCCCTGTCTAACAATATCCAGAATGTGGACCTATTTACAATTCAACTATTCTGCAGGGAACAACTGTGGAAGTGATACACAAAACTCCAGCAAATATCAGGCAGTTGGATAATAATAGAATTCTCCTGGATACACAGTAGTGTCGCTTATGTGTTACCGTATGTGGCTTCTCTGTGGTAATCTATGATATAAGTATTTCAGGGCGTGCTATGGTATTTGTGGTAATTTATAACAGAAATGTTTTGGAGTGTTGGTGGTAATATACTGTATACTGTAGCTGTTACCGTGTGTGGTGTTTGTGGTAATTTATAGTAGAGTTGTTTCACGGTGTGTGTGGTGTTTGAGGTATTTTAAAACAGAGGTCGTTTCTGTTTTTGTGTGTGGTGTTTGTTGTCAAGTACGTATAGTAGACCTGTTTTGGAGCATGTGGTAATCTATAGCAGACATGTTTCGGGGTGTGTGTGGCAATGTGTTGCATATGTGTTTTGGAGAGTGTGGTAATGTAATGTATAGTTGGTGTGTTTCGGAGAACGTGGTATTGTGTAGCAGATGTGTTTCGAAGTGCGTGGTAATGTATAGCTGACATGTTTCAGGGTATGAGGTATTGTATAGATGATGTGTTTCAGGGTATATGGTAATGCATAACTGTTTTGGGGCGTGTGATAATGTATATTGGATGTGTTTCTGAGTATATTGTAATGTAAGCCAGTGTTTTATGGTATGTGGTAATGTAATGTATATTTGGCGTCTTTCTGGGTATGTGGTAATGTACTGTGGCCCTGATCCAGAGCCGGACGCTCTGAAAGAGCGCTCGCTCTGAATCAGGGCGTTTTTTTTTTTTGAAGCGGCCTCTTGTCCGCTTGCATAGCTGTTGGTGACCACCCACAGCTATTGCGAGCGGCCAGGATGATGGTCGCGATGGTCAAGACCATCGCGACCATCGGGCTTGCGACGAGACCCTTGTAGTAGGGTCTCGTGGCCGCAAGCCCCAGAGAGCTTCTGGCTCTAATAGAGCCGGAAGCTCTCCCACTGACATCACTGGTGATGTCAGTGGGACCGCCCACAAACGGCAGGCGTTCGCATGGGAACACCTCCATTTGTGAAGCCACCCCCAAGCCACGCCTCCAAAACAGTGCGAGCTGTCGATCAAAATCGACAGCCACCCTCTTTTGGTGCGAGACCCGGAGCAATGGAGCACCCGTCGCTAGCCGGGTCTCGCGCATGTGCACGTTGGAGCCGACTCGTGCGCATGCGTAGTGGACTAACATCGACCCGCTCGCAAGCGCTTAATGTATAGTTGGTGTGTATCGGGGTATGTGGTAATGTATAGTTGACGTGTTTGGGGTATGTGGTATATGTTTCAGGGTTTGCGGTAATGTTTAGTTGGTGTGTTTCGGGGTATGTGGTAATGTATACTATAGTTGACACTGTACTCTTCATGTAATGTACAGTTGACATGTTTGGGGTATGTGGTAATGTATACTATAGTTGACACTGTACTCATCATGTAATGTACAGTTGACGTGTTTGGGGTATGTGGTAATGTATAGTTGGTGTGTAGCGGGGTATGTGGTAATGTATAGTTGGTGTGTAGCAGGGAGGGTATGTGGTAATGTATAGTTGGTGTGTAGCGGGGTATGTGGTAATGTATACCCTAGTTGCCATGTTTCCGGGTATGTGGTAATGTATAGTTGGTGTGTTTCGGGGTACGTGGTAATGTATAGTTGCCTTGTTTCGGGGTATGTGGTAATGTATAGTTGGTGTGTTTCGGGGTACGTGGTAATGTATAGTTGGTGTGTTTCGGGGTACGTGGTAATGTATAGTTGCCTTGTTTCGGGGTATGTGGTAATGTATAGTTGGTGTGTTTCGGGGTACGTGGTAATGTATAGTTGGTGTGTTTCGGGATACGTGGTAATGTATAGTTGGTGTGTTTCGGGGTACGTGGTAATGTATAGTTGGTGTGTTTCGGATATGTGGTAATGTATAGTTGGTGTGTTTCGGGGTATGTGGTAATGTATAGTTGGTGTGTTTCGGGGTATGTGGTAATGTATAGTTGCCTTGTTTCGGGGTATGTGGTAATGTATAGTTGGTGTGTTTCGGGGTACGTGGTAATGTATAGTTGGTGTGTTTCGGGGTATGTGGTAATGTATAGTTGGTGTGTTTCGGGGTATGTGGTAATGTATAGTTGCCTTGTTTCGGGGTATATGGTAATGTATAGTTGGTGTGTTTCGGGCTATGTGGTAATGTATAGTTGCCTTGTTTCTGTGTATGTGTTAATGTATAGTTGGTGTGTTTCGAGATATGTGGTAATGTACAGTTGACGTGTTTCGGGGTATGTGGTGATGTATAGTTGGTGTGTTTCGGGGTACGTGGTAATGTATAGTTGGTGTGTTTCGGGTATGTGGTAATGTATAGTTGATGTGTTTTGTGGTATGTGGTAATGTACAGTTGACGTGTTTTGTGGTATATGGTAATGTATAGTTGACGTGTTTCGGGGTATGTGGTAATGTATAGTTGACGTGTTTCGGGGTATGTGGTAATGTATAGTTGGTGTGTAGCGGGGAGGGTATGTGGTTACGTATAGTTGGTGTGTAGCGGGGTATGTGGTAATGTATAGTTGGTGTGTAGCAGGGAGGGTATGTGGTTATGTATAGTTAGTGTGTATCAGGGAGGGTATGTGGTAATGTACAGTTGACGTGTTTCGGGGTATATGGTAATGTATAGTTGGTGTGTTTCGGGGTACGTGGTAATGTATAGTTGCCTTGTTTCGGGGTATGTGGTAATGTATAGTTGGTGTGTAGCGGGGTTTGTGGTAATGTATAGTTGGTGTGTAGCAGGGAGGGTATGTGGTAATGTACAGTTGACGTGTTTCGGGGTACGTGGTAATGTATAGTTGGTTTGTTTCGGGGTATGTGGTAATGTATAGTTGCCTTGTTTCCGGGTATGTGGTAATGTATAGTTGGTGTGTTTCGGGGTACGTGGTAATGTATAGTTGGTGTGTTTCGGGGTATGTGGTAATGTACAGTTGATGTGTTTCGGGATATGTGGTAATGTATAGTTGGTGTGTTTCGGGGTATGTGGTAATGTATAGTTGGTGTGTTTCGGGATATGTGGTACATGTATAGTTGGTGTGTTTCGGGATATGTGGTAATGTATAGTTGGTGTGTTTCGGGATATGTGGTAATGTATAGTTGGTGTGTTTCGGGGTATGTGGTAATGTATAGTTAATGTGTTTCGGGGTATGTGGTAATGTATAGTTGGTGTGTTTCGGGATATGTGGTAATGTATAGTTGGTGTGTTTCGGGGTATGTGGTAATGTATAGTTAATGTGTTTCGGGGTATGTGGTTAATGTACAGTTAATGTGTTTCGAGGTATGTGGTAATGTATAGTTGGTGTGTTTCGGGGTATGTGGTAATGTATAGTTGGTTTGTTTCGGGGTATGTGGTAATGTATAGTTGCCTTGTTTCGGGGTATGTGGTAATGTATAGTTGGTGTGTTTCGGGGTACGTGGTAATGTATAGTTGGTGTGTTTCGGGGTATGTGGTAATGTACAGTTGACGTGTTTCGGGGTATGTGGTAATGTATAGTTGGTGTGTTTCGGGATATGTGGTAATGTATAGTTGGTGTGTTTCGGGGTATGTGGTAATGTATAGTTAATGTGTTTCGGGGTATGTGGTAATGTATAGTTGGTGTGTTTCGGGATATGTGGTAATGTATAGTTGGTGTGTTTCGGGGTATGTGGTAATGTATAGTTAATGTGTTTCGGGGTATGTGGTAATGTACAGTTAATGTGTTTCGGGGTATGTGGTAATGTATAGTTGGTGTGTTTCGGGGTACGTGGTAATGTATAGTTGGTGTGTTTCGGGGTATGTGGTAATGTATAGTTGGTGTGTTTCGGGGTATGTGGTAATGTATAGTTGCTTTGTTTCGGGGTATGTGGTAATGTATAGTTGGTGTGTTTCGGGGTACGTGGTAATGTATAGTTGGTGTGTTTCGGGGTATGTGGTAATGTATAGTTGGTGTGTTTCGGGGTATGTGGTAATGTATAGTTGCCTTGTTTCTGTGTATGTGGTAATGTATAGTTGGTGTGTTTCGGGGTACGTGGTAATGTATAGTTGGTGTGTTTCGGGGTACGTGGTAATGTATAGTTGGTGTGTTTCGAGATATGTGGTAATGTACAGTTGACGTGTTTCGGGGTATGTGGTGATGTATAGTTGGTGTGTTTCGGGGTACGTGGTAATGTATAGTTGGTGTGTTTCGGGGTACGTGTTAATGTATAGTTGGTGTGTTTCGAGATATGTGGTAATGTACAGTTGACGTGTTTCGGGGTATGTGGTGATGTATAGTTGGTGTGTTTCGGGGTACGTGATAATGTATAGTTGGTGTGTTTCGGGTATGTGGTAATGTATAGTTTACGTGTTTTATGGTATGTGGTAATGTATAGTTGACGTGTTTTGTGGTATGTGGTAATGTATAGTTGACGTGTTTTATGGTATGTGGTAATGTACAGTTGACGTGTTTTGTGGTATGTGGTAATGTATAGTTGACGTGTTTCGGGGTATGTGGTAATGTATAGTTGATGTGTTTCGGGGTATGTGGTAATGTATACTGTAGTTGGCGTGTTCAGGGTTTGCTGTAATGTATAGCAGATGTCACTCAGGCTCCTGCTGTGGATGAAGTGTTATAACCAGAGTAATAATTGTGGGGTTTCCTCCATCTACCAGTAAAATGTAACACATAATTATGATTATTATGCCCAGAACTTCTGCCTGGCTCTCTCAGTACGACGCTCGGAGCTCACACACATCCCCAGATGCCCCAGTGGCTAAATGAGATTTTTGTGGAGTGGTAATGGGGTTCCTCTCTGGAGAGAGCATCGCTGCAGGGCAATTAGAAGTCTTTATTACAGACACTGGTAATCAGGACGTAGGGATAGAGGCGTCCCCAGCAGACGGGCCCTGTGCATAGTAATGAGCCCTGGAAACCTATTAACCATTTCACCACTGTGATGAGTTGTAAAATGAAAGTTCGTACGGCTGCCATCCAATCTGCAAACACTATGAAGACTGTTCCATAACAGCCACAGCGATAATTCTCTCTGCAAATCAGTAACAGATGATAAAACCCATCATTCCATGGGCTCTCTGACACTAGAAATGTTGTATCCAGACAACTTTGACTTATTTTCCCCTGTACTCAGCGATATATCGGAGGGTGAAGCAGGATATTCCTGATTTCATCACGGACAGTAAGATGGAGGAGTCACTGCGGCTCCCTGCAGGTTACACTATATACAGTATCTTATATATAAAATTCATTGGTTTGTTAGTTTGTCCAGCTAAATATTCGGACACCCCTGCACCAATTGGGTTGAAAAACCAATGTGAGGTGGTCCAGTTACATCCTGGCAAGGTTTTAGGGAGGTTAGGGTCCAAGTGGGACCTCCCGTTGGTGTATGCAGAGTAGAATTTTCACCCGGGGAGCCTGTTCTGAGTCTTCCACTGGATGGTTTTGGATGAAAACTTCACAGAGTAGTAACATTGGATCCCAGAAGACATACTGGGGGTTAGGGTCCTGGTTGGACCTCCCTTTGGTGTACCCTGGAGATAACTTTGACCCGGGGATGCTGGGCAGAACTTTGAACCAGTGTGCCTGTTCTGGGCCTTCCACTGGATGGATTTGGACGACATCACATAATAAAACTTAATAACTTGAAGATTTAAACCCGGGTAACGCCGGGTACATCAGCTAGTAAAATATAAAAGGCATTTGTCATAGTACACTGGCATAACTACAGCCCCGGCAGACCTCGCGGTGGCTTGGGGGTGCAGAGGCTTGTGGGACGAGGTGGCTTGGGGGCTGCAGATTCCATGCGGACTAGCCGTACGTATTGTAATCTGCTGAAAATGGTCCTCCAAAAATGGCTGCCGCTTAGGAGGAGACAGATGCTAGAGGTCCAACTGGACCTCTAGTGTATGTTAGGCAAGCGCATTGCACTGCTGGGAGAAGATGCAGAAAGCTGCATCTTCTCCTGTAAAACCCCTGGCAACGAGCATAGAAACCCTGGCAATGACCATAGAACCCTGGCAACGAGCATGAAACCCCTGGCAACGAGCATGAATCGCCTGGCAACGAGCATGAGACCCCTGACAACAAGCATGAGACCCCTGACAACAAGCATGAGACCCCTGACAACGGGCAACGGGCAGGTAATTTAAAAGTATTTAGAAGCCTTACTGTGGGGCGAATATGCAAGTGGCACCTTGGTAATGGTTAGGTCTAGACTACACAGCTCCAAGGGACCAGTGACGTCACACCCACGTGACCTGTCATCAAAGGGGGAGGGGCAAGGATGATAACGGGGGTCCAAAACTGTTCTCGCTATGCTCGCCGCGCTTCGGCCCCCTATGCCCACGTGTATGGTAACACAGGAGCGTTCTGGCCCTCCTGCAGCAGTCACGTGACTGTAACGTCACAGATGTCCTTTCTCCACATAGGATCTAGCAGCAACCCTTTGGTAATAGGCATTAGTGTGTGTGGCATAATGTGTAAGGGGCATTATGGTGTGTGGCATAATGTGTAAGGGGCATTACTATAATGAGGAAAAATTACAAATACTGTAAACTGTCTATGGGGGTGGGGGCACATTTTTTACTTTTGCACTGGGAGCCAAATTGCGTATCAACAGCCCTGTATTCATTTTACCAAAATGCCATGAGGGGGGCATCAGAAACTTTTTGGCAGGGGGGAGCAAAATTTATAGTTACGCCACTTTAGGCTTTTTGCGAAAATACCGTGATAAGTGTGCGGAGGGGATTCGCAGGGACAGAGTTTTATCTCAGTGTGTGTGTATGCTGTATATATATGTTCGTGCAAAGAGTCCCACATTGGGATGGGACATTTTCATCTCGCAGAGTCATATTTACCTGGGAGAAACAAGGATTATCCCAGAAGGTCGGACACTTCTCCCCGGTAGTAGGGAACAAGCTATGCATCATAGGCCGTACATGTGCGCACAGAAAACCCATGGCCCCATATTATATAGTGATGTGCGGGTGCGGTCAGGTGAGGCAGAGCCATTTCCTGTCATACTTAGGTATACTCCAAAGTTTTGACTATAAAAATGATAAGAAAAAATTTAAGAAAATATTATAAATATCTTCTTTGTATTATTCTAATCATAATTATAGTAAAAATTCTGTAGTAAAAAGTCTATGGCAAGTGAGGCGCTGCCTCCCCTGTCTACCTTTCTCGCACATCCCTGATCAAAACTCATATTTCCAACACTGTTTACTGCGGCACCTTTGAATAATGGGCCTGATTCAGAGCCGCTCGTAAGCGGCCGCTCGTTTGCTCCGAGCGATGTTTGCCCAACTGCGCATGCGTACGGATCGTAATACGCATGCGCGAACCAGTCAGTGCGGACGAAAATCATTGGCTCGCATAATAGCGAGTGCCTGCTATTTTGAGTGACAGAATGAGGCGTATGTGGGTGGTAACAGGGGAAGGTGCTTGAAAACGGGGAGTGGAGATCCGAACGCAGGCGTGCTTAAAGGTCAAAACGGGCGTTTTAAGGGAGTGCATATTTAATACAGCAGTGTCATTGACCACGTCACTGGGTTATTTTATAGTCAGAACTGCTCGCAAAATTGTGGTAGCAAAAACCAACCACAAGAGCAGTTCATACCCTACTCGATTAATCTAATAAATAGCAGACATGACGTAGGATGCAAGCGGCCAGGGGGCGTATTTTTTCAAAAAACGACCGCAAGTTTTGTTCGCTCGTTCAGACATAGAGGCGTGAACAGACCGCAAAGAGCGAACGGTTCATTTGAATAGCCACCCCTTTTTTCTGAACGAGCGAGCGCAAATAGCGTCTGGCTCTGAATCAGGCCCAATGCCCACATTTACCCTCGGGTTCATATACGTATGTGTAAATCCGGCTGTGATACTAGTCAGGGTCTCCCCAGCCACCGCACGTATAGAGCAGCAGCGAGTGAGCGGACAGTGGAGGTGAATACACATCAGTATTACACATACTGTAGCTCTGCATTTGGAGGTAAGATGAGAGGTAAGTGACGCTATGTTGTTATAGCACATGGAGTCAATTTACCTCCACTTTCTCCTTTCCTCATGTTTATTCCCTTTTCAATGAATCTTTAATTCTTAGATTGCTCCCATCGTATCGCGCAGCGATGGGATCAGCGTTCCCGGCGTTAACCCCGGAATGACTGCCTTCAATTAGGAATGTAGCCTCTGAGAGCTGAAAGACATGAAATATAAAAGTGAGAAGGACGTTTCTGTCTGAAATGCGGTGATTGAGCTGTTGGAGGATGTTCCTGATCAGCGAGGATTCGACATAGTTTAATAAGGTACCGGCAGCATCAAAGGACTTCAAAAGCCCCAGCAGTGATCAGTCAGCGGGGAGCTCGGGGTGCCGCTGAACTCTGTGTGACCCGCTTCTCTTCCTGCATCTCCGCCTGCTGCATTACAATGTTACTCACCCACATATTACCCCATTCTGTCACCATAGCAACTAGGCTGCAAATCTCACAATCAGCTCTGCGCCCAGATCTCTCCCAGACATTGCACGTTTTTCCAGAGACACTACCCCCTTCCTCCCAGATACACTGCAACCATCCTCCCAAATACACAGCAACCATGCTACCAGATACACTACCCCCATCATCCCAGATACACTGCAACCATCCTCCCAAATACACAGCAACCATCCTCCCAAATACACAGCAGCCATGCTGAAAGAAACACTACCCCCATCATCCCAGATACACTGCAATCATCTTCCCAGAGACACTACCCCCATCATCCCAGATACACGGCAACCATCCTCCCAAATACACAGCAGCCATGCCAGGGCCGAAACTAGGATTTTTGTCACCAGGGGCAAGACAGTAATTTGGCGCCCCCCATGTAATTCCCCCTGCAGTAGTGCCCATATTGTAATGCCCTCATAGTAATGCCCATATGTTAATACCCCCATAGTAATGCCCCTGTAGTGCCTACCATACAGTAATGCCCCTGTAGTGCCCATGCTCCCATATTAATGCCCCTGTAGTGCCCATGCTTTCATAGTAATGCCCCTGTAGTGCCCATGCTCTCATAGTAATGCCCCTGTATTGCCCATGCCCCCATAGTAATATCACTGTAGTGCCCTTACAGTAATGCCCCTGTAGTGCTCATGCCCCCACAGTAATGCCCCTGTGGTAATGACCCTGTAGTGCCCATGCCCCAATAGTAATGCCCCTGTAGTGCTCATGCCCCATTAGTAATGCCCCTTATTGCCTATGCCCCCATAGTAATGCCCCTGTGGTAATGCCCCTGCCCCCATAATAATGCCCCTGTAGTGCAGCTTATTAAAAAAAAAAATACTTACCTTGAACCCCGCTCCTGCATCCAGCGTCGCGTCCGGTCCGCCGGCTGCTCCTTGGAACTATGGGGGAGATGTCATGACGTCTCCCCCATAGTGCCCGTGGGGAGAGCCGGAAGCTGGAGTTCGGGAGAGAACTCCAGCCTCCAGCTCCGGCTGCAGAGAAGGAGCCGGGCGCCCGCTGGTAATAAATATTACCAGCGGACGTCCGGCTTGGAGCCTCTCTGCAGCGCCGGGCTGGAGGTCACTGGCACCAGGTACAGCGGCTCACCCGGTGCACGTGCACCTCCAGCCCCCCCTAGTTGCGGCCCTGGCCATGCTACCAGATACACTACCCACATCCTCCCAGATACATTGCAACCATCCTCCCAAATACATGGCAACCATCCTCCCAGATACACTACCCCCATCATCCTAGATACACTGCAACCATCCAACCAGAGACACTACCCCCTTCCTCCCAGATACACTGCAACCATCCTCCCAAATACACAGCAACCATGCTACCAGATACACTACCCCCATCATCCCAGATACACTGCAACCATCCTCCCAAATACACAGCAACCATACTCCCAAATACACAGCAGCCATGCTAAAAGAAACACTACCCCCATCATCCCAGATACACTGCAATCATCTTCACAGAGACACTACTCCCATCATCCCAGATACACTGCAACAATCCTCCCAAAAACACAGCAACCATGCTACCAGAAACACTACCCCCATCATCCTAGATACACTGTCACCATCCTCCCAGATACACTACCCCATCATCCCAGATACACTGCAAACATCCTCCCAGATACACTACCCCATCATCCTAGATACACTGCAACCATCCAACCAGAGACACTACCCCCATCATCCCAGATACACTGCAACCATCCTCCCAAATACACAGCAACCATCCTACCAGATATACTACCCCATCATCCCAGATACACTGCAACCATCCTCCCAGATACACTACCCCCATCATCCTAGATACACTGCAACCATCCTACCAGAGACCCTACCCCAATCCTCAAAAATAAACAGCAACCATCCTACCAGAAACACTACCCCCATCTTCCCAGATACATTGCAACCATCCTCCCAAAAACACGGCAACCATCCTACCAGATATACTACCCCCATCATCCCAGATACAATACACCCATCATCCTAGATATACTGCAACCATCCTACCAGAGACCCTACCCCAATCCTCAAAAATAAACAGCAACCATCCTACCAGAAACACTACCCCCATCATCCCAGATACACTGCAACCATCCTCCCAAAAACACGGCAACCATGCTACCAGAAACACTACCCCCATCATCCTAGATACACTGTAACCATCCTCCCAGATACACTACCCCATCATCCTAGATACACTGCAAACATCCTCCCAGATACACTACCCCATCATCCCAGATACACTGCAACCATCCTCCCAAATACACAGCAACCATCCTACCAGATATACTACCCCCATCATCCAGATACACTGCAACCATCCTCCCAGATACACTACCCCCATCATCCTAGATACACTGCAATCATCCTACCAGAGACCCTACCCCAATCCTCAAAAATAAACAGCAACCATCCTACCAGAAACACTACCCCCATCATCCCAGATACATTGCAACCATCCTCCCAAAAACACGGCAACCATGCTACCAGAAACACTACCCCCATCATCCTAGATACACTGTAACCGTCCTCCCAGATACACTACCCCCATTATCCCAGATACACTGCAAACATCCTCCCAGAGACACTACCCCCATCATCCCAGATACACTGCAACCATCCTCCCAAATACACAGCAACCATCCTACCAGATATACTACCCCCATCATCCCAGATACACTACCCCCATCATCCTAGATATACTGCAACCATCCTACCAGAGACCCTACCCCAATCCTCAAAAATAAACAGCAACCATCCTACCAGAAACACTACCCCCATCATCCTAGATACACTGTAACCATCCTCCCAGATACACTACCCCATCATCCTAGATACACTGCAAACATCCTCCCAGATACACTACCCCATCATCCCAGATACACTGCAACCATCCTCCCAGATACACTACCCCCATCATCCCAGATACACTGCAAACATCCTCCCAGATACACTACCCCATCATCCTAGATACACTGCAACCTTCCTACCAGAGATACTACCCCCATCAACCCAGATACACTGCAAACATCCTCCCAGATACACTACCCCATTATCCCAGATACACTGCAACCATCCTCCCAGATACACTACCCCCATCATCCTAGATACACTGCAACCATCCAACCAGAGACACTACCCCCATCATCCAGATACACTGCAACCATCCTCCCAAATACACAGCAGCCATGCCAGGGCCGAAACTAGGATTTTTGTCACCAGGGGCAAGACAGTAATTTGGCGCCCCCCATGTAATTCCCCCTGCAGTAGTGCCCATATTGTAATGCCCCCATAGTAATGCTCATATGTTAATACCCCCATAGTAATGCCCCTGTAGTGCCTACCATACAGTAATGCCCCTGTAGTGCCCATGCTCCCATATTAATGCCCCTGTAGTGCCCATGCTTTCATAGTAATGCCCCTGTAGTGCCCATGCTCTCATAGTAATGCCCCTGTATTGCCCATGCCCCCATAGTAATATCCCTGTAGTGCCCTTACAGTAATGCCCCTGTAGTGCTCATGCCCCCACAGTAATGCCCCTGTGGTAATGACCCTGTAGTGCCCATGCCCCAATAGTAATGCCCCTGTAGTGCTCATGCCCCATTAGTAATGCCCCTTATTGCCTATGCCCCCATAGTAATGCCCCTGTGGTAATGCCCCTGCCCCCATAATAATGCCCCTGTAGTGCAGCTTATTAAAAAAAAAAATACTTACCTTGAACCCCGCTCCTGCATCCAGCGTCGCGTCCGGTCCGCCGGCTGCTCCTTGGAACTATGGGGGAGATGTCATGACGTCTCCCCCATAGTGCCCGTGGGGAGAGCCGGAAGCTGGAGTTCGGGAGAGAACTCCAGCCTCCAGCTCCGGCTACACCGCGTCGCTGCAGAGAAGGATCCGGGCGCCCGCTGGTAATAAATATTACCAGCGGACGTCCGGCTTGGAGCCTCTCTGCAGCGCCGGGCTGGAGGTCACTGGCACCAGGTACAGCGGCTCACCCGGTGCACGTGCACCTCCAGCCCCCCCCTAGTTGCGGCCCTGGCCATGCTACCAGATACACTACCCCCATCCTCCCAGATACATTGCAACCATCCTCCCAAATACTTGGCAACCATCCTCCCAAATACACGGCAACCATCCTACCAGAAACACTACCCCCATCATCCCAGATACACTGCAACCATCCTCCCAAATACACGGCAACCATCCTCCCAGATACACTACCCCCATCATCCTAGATACACTGCAACCATCCTACCAGAGACACTACCCCCTTCCTCCCAGATACACTGCAACCATCCTCCCAAATACACAGCAACCATGCTACCAGATACACTACCCCCATCATCCCAGATACACTGCAACCATCCTCCCAAATACACAGCAACCATACTCCCAAATACACAGCAGCCATGCTAAAAGAAACACTACCCCCATCATCCCAGATACACTGCAATCATCTTCACAGAGACACTACTCCCATCATCCCAGATACACTGCAACAATCCTCCCAAAAACACAGCAACCATGCTACCAGAAACACTACCCCCATCATCCTAGATACACTGTCACCATCCTCCCAGATACACTACCCCATCATCCCAGATACACTGCAAACATCCTCCCAGATACACTACCCCATCATCCTAGATACACTGCAACCATCCAACCAGAGAAACTACCCCATCATCCCAGATACACTGCAACCATCCTCCCAAATACACAGCAACCATCCTACCAGATATACTACCCCCATCATCCCAGATACACTGCAACCATCCTCCCAGATACACTACCCCCATCATCCTAGATACACTGCAACCATCCTACCAGAGACCCTACCCCAATCCTCAAAAATAAACAGCAACCATCCTACCAGAAACACTACCCCCATCATCCCAGATACATTGCAACCATCCTCCCAAAAACACGGCAACCATGCTACCAGAAACACTACCCCCATCATCCTAGATACACTGTAACCGTCCTCCCAGATACACTACCCCCATTATCCCAGATACACTGCAAACATCCTCCCAGATACACTACCCCCATCATCCTAGATACACTGCAACCATCCAACCAGAGACACTACCCCCTTCATCCCAGATACACTGCAACCATCTTTCCAAATACACAGCAACCATCCTACCAGATATACTACCCCCATCATCCCAGATACACTACCCCTATCATCCTAGATATACTGCAACCATCCTACCAGAGACCCTACCCCAATCCTCAAAAATAAACAGCAACCATCCTACCAGAAACACTACCCCCATCATCCCAGATACACTGCAACCATCCTCCCAAAAACACGGCAACCATGCTACCAGAAACACTACCCCCATCATCCTAGATACACTGTAACCATCCTCCCAGATACACTACCCCATCATCCTAGATACACTGCAAACATCCTCCCAGATACACTACCCCATCATCCCAGATACACTGCAACCATCCTCCCAGATACACTACCCCCATCATCCCAGATACACTGCAAACATCCTCCCAGATACACTACCCCATCATCCTAGATACACTGCAACCATCCTACCAGAGATACTACCCCCATCAACCCAGATACACTGCAAACATCCTCCCAGATACACTACCCCATTATCCCAGATACACTGCAACCATCCTCCCAGATACACTACCCCCATCATCCTAGATACACTGCAACCATCCAACCAGAGACACTACTCCCATCATCCCAGATACACTGCAACCATCCTCCCAAATACACAGCAACCATCCTACCAGATATACTACCCCCATCATCCCAGATACACTGCAACCATCCTCCCAGATACATTACTCCCATCATCCTAGATACACTGCAACCATCCTACCAGAGACCCTACCCCAATCCTCAAAAATAAACAGCAACCATCCTACCAGAAACACTACCCCCATCATCCCAGGTACACTGCAACCATCCTCCCAAAAACATGGCAACCATGCTACCAGAAACACTACCCCCATCATCCTAGATACACTGTAACCGTCCTCCCAGATACACTACCCCATCATCCCAGATACACTACCCCCATCATCCTAGATACACTGCAACCATCCAACCAGAGACACTACCCCTATCATCCCAGATACACTGCAACCATCCTCCAAAATACTCGGCAACCATCCTACCAGATATACTACCCCCATCTTCCCAGATACACTGCAACCATCCTCCCAGATACACTACCCCCATCATCCTAGATACAATGCAACCATCCAACCAGAGATACTACCCCAATCATCCCAGATACACTGCAACCATCCTCCAAAATACACGGCAACCATCCTACCAGATATACTACCCCATTATCCCAGATACACTGCAACCATCCTCCCAGAGACACTACCCCCATCCTCCCAGAGACCCTACCCCAATTCTCCCAGATACACTGCAACCATGCTCCCAAAAACACAGCAACCATGCTACCAGAAACACTACCCCCATCATCCTAGATACACTGTTACCATCCTTCCAGATACACTACCCTCATCATCCCAGATACACTGCAACCATCCTCCCAGATACACTACCCCATCATCCTAGATACACTGCAACCATCCTACCAGAGACACTACCCCCATCCTCCCAGATACACTACCCCCATCATCCCAGATACACTGCAACCATCCTCCCAGATACACTACACCCATCATCCTACCAGATACACTACCCCCATCCTCCCAGAGACAATGCAACCATCCTCCCAGAGACACTACTCCCATCCTCCCAGATACACTGCAACCATCCTACCAGAAATACTACCCCCATCATCCCATATACACTGGAACCATCCTACCAGAAACACTACCCCCATCATCCCAGATACACTGCAACCATCCTCCCAAATACACAGCAACCATCCTACCAGATACACTACCCCCATCCTCTCAGAGACACTGCAACCATCCTACCAGACACACTACCCCCATCATTCTAGATACACTGCAACCATCCTCCCAGATACACTGCAACCATCCTACCAGATACACTGCCCCCATCCTACCAGATACACTACCCCCATCCTCCCATATACACTGCAACCATCCTACCAGAGACACTACCCCCATCCTACCAGATACACTACCCCCATCCTCCCAGATACACTGCAACCATCCTACCAGAGACAGTAACCCCATCCTACCAGAGACACTACCCCCATCATCCCAGATACACTGCAACCATCCTCCCAGATACACTGCAACCATCCTCCCAGAAACACTATCCCCATCATCCCATATACACTGCAACCATGCTTCCAAATACACTGCAACCATCCTCCCAGATACACTGCAACCATCCTCCCATATGCACTGCAACCATCCTCCCAGAGACACTAACCCCATCCTACCAGAGACACTACCCCCATCATCCCAGATAAACTGCAACCATGCTCCCAAATACACTGCAACCATCCTCCCAGATACACTAACCACATCCTACCAGAGACACTGCAGCCATCCTCCCAGATACACTGCAACCATCCTCCCAGAAACACTACCCCCATCATCCCAGAGACACTACCCCCATCCTCCCAGATACACTGCAACCATGCTGCGAAATACACTGCAGCCATACACCCTGATACACTACTCCCATCATCCTAGATACACTACTCCCATCCTCCCAGAGACAATGCAATCCTACCAGAGACACTTCCCCCATCCTCCCAGAGACACTGCAACCTTCCTCCCAGAGACACTACCGCATCCTCCCAGAGACACTACAACCATCCTCCCAGATACACCGCAACCATCCTCCCAGATACACTGCAACCATCCTCTCAGAGACACTACCCCCATTATTTTAGAGACACTACACCCATCCTCCTAGAAACATTGCACCCATCCTCCCAGAGACACTGCAACCATCCTCCAAGAATCAATACCCCCATCCTCTCAGAGACATTACCCCTATCCTCCCAAATACACTGCAACCATCATCCCAGAAACACTACCCCATCCTCCCAGATGCAGTACAATCATCTTCCCAGAGACATTATCCCCATCCTCCCTGCAGTGTATCCTCCCAGATACACTGCAGCCATCCTCCCAGATACACTGCAGCCATCCTCCCAGATACACTGCAACCAACCTCCCAGAAACACTACCCCCATCCTCCCAGAGACACTACCCCATCCTCCCAGAGACACTACCCCCATCCTCCCAGATACACTGCAACTATCCTCCTAGAGACACTACCCCCATTCTTTTAGAGACACTACACCCATCCTCCAAGAGACACTACCCCCATCCTCCAGGACTGGATTAAGGCCCACATGGGCCTGGAGCTGAAAATGTTCAAGGGCGTATACTGAAGAGGGGAAGAGATGTGAACGGTGCTGTGTGGGTGTAGTTAGAGTCACCCTGGTGTGTACACCCCCAAAACTATGAACACAATGTCTCCATAACTACATAGAAATAGAAAAATTGCATAATTTTTTTTTTTGGGGGGGGGGGGGGATAGAAAAACGATTTAAATACTTAACATTTATGGCCAGTTTGGCAGCTGGTAATCATGCTGTCATGTTGATGGGCCTATTTTTATGTGGAGGCCTGGAGCTGTAGCTCCATCCGTCCCATTGTTAATCTGGCCCTGCCATCCTCCCATATTCACTGCAACTATCCTCTCAGACACTAACCCCATCCTCCTAGAGACAATTCACCCATCCTCCCAGATACACTGCAACCATCCACCCAGAGACACTACACCCATCCTTCCAGATACACTGCAACCATCCACCCAGAGACACTACCCCCATCCTCCCAGATGCACTACCCCCATCATCCCAGATACACTGCAACCATCCTCCCAGATGCACTACCCTCATTATCTCAGAGACACTACCCCCATCCTCCCAGAGACACTACAACCATCCTCCCAGAGACACTACCCTATCCTCCCAGAGACACTACAACCATCCTCCCAGAGACACTGCAACCATCCTCCTAGATACACTGCAACCATCCTCCAAAAGTCAATACCCCCATCCTCTCAGAGACACTACCCCTATCCTCCCAGAAACACTGCAACCATCATCCCAGAAACACTACCCCATCATCCCAGATACACTACCCCCATCCTCCCAGAGACACTACTCCCATCCTCCCAGAGACACTACAACCATTCTCCCAGAGACACTACCCCATCCTCCCAGATGCAGTACAATCATCCTCCCAGAGACACTATCCCCATCCTCCCTGCAGTGTATCCTCCCAGATACACTGCAGCCATCCTCCCAGATACACTGCAACCATCCTCCCAGAAACACTACCCCCATCATCCCAGAGACACTACCCCCATCCTCCCAGATGCAGTACAATCATCCTCCCAGAGACACTACCCCCATCCTCCCAGATACACTGCAACTATCCTCCTAGAGACACTACCCCCATCCTCCTAGAGACACTTCACCCATCCTCCAAGAGACACTACCCCCATCCTCCAAGAGACACTACCCCCATCCTCCCAGAGTCACACACCCATCCTCCCATATTCACTGCAACTATCAGACACTAACCCCATCCTCCTAGAGACAATTCACCCATCCTCCCACATACACTGCAACCATCCACCCAGAGACACTACCCCCATCCTTCCAGATACACTGCAACCATACACCCAGAGACACTACCCCCATCCTCCCAGATGCACTACCCCCATCATCCCAGATACACTGCAACCATCCTCCCAGATGCACTACCCTCATTATGTCAGAGACACTACCCCCATCCTCCCAGATGCACTACACCCATTATCTCAGAGACACTACCCCCATCCTCCCAGAGACACTACAACCATCCTCCCAGAGACACTATCCCCATCCTCCCTGCAGTGTATCCTCCCAGATACACTGCAACCATCCTCCCAGATACACTGCAGCCATCCTCCCAGATACACTGCAACCATCCTCCCAGAAACACTACCCCCATCATCCCAGATGCACTGCAATCATCCTCCCAGAGACACTATCCCCATCCTCCTAGAGACACTACCCCCATTCTTTTAGAGACACTACACCCATCCTCCTAGAGACACTTCACCCATCCTCCAAGAGACACTACCCCCATCCTCCCAGAGACACTACCCCATCCTCCCAGATGCACTACCCCCATTATCTCAGAGACACTACCCCCATCCTCCCAGATGCACTACCCCCATCCTCCCAGATGCACTACCCCCATTATCTCAGAGACACTACCCCATCCTCCCAGATGCACTACCCTCATTATCTCAGAGACACTACCCCCATCCTCCCAGATGCTACCCCCATTATCTCAGAGACACTACCCCCATCCTCCCAGATGCACTACCCCCATTATCTCAGAGACACTACCCCCATCCCCCCAGATGCACTACCCCCATTATCTCAAAGACACTGCCCCCATCCTCACAGAGGCAGTGGAAGGGGCTGAACAATATCATATAACTATTATACCAATGCAGCAGGAGAATTCAAAGGATGCGTCCCGACTGCATTGCAGATCCGAGTGCTGTGTCAGAAGACTAACTAACGAAAAAGTTGATTTTGGAGTAATTTGAAGACAATTTTTTTTTCATCCACAAAAAATGACATTTAATTATTGGACTAATTAAGCTAATTGGAAACTTCCAATTGCCTAATTAATCATTAGGGTGGTTTCCAAGGGGTTCAGCATGGTGTCCCGACATTTTAACCTTAATATAAAGATTTTCCTTCCATCTCTCACCCTTGGGTAGGTGCGAATGGAAAGTTGCGGATTCAGTCTGACTGTGCGAGTTGCTAATTGGATTGCAAAATGAATTCACTATGCAAATACGAAGAGAAAATAGCAACTCACACCTAATTGGATTGACCCTTAGTTTGCAATGTGCTGTATTTTAAATCTTACTTTCACACACAAAAACATTTGTTTCTTTTAAATCCAACCGCTAATTTTGATTGGCAGGTGGGCGAATCTTGGAGTAGCCTCTATAACTATAAAGGATAATAATAAAACGTCTGACACTGTGCATCACGCTACAGTGCACGTGTAGGCAGACCACAACTCCCAGCAGCCTCTGCAGCTGCTCAGGTCAGCAGCTCGTTCCATGAGGCGTGTCAGGGGGGTAAAGGTGCATACACACGTAACGATTTTTTGAACGATTTAACTCTAACGACGTCGTTATCGTTCAATCATTTCAAAAAATCGTGCAGTTTCAAAGTTATAACGATGAACGATAATCGTTCATGCGCGTTCCCGTTTGTAGTTCATCGCCCATTTCTGACTGACCAACTTAACGATTTTCATTCAGGGAAGGAACATTTTTCATTCATCGTTAAAAAAATCGTTCACTTTTTCTAATGAAAAACTGAACGAAAATCGTTAACAAAAATTGTTCACTAACAAAATCGTTACGTGTGCATGCAGCATAAGGCAAGTAACAGTTGGAAGCGAGCGGCAGTTGGTCGGGACGGAGATGAGGGAACTGACCCGGAGAGCAGATTGAGGAAGGCTTTCTCGGGAGAAGTACCTAAGGAGGCAGGGATCCGTGACTGATGGCGCTCCTGTCAGGTCAGCGGAGCTCAAGCCTTTGGCAAAATCAGCTGGTCGGAGGGCGCTGAGGACCTGCGGTGGTACCGGGAATTGCACTGGTGAGGCTCTCTGCTCTACGGCATTGCCAACAGGGGAGGAGTCAGTGTGAACAGCTGACAGGACACTTGGAGGAGGCGGAGCTGTACCCGCTATCAGAGGTGGGTCAGTGGGCAGGTACTGGGAGCCCACATATTAGAGTGTGGCAGGGGGGACAGCCGCATTAGGACAACTACTTTAAGGGAGAGGTGGAAACAAACTTAAGGACCATCTCCGTTAGGGAGAGTTAAAACGGCACAGAAGTGCCCAGACCAGTGGCGCAGGCAGGGGGGTTCCTGAATCCCCCCCTGACAAACGTGAGAGCGTTCACCATGTTATTAAGCCCCACCCCTCTTGCAGCAAAAGGCTGCAATTCGCAAGTCAGTGGTGAGTAGGCGGAGCCAATATGATGCGTTCCCATTAGAATTAGGGGCCTACTGCCATTGTGCCTGCTCCCCTCCCCATCAAGCAAACTGCTCCCGAAAATCGGATGGCGCTCCCGACCCCTGGAAGAGTAGGCAAGTCTCCCGACCAGCCAAAATGCACAGCCCATGACCTATGTTGTTAATGGAATTTCATATGGATAATCTTATCATCTGGCATAGAGACAGGAATGACCAACAGTAACTTCTTCCGGCCCAGTTACATCTTAGCATAGCTACAGTATCAGTAATCGGCCAATCACCTCTGTAGGAACTGTTGCAATACTCGGGGGAGCGATTAGTGCACCAATGAGATTATATCCTAAATTGTTACTTTGAACCACGTGTAATTGTAGTTGGCGGTTTATACTGCAGTATAATTAATGCTGTTCATATATATGTGTAGATGATTGTACGTCACTGTGAATTATACGTTTCTGTGAATGAGTTTAACTCTTTTATTGATTGTATCAGATCTGCAGGATAATTAGTCAAAATTGTGCTTTTAAATTATGTTACAGAATTGTTTAATATGAATTTTCCTATACTAATGTGAGAGAGATCCAGGGCGACACATTTGCAGGATCTGTGTCTGATTGCTGTGTATGTGTGCAGCTGCGATGTCTCAGGTGGGCATCTCAGTACAAGTCCCGGGCCGCTGTTGCATTAGCATATCTTTGCATATCCACAGCGGCGAAAATGTCAACCGCGGCAGCATTAGCGCCCAGCTCTGAAGGTGGCCTTTTAACTGAGTCTGGGATCGCAACTGCGGTGCCAATGGTGTAAGGCCCTCATTCAGAGCCACTCGCTAGCGGCAGTACGCTCGTTCCGAGCGATGTTCGCACATCTGCGCATGCGTACGGTTTTTAGTACGCATGCGCGAACCAGTCAGTGCGGCCGAAAATCGTTGGTACGCAATATAGCGAGGGCCTGCTATTTTGAGTGACAGAATGAGGCGTATGTGGGTGGTAACAGGGGAAGGTGCTTGAAAACGGGGAGTGGAATTCCGAACGCAGGCGTGCTTAAAGGTCAAAACGGGCGTTTTAAGGGTGTGCATAATTAATCCAGCAGCGTCACTGACCACGTCACTGGGTTTTTTTTAACTCAGAACTGCTCGCAAAATAGCGGTTGAAAACACCAACCACAAGAATAGCGAGCAGTTCATACGCTGTACGATGTACTCGATTAATCTAATAAATAGCGGACATGACGTATGGTGCGAGTGGCCAGGGGGCGTTTTTATCAAATAAATGAGCGTATGTTTTGCTCGCTCGTTCAGACTTAGAGGTGGGAACAGACTGCAATTTGTGAACGGATCATTTGAATAGCCACCCCTTGTTTTTGAACGAACGACCACAAATAGCGAACGGCTCTGAATCAGGCCCTAAAACTGAATCAGGCCCAATGTCTCTTAACCTAGGATACAGACACCAGCGCCCCCTGCAGGAGGACAGGAACCTGTCACTGATCAGATTTGCCGCAGTTTACGGATAATTTTTGCCCCCCCTTGTAATGAAAAAAAGACAAAAGCAATGAGCCCCTGGTGCTCCTTATTACAGGGGAGGGATATGCATGAAGTACTTGAAAAGCAAACAAACTTATGTTTCATGCGTTTTTAAGATGTCGGAGAGAGTACAAAAGTTCATCTTTAATAGGAAGGCTACACAGACTGCTTAAAGCTGTATCTGACACAGAAATAGCGCTTTGCAGCCTTTGAAGTGTCTTCTGATTTTCCATTCTGCCTGAAGTTCCTTCTCTATGTTTATGCAGCAGATGGGGGAATATTCCCAGGCTGCTCCGCTCGCGCCTCACTCCGCACAATCCACTCCGACTCGCTGCCTCTTAAGTTGGTCAGATTCTTAAAAAGCAGCCAGGCCTCCTGGGATGGAGGAGGGGAGACTGAGCTTCTATTATGCACCCTAATTTCTCTTATTTAATCAGAGATGTAAAATTATTCCTGATAAGTCCAACGTGTTCGGAAGCCACTTTAGAAAAGAGAAAGACTAGAAAAGGAGAAGTTTACGGGGGAGCAAAAGGTGACGGATTAGCATGTGTTTGAATACAAGTCGCATGAAGTTTAAACTGATCTGAGTCCAGGAAGTTTAGGAGATTGCCGCATCCCAGGAGGCCTGGCTGCTTTTTAAGAATCTGACCAACTTAAGAGGCAGCGAGTCGGAGTGGATTGGTGCTGCCGATCTGGCAAAGGCTGATCCGACGGAGTGAATATCGGATCGGTGCACACCCGTACACACCCAGCAATTTCTTACTCAGAGCCTGATTTAGAGATGGACGCTTTGCAGATCTGAGTACTGCGTCCTAACCTGCAACATCGGATTTGCGAGACCATCGGCCATCTGAGTATCCCTCGGTATTAGGCTGCCCATCACCGGTCCGTAGCTGAGGCCGGGAAGTCTGTGTTGAAAGTCGCAGACCCTGGACTCCTCTCCGGCTTCTCACACATGCAGGCTCACTTCACTTCACAGCATAGGTGCATTAACCCTCCTCAGCGGCGTCAGCTTTCACAATCTAGCTGTCAGCCACTTCACTTACCCCTCCTCAATGGGGTTAACATCACTTGGGCTGTAACGCACTCCCTCTGTGTCCTCTATGTCCCTCCAGGAATCTCACACGCTACCTCCATGCAATACTTGCAGCATCAGCCATTGATAGTTAACAACCTACACTGATTAACTACTGATGGTCGTTGGTTTTGCCATCGATGGCAGAGATCCAATGGTTCTCTGCCGATGACAGACTGGGAACCAATGTTTTTCCTTCTTCCCGACGGTGCAGTGATTAGCCCCACCCCGGTGGCCCGCTAAGCCCTACCCTTAATGTTGATTGGCATAGGGCCAAAAGAACCCCCCCAGTAGTGGTGGCCATCAAAGGGTGTAAACCATTGATGGTTCACCGTAGATGGTTTTGTGCAATCGACAGTAATCACCAATGGAACCATCAATGGTGACCAACGATAGTCAACCCACCGATGCCCATCCCTAATTACCCCTCCTCAATGGGGTTAATATCCTTTGGGCTGTAACACACTCGCTCTGTGTCCTCTCTGCCCCATCAGGAATCTCACACACTGCCTCCACGCAGTACTATGCAGCCTTGCTGTCTCTGGCCAACACTGTTTATCTTCTCTCACAGTGACTCCTTCTCTTCTCCACTCAGACTTTGGGCCTGATCTAGATCCGCACGCAATGCCGATATTTACACTGTGTAAGCGATTGTTAGCCATTGTGCGTGTGTGAGGGCCATACTGTGCATGCACAGCAATTGTTTTACAATCACGCACACACAGAGGATTCACTCACAAAGTGAGTGACAGATAGTCAGCATTCGGGGGAGGTAATGGGGGGCGGTTAGTAAAATGCAGGTGTGTCAGGACGTTTAAACACTGTTTTCTTGGCGTCCATAAATTAGCCCCTGCAACCTTGCTGGCAGCAGGAGAGTCCTCTGTGTGTCTGGAGACCCGCTGCGTCTGTGGCAGTTTAGACTTACTCAGAAGCCTGACGGCCGCCTGATCTGCAGTCGATGATTCCAGTTTTGTGAGTGAACGGCGGGCATGAGATGCTTTCAGTGTGCGCCTCTAAGCACTGGGCGGTAGGTGAGTCATTAGAATATTTTGGTAATTGTGATCCATGAGGTATATCGCAGTTGCGATGACATTTGCGTGCGGATCTGAATCAGGCCCTCAGTGGCCTCTCTCATTGTAAATGCTCCCCCTTTGATGCCAGGAGGCCCTCTCTGCACTGTGGGCCTGATTCAGAGCCGGACGCTATTTGCGCTCGCTCGTTCAGAAAAAGGGGGTGGCTATTTAAATTAACCATTCGCTCTTTGCGGTCTGTTCACGCCTCTATGTCTGAACGAGCGAACAAAACATGCGGTCGTAATTTTGAAAAATACGCCCCCTGGCCGCTCGCATCATACGTCATGTCCGCTATTTATTAGATTAATCGAGTACATCGAACGGCGTATGAACTGCTCGCTATTCCTGCTATTCCTTGGATTTTCCTACCGCAATCATGCGAGCAGTTCTGACTATAAAACAACCAAGTGACGTGGTCGATGATGCTGCTTTATTAATTATGCACACCCTTAAAACGCCCGTTTTGATCTTTAAGCACGCCTGAGTTCGGATCTCTACTCCCCGTTTTCAAGCACCTTCCCCTGTTACCACCCACATACGCCTCCTCCTGTCACTCAAAATAGCAGGCATTCGCTATTTAGCGAGCACACGATTTTCGGCCGCACTGACTGGTTCGCGCATGCGTATTACAATCCGTACGCATGCGCAGATGTGCGACCATCGCTCGGAACGAACGAGCGGCCGCTTACGAGCGGCTCTGAATGAAGCCCTGTGTCTCTCCCCATGCACATACTGTGCCCCATGTACTGTAATACAGGGGGAGCCTAGGAACTCTTCCCCTCTTGTCCTAGGTTCCCGGCAACTCATGACTAGGGATGGCCATTGTTCATCCAATGGTTCCCTTCCATTGATGGCACAGAGCCCAACAATGTTTTTTTCTTTCCTTTTTTCCTGGCGCCAGAGCATGTAACCTAGCTCCGCCCCAATGCAACCTGAAAACCCCGGCACTCAACTCTGATTTGCCTACTGCCCAGTGAATAATAGAGCAGGGGTGACCATCAGTGGGAGAAACCCTGATGATGGTTTCATAACATCAAGGTTGACCATTAATGGCTAACCCATCAATGGTCATCCCTACTGATGACTTCCCTGTCTGCTACTGTCTCAGCCTTGGGGTTTCCCAACACACACACACACACACACACACACACACACACACACACACACACACACACACACACACACACACACACACACACACACACACACTAGGGGCGTGGTCTAATGAAAGAAGGTGTGGCTTATGCAAAACGTTCCAAAGGGGGCAGTAAGAAGTGTATGTCCAACTGCGCAGCACACCGCCATATACAGTGACAGGGGGTTAACTGCGCAGCATCCCGCCATACACAGTGACGGGGGTTAACTGCGCAGCATACCGCCATACACACTGACAGGGGGTTAACCGCGCAGCACACCGCCATACACAGTGACAGGGGGTTACACGTAGAAAGGTGCATGCATCGGATACACATCAGTATTTCATCCATCTTCTGAGTAACTCTATGGTTACTCAGAATGACCGACGCAAATAATACGCCGGAGCCTTAGCAATTGTATACGGGATCGCAGTCACTGAGAATTGCCAGGAAAATGGTCGCAACACACCTGCATTTCTGTCACCACCTCCACCAAACACTACCTGGCGATTAATAGCTCTGCATAGAGATCCTTGCTACTAGCGGCAGCAGTACACGTTCGCGACGCATGCGCAGTGCAAATATGACGCACGTACAGAACAAAAACATTGTCCGACTGCGGAAACGCCAGCATTCCGTCCGTCTGTGAATTAGGCCCCCCGGTCCCTTACACCCAGGGCCGGTGCTACCAATTGGCCGCTTCTATGGCCGACGGCCACTGGAGGGCGCCACTGAGTTCACAAAAAAAAAAAGGTTGTCTCTTTCAGTCCCAGACAAGGCACAGTATGATTTTGGGGCTCTGCTGTGTGGCATAATATACATTAGTGTCACTAATGTATGGCATAGTATGAATTGGAGGGAGCAGGGGCGGTGGGTGGCATGTTGCCTAGGGCGCCCAGACTCCTTGCACCGGCCCTGCTTACACCAGAGAACACAATGTATGTGTGTGAACATCTCATCCTCTTTCCCCGATGTCCTTATGGTCTCCCCTAATCTGGTACCTGATGTCCTTTGTATTGGAGACATTGCAGCACATTCTGCTCTGTCTCAGGGTTGGAGCCAGCCATGTAATTGTGCATGAAGCAGTTTTTGTTAGTGACACCGTCACACCCAGCGTCAATCATCCGCTATTACAAGGTGCTTTCTCCGCTCTCCTCTCTGTAACATCTAACACTTTGCAAACTTTCCATTTAAATGAACATTTCCGCCAGAGCAGAGCGTTTAGATGTACAGAGACCTCACTGCCCACCCTCCATGCTGCGGAAGGCTGAGGGACGCGCTTGCTGACACGTTGATAGCTGCACTTAGGGAGAAGATGCCGACAGGATTATTAAGTGGGTTCCTGTCTTCACACCGAGCACAATGACATCTCTCAGATATATGGCCAGGAATATAGAGAGGATGATTTATTCCACTTTCTGCTCTGTCTTGTGAACCATCTGAAGTGTCACTTTATAGAGGATTAGCTCTTATCTCCATTACAGGAGTCAGTGTGCACCTTATATCTGCTATTTCACCAACTTCTATCTGCCTGTCATGCGTCTGCTAAACCTGCAGCTAAGGGGAAGTAACATCCATCCGATGGGGAGAGAGAGAGGTAAGTGTGTCAGGGGGTGGTGCACATACAGAGGTACTGTAAGTGTATAAGGGGGTGGTACACACATATATATATATATATAGAGAGAGAGAGAGAGAGAGAGAGAAGTAAGTGTGTCAGGGGGTGGTGCATATACAGAGGTACTGTAAGTGTATAAGGGGGTGGTACACACATATATATATATATATATATATATATAGAGAGAGAGAGAGAGAAGTGTGTCAGGGGGGTGGTGCACATACAGAGGTACTGTAAGTGTATAAGGGGGTGGTACACACATATATATATATATATATAGAGAGAGAGAGAGAGAGAGAGAGAGAGAGAGAAGTAAGTGTGTCAGGGGGTGGTGCATATACAGAGGTACTGTAAGTGTATAAGGGGGGTGGTACACATATATATTATATATATATATATATTATATATATATATATATATAGAGAGAGAAGTGTGTCGGGGTGGTGCATATACAGAGGTACTGTAAGTGTATAAGGGGGTGGGTACACATATATATATATATATATATATATTAGGGGTGAGCGGGTTCGGATTTCTGAAATCCGAAACCCCCCCCGAGCCCCCCCGATCCGAGTCAGGCTCGACTTTTCCCGCCTGACTCGGATCTGAAATCGAGGCAAAACGTCATCATCCCGCCTTCCGGGTCTCGCGGGTTTTGGATCCTATATAAGGTACCCGCGTCGGCGCCATTTTCTCACTCGGCTGTGGACAGTGAAGAGGGAGGGTGGGAGTTAGGGCTGGCTGGGCTGTGTAGTGTAGTGTAGTGCAGAGTAGACATGTGCTGTGCTGTGCTGCGCTGTGCTGCTGTTGTCCACTACTTCAAAGTCCATAGGGGCTGGCTGTGTTGTGCTGTGCTGCTGTTGTTAATAGGGGCTGTGTCCACTCCTCCAAAGTCCATAGGGGCTGGCTGGACGGTGTTGTGCAGTCAGTTGTCGATAGGGGGCTGTGTCCATTCCAAAGTCCTGTGCAGTGTCCCAGTCCTAAAGGGGTGCTGTAGTGTTGTCCAGAGGGTGCTCTGTCCATCAGGGGTGCTCCCCCCAAGTGCAAAAAAAATAAATATTTTTTCTGTGTTTGTGAATTGTGGGTCTGATTCAGAGCTGGACGCTATTTGCGCTCGCTCGTTCAGAAAAGGGGGGTGGCTATTCAAATGAACCGTTCACTCTTTGCGGTCTGTTCACGCCTCTGAACGAGCGAACTAAACATGCGGTCGTTTTTTGGAAAAAAACGCCCCCTGGCCGCTCGCATCCTACGTCATTTCCGCTATTTATTAGATTAATCGAGTACATCGAACAGCGTATGAATTGCTCGCTATTCTTGTGGTTGGTTTTTCCTACAGCTATCTTGCGAGCAGTTCTGGCTATAAAATAACCAAGTGACGTGGTCAATGACGCTGCTGTTTTAAAAATGCACACCCTTAAAACGCCCGTTTTCACCGTTAAGCACGCCTGCGTTCGGATCTCCACTCCCCGTTTTCAAGCACCTTCCCCTGTTACCACCCACATACGCCTCGTCCTGTCACTCAAAATAGCAGGCATTTGCTATTTAACGAACAAACTATTTTCGGCCGCACAATACGTACACAGGCGCAGTTGTGCGTAAATCGCACAGAAAGAACGAGCGGCCGCTAACGAGCGGCTCTGAATGAAGCCCTGTGTGCGCAGTAGCCGCACATGCATCAACTAAGTAGTGCCAAGCGTGCGCCTGTGTCATAAGTAAAGGGCCGGCTGGCTTGACCGTTAAAGGGTGCTGTAACCCCCAAAGTGCACTCCAAACAAAATAAAAAAATATTTTCTGTGTTTGTGAATTGTGTGCACTGTGGCTGCACGTGCATCAACAAAGGAGCAGCGCTAAGCATGCGCCTGTGTCCCATAAGTAAAGGGCCGTCTGGCTTGTCCGTTAAAGGGTGCTGTTACCCCCAAAGTGCACTCCAAAAAAAATAAAACATTTTCTTCTGTGTTTGTGAATTGTCTGCACTGTACGTGCATCCTCAAAGCAGGCAGCGCCAAGCGTGCGTCTGTCTGTTAAAGGGTGGTGTAACCCCCAAAGTGCACTCCAACAAAAATAAAACATTTTCTTCTGTGTTTGTGAATTGTCTGCACTGTACGTGCATCCTCAAAGCAGCAGCGCCAAGCGTGAGTCTGTCTGCTAAAGGGCGGTGTAACCCTCATGGTGCGCTCCACAAAGAATAAAAAATTCTTCTTTTTTTTTCTGTCTTTGTGAATTGTGTGGGCTGTAGCTGCACGTGCATCAACAAAGGAGAAGCGCCAAGCGTGCGCCTGTGTCCCATAAGTAAAGAGCAGGCTGGCTCATTTCTTAAAGGGTGGTGTAACCCACAAAGTGCACTAGTCTCCAACAAAAATAAAAAAATATTTTCTGTGTTTGTGTGCGCCTTAGCCGCACGTATATATCAATATAACATAAATGGAGGACCAAACTTTCTCCGATAAAAATAAAATAGGGAAATATCAAGAACCACTTCCTCCTAGTGCTGAAGCTGCTGCCACTAATCATGACATACACGATAACATGCCATCAACGTCGTCTGCCAAGGCCACTGCCCAATGTCATAATAGAGGGCACATACAATCCCAAATGACAAAGTTCAGGAAAATGACCTTAAAAAAAACCCATTTAAATCATCTGAAGATAAACGTAAACTTGCCATATGCCATTTATGACACGGAGTGGAAAGGAACGGCTAAGGTCTTTCCCTATGTTCATGACTAGTGGTTCAGCTTCACGTGACGATGGAAACCCTCCTCCCGCTAAAAAAAATCAAACGAGTTAAGCTGGCAAAAGCACAGCGAAGAACTGTGCGTTCTAAGAAGATATCACAAATCCCCAAGGAGAATCCAAGTGTGGCGGCGGTTGCGATGCCTGACCTTCCCAGCACTGGACGGGAAGAGGTGGCTCTTTCCACCATTTGCACGCCCCCTGCAAGTGCTGAAAGGAGCACCCACAGTCCACTTGCTGATATGCAAATTGAAGATGTCACTGTTGAAGTACAACAGGATGAGGATACTGGTGTAGCTGGCGCTGAGGAGGAAGTTGGCGAGGAGGATTCTGATGGTGATGTGGTTTGTTTAAATCAGGCTTCGGGGGAGACAGTTGTTGTCCGTGGGATGAAAAAGCCCATCACGGTCATGCCTGGGCAGAAGACCAAACATTACACCTCTTTGGTCTGGCAATATTTCTATCCAAATCCTGACAACTGTCTTGCCATATGTACCATATGTAAAGGTGAAATAAGTAGGGGTAGGGACGTTAACCACCTAGGAACATCCTCCCTTATACGGCACCTGCAGCGCGTTCATAAAAAGTTACAGTCAAGTTCAGAAACTTTGGCTAAGACCGTAAGCAGTCCAGGGACACCTAAATCCCATTATCCTGTTGTATCCAAGCGCCTGCAAACCACACCGTCAACTCCCTCCTTGTCAATTTCCTCCTTAGTCAGGATCGGAAGTAGTCCTGCAGGCCATGTCACTGGCATGACTGACTCTCCTATCCGGGATTCCTCCGGAGGATCCTGCATTGCTACGCCTACTGCTGCTGCTGCTGCTGCTGGGAGTCATTCATCATCCCAGAGAGGAAGTAGGAACACCACTACTTTTACTAAACAATTGACCCTCCAACAGTCCTTAGCGAGGAGGAAGTACGACAGCAGTCATCCTGAAGCAAAATGTATAACTGAGGCCTTGACTGCTATGTTGGTGTTAGACGTGCGTCTGGTATCCGCCATTAGTGCAGTGGGATTTAGACAATTGATGGAGGTAGTGTGTCCCCGGTTCCAAATCCCGTCTAGATTCCACTTCACTAGGCAGGCGATACCGAGACTGTACAGAAACGTCAGAAAAAGTGTCCTCAGTGTCCTGAAAAATGCCGTTGTACACAATGTCCACTTAACCACGGACATGTGGACAAGTGGAACAGGGCAGACTAAGGACTATATGACTGTGACAGCCCACTGGGTAGATGTATCACCTTACGCAGCAACAGCAGCAGCGTCACCAGTAGCAGCATCTCAGAAACGCCAGCTCGTTACAAGGCAGGCTACGCTGTGTATCACCGGTTTCAGTAAGAGGCACACCGCCGACAACCTCTTAGAGAAACTGAGGGAAATCATCGCCCAGTGGCTTACCCCACTTAGACTCTCCTGGGGATTTGTGATATCTGACAGCGCCACCAAAATTGTGCGGGCATTACATCTGGGCAAATTCCAGCACGTCCCATGTTTTGTTCACACAATAAACTTGGTGGTGCAGAATTTTCTGAAAAGGGACAGGGGCGTGCAGGAGACGCTTTGGGTGGCCCGAAAAATTTCTGGCCACTTTCACCATTCAGCGACTGCGTGCTGAAGACTGGAACGCCAGCAAACACTCTTGAACCTGCCCCGCCATCACCTGAAGCAAGAGGTTGTGACGTGGTGGAACTCAACCCTCTATATGCTTCAGAGGATGGAGGAGCAGCAAAAGGCCATTCAAGCCTATATATCCAGCTATGACATAGGCAAAGGAGGGGGTATGCACCTGACTCAAGCGCAGTGGAGAATGATTTCCGTGTTGTGCAAGGTTCTCCAGCCCTACGAACTTACCACACGTGAAGTCAGTTCAGACTGCCAGCTTGAGTCAGGTCATTCCCCTCATCAGGCTTTTGCAGAAGCAGCTGGAGAAAGTGAAGGAGGAGCTAAGATGGAGCGATTCCGCTTGGCATGTGGGACTTGTGGATGAAGCCCTTCATTCACTTTGCCAGGATTCCAGGATGGTCAATCTGTTGAAATCAGACTACTACATTTTGGCCACCGTGCTCGCAGATCCGGTGCAAGTTTTCTGGGCGCCCTAGGAAAAATTTCACCAACCGCCCCTGCTCCCTCCAATTCATAATATGCCAGCCTCAGTCTCCCCAGGTAAATAACATGCCACACAGCAGTGTCCCAAATTCATAATATATACTATATAGAATATTACACACAGCAGAGTGCCAATATCATAATGTACCTCTTAACACTGCCGCACATTCATAATATGCCACACAGCTGTGCCACAAATTCATTATATGCCACTCAGCCATGAATTATGCCATTCATTTATTTTTTTGTGGACTCAGCGGCACCCTCCAGTGGCCGGCGCCCTTAGGCAGCCGCCTGATGTTGCCTAATGGTATCACCTGCCCTGCGTGCTCAATCCTAGGTTTAAAGCCTACGTGGTGTCTCTCTTTCCTGCCGACGCAAGTCTGCAGAGGTGCAAAACACTGTCAGCTGAAGCGGAACGTGATACGTCAACAGCTCCTTCATTTTCTCCCGCAACTGGGGCTGCCAGGAAACAACTTAGGTATCCTAAGCAACCCACTGGCGGTGATGCAGGGCAGAAGACCAAGTTTGGACATCTGGTCCGGACTGAAGGACCTGGCAACAATTTCTGACATGTCTACTGTCACTGCATATGATACTGTCACCATTGACAGAATGGTGGAGGATTACATCGGTGACAGCATCCAAGTAGGCATGTCAGACAGTCCGTACCTGTACTGGCAGGAAAAAGAGGCAATTTGGAGGCCCCTGTACAAACTGGCTCTATTTTACCTGAGTTGCCCCCCCTCCAGTGTGTACTCCGAAAGAGTGTTTAGTGCAGCCGGGAACCTTGTCAGCGAAAGACGTAGGAGGTTGCTTCCACAAAATGTGGAGAAAATGATGTTCATAAAATTGAATTATCAACTCTTCCAGGGAGACCAGCCTCCAGAACGTACAGAGGGACCTGTGGTGGTGGATTCCAGCGGGGACGAATTAATACTCTGTGAGGATGAGGATGTACACAACACTGAAGAGGGTGAGGAATCGGTGGATGAGGACGACATCTTGCCTCAGTAGAGCCAGTTTGTGCAGGGACAGATTAATTGCCAGCTTGTTTTGTAGGGGCCCAAACGAAGCAATAATTTCAGCCACAGTCGTGTGGCAGACCCTGGCGCTGAAATGATTGGTTTGTTAAAGTGTGCATGTCTTGTTTATACAACATATCCAAGGACAATTCCATCTTGCACCTCTTTCTTTTCTTTGCATTATGTTCTGATTGGTGCCTAGTTTTTCAAACTGCCATCCTGTCTGCCACTGCAGTGTCACTCCTAATGGGCCACGTGTTTGTGATGCCCACTTGTGTCGCTTAGCATAGTCATCCAGCTGCCTCGGTGCAACCTTTTGGCCTAAAAACAATATTGTGAGGTGTTCAGAATAGACTGGAAATGAGAGGAAATTAAGGTTATTGAGGTTAATAATAACATAGGAACAGAAAAACACCCAAATTCTGTGATTTTAGCTGTTTTTATGCTTTTTTCCAAAAAAATACAGATCCAAAACACAAAACCCAGAACCCAAAACACGCAAGGGTGGCTTTGGCAAAACCAATCCAGATCCAAAACACGAAGAAAGATCCAGATCCAAAACCAAAACACAAAACACGAAAAGTGCCCGGTGCACACCCCTAATATATATATATATATATATATATTAAACGAAAGTGAGAGGTGAATAATGCCAAAATTTAGTAAGTGTTGTGGATAAGCCCAATGCTTTAGGTGGGTGTCAGCTCCGTGTCTATAGGTGTAGTATTGGTGATATACTACTATGTAACTGAGAAAGATGGGGGGATTGAGTTTGGGCGACAATTCCGATTGTTACGTGCAAAGTGGTTTTCTGAAAGAAAACAATATATATCCAGCACCAGGATTTGTGGGATATACATAAAACTTATGTGCAAAGTGCTGTTAAGATAAAGTGCATGGAAATAAATAGAAGAGCTATTTAAAAGCATAAATCCGTGAAGATAAGATATGTAAATACAACTATAAAATGTAAAAAATACAGTTTCATTCAGGGATTTAAAAGTAAATAAGAAAACAAGGATCATATATATACAATAGAACTGCTAAGCAAGGGAACATTTCCTCAATAAATAGCCAGTTCAAGTAACATACACAAACAGTAACAAAGGGGGAAAAAATAAAATAATAATAATACAGGAGAATAAAATTAGCTTATCTGAGTCAAGGTATAAGTTTATATAAGGAGAGAGTCCCAACGCGTTTCGTCTGCTAACTTCTTCATGGGGTGGTACACACACACATATATATATATATATATATATATATAGGTAAGTGTGTCAGGGGGAGATATATATATGTATATATATATAGAAGTGTGTTAGGGGGTGGTGCATACATAGAGGTAAGTGTATAAGGGGGTGGTACATATATATATTAGGGGTGTGCACCGCCCACTTTTCGTGTTTTGTGTTTTGGCTTTGGATCTGGATCTTTCTTCGTGTTTTGGATCTGGATTGGTTTTGCCAAAACCACCCTTCCGTGTTTTGGGTTCTGGGTTTTGTGTTTTGGATCTGTATTTTTTTGAAAAAAAGCATAAAAACAGCTAAAATCACAGAATTTGTAGGTTTTTCTGCTCCTATGCTGTTATTAACCTCAATAACCTTAATTTCCACTCATTTCCAGTCTATTCTGAATACCTCACACCTCACAATAGTGTTTTTATGTCCAAAAGGTTGCACCGAGGTAGCTGGATGACTATGCTAAGCGACACGAGTGGGCGGCACAAACACGTGACCCATCTAGGCGTGAAACTGCAGTGGCAGACAGGATGGCATTGAAAAACTAGGCCCCAAACTGTACATAATGCAAAGAAAAAAAAGAGGTGCAAGATGGAATTGTCCTTGGGCCCTCCCACCCACCCTTATGTTGTATAAACAGGACATGCACACTTTAACAAACCAATCATTTCAGCGCCAGGGTCTGCCACACAACTGTGGCTGAAATGATTGGTTCGTTTGGGCCCCCACAAAACAAGCTGGCAATTAATCTGTCCCTGCACAAACTGGCTCTACGGAGGCAAGATGTCATCCTCATCCTCCTCATCCACCGATTTCTCACCCTCTTCAGTGTGTACATCCTCATCCTCACAGAGTATTAATTCGTCCCTGCTGGAACCACAGGTCCCTCTGTACGTTCTGGAGGCTGGTCTCCCTGGAAGAGTTGATAATTCATTTTATGAACATCATCTTCTCCACATTTTGTGGAAGCAACCTCCTACGCCTTTCGCTGACAAGGTTCCCGGCTGCACTAAACACTCTTTCGGAGTACACACTGGAGGGGGGGCAACTCAGGTAAAATAGAGCCAGTTTGTACAGGGACCTCCAAATTGCTTCTTTTTCCTGCCAGTACAGGTACGGACTGTCTGACATGCCTACTTGGATGCTGTCACCGATGTAATCCTTTAACAGACAGACGCACGCTTGTCGCTGCTGCTTTGAGGATTCAAGTGTGGCTACAGCCCACACAATTCACAAAGACAGAAAAAAAAAAAGAATATTTTTATTGTTTGTGGAGCACACTTTGAGGGTTACACCACCCTTTAACAGACAGACGCACGCTTGTCGCTGCTGCTTTGAGGATGCAAGTGCGGCTACAGACCACACAATTCACAAAGACAGAAAAAAGAAGAAGAATATTTTTATTGTTTGTGTAGCACACTTTGAGGGTGTCACCACCCTTTAACAGACAGACGCACGCTTGTCGCTGCTGCTTTAAGGATGCAGGTGCGGCTACAGCCCACATATTTCACAAAGACCGAAAAAAAAAGAACAATATTTTAATTGTTTGTGTAGCACACTTTGAGGGTGTCACCACCCTTTAACAGACAGACGCACGCTTGTCGCTGCTGCTTTAAGGATGCAGGTGCGGCTACAGCCCACACAATTCACATAGACAGAAAAAAGAAGAATATTTTTATTGTTTGTGTAGCACACTTTGAGGGTGTCACCACCCTTTAACAGACAGACGCACGCTTGTCGCTGCTGCTTTGAGGATGCAAGTGCGGCTACATCGCACATAAGTCACAAACACATTAAAAAAATAGTTTTTTATTTTTTGGAGCACTTTGAGAGTTACACCACCCTTTAACAGACAGACGCACGCTTGTCGCTGCTGCTTTAAGGATGCAGGTGCGGCTACAGCCCACACATTTCACAAAGACCGAAAAAAAAAGAACAATATTTTAATTGTTTGTGTAGAACACTTTGAGGGTGTCACCACCCTTTAACAGACAGACGCACGCTTGTCGCTGCTGCTTTAAGGATGCAGGTGCGGCTACAGCCCACACAATTCACATAGACAGAAAAAAGAAGAAGAATATTTTTATTGTTTCTGTTGCACACTTTGAGGGTGTCACCACCCTTTAACAGACAGACGCACGCTTGTCGCTGCTGCTTTAAGGATGCAGGTGCGGCTACAGCCCACACATTTCACAAAGACCGAAAAAAAAGAACAATATTTTAATTGTTTGTGTAGCACACTTTGAGGGTGTCACCACCCTTTAACAGACAGACGCACGCTTGTCGCTGCTGCTTTAAGGATGCAGGTGCGGCTACAGCCCACACAATTCACAAAGACAGAAAAAAGAACAATATTTTAATTGTTTGTGTAGCACACTTTGAGGGTGTCACCACCCTTTAACAGACAGACGCACGCTTGTCGCTGCTGCTTTAAGGATGCAGGTGCGGCTACAGCCCACACAATTCACAAAGACAGAAAAAAGAAGAAGAATATTTTTATTGTTTGTGTAGCACACTTTGAGGGTGTCACCACCCTTTAACAGACAGATGCACGCTTGTCGCTGCTGCTTTGAGGATGCAAGTGCGGCTACATCGCACACAAGTCACAAACACATTAAAAAAATAGTTTTTTCTTTTTTGGAGCACTTCGAGAGTTACACCACCCTTTAACAGACAGACGCACGCTTGTCGCTGCTGCTTTAAGGATGCAGGTGCGGCTACAGCCCACACATTTCACAAAGACTGAAAAAAAAAGAACAATATTTTAATTGTTTGTGTAGCACACTTTGAGGGTGTCACCACCCTTTAACAGACAGACGCACGCTTGTCGCTGCTGCTTTAAGGATGCAGGTGCGGCTACAGCCCACACAATTCACAAAGACAGAAAAAAGAAGAAGAATATTTTTATTGTTTGTGTAGCACACTTTGAGGGTGTCACCACCCTTTAACAGACAGACGCACGCTTGTCGCTGCTGCTTTGAGGATGCAAGTGCGGCTACATCACACACAAGTCACAAACACATTAAAAAATAGTTTTTTATTTTTTGGAGCACTTTGAGAGTTACACCACCCTTTAACAGACAGACGCACGCTTGTCGCTGCTGCTTTAAGGATGCAGGTGCGGCTACAGCCCACACATTTCACAAAGACCGAAAAAAAAAGAACAATATTTTAATTGTTTGTGTAGCACACTGTGAGGGTGTCACCACCCTTTAACAGACAGACGCACGCTTGTCGCTGCTGCTTTAAGGATGCAGGTGCGGCTACAGCCCACACAATTCACAAAGACAGAAAAAAGAAGAAGAATATTTTTATTGTTTGTGTAGCACACTTTGAGGGTGTCACCACCCTTTAACAGACAGACGCACGCTTGTCGCTGCTGCTTTGAGGATGCAAGTGCGGCTACATCACACACAAGTCACAAACACATTAAAAAATAGTTTTTTATTTTTTGGAGCACTTTGAGAGTTACACCACCCTTTAACAGACAGACGCACGCTTGTCGCTGCTGCTTTAAGGATGCAGGTGCGGCTACAGCCCACACATTTCACAAAGACCGAAAAAAAAAGAACAATATTTTAATTGTTTGTGTAGCACACTGTGAGGGTGTCACCACCCTTTAACAGACAGATGCACGCTTGTCGCTGCTGCTTTAAGGATGCAGGTGCGGCTACTGCCCACACAATTCACAAAGACAGAAAAAAGAAGAAGAATATTTTTATTGTTTGTGTAGCACACTTTGAGGGTGTCACCACCCTTTAACAGACAGACGCACGCTTGTCGCTGCTGCTTTGAGGATGCAAGTGTGGCTACATCGCACACAAGTCACAAACACATTAAAAAATTTTTTTTGATTTTTTGGAGCACTTTGAGAGTTACAACACCCTTTAACAGACAGACGCACGCTTGTCGCTGCTGCTTTGAGGATGCAAGTGCGGCTACAGCCCACACAATTCACAAAGACTGAAAAAAAAGAACAATATTTTAATTGTTTGTGTAGCACACTTTGAGGGTGTCACCACCCTTTAACAGACAGACGCACGCTTGTCGCTGCTGCTTTAAGGATGCAGGTGCGGCTACAGCCCACACATTTCACAAAGACAGAAAAAAAAAGAACAATATTTTAATTGTTTGTGTAGCACACTTTGAGGGTGTCACCACCCTTTAACAGACAGACGCACGCTTGTCGCTGCTGCTTTGAGGATGCAGGTGGAATCTAGACGGGATTTGGAACCGAGGACACACTACCTCCATCAATTGTCTAAATCCCACTGCACTAATGTCGGATACCGGATGCACGTCTAACACCAACATAGCAGTCAAGGCCTCAGTTATACGTTTTGCTTCAGGATGACTGCTGTCGTACTTCATCCTCATCGCTAGGGACTGTTGGAGGGTCAATTGTTTAGTAAAAGTAGTGATGTTCCTACTTCCTCTCTGGGATGATGAACAACTCCCAGCAGCAGCAACAGCACTAGGAGGAAGTGGTTCTTGATCTTTCCCTATTTTATTTTTATCGGAGAAAGTTTGGTCCTCCATTTATGTTATATTGATATATATACGTGCGGCTAAAGCGCACATAAACACAGAAAATATTTTTTTATTTTTGCTGGAGAGTAGTGCACTTTGTGGGTTACACCACCCTTTAAGAAATGAGCCAGCCGGCTCTTTACTTATGGGACACAGGCGCACGCTTGGCGCTGCTCCTTTGTTGATGCACGTGCAGCCACAGTGCACACAAGTCACAAACACAGAAAATATATATTTTTCTGGTTTGGAGTGTACTTTGGGGGTTACAGAACCCTTTAACGGTCAAGCCAGCCGGCTCTTTACTTATGACACAGGCGCACGCTTGGCACTACTTTGTTGATGCATGTGCGGCTACTGCGCACACAATTCACAAACACAGAAAATAATTTTTTTTTGGTTTGGACTGGAGTGTACTTTCGGGCGTTACAGCACCCTTTAACTGTCTAGCCAGCCGGCCCTTTACTTATGACACAGGCGCACGCTTGGCACTACTTTGTTGATGCACGTGCGGCTACTGCGCACACAATTCACAAACACAAAAAATAATTTTTTTTTTGGTTTGGACTGGAGTGTACTTTGGGGGTTACAGCACCCTTTAACGGTCAAGCCAGCCGGCCCTTTACTTATGACACAGGCGCACGCTTGGCACTACTTTGTTGATGCACGTGCGGCTACTGCGCACACAATTCACAAACACAGAAAATATTTTTTTTTTTGGTTTGGACTGGAGTGTACTTTCGGGGGTTACAGCACCCTTTAACGGTCAAGCCAGCCGGCCCTTTACTTATGACACAGGCGCACGCTTGGCACTACTTTGTTGATGCACGTGCGGCTACTGCGCACACAATTCACAAACACAGAAAATAATTTTTTTTTTGGTTTGGACTGGAGTGTACTTTCGGGGGTTACAGCACCCTTAACGGTCAAGCCAGCCGGCCCTTTACTTATGACACAGGCGCACGCTTGGCACTACTTTGTTGATGCACGTGCGGCTACTGCGCACACAATTCACAAACACAGAAAATAATTTTTTTTTTGGTTTGGACTGGAGTGTACTTTCGGGGGTTACAGCACCCTTAACGGTCAAGCCAGCCGGCCCTTTACTTATGACACAGGCGCACGCTTGGCACTACTTTGTTGATGCACGTGCGGCTACTGCGCACACAATTCACAAACACAGAAAATATATTATTTTTTTAGCACTTGGGGGGAGCACCCCTGATGGACAGAGCACCCCCTGGACAACACTACAGCACCCCTTTAGGACTGGGACACTGCACAGGACTTTGGAGTGGACACAGCCCCTATAGAGAACTGACTGCACAACACAGTCCAGCCAGCCCCTATGGACTTTGAAGTAGTGGACACAGCCCCTATTAACAACAGCAGCACAGCACAACCAAGCCAGCCCCTATGGACTTTGAAGTAGTGGACAACAGCAGCACTACACTACACTACACTACACAGCCCTAACTCCCACCCTCCCTCTTCACTGTCCACAGCCGAGTGAGAAAATGGCGCCGACGCGGGTACCTTATATAGGATCCAAAACCCGCGAGACTCGGAAGGCGGGATGATGACGTTTTGTCTCGATTTCAGATCCGAGTCAGGCGGGAAAAGTCGAGCCTGACTCGGATCAGACTCGGATCGGGGGGGCTCGGGGGGGTTCGGATTTCAGAAATCCGAACCCGCTCACCCCTAATATATATATATAGAGGAAAGTGTATAAGGGGGTGGTACATATATATATATAGAGGTAAGTGTATAAGGGGGTGGTGCATATACATATATAGAGGTATAAGGTGGTGGTACATATACATATATAGAGGTATAAGAGGGTGGTGCATATATATATATAAAGGTAAATGTGTCAGGGGTGGTGCATATATAGAGGTAAGTGTATAAGGGGGTGGTACATATATATATATATATAGAGAGGTAAGTGAATAAGGGGGTGGTGCATATACATATATAGAGGTAAGTGTATAAGGGGGTGGTGCATATATATATATATAGAGGTAAGTGTATAAGGGGGTGGTACATATATATATATATATATAGAGGTAAGTGAATAAGGGGGTGGTGCATATACATATATAGAGGTAAGTGTATAAGGGGGTGGTGCATATATATATATATATATCTATATAGAGGTAAGTGTGTCAGGGGGTCGTGCATATATAGAGGTAAGCAGGGCCGGTTCTAGACATTGCGGAGCTCAGGGCAAAAGTTCCCAGTTGCACCCCCCCCCCCCCCCCCCGAAAAAAATAAATAAAGAAATAACTTTTTTTAGATGGCGTTCCTCTGCACGAGCGCTTCCGGAAAGGGGGCATATCCTTGCAGAACACCCCAAATTCATCACACTGTGGGGCGTGCCCAGCACTTAGGAAGGTGCTGGGCTTCCCCCAAGCTCTCTCCTCATGGCGAATAATTGCCATGTGCAGTAATGCGCCTTACACAGTGCCACGCACAGTAATGCCCTGTATAACACATTATAAAACACGCAGTAATGCCCTTTATAACACATTATGCCATGCGCAGTAATGCCCTGTATAACACATTATGAAACACGCAGTAATGCCCTTTATAACACATTATGCCATGCGCAGTAATGCCCTGTATAACACATTATGCCAAGCACAGTAATGCCCTTTATAACACATTATGCCACACACAGTAATGCCCTGTATAACACATTATGCCACGTGCAGTAATGCCCTGTATAACACATTATGCCACGCGCAATAATGCCCTTTATAACACTTTATGCCACATGCAGTAATGCCCTTTATAACACATTATGCCACACACAGTAATACCCTGTATAACACATTATGCCACGTGCAGTAATGCCCTTCATAACACATTATGCCACGCGCAGTAATGCCCTTTATAACACATTATGCCACATGCAGTAATGCCCTGTATAACACATTATACCACACACAGTAATGCCCTTTATAAAACTTTATGCCACACGCAGTAATGCCCTGTATAACACATTATGCCATGCGCAGTAATGCCCTGTTTAACACATTATGCCACAAGCAGTAATGCCCTGTATAACACATTATGCAGCATGCAGTAATGCCCTTTATAACACATTATTCCACGCGCAGTAATGCCCTTTATAACACATTATGCCACGCGCAGTAATGCCCTTTATAACACATTATGCCACATGCAGTAACACATTATGCCACGTGCAGTAATGCCCTGTATAACACATTATGCCGCGCGCAGTAATGCCCTTTATAACACATTATGCCACATGCAGTAATGCCCTTTATAACACATTATGCCACATGCAGTAATGCCCTGTATAACACATTATACCACACGCAGTAATAACCTGTATAACACATTATACCACACGCAGTAATGCCCTTTGTAACACATTATGCCACACGCAGTAATGCCCTGTATAACACATTATACCACGCGCAGTAATGCCCTGTTTAACACATTATTCCACAAGCAGTAATGCCCTGTATAACACATTATGCAGCATGCAGTAATGCCCTTTATAACACATTATGCCACGCGCAGTAATGCCCTTTATAACACATTATGCCAAACGCAGTAATGCCCTTTATAACACATTATGCCACACGCAGTAATGCCCTTTATAACACATTATGCCACGCACAGTAATGCCCTGTATAACACATTATGAAACACGCAGTAATGCCCTTTATAACACATTATGCCATGCGCAGTAATGCCCTGTATAACACATTATGAAACACGCAGTAATGCCCTTTATAACACATTATGCCATGCGCAGTAATGCCCTGTATAACACATTATGCCAAGCACAGTAATGCCCTTTATAACACATTATGCCACACACAGTAATGCCCTGTATAACACATTATGCCACGTGCAGTAATGCCCTGTATAACACATTATGCCACGCGCAATAATGCCCTTTATAACACATTATGCCACATGCAGTAATGCCCTTTATAACACATTATGCCACACACAGTAATACCCTGTATAACACATTATGCCACGTGCAGTAATGCCCTTCATAACACATTATGCCACGCGCAGTAATGCCCTTTATAACACATTATGCCACATGCAGTAATGCCCTGTATAACACATTATACCACACACAGTAATGCCCTTTATAAAACTTTATGCCACACGCAGTAATGCCCTGTATAACACATTATGCCATGCGCAGTAATGCCCTGTTTAACACATTATGCCACAAGCAGTAATGCCCTGTATAACACATTATGCAGCATGCAGTAATGCCCTTTATAACACATTATTCCACGCGCAGTAATGCCCTTTATAACACATTATGCCACGCGCAGTAATGCCCTTTATAACACATTATGCCACATGCAGTAACACATTATGCCACGTGCAGTAATGCCCTGTATAACACATTATGCCGCGCGCAGTAATGCCCTTTATAACACATTATGCCACATGCAGTAATGCCCTTTATAACACATTATGCCACATGCAGTAATGCCCTGTATAACACATTATACCACACGCAGTAATAACCTGTATAACACATTATACCACACGCAGTAATGCCCTTTGTAACACATTATGCCACACGCAGTAATGCCCTGTATAACACATTATACCACGCGCAGTAATGCCCTGTTTAACACATTATTCCACAAGCAGTAATGCCCTGTATAACACATTATGCAGCATGCAGTAATGCCCTTTATAACACATTATGCCACGCGCAGTAATGCCCTTTATAACACATTATGCCAAACGCAGTAATGCCCTTTATAACACATTATGCCACACGCAGTAATGCCCTTTATAACACATTATGCCACACGCAGTAATGCCCTTTATAACACATTATGCCACGCACAGTAATGCCCTGTATAACACATTATGAAACACGCAGTAATGCCCTTTATAACACATTATGCCATGCGCAGTAATGCCCTGTATAACACATTATGAAACACGCAGTAATGCCCTTTATAACACATTATGCCATGCGCAGTAATGCCCTGTATAACACATTATGCCAAGCACAGTAATGCCCTTTATAACACATTATGCCACACACAGTAATGCCCTGTATAACACATTATGCCACGTGCAGTAATGCCCTGTATAACACATTATGCCACGCGCAATAATGCCCTTTATAACACATTATGCCACATGCAGTAATGCCCTTTATAACACATTATGCCACACACAGTAATACCCTGTATAACACATTATGCCACGTGCAGTAATGCCCTTCATAACACATTATGCCACACGCAGTAATGCCCTTTATAACACATTATGCCACATGCAGTAATGCCCTGTATAACACATTATACCACACACAGTAATGCCCTTTATAAAACTTTATGCCACACGCAGTAATGCCCTGTATAACACATTATGCCATGCGCAGTAATGCCCTGTTTAACACATTATGCCACAAGCAGTAATGCCCTGTATAACACATTATGCAGCATGCAGTAATGCCCTTTATAACACATTATTCCACGCGCAGTAATGCCCTTTATAACACATTATGCCACGCGCAGTAATGCCCTTTATAACACATTATGCCACATGCAGTAACACATTATGCCATGTGCAGTAATGCCCTGTATAACACATTATGCCGCGCGCAGTAATGCCCTTTATAACACATTATGCCACATGCAGTAATGCCCTTTATAACACATTATGCCACATGCAGTAATGCCCTGTATAACACATTATACCACACGCAGTAATAACCTGTATAACACATTATACCACATGCAGTAATGCCCTTTGTAACACATTATGCCACACGCAGTAATGCCCTGTATAACACATTATACCACGCGCAGTAATGCCCTGTTTAACACATTATTCCACAAGCAGTAATGCCCTGTATAACACATTATGCAGCATGCAGTAATGCCCTTTATAACACATTATGCCACGCGCAGTAATGCCCTTTATAACACATTATGCCAAACGCAGTAATGCCCTTTATAACACATTATGCCACACGCAGTAATGCCCTTTATAACACATTATGCCACGCACAGTAATGCCCTGTATAACACATTATGAAACACGCAGTAATGCCCTTTATAACACATTATGCCATGCGCAGTAATGCCCATTATAACACATTATGCCACGCACAGTAATGCCCTGTATAACACATTATGAAACACGCAGTAATGCCCTTTATAACACATTATGCCACATGCCGTAATGCCCTTTATAACACATTATGCCACATGCAGTAATGCCCTGTATAACACATTATGCCACATGAAGTAATGCCCTTTGTAACACATTATGCCACACGCAGTAATTCCCTTTATAACACATTATGCCACGCACAGTAATGCCCTGTATAACATATTATGAAACACGCAGTAATGCCCTTTATAACACATTATGCCATGCGCAGTAATGTCCTGTATAACACATTATGCCACGCACAGTAATGCCCTGTATAACACATTATGAAACACGCAGTAATGCCCTTTATAACACATTATGCCATACGCAGTAATGCCCTTTATAACACATTATGCCGCATGCAGTACAGGTTGAGTCTCCCATATCCAAAATGCTTGGGACCAGCTGTATTTTGGATAACAAAATATTCCGTATTTTGGAATAATTGCATACCATAATTAAATATCTTGGGAATAGGACCTAAATATACACACAGAATGCATTTATGTGTTATATACCCCTTATACACATAGCCTGCAGGTCATTTTATACAATATACTCAATAATTTTGTGGTTCAAAAAAGTTTGTGTGCAGAAAGGAAATTCATTTATGTTTCATATACACCCTATACACACAGCCTGAAGGTAATTTTATACAATATTTTTAATAATTTGTGCCTTAGACAAAGTTTTTGTACATTGAACCATCAAATTCAAAGATTTCATTATCTCAGTCATGCCAAAAAAAATCCGTATTTCGGAATATTTGGATATGGGAGACTCAACCTGTATAACACATTATGCCGCGTGCAGTAATAACCTGTATAACACATTATGCCGCGTGCAGTAATAACCTGTATAACACATTATGCCGCACGCAGTAATGCCCTTTATAACACATGCCACATGCAGTAATGCCCTTTATAACACATTATGCCACACGCAGAAATACCCTGTATAACACATTATACCACACGCAGTAATGCCCTTTATAACACATGCCACATGCAGTAATGCCCTTTATAACACATTATGCCACATGCAGTAATGCCCTTTATAACACATGCCACGTGCAGTAATGCCCTTTATAACACATTATGCCACACGCAGTAATACCCTGTATAACACATTATGCCACACGCTGTAATGCCCTTTATAACACATTATGCCACGAGCAGTAATGCCCTTTATAACACATGCCACATGCAGTAATGCCCTTTATAACACATTATGCTACACGCAGTAATGCCCTTTATAACACATTATGCCACATGCAGTAATGCCCTGTATAACACATTATGCCACACGCAGTAATGCCCTTTATAACACATGCCACATGCAGTAATGCCCTTTATTACACATTATGCCACGCGCAGTAATGCCCTTTATAACACATTATGCCACACGCAGTAATGCCCTTTATAACACATTATGCCACGTGCAGTAATGCCCTGTATAATACATTGTGCCACGCGTAGTAATGGCCTTTATAACACATTATGCCGCATGCAGTAATGCCCTGTATAACACATTATGCCGCATGCAGTAATGCCCTGTATAACACATTATGCCACACGCAGTAATGCCCTGTATAACACATTATGCCACACGCAGTAATGCCCTTTATAACACATTATGCCACACGCAGTAATGCCCTTTATAACACATTATGCCACACGCAGTAATGCCCTTTATAACACATTATGCCACACGCAGTAATGCCCTTTATAACACATTATGCCACGCGCAGTAATGCCCTGTATAATACATTATGCCACGCGCAGTAATGGCCTTTATAACACATTATGCCGCATGCAGTAATGCCCTGTATAACACATTATGCCACACGCAGTAATGGCCTTTATAACACATTATGCCACACGCAGTAATGGCCTTTATAACACATTATGCCACACGCAGTAATGCCCTTTATAACACATTATGCCACATGCAGTAATGCCCTTTATAACACATTATGCCACGTGCAGTAATGCCCTTTATAACACATTATGCCACGTGCAGTAATGCCCTTTATAACACATTATGCCGCATGTAGTAATGCCCTTTATAACACATTATGCCGCATGCTGTAATGCCCTTTATAACACATTATGCCGCATGCAGTACAGGTTGAGTCTCCCATATCCAAAATGCTTGGGACCAGCTGTATTTTGGATAACGAAATATTCCGTATTTTGGAATAATTGCATACCATAATGAAATATCTTGGGAATAGGACCTAAATATACACACAGAATGCATTTATGTGTTATATACCCCTTATACACATAGCCTGCAGGTCATTTTATACAATATACTCAATAATTTTGTGGTTCAAAATAGTTTGTGTGCAGAAATGAAATTCATTTATGTTTCATATACACCCTATACACACAGCCTGAAGGCAATTTTATACAATATTTTTAATAATTTGTGCCTTAGACAAAGTTTGTGTACATTGAACCATCAAATTCAAAGATTTCATTATCTCAGTCATGCCAAAAAAAATCCGTATTTCGGAATATTTGGATATGGGAGACTCAACCTGTATAACACATTATGCCGCGTGCAGTAATAACCTGTATAACACATTATGCCGCGTGCAGTAATAACCTGTATAACACATTATGCCACACGCAGTAATGCCCTTTATAACACATGCCACATGCAGTAATGCCCTTTATAACACATTATGCCACATGCAGTAATGCCCTTTATAACACATTATGCCACATGCAGTAATGCCCTGTATAACACATTATGCCACACGCAGTAATGCCCTGTATAACACATTATGCCACACGCAGTAATACCCTGAATAACACATTATGCCACACGCAGTAATGCCCTTTATAACACATGCCACATGCAGTAATGCCCTTTATAACACATTATGCCACATGCAGTAATACCCTGTATAACACATTATGCCACACGCAGTAATGCCCTTTATAACACATTATGCCACGAGCAGTAATGACCTTTATAACATATGCCACATGCAGTAATGCCCTTTATAACACATTATGCCACATGCTGTAATGCCCTGTATAACACATTATGCCACACGCAGGTATGCCCTTTATAACACATTATGCCACACGCAGTAATACCCTGTATAACACATTATGCCACATGCAGTAATGCCCTTTATAACACATTATGCCACGCACAGTAATGCCCTTTATAACACATGCCACATGCAGTAATGCCCTTTATAACACATTATGCCACATGCAGTAATGCCCTGTATAACACATTATGCCACACGCAGTAATGCCCTTTATAACACATTATGCCACACGCAGTAATGCCCTGTATAACACATTATGCCGCATGCAGTAATGCACTTTATAACACATTATGCCACGCGCAGTAATGCCCTTTATAACACATTATGCCACGCGCAGTAATGCCCTGTATAACACATTATGCCACGCGCAGTAATGCCCTGTATAACACATTATGCCACGCGCAGTAATGCCCTTTATAACACATTATGCCATGTGCAGTAATGCCCTTTATAACACATTATGCCACACGCAGTAATGCCTGTATAACACATTATACCACACGCAGTAATGCCCTGTATAACACATTATACCACACGCAGTAATGCCCGTATAACACATTATGCCACACGCAGTAATGCCCTTTATAACACATTATGCCACACGCAGTAATTCCTGTATAACACATTATACCACATGCAGTAATGCCCTTTATAACACATTATGCCGCATGCAGTAATGCCCTGTATAACACATTATTGCACACGCAGTAATGCCCTTTATAACACATTATGCCACACGCAGTAATGCCCTTTATAACACATTATGCCACACACAGTAATGCCCTTTATAACACATTATGCCACATGCAGTAATGCCCTGTATAACACATTATGCCATACGCAGTAATGCCCTTTATAACACATTATGCCGCATGCAGTACAGGTTGAGTCTCCCATATTCAAAATGCTTGGGACCAGCTGTATTTTGGATAACGAAATATTCCGTATTTTGGAATAATCGCATACCATAATGAAATATCTTGGGAATAGGACCTAAATATACACACAGAATGCATTTATGTGTTATATACCCCTTATACACATTGCCTGCAGGTCATTTTATACAATATACTGAATAATTTTGTGGTTCAAAAAAGTTTGTGGGCAGAAATGAAATTCATTTATGTTTCATATACACCCTATACACACAGCCTAAAGGTAATTGTATACAATATTTTTAATAATTTGTGCCTTAGACAAAGTTTGTGTACATTGAACCATCAAATTCAAAGATTTGATTATCTCAGTCATGCCCAAAAAAATCCGTATTTCGGAATATTCCGTATTTCGGAATATTTGGATATGGGAGACTCAACCTGTAATAACCTGTATAACACATTATGCCACACGCTGTAATGCCCTGTATAATACATTATGCCACATGCAGTAATAACTAGGGGTGAGCGGGTTCGGATTTCTGAAATCCGAACCCCCCCGAGCCCCCCCGATCCGAGTCCGATCCGAGTCAGGCTCGACTTTTCCCGCCTGACTCGGATCTGACATTGAGGCAAAACGTCATCATCCCGCCTTCCGAGTCTCGCGGGTTTTGGATCCTATATAAGGTACCCGCGTCGGCGCCATTTTCTCACTCGGCTGTGGACAGTGAAGAGGGAGGGTGGGAGTTAGTGCTGTGTAGTGTAGTGTAGTGTAGTGCTGCTGTTGTCCACTACTTCAAAGTCCATAGGGGCTGGCTGTGTTGTGCTGTGCTGCTGTTGTTAATAGGGGCTGTGTCCACTACTTCAAAGTCCATAGGGGCTGGCTGGACTGTGTTGTGCAGTCAGTTCCAAAGTCCTGTGCAGTGTCCCAGTCCTAAAGGGGTGCTGTAGTGTTGTCCAGGGGGTGCTCTGTCCATCAGGGGTGCTCCCCCCAAGTGCTAAAAAAATAATATATTTTCTGTGTTTGTGAATTGTGTGCGCAGTAGCCGCACGTGCATCAACAAAGTAGTGCCAAGCGTGCGCCTGTGTCATAAGTAAAGGGCCGGCTGGCTTGACCGTTAAGGGTGCTGTAACCCCCGAAAGTACACTCCAGTCCAAACCAAAAAAAAAATTATTTTCTGTGTTTGTGAATTGTGTGCGCAGTAGCCGCACGTGCATCAACAAAGTAGTGCCAAGCGTGCGCCTGTGTCATAAGTAAAGGGCCGGCTGGCTTGACCGTTAAGGGTGCTGTAACCCCCGAAAGTACACTCCAGTCCAAACCTAAAAAAAAATTATTTTCTGTGTTTGTGAATTGTGTGCGCAGTAGCCGCACGTGCATCAACAAAGTAGTGCCAAGCGTGCGCCTGTGTCATAAGTAAAGGGCCGGCTGGCTTGACCGTTAAAGGGTGCTGTAACCCCCGAAAGTACACTCCAGTCCAAACCAAAAAAAAATTATTTTCTGTGTTTGTGAATTGTGTGCGCAGTAGCCGCACGTGCATCAACAAAGTAGTGCCAAGCGTGCGCCTGTGTCATAAGTAAAGGGCCGGCTGGCTTGACCGTTAAGGGTGCTGTAACACCCGAAAGTACACTCCAGTCCAAACCTAAAAAAAAATTATTTTCTGTGTTTGTGAATTGTGTGCGCAGTAGCCGCACGTGCATCAACAAAGTAGTGCCAAGAGTGCCCCTGTGTCATAAGTAAAGGGCCGGCTGGCTTGACCGTTAAAGGGTGCTGTAACCCCCGAAAGTACACTCCAGTCCAAACCAAAAAAAAATTATTTTCTGTGTTTGTGAATTGTGTGCGCAGTAGCCGCACGTGCATCAACAAAGTAGTGCCAAGCGTGCGCCTGTGTCATAAGTAAAGGGCCGGCTGGCTTGACCGTTAAAGGGTGCTGTAACCCCTGAAAGTACACTCCAGTCCAAACCAAAAAAAAATTATTTTCTGTGTTTGTGAATTGTGTGCGCAGTAGCCGCACGTGCATCAACAAAGTAGTGTCAAGCGTTCGCCTGTGTCATAAGTAAAGGGCCGGCTGGCTTGACCGTTAAGGGTGCTGTAACCCCCGAAAGTACACTCCAGTCCAAACCAAAAAAAAAATTATTTTCTGTGTTTGTGAATTGTGTGCGCAGTAGCCGCACGTGCATCAACAAAGTAGTGCCAAGCGTGCGCCTGTGTCATAAGTAAAGGGCCGGCTGGCTTGACCGTTAAGGGTGCTGTAACCCCCGAAAGTACACTCCAGTCCAAACCAAAAAAAAAATTATTTTCTGTGTTTGTGAATTGTGTGCGCAGTAGCCGCACGTGCATCAACAAAGTAGTGCCAAGCGTGCGCCTGTGTCATAAGTAAAGGGCCGGCTGGCTTGACCGTTAAGGGTGCTGTAACCCCCGAAAGTACACTCCAGTCCAAACCTAAAAAAAAATTATTTTCTGTGTTTGTGAATTGTGTGCGCAGTAGCCGCACGTGCATCAACAAAGTAGTGCCAAGCGTGCGCCTGTGTCATAAGTAAAGGGCCGGCTGGCTTGACCGTTAAAGGGTGCTGTAACCCCCGAAAGTACACTCCAGTCCAAACCAAAAAAAAATTATTTTCTGTGTTTGTGAATTGTGTGCGCAGTAGCCGCACGTGCATCAACAAAGTAGTGCCAAGCGTGCGCCTGTGTCATAAGTAAAGGGCCGGCTGGCTTGACCGTTAAGGGTGCTGTAACCCCCGAAAGTACACTCCAGTCCAAACCTAAAAAAAAATTATTTTCTGTGTTTGTGAATTGTGTGCGCAGTAGCCGCACGTGCATCAACAAAGTAGTGCCAAGAGTGCGCCTGTGTCATAAGTAAAGGGCCGGCTGGCTTGACCGTTAAAGGGTGCTGTAACCCCCGAAAGTACACTCCAGTCCAAACCAAAAAAAAATTATTTTCTGTGTTTGTGAATTGTGTGCGCAGTAGCCGCACGTGCATCAACAAAGTAGTGCCAAGCGTGCGCCTGTGTCATAAGTAAAGGGCCGGCTGGCTTGACCGTTAAAGGGTGCTGTAACCCCTGAAAGTACACTCCAGTCCAAACCAAAAAAAAATTATTTTCTGTGTTTGTGAATTGTGTGCGCAGTAGCCGCACGTGCATCAACAAAGTAGTGCCAAGCGTGCGCCTGTGTCATAAGTAAAGGGCCGGCTGGCTTGACCGTTAAGGGTGCTGTAACTCCCGAAAGTACACTCCAGTCCAAACCAAAAAAAAAATTATTTTCTGTGTTTGTGAATTGTGTGCGCAGTAGCCGCACGTGCATCAACAAAGTAGTGCCAAGCGTGCGCCTGTGTCATAAGTAAAGGGCCGGCTGGCTTGACCGTTAAGGGTGCTGTAACCCCCGAAAGTACACTCCAGTCCAAACCAAAAAAAAAATTATTTTCTGTGTTTGTGAATTGTGTGCGCAGTAGCCGCACGTGCATCAACAAAGTAGTGCCAAGCGTGCGCCTGTGTCATAAGTAAAGGGCCGGCTGGCTTGACCGTTAAGGGTGCTGTAACCCCCGAAAGTACACTCCAGTCCAAACCTAAAAAAAAATTATTTTCTGTGTTTGTGAATTGTGTGCGCAGTAGCCGCACGTGCATCAACAAAGTAGTGCCAAGCGTGCGCCTGTGTCATAAGTAAAGGGCCGGCTGGCTTGACCGTTAAAGGGTGCTGTAACCCCCGAAAGTACACTCCAGTCCAAACCAAAAAAAAATTATTTTCTGTGTTTGTGAATTGTGTGCGCAGTAGCCGCACGTGCATCAACAAAGTAGTGCCAAGCTTGCGCCTGTGTCATAAGTAAAGGGCCGGCTGGCTTGACCGTTAAAGGGTGCTGTAACCCCCAAAGTACACTCCAGTCCAAACCACAAAAAAATTATTTTCTGTGTTTGTGAATTGTGTGCGCAGTAGCCGCACGTGCATCAACAAAGTAGTGCCAAGAGTGCGCCTGTGTCATAAGTAAAGGGCCGGCTGGCTTGACCGTTAAAGGGTGCTGTAACCCACAAAGTACACTCCAGTCCGAACCAAAAAAAAATTTATTTTCTGTGTTTAGCCGCACGTATATATCAAATCGATATAACATAAATGGAGGACCAAACTTTCTCCGATAAAAATAAAATAGAGAAAGATCAAGAACCACTTCCTCCTAGTGCTGAAGCTGCTGCCACTAGTCATGACATAGACGATAACATGCCATCAACGTCGTCTGCCAAGGCCGATGCCCAATGTCATAGTAGAGGGCACATACAATCCCAAATGGCAAAGTTCAGGAAAATGACCTTGAAAAAGACATTTAAATCAGCTGAAGAGAAACGTAAACTTGCCAATATGCCATTTACGACACGGAGTGGCAAGGAACGGCTAAGGTCGATCCCTAGTATGTTCATGACTAGTGGTTCAGCTTCACATGACGATGGAAGCACTCCTCCCACTAAAAAAATCAAAAGAGTTAAGCTGGCAAAAGCACAGCGAAGAACTGTGCTTTCTAAGAAGATATCACAAATCCCCAAAGAGAGTCCAAGTGTGGTGGTGGTTGCGATGCCTGACCTTCCCAGCACTGGACGGGAAGAGGTGGCTCTTTCCACCATTTGCACGCCCCCTGCAAGTGCTGAAAGGAGCACCCACAGTCCACTTGCTGATATGCAAATTGAAGATGTCACTGTTGAAGTACAACAGGATGAGGATACTGGTGTAGCTGGCGCTGAGGAGGAAGTTGGCGAGGAGGATTCTGATGGTGATGTGGTTTGTTTAAATCAGGCTCCGGGGGAGACAGTTGTTGTCCGTGGGATGAAAAAGCCCATCACGGTCATGCCTGGGCAGAAGACCAAACATTCCACCTCTTTGGTCTGGCAATATTTCTATCCAAATCCGGACAACAACTGTCTTGCCATATGTACCATATGTAAAGGTGAAATAAGTAGGGGTAGGGACGTCAACCACCTAGGAACATCCTCCCTTATACGGCACCTGCAGCGCGTTCATAAAAAGTTACTGTCAAGTTCAGAAACTTTGGCTCAGACCGTAAGCAGTCCAGGGACACCTAAATCCCGTTGTCCTGTTGTATCCAAGCGCCTGCAAACCACACCGTCAACTCCCTCCTCGTCAATTTCCTCCTTAGTCAGGATCGGAAGTAGTCCTGCAGGCCATATCACTGGCATGACTGACTCTCCTATCCGGGATTCCTCCGGAGGATCCTGCATTGCTACGCCTACTGCTGCCGCTGCTGCTGTTGCTGCTGCTGCTGGGAGTCGTTCATCATCCCAGAGAGGAAGTAGGAACACCACTACTTTTACTAAACAATTGACCCTCCAACAGTCCTTAGCGAGGAGGATGAAGTACGACAGCAGTCATCCTGAAGCAAAACGTATAACTGAGGCCTTGACTGCTATGTTGGTGTTAGACGTGCGTCCGGTATCCGCCATTAGTGCAGTGGGATTTAGACAATTGATGGAGGTAGTGTGTCCCCGGTTCCAAATCCCGTCTAGATTCCACTTCACTAGGCAGGCGATACCGAGACTGTACAGAAACGTCAGAAAAAGTGTCCTCAGTGTCCTGAAAAATGCCGTTGTACACAATGTCCACTTAACCACGGACATGTGGACAAGTGGAACAGGGCAGACTAAGGACTATATGACTGTGACAGCCCACTGGGTAGATGTATCACCTTACGCAGCAACAGCAGCAGCGTCACCAGTAGCAGCATCTCAGAAACGCCAGCTCGTTACAAGGCAGGCTACGCTGTGTATCACCGGTTTCAGTAAGAGGCACACCGCCGACAACCTCTTAGAGAAACTGAGGGAAATCATCGCCCAGTGGCTTACCCCACTTAGACTCTCCTGGGGATTTGTGATATCTGACAACGCCACCAATATTGTGCGGGCATTACATCTGGGCAAATTCCAGCACGTCCCATGTTTTGCTCACACAATAAACTTGGTGGTGCAGAATTTTCTGAAAAGCGACAGGGGCGTGCAGGAGACGCTTTGGGTGGCCCGAAAAATTTCTGGCCACTTTCGCCATTCAGCGACTGCGTGCCGAAGACTGGAGCGCCAGCAAACACTCTTGAACCTGCCCCGCCATCACCTGAAGCAAGAGGTTGTGACGCGGTGGAACTCAACCCTCTATATGCTTCAGAGGATGGAGGAGCAGCAAAAGGCCATACAAGCCTATACATCCACCTATGACATAGGCAAAGGAGGGGGTATGCACCTGACTCAAGCGCAGTGGAGAATGATTTCCGTGTTGTGCAAGGTTCTTCAGCCCTTCGAACTTGCCACACGTGAAGTCAGTTCAGACACTGCCAGCTTGAGTCAGGTCATTCCCCTCATCAGGCTTTTGCAGAAGCAGCTGGAGAAAGTGAAGGAGGAGCTAAGACGGAGCGATTCCGCTCGGCATGTGGGACTTGTGGATGAAGCCCTTCATTCGCTTTGCCAGGATTCCAGGGTGGTCAATCTGTTGAAATCAGACCACTACATTTTGGCCACCGTGCTCGATCCTAGGTTTAAAGCCTATGTGGTGTCTCTCTTTCCGGCCGACACAAGCCTGCAGAGGTGCAAAGACCTGCTGGTGAACACACTGTCAGCTGAAGCGGAACGTGACACGTCAACGGCTCCTTCTTCATTTTCTCCCGCAACTGGGGCTGCCAGGAAAAAACTTAGGTATCCTAAGCAACCCGCTGGCGGTGATGCAGGGCAGGCAGGACCAAGTTTGGACATCTGGTCCGGACTGAAGGACCTGGCAACAATTTCTGACATGTCTACTGTCACTGCATATGATACTGTCACCATTGACAGAATGGTGGAGGATTACATCGGTGACAGCATCCAAGTAGGCATGTCAGACAGTCCATACCTGTACTGGCAGGAAAAAGAGGCAATTTGGAGGCCCCTGTACAAACTGGCTCTATTTTACCTGAGTTGCCCCCCCTCCAGTGTGTACTCCGAAAGAGTGTTTAGTGCAGCCGGGAACCTTGTCAGCGAAAGGCGTAGGAGGTTGCTTCCACAGAATGTGGAGAAGATGATGTTCATCAAAATGAATTATCAGCTCTTCCAGGGAGACCAGCCTCCAGAAGGTACAGAGGGACCTGTGGTGGTGGATTCAAGTGGGGACGAGTTAATACTTTGTGAGGATGAGGATGTACACACTGAAGAGGGTGAGGAATCGGTGGATGAGGAGGATGAGGATGACATCTTGCCTCCGTAGAGCCAGTTTGTGCAGGGACACATTAATTGCCAGCTTGTTTTGTGGGGGCCCAAACGAACCAATCATTTCAGCCACAGTTGTGTGGCAGACCCTGGCGCTGAAATGATTGATTTGTTAAAGTGTGCATGTCCTGTTTATACAACATAAGGGTGGGTGGGAGGGCCCAAGGACAATTCCATCTTGCACCTCTTTTTTTCTTTGCATTATGTACAGTTTGGGGCCTAGTTTTTCTAACTGCCATCCTGCCTGCCACTGCAGTGTCACTCCTAGATGGGTCACGTGTTTGTGCCGCCCACTCGTGTCGCTTAGCATAGTCATCCAGCTACCTCGGTGCAACCTTTTGGACATAAAAACACTATTGTGAGGTGTGAGGTGTTCAGAATAGACTGGAAATGAGTGGAAATTAAGGTTATTGAGGTTAATAATAGCATAGGAGCAGAAAAACCTACAAATTCTGTGATTTTAGCTGTTTTTATGCTTTTTTTCAAAAAAATACAGATCCAAAACACAAAACCCAGAACCCAAAACACGGAAGGGTGGTTTTGGCAAAACCAATCCAGATCCAAAACACGAAGAAAGATCCAGATCCAAAACCAAAACACAAAACACGAAAAGTGGCCGGTGCACACCCCTAGTAATAACCTGTATGATACATTGTGCCACACACAGTAATTCCCTTTATAATACATTATCCCCAATTCAAATTACGCCACACAGTAGTATCTTATTCATGTTATGACACACAGTGGTGCCCCTTTTACACAATGCCCAAATTAGTGCCCCTATACACAAGGCCCACTGTAGTAGTGCCCCTAATTCAATGCCCACAGTAGTAGTGCCCCTTATACAATGCCCGCAGCAGTGGTGCTCATTACACAATGGCCCCCAAGTGGTGCCCCCCATGCAGTGTCCTCATTAGTAGTGCCCACAGTGGTAATGCCCCCAGTAGTAGTGCCCCCATTGGTAATGCCCCCAATAGTAGTGCCCACAGTAGTAATGCCCCCTATAATAGTGCCCACAGTTGTAATGCCCACATTAGTAGTGCCCCCAGTATTAATGCCCCCTATAGTAGTGCCCCCACTAGGAATGCCCCCTATAGTAGTGCCCAAAGCAGTAATGCCCCCTATAGTAGTCCCCACAGTTGTAATGGCCCAATTAGTAGTGCCCCCTATAGTAGTACCTCCAGTAGTAATGCCCACAATAGTAGTGCCTCCAGTAGTAATGCCCCCAGTAGTAATGCCCCATTAGTAGTGCCCCCAGTAGTAATGCTTCCATTAGTAATGCCCCCATTAGTAGTGTCCACTGTAGTAATGCCCCCATTAGTAGTGCCTCCAGTAGTAATGTCCCCTATATTAATGCCCCCATTAGTAGTGTCCACTGTTGTAATGCCCCCCTATAGTCTTGCCCCCAGTAGTAATGCCCCCCTATAGCCATGCCCCCAGTAGTAATGCCCCCTATAGTAATCCCCCCTATAACCATGCCCCCAGTAGTTATGCCCTCTATAGTAATCCCCCCTATAGCCATGCCCCCAGTGCTGGTGCTTCTGAAAAAAACAAAAATTAAAAAACAAACACAATACTTACCTTAAGCCCCGCTCCTGCGTCCGCTGCCATCCGGTCCGACCGCGGCTCCACCATGGATCTATGGGAGAGACGTCATGATGTCCCTCCCATAGTGCTCTCTGCGGGAGCCGGAGCTCAGGAGTGAACCCTGGCTCTCGTCTGCCGCTGCAGGGAGGGAGCCGGGTGCCCGCTGATGACAGATATCAGCGGGCGCTCGGCAAATGGAGCCTCCCTGCGGCAGCTAGCGGGGGGGGGGGGGTCTGGCGCTTTGTTTTTTTTTTCTGGGATTTTTTTTTCTCCTGGGGACTCAGTGGCACCCTCTAGACGACCCTGTTAGCCCGCCCCTAGAACCGCCACTGGAGGTAAGTGTTTTAGGGGGTGGTACATATATATATAGAGGTAAGTGTATATGGGGGTGGTACACATATATGTATATATACATATATATATATATGTGTGTGTGTCAAGGGTGGTGCATATATAGAGGTAAGTGTATAAGGGGGTGGTGCATATATAGAGATAAGTGTATATGGGGGTGGTGCATACATAGAGGTAAGTGTATAAGGGGGTGGTATATATATATATATTATATATATAGAGGTAAGTGTATAAGGGGGTGGTGCATATATAGAGGTAAGTGTATAAGGGGGTGGTGCATATATAGAGGTAAGTGTATAAGGGGGTGGTGCATGTATAGAGGTAAGTGAATAATGGGGTGGTGCATATATAGAGGTAAGTGTATAAGGGGGTGGTGCATATATAGAGGTAAGTGTATAAGGGGGTGGTGCATATATAGAGGTAAGTGAATAATGGGGTGGTGCATATATAGAGGTAAGTGTATAAGGGGGTGGTGCATATATAGAGGTAAGTGTATAAGGGGGTGGTGCATATATAGAGGTAAGTGTATAATGGGGTGGTGCATATATAGAGGTAAGTGTATAAGGGGGTGGTGCATATATAGAGGTAAGTGTATAAGGGGGTGGTGCATATATAGAGGTAAGTGTATAGGGGGGTGGTGCATATATAGAGGTAAGTGTATAAGGGGGTGGTGCATATATAGAGGTAAGTGAATAATGGGGTGGTGCATATATAGAGGTAAGTGTATAGGGGGGTGGTGCATATATAGAGGTAAGTGTATAGGGGGGTGGTAGATGCACCTGAGCAATTGTTACCTAAATGGCACTTCCCTGTGTACAAATCAATTTATTATACTTTATTGTACTAGTTTATCGGACCCGGGGGCCTATTCATCATCAATAACTGGGCCGGTAACCATGCAGAAACGCTAGTTTCCGCTTATTTTAGTTACCGGGCCATTCATCATCAGGGGTCCCAAATATACCCCCTGATATTCAGCAAACTCCAAAAACTGAACGTTTTCGGAGGTTTGCTTGCGAGAACAAGCACCATCTTCTTACGTCGCTTGTTGTCGGCACCCCGCTCCTCCCTAAGGGAAAGAGTTCTGTGGATGCGGATCCCTCCGCCACCTTCTCACTACCTCCCCGGCAGCTTTGCGCATACGTGACCTCGGGTGACGCATGTATAGTCGCGACGACTGGAGGAGGTAAGTAATGCAGCTACTTCTGTAACTACCATACTAACCGAGGGGACAACTGCTTTTCGGAGCAGCTGTCCCCGCAACGGAGCAATAATGGATTGCCCCCGTGCAAAGTTTCCCTCGCAGCAAGCCCAGTGCTTAATCATCGGGGGCCATACGGCGTCCGATGATGAGTAGGCCCATGTGTGTGATGATTTAGGATTCGGAATAGACACTACACTTATTCAGTATATAGTACAGCACTCGACTTCTCACTCATCATCAGCCACATCACGCACGCAGCAGGAATAGTCACCTTACCCAGACCGTATGCATTTTCCCTCAGCATTATGGGTATATCATATATATATTTTCTGTGTGGATCTCCATCCCTGAGCCATCGCTCCTCTGAATTCCCAGCTCACAGCAATGATAAAATGATAATGAGATTCTGATACAAGCGACGCTCGTCAGACCTGCTCCCAAGCAGTGGAGTATTATTGGTGACAGAAATACTGTACAGAGAAAGCATCAATAATTAACGAGGTGCTGCATTATCTATTGTACTCACTGACATAACATTTCTCATTTAAAATCAGCCTAACAACGTTAATTAATCATTGGATGTAAATCAAACGCACTGAGGCAATAATTAATCCACTTGTGCTCAAGCTGTGATATCCTGAGTACCTGGACTGTGAGTGGGCCATGACGACTGTGGCTGGAGCACAGGAGATAACGCTTTCTGAGGTAGCTGTCAGCCGCCATCTTTGGGGCAGATCAAACTTTCAGGACTAATTTTTCCACAAGTAAAATGTTCTTATACAGCGAACGTCTCACAACAGGACCCAGGGAGAGAATTCATCACAGTCAGAGGTTTTATAACAAGAGAATATATGGGACCCAAGATCAACATTACACATACATGCCTACCCTCCCGGTTTTCGCGGGAGGCTCACGATTTTTCGGGTAACCCCCCGCACCCCTGGAAGGGTAGGCATTTCTCCCGCATTCTGCCCACTTCCTAGTGCGTGGGCAGAATTAGGAGAATACCCGCGGCAATCGCGGGTCTCCGTGAAGGTGGCGGGGCTTAAGCTGTGATTCTGCATGAATCACAGCATTTGGCCCCGCCCCCTATGTAAATTGTGCCCAATCGTGCCAATTTTACCGCGAGGGGGCGGGGCTTAATGACGCGAATAATCAAGCCCCGCCCCCGTCGGCCCCCTGCTGCTTCTCTTACCCGGGCTTCTCCCGGGAAGAGAATATTAAAGGTAGGCAACCCTGACATTACATTTCATATAGGAGAAAATGGGGGAGCCCAGCCAGGCATTACATTACATAGAGGAGAATATGGGGGAGCCCAGCCAGGCATTACATTATATATAGGAGAATATGGGGGAGCCCAGTCAGGCATTACATTACATAGAGGAGAATATGGAGGAGCCCAGACAGACATTACATAGAGGAGAATATGGAGGAGCCCAGACAGACATTACATAGAGGAGCATATGGGGAAGCCCAGTCAGGCATTACATTACATAGAAGAGCATATGGGGGAGCCCTATCAGGCATTACATTACATAGATAATGCGGGAGTCCAGCCAGGCATTACATTACATAGAGGAGAATATGGGCGAGTCCAGCCAGGCATTACATTACATAGAGGAGAATATGGGGGAGCCCAGCCAGGCATTACATTACATAGAGAAGAATATGGGGGAGCCCAGTCAGACATTACATTACATAGAGGAGAATATGGGGGAGCCCAGCCAGGCATTACATTACATAGAAAATGCGGGAGCCTAGCCAGGCATTACATTACATAGAGGAGAATATAGGGGAGCCCAGCCAGGCATTACACAGAGGAGAATATGGGGGAGCCCAGCCAGGCATTACATTACATAGAGGAGAATATGGAGGAGCCCAGACAGGCATTACATAGAAGAGAATATGGGGGAGCCCAGTCAGGCATTACATTACATAGTGGAGAATATGTGGGAGCCCAGACATACATTACATTACATAGAGGAGAATATGGGGGAACCCAGTCAGGCATTACATTACATAGAGGAGAATATGGGGGAGCCCAGCCAGGTATTACATTACATAGAGGAGAATAAGGGGGAGCCCAGCCAGGCATTACATTACATAGAGGAGAATATGGGGGTGCCCAGCCAGGCATTACATTAAATAGAGGATAATATGGGCGAGCCCAGCCAGACATTACATAGAGGAGAATATGGGGGAGCCCAGTCAGGCATTACATTACATAGAGGAGAATATGGGGGAGCCCAGCCAGGCATTACATTACATAGAGGAGAATATGGGGGAGCCAAGCCAGGCCTTACATTACATAGAGGAGAATATGGGGGAGCCCAGCCAGGCATTACATTATATAGAGGAGAATATAGGGGAGTCCAGTCAGGCATTACATTACATAGAGAAGAATATGGGGGAACCCAGTCAGGCATTACATTACATAGAGGAGAATATGGGGGAGCCCAGTCAGGCATTACATAGAGGAACATATGGGGAAGCTCAGTCAAGCATTACATTACATAGAAAATGCGGGAGCCCAGCCAGGCATTACATTACATAGAAGAGAATATAGGGGAGCCCAGCCAGGCATTACATTACATAGAGGAGAATATGGGGGAGCCCAGCTAGGCCTTACATTACATAGAGGAGAATATGGGGAGCCCAGTCAGGCATTACATTACATAGAAGAGAAAATGCAGGAGCCCAGCCAGGCATTACATTACATAGAGGAGAATATGGAGGGCCCAGTCAGGCATTACATTACATAGAGGAGTATATGGGGGAGCCCAGTCAGGCATTACATTACATCGAGGAGACTATGGGGGAGCCCAGCCAGGCATTACATTACATAGAGGAGAATATGGGGGAGCCCAGCCAGGCATTACATTACATAGAGGAGGATATGGGGGAGCCCAGTCAGGCATTACATTACATCGAGGAGAATAAGCAGGAGCCCAGCCAGGCATTACATTACATAGAGGAGTATATGTGGCAACCAAGTCAGGCATTACATTACATAGAGGAGAAAATGCGGGAGCCCAGCCAGGCATTACATTACATGGAGGAGAATATGGGGGTGCCCAGTCAGACATTACATTACATAGATGAGAATATGGGGTTGCCCAGCCAGGCATTACATTACATAGAGGAGAATATGGGGGAGCCCAGTCAGGCATTACATTACACAGAGGAGAATATGTGAGAGCCCAGTCAGGCATTACATTACATAGAGGAGAATATAGGGGAGCCCAGTCAGGCACTACATTACATAGAGGAGAATATATGGGAGCCCAGGCAGACATTACATTACATAGAGGAGAATATGGGGGAGCCCAGTCAGGCATTACATTACATAGAGAAGAATATGGGGGAGCCCTGTCCGGCATTACATTACATAGAGGAGAATATAGGGGAACCCAGCCAGGTATTACTTTACATAGAGGAGAATATGGGGGAGCCCAGGCAGACATTACATTACATAGAGGAGAATATGGGGGAGCCCAGTCAGGCATTACCTTACATAGAGGAGAATATGGGGGAACCCAGCCAAGTATTACTTTACATAGAGGAGAATATGGGGGAGCCCAGACAGACCTTATCCCTGGGGTGCCCCTAGTGGGCCTGCTGAGCATTGACATCTTGAAGGGCATAAGTTATCCTGAAATGCTCAACATGCAGGAGGATGTCATCTGAGAGGGTTAATTCATTGCAGAAAGTGAAGAAAGACTTGAGGTCATGATACAGTTCCCTGGAGAAAATAGGCCAGCCATGCAGGACAGCATGAGACAACCGTTGACAGAGGTCATCCCACCTGGAGAAGAGGACATCAAACTCCATGACAACCAGATCAGCATCAGGAACACCTGAGTCCAAGAGATAACCATGTGATAAGGAGTCAATGACATGGGGTTCCTTTCCAAATTTGTACACCACATCCAGACGGTACCTTTGAAGCTTGAGCATGAAGCTTTAAATTTGTGCTGAGCAAGGGCGGGCTGGGCATGGGGGGGAAGGGTGCCATCTGCCCACCAGGCCGGTACAATTAAGCTGTTTCGGGGCTGCCTATAGCTGCGATCAGCATGTGTAAATGGCACAGCCGGTGGCAGAGCAATGCATGCTCCTCGTCCCCAGCCAGTGGTTTGTTTCCACTTGTGCCTGCGCAGCTGAAGTAATCAGCAGGCGCAGGGCCTCATGAATTTGCTTCCGGATCGCACTCACCGGGGCAATTACGTTTTTATTGTTTTGTTTTTGGCTCAGCGCGTGTGACGTCATGATGTCCGCGCGCTGCCACAGAAGAACAGAGGAGGAGGAGCCACCGCCATCGCGATGAAGAGCTCAGCAGAGATCAGGTTAGGAGAGGTGAGTGGCTGCTGGAGAGAAGGGGAAGGAGCTGAGTGAGGCCATAGAGAGAAATGGTTAGAGAAGCTGGTGGCAGCCTAGTGAGACAAAAGATGGGAGCTGACCATGGAGACACACAGAGGGAAATTGGGGGTAGCTAAGACCATGGAGATAGACAGGGGGAGGAGCTGAGACCATGGAGATAGACAGGGGGAGGAGCTGAGACCATGGAGATACACTGAGGAAAGGGAGATGAGACCATGGAGATACACAGCGGGGAAGGAGCTTAGACCAGCACGCAGGGGGGTCTGAGACCATGGAACTACACAGGTGGAGGGGTTTCTGAGACCATGGAGATACACAGGTGGAGGGGTTTCTGAGACCATGGAGATACACAGGTGGAAGGGTTTCTGAGACAATGGAGATACACAGGTGGAAGGGTTTCTGAGACAATGGAGATACACAGGTGGAAGGGTTTCTGAGACAATGGAGATACACAGGGAGTGGGGTTTGCTGAGACAATGGAGATACACAGGGGGAGGGGTTTGCTGAGACCATGGAGATACACAGGGGGAGGGGTTTGCTGAGACCATGGAGATACACAGGGGGAGGGGTTTGCTGAGACCATGGTTGTGTTTAGAGCCCCTTCAGCATTTGTACCTGAAAGTGACATGGAGTGAGGGCGGAAGTGCTGTTCCATGCCCATAAAGGCCACCAAAAGAAGAAACTTGTTCGCTCGCCACAGGTTTATATTCTCCCTCTATGTCCACGTGGATGGTAGGGAATGACATTGGATAGTAACTGATGACGTCAGGGTACATCTACAGAAGGGAATCTATCCACAACCCTGAGAACATGGAGACACACAGGAAGGGGGATAGGAGAGTACATTGTGGGATGAGGTATGAGCGAGTATAGTGTTAGATGAAGGGAGCCCAGTGAGATATGGGGGACTTATGTGTATGTGTGCGAGTAAAACAAAAATATATATACTGTATATATATATATATATATATATATATATATTATTCATATGCAAATGAGATAATTGCAGCCTTCATGCTGATTAGGTCAAGTCCGTCAAGAATCAAGTAGCCGGCGCCGAGAGGCAAGTGAGCATCCGTCGCATGGCAAGCAGAGGAGTGGGGTGTAGACCCGGCACAGACGATAACAATCTAAGAGTCGCATTCAATTTGAGCCGAGCCGCGTTAAGTTAAAGCGGCCCGGACTTAATGCCGACTTCGCCTGTTTTGGAGGCGGAAAAGTATTGCGCGCGTGCACGCTTTAATCTGTATTCAATTTGAAAGTACGTGTAAACGGCACCCAGCAATACTGTAACTAGCGGAAAGTACTGTCAGTTTTTGGGAAATCAGCCTGTCACCCCCCAAATGATGCTCTGACAATGGGGTTCACTATGGTACCCCCCGATTTGGCGTGCTGAAGGTATTTGGTGTTTTTAAACGGCCTCAATAGCTGCTAAATAGCGTTTTTGTATACCTGATGCAGAATAGTATGTAGGAGTATTTTCTCCAGAAAATAACTTATCCCAGCAAATTTGGGGTACTTGAAAATGGGGGTCAGCATATTTAAAGTAGAAAAGGTGAAGTTGAAAAAATCGTGAAAAATCCACCTGCCGCAAACACCTGCAATCAAAAAAACACTTTGGGCATACTTGGGGAACCCCCCCCGAGTCAAGTTCGCTAATTTTTAAGTTTGTACCCCAACATTGTTTTTTTTTCGCCCCATTTTTCAAAGTAAATTTTTGGGGTGTCCTTAAGTTGTTTTTTTTTTACACAGATTACCTTTGGGGGACTGTCTGAAGGCTGCAGGGGGGTTCCCGCAACATTGCACCCCAAAACTCCAATTCTGCACTTTTTTCCACCTGCCATTCATAGGCGAAACTTTACCGCCTATTACATAGCATTGACTCCCCGCCTGAGCGGAAATTCTTTCAAACTGAATACGGAGTACAACCAAAACAGGCGATAATGACGTCATCGGTGGTAATTTAAAGCGGATCTGGACTTAACGCTCCAAATTGAATACAGGCCTAAAAGTCTGCCAAGGTAAGCAGAGCAGGTAATGTCCCGGCAACAAACACACACACATAATAGTTTTACATCACTCCCCCCCACAGACAAGCCGGGGGTACGTGCTTGTGTTTGCCCCCCAGCCTGAAAGTTGCCAGCCAGCCCCTGGTGCTGAGACAGTATACAGAGGTTTGTTGTGTAGAGTGGTAATCAGGGTTTTGTGGTCTGTCTCAACCAGCACTGCATTGCCATAGATGAACATGTGAAACTTTTGACAAGCCAAGATTACAGCCAACGCTAGCATAACGCTACTCAGTAAGGGTTCCAGGAGCAAAACCGATAGGTTTGTTATGCTGCAGATAGACAGCACCAAGGCCATGCCAGGAGGCATCTGCAAAGATCACAACGGGAACATGCACATCAAGAAATTGGAGCACAAAGCTGGAAGTGAGCATAGATTTGAGACAAGAAATAGCAGCAGCACGGCAGCCCAACCAACGCCAATCACCGTCATTGTGCAAAAGCCGGCAGAGCGGGGCTGTGACTCCACTGTACTGTAGCATGACAGAATTTTTGAAAGGTAGTTGGTCTTACACAAAAAGTTATGCAGACTCAACTTATCTTTGGGGGTAGTCATTTGCTGGATAGCCTGTGTCTTGGCAGGATCCGAGTTAACAACCCATGCAGTTGGGAGGTGACCAACATTTAACAACCTATGCAGTTGGGAGGTGACCAACATTTAACAACCTATGCAGTTGGGAGGTGACCAACATATGGTCAATCTGCAATGATACTTGTCAAGGTTTTACATCAAGTTGATTTCTTGGCTTCTTTGGAGGACTTTGCTGAGGCGTATGTCATGTTCTTCCATGGTGCGACCCCAAATAAGTTTTTAATCCATAATGATCTCCCAAGGATATGCCTCGAACAGATACTCCAAGCAACTTTGGAATACTTCACTGCTAGTGAATATGACATAGGGCATTCGGAGGAAGGGGTACCTGCCCACAGGTGTCATGAAAGTGGTTGATTCTTTGTCCAATGTAATCTGCCAGAATCCAAATTTGGCACTCAGAGTGGTAGATATCTTTGCATTTACCATATCAGCTATTACTTGCTCCACAGTTCTGACGTGGTGATGACCTCCAGGGTCTCAGGGTCAATGCTGAAAATGCATTTTAGAGCCGTATTCAATTTGAGCGGACCCGCGATACTTTTCCGCCTCCCGGACTTTTCGCCTACTTCGCCTGTTTTGCAGGCGGAAAAGTATCGCACGTGTGCCCGCGTAACCCCGTATTCAATTTGAAATTGCGCGAAAACGGGACCCGGCGAAACTTAAACAAGTGGAAAGTCATGTCAGATTTGGGGAAATCAGCCTGACACCGCCCAAAAGATGCTCTGACATGGGGGTTAGCTATGGTTACCCCCGATTTGGCTTGCTAAAGGTATTTGGTGCTTTTAAACGGGCTCAATAGCTGCTAAATAGCATTTTTGTATAAGTGGTGCAGAATAGTATTCAGGAGATTTTTTTTGCAGAAAATAACTTATCCCAGCAAATTTGGGGTGCTTGAAAATGGGGGCCAGCATATTTAAAAATTGGTAAAGTTGTTTAAAAATCGTGAAAAATCCACCTGCCGCAATCACCTGCAATGAAAAAAACACCTGGGGCATACTTGGGGACCCCCCTGGAGTCTAGTTCGCTAGTTTTTAACTTTGTCCCCCAACATTTTTTTTTTGCCACCAAATTGAAAGTGATTTTTTGGGATGTGCTTAAGTTTTTTTTTTGTTTTTTTTTACACAGTTTACCTTTTTGGGACTGTCTGAAGGCTGCAGGGGGGTTCCCGCAATGTTGCACCCCAAAACCCCAATTCTGCACTTTTTTCCGCCTGCTATTCATAGGCAAAACTTTTCCGCCTATTACATTGCATTGACTTTCTGCCTAGGCGAAAAGTCTTTCAAATTGAATACGGCAATACTTTTCCGCCTGGCGAAATGACTTCATCGGCTAAACTTTTTCACCGATTCAGGCTTTTCGCTCCAAATTGAATACGGCCTAAGTTGCAATGCAACGTGACTAGGATGCTCCAGCAGACAGTGCTGATTAATTTGCTATGCGATACTTGTATGTCTGTGTGCAACTGAGACTGAATCTGTATAGGAAGTGCTACAATGTAGCGACCGCAGCTTTTTTTTATTCCAAGTTCTGTTGTTCTTCAGATATAGGGCACGATTCTATTCAGCGCGATGTAAATAGCGCCGGGAGATAGTTCCTGGAGCTGTTCAATTCATCGCGATGTTAGATCGGGGAAGGCTCGTTATCGCGCCTTAAACAGGGTGTTTAGGTGCGATAACGGGCATTCCCCGACCTAACTTCCCAGCGCGAGGCTGTTTTCCAGGCGCGAAGGGCAGAAAACAGCCTCGCGCCGGGACTTTTGTCGGATGCCCTGGGGTGGCTCAGCTGCGCCAATTTAGGGGTGTCCTGCACTCTGGATTTGAACCCAAGTATGTTAGGGACCTACCTTACAGAGGTTACCTGGATATGGTGGGTAGGCCCAAAACCTTGGCCATGGTTATGCTAAAAACCTCTACTGACTGCAACATTTTATTGCATAATGTATTTATATATAATCAGTAATTTGGAGTTGTGCACCTGAGATTTGTCTGTTTCTGTGCCTGCAATAAGTCTCAACAGGTAGCACCTCCCATTATATAGATTCAGGGTGTGCAGTCCAGGAACCTTTCCTATTTGTTCCACAGATAAAAGTTTTAAACCAAACCCGTAAACATGGAGAGACTGAAAGCGGATTAATAGAGCATAAAATTGTAAATGATGTGGAACTAACATCTTAAATCTTAAGTAAAGCTTTCAGGGTATTTAATTTCATAATTTCACAGCCTTTATGTTTGCAAATTGCAGTATCACACAGTGGAGATTGTCACAGGACAGGGAAAGGAATGTGCATGCTGTACAGCAGAGTCACACCGGAGTGGCAGGTAAGATGCGTTGTGTGGGGATAACTGGCTGATGCCTAATATGTTAGGATGACTAATTCTGCTTCTTTCTTTGGCAAGAATCACTCCCTTTCTTTTGCCTGTCTCTTATATTATCCCTTTCCCTTTGATGGATGTGTCTCATTATTATTTCCAGAGATCCAGCATGGCTCATCATAAACAGTAATGGAATAATATTCCCCAACAAGTTCATAGTTCTAACCTACTGATGCCCAGGGGAGCCCCAACCTACTGAGGCCAAGAACCTCAGTGTAGTAATTCCCAGAGGAGTCCAAACCTTCTGATGTCCATAGGAACCTCAGCCTACTAACATTCAGAGAAGCCCCAACCTACTAACACCCAGAGGAACCTCAGTCTACTCTCACTCAGAGGAGTCCCAACCTACTGACACCCAGAAGAGTTCCAACCTACTGACACTCAGAAGAGTTCCAACCTACTGACACCCAGAGAAGTCCCAACCTACTGATACACAGAGAAATTCCATCCTTCTGACACCCAGAACAACTCCAACCTAGTGACTCCCAGATAAACCCCAACCTACTGACACTCAGAGGAGCCTCAACCTATTGATACACCGAGGATTCAAAACTACTAACATCTAGAGGAGTCCCAACTTACTGATGGCCAGAGGAATCTAAACTAGAGATGAGCGGGTTCCATTCTCTGAGAACCATACCCACCCGAACTTTGTGATCCGGGCTGGGATCCGAGTTCGGCTAGAGTTTTCCCACCTAACTCAGATCCCAAAATAATTCAAACGTCATCATCCCTGTGTGGGATTCTCATGGGTTTTGGATTGTATATAAGTCCCTCCCCGCAGTGAGCGGCACCATTGGCTGTCAGGGCTGTGCTTCGTCCAATACAGGGGTGTGCAGTGCTGGGCTGTGTTGTCCAATACAGGGGTGTGCAGTGCTGGGCTGTGTTGTCCAATACAGGGGTGTGCAGTGCTGGGCTGTGTTGTCCAATACAGGGGTGTGTTGGTCAGTAATACTGCAGTGTAATATATTCATAAAAAATATTGTGACACTGTACATGGAAATGCAGTGTAATATTCAACACATATTGTGACACTGTAAGTGATAGCGCAGTGTATTCATAAAAAAATATTGTGACACTAAGTGGAAACAAAGTGTAATATTCAACATGTATTGTGACACTATAAGTGTTAGCGCAGTGTATTTCTAAAACATTTGTGACACTGTAAGTGGTAGAGCAGTGTTTAATTCATAAAAAAATATTGTGACACTGTAGGTCATTGATACTGCAGTGTAATCTTTTAAATTGGTACAAATTTACAGGTGTGCTGCACCCCACTTCATTGGTGTTTGTTGATATGGAGAATGATCAGTTGAGAGGAGAGTAGAAAACAACATACTAGTACTGGAGCTGCTGCCAGTGCCACCAGTCATGACGATACTAGTCTGTCTACATCAGCTACTAAAGCCGATTGCCAAGGGCATACAGGGCTTAAAGACAGGCAGTGAACACCACTCTTTGAATAGTTCAGAACTCCTTATATATCTGCTGCTGCTGGGGAGTGGGGGAGTACACTCCACCTTACCCTCAAAAAAATACACTTACACTGGTAAAAAAGATGGGATACTCCCAGCGCAATGATATATATAAAACTGAGAAAATGGGGATATACGTATATCAAATCATTTATTAATTTATTAATTTATAAATAGTGCACAGTATTACAATTGTTACAACTTATATTAAAACAGACATCAGTAAAAGGCTTCCATTGGTTAAAACCTAATACCGGTATACAACAAAAATTGATATAATAAACAACAACATGTGGTATTGTGCAGAAAAACGCTTTGAGAGCGTATTACTTGCTGCGCTAATAGTATGAAAAGGACAGATTCATCCCAAGTGGGATATCAACAGTGCTCACTATGTAATATAATATCACTGTATGCTGTTAGATGCGTGCGCTCGCTCCCACCGTAGGCAAATCTGGCACACACCCTGCAAGGCAGGAGATCGCATGGCAAGGCATAAGCACGCCCACTATATCTTGGCATGTGATCACTTTGTGTATGCAGACACCCACCAGACGCCCACTTGCGCACGTCATCTCCAGGAAGTGTATGTAACCATCGGTACATCGGGTACCATCGGATGCGAACGCAGCGCTTGTGGTTGACTATACACTACCGCAAGCACTGCGGTCACGGCAGGCAGAAATACAACCAAGTAACGTGTACAATGACGCACCTTTGCTAATTATGCACACCCATTAAATTCCATTTTTGCGCCCAGACACGCCTGCGTTCGCATAATCACTCCCCCGTTCACAAGCACCTTCCCCTGTTACCACCCAGAAACGGCGGTATCTGACACTCAAAATAGCGTCCATTCTGTGTACTATGTGCGCACTATTCCCAATCACAGTGAGTGATGCACGCATGCGCATATTGACGCATATACATGCGCAAATTGGGCGACTATCGCCAAAAGCATGCATCCGCGGCTTAGCGAGCGGGTCTGAATCAGGCCCATAGTCCACAAAGAGTCTATGGAGATGGATCAGGGGTGATACCCGTAGGTGTATAACTCTATCCTTAATTTCTCCAATGTCCGATTTATATGTCCCAGAGTAGAAGGTACAAGGGCTTGCCTATGTGGAAGGATGGGGGAGACACATATTAGGTGTACAGCTCTACCCCAGAAAAACTTATAAAGCCAGATTTCAATATCCCAAAATCCAAAGGCTAACCTATCCTGTATTATTGTACTTGCCTTGAGGGGTGTACAATTGATGTGGGGTCTGCTGGAAGAAATGCTACCAAATCTCATCTAGGTTCCACTTCACTAGTAAAGCAATTCCCAGCCTGTACAGGGACGTTAAAAAAAACTTAGTGTCCTCCAAAATGTCACTGTACCTACTGTCCAGTTAACTACAAGTGGAATAGGACAAACGCAAGATTACATGACTGTAACAGCCCACTGGGTGGGTGTATTGCCTTCAGCACCACCAACAGCAGCATCTAAGAAACAGCATCTAAGAGGCAGGCTACTCTGTGTATCACCGGTTTCACTAAGAGGCATATTGCTGACAACCCCTTAGAAATACTCAGGGGAGTCATTGTAAAATGGTTTACCCCGCTTGGACTCTCCTCAGGATTTGTGATTTCTGACAACACCACCAATATTGTGAGAGCATTACAGCAAGGTATAGTCTAATATGTCCCCTGTTTTGCTCACACAATCAACTTGGTGGTGCAATTTTTTTTTTAAATGACAGGGCGTGCAGGAGATGTTCTCTGTGGCCCACAAAATGTCTGGACATTTTTGCCATTCAGCAGGTACATGTAGAATATTGCAGCACCTGCAAGAAATGTTGAATTTGCTGTCACAAGCTGATTCAAGAGGTAGTTACATGGTGAAATTCCAACCTTTATATGCGCCTGTGAAAGAAGGAACAGCAAAAAGCCATCCAAAGCTATGCAAAGAACTATAACATAGGAAGAGGAGGGGGAATGTACCTTACTCAAGCTCAGTGGAAAATACTTTCCGTGTTGTGCAAAGTGCTAAAACCCTTAGAAGTAGTCACCTGTGAAATTAGTTCAACACTGCCAGCTTGAGTCAGGTAACTCCCCTAATTAGACTGTTGGAAAAGCAGCTTGAGAAACTGAAGGAGGGGCTGAAACAAAGTGATTCCGCTAAGCATGTCGGACTTGTAGAGCAAGTCCTTTATTCGCTTCCCCAGGATCCAAGGGTTGTCAGGATCTTACAATCGGATCAATACATTTTGGAGACCATGCTGGATCCTAGGTTTAAGTCACTAATTGTGTCTTCCCAGTGGACACAGATCTGAAGAGATGCAAAGAGCTGTTGGTAAGGAAATTGTCAGCTCAAGCGGCACATGATGCAGCGATGGCTCCTCTTTCAGTTTCTCAAGCAAGTGCGGCTGCCTGGAAAAAAATAAACTTTCCTAAAATAAGACCCAATGGTGATGTAGATGAGTCAACACATACACATTTTGAAATCTGACAGGGTCTAAAAGAATTGCATACAATTAATGAGACCTCTACTGTGGCTCCCTCTGATATGGTCACCATTCAAAGAATGGTTGAGGACTATTTTAATGATAGCATCCAAATAGGCATGTCAGACAGTCCGTTTCACTACTGACAGGAAAAAGAGGCAATTTGGAGGCCCTTGCACAAACTTGCTTTGCTTTATTTCAGTTGCCCACCCTCCAGTGTGTACTCAGGAAGAGTTTTCAGCACAGCCAGGAACCTTATCAGTGATCGTCGGAGGAGACTACTTTCTCAAAATGTGGAAAAGATGATGTTCATCAAAATGAACTACAAATTTCATGAGGAAGACATTTACCGCCAATTACATCCAAAAATTACAGAGGCACCTGAGGCTGTAATGGTGGATTCCAGCGGGGACAAATTAATATTGTGCGAAGATGATGTACACACTGATGAGGGTGAGGAATCGGATGATGATGGTGACAACATCTTGCCTCTGTAAAGCCTGTTTGTGCACAATGAGATCATTGCCAGCAATGTCAGCTGCCCATTGGTAGCTTGTTTTGTGGGGGCCCAAACAAACCAATCACTTCAGCCACAATTGGCAGTCCCTGTCGCTGAAGTGATTGGTTTGTTAAACTGTGAATATCCTGTTTACTATATACAACATAAGGGTGGGTGGAAGGGCCCAAGGACGATTCTATCTTGTACCTATTTTCTTTGCATTATGTGCAGTTTTGGACATTGCTGCCTGACATTTTTAATTTTATAGTTTATTAAACTGCCATCCTGTCTGCCACTGCAGTGCCACTCTGTGCCATGTTGGAAGTTGAACTGCCACATGTGAGCGCCGCCCGCTGATGTCGCTTAGCCTATGTCAGGGCAGATCTCCAGGACAAGATGTCTGATCTCCTCTGAAAAACACTTTGGGAAGCTCCATATTTCTAGATGACCTCAGGTGTCTTGTTCGCTGAGAGAAGAACTGTTGAAAGTGGCAGCTGGGTAAGTGGAGCAGACACAAGTGTAGGAAGGTGGTGGCCACTGTGGTATCAGCTTCCCATGTTCTCATCCTATTGCTGAGGTGGCCACACCGATGCCCCCTCAGAGACCATGCAGATGTGTCTACACTTCCCATCACACACGTTCAGGGCTAAATGGATGTGATGATCAGTCTAAGGTTGGAGTTGACATTCATTCTTGGTGTTGGAAGTAAATTATAGCTTCCCAACGTAACAGAGGGAGAAATACTCCAGTTTCTATTGTTTCCAGCAAAAAGAGAACTTTTCAAGGTGTCCTTCCCACTTCACACAACGCAGATAGATTGATCTCCGTTCCAGCCCCCCAGAGACAATTGTCTGTACTACTCCCTTCTCTTACATAGAAAGTGGTGGGGTCAAGCAGGGCAGGTGTCGGGGGGCAATTAGATGGCGCTTTTTCAGGAGATTTTTGGGAGGAATTGTTATCAGTTTTAATGAAAAATGTGTAATTTTTAACCAGTTTGCCGCGTTTCCCTTACTGATATCTTCACTAAAGATGGAGACATTTATTTGCAGATTAGAATTTGCAGAGAATCGATGGTTGCTGCTTCATTTGTAAATCAATGCAATGTGTAATAGTAAGTAAGTGTAACGCTCAGCCTGCCGTATACCCACGTGCATACTGCACCTGCCACATACTGTAGATGTGATTGCTAGGGGGGTATATTTAATAAAGTGCGGGTATTTAAAAGTGGAGATGTTGTCCATAGAAACCAATCAGATTCTAGCTATTATCTTCTATATGGTGCTAGATAAATGTTAAGTAAAATCTGATTGGTTGCTATGGGCAACATCTCCAGTTCTAAAAACTCTCACTTTACTAACTGTACCCCATACTCTTCACCTCACACACAATATCCTGTGCAAACATTATACACTTTCTGCACTTGTAGTGCCATTAGCTATCTATATAGGTGTATAAAGTATATAGGTGTATAAACAATATTGGTATAAAAATTATATAGTTATAGAAACTATATAGGTGTATATAGCTGTATAATATTATATAGGTGTTGTGATAGGATCATTGGTAAAGTGGTCTGTGGCAGGTACATTTGTCCCAGATTCCTGTCTGCAGTGTAGCAGGCTTGAGTTTCGGCTTTTTGAAAAGCCGGTTTGGGACCTGGGGGTTGTGGGTGAGAGGAGAGGGACCCCCTAACCTAACTGTGTCACAATATGGTGGAGAACGCGGGTAACCACACACACTGAAGTTGCAGCAAGAGGAAAACTTTCCATTTAAAAATTAAAGGGACAAGCACCCAATTTGTGAGTGTGGAAATAACACTGTGTCCTTGGAGTCCCATAGAGGAGGCGTCAGCCAATGCTCAGAGAGGCAAGGTTCAGCTTCCAACCTACACCCCAGTACAAAATGGAGGACATGATTAAGGCCTTGCTCCAAGCTACAGCAGCTCAGCAGGAATCTACCAGAGCTCAGCAGGAATCTACCAGAGCTCAGCAGGAGACTAACAGACTTCAACAGGTCGCCATTGAGGAAACCCGCCAGGCCTTAGCAGAAAACAGCCAGGCCATAAGAGAGGTGGTACAGCACCTGGTCGCCCGGCCCAGAGATGTTAATACTGGTCCTCCCACCACCACTCACTCCGTACGAGCCAGTCACTTCCTCCAAAAGATGACTTCGGGCGATGATGTGGAGGCCTATCTCGCCGCATTTGAAAGAACGGCCGAAAGGGAGAGTTGGCCCCAGGAGCAGTGGGCAAGTCTGGTGGCACCTTTTTTGTCTGGGGAGCCACAAAAAGCATATTTCGACTTATGCCTGGCTGATGCCAAGGACTATAAAAAACTAAAACAGGAGATCCTAACTCGCTTGGGAGTCACCACCTTTGTTCGTGCCCAACGGGTCCACCGCTGGGAGTTCCATAGGGACAAGCCTCCACGTTCACAGATGCATGACCTCGTCCATCTGTCCTCAAAATGGCTACAGCCCGAGACGCTGACGGGACCACAGATCGTGGAAAGGGTCGTGATGGACCGGTACCTGCGATCATTACCTGTGACTCTGCGCAAGTGGGTGAGCCATGCAGACCCTAAGTCCGCGGACCAGTTGGTCGAGCTGGTGGAGAGGTATGTGGCGGCTGAGGAGCTGATGAGTATGCCCCACCGAGCCCCGATGGTGCACCGGCGAACTCCCACAGACACTGGTAAGACTGTTCCAGGGGAGAAGGGTGCTGGGCGGTGGAATGTACCTAAGACTGACGGTGTAGAACCTGGAGACAGGCCTGCCAGGCCAGGAAGGTTCTTGCCCCGTAAACGACTAGACATTAATATGACTCAGTGTTTCCGATGTGGTGGCTTCGGCCATATTGCCGCTAATTGTTCACTTACAACTGAACCTATGCAATGTGATACTGCTCATGTCTACCACAGGGGGTCTTTCTTTGCACAGACAGCCTGTACGGCTGACCGGCAGGCTGAGACTGATAAGCACATGTGTGTACTCACTGTAGATGGCAACCGAGTAGAGGCACTGTTAGACTCTGGTAGCTTGGTGACACTTATAAAAGCTGAGCTGGTGAACCCCTTGAGGCATACAGGGAAAACTGTGGGTGTGACCTGCATACATGGGGATACTCGATATTATGTTACATCGAGACACCATGTGGCTCTGCTATAGTTTCTGTGGGTTTGGTGCATGGTCTGGTGTACGATGCAATATTGGGGAGAGACTTTGCTCACTTCTGGAAGTTGTGGGAAAGCCGTTTTGTTCCAGAGGTGAACAACCCCGATCCATTTGAAAAGGTTGTCGATGTAGTGGAGGAGGGAGTTTCTTCTGAGTCAGAGTTATTCCCTTTTTCTACTATGGTTGGCGAACTAGAGAATGCGGGACGTGACGGTGGCCCGCCAACTGATGTGCCTCCCATTGAGGTGGGAAGTGTTGTTGGGCCAGGTGATCGTCTGCCTGATTTAGAGGTCAGAAGAGAGGTCTTTGCCGTTGAGCAGTTGAATGACCTTACTTTGGTAAAAGCCAGGGAGAATGTAAAAGTAGTTGATGGTAAACCCGTAGACCCTGATAGTCCTTTGTCCTATCCCCACATGGCAATGTGTCAGGATTTGTTATATCAGGTGACTAAGAAGGGGGAAGATATTGTGGAACAACTAATAGTTCCCAAAGCCTACAGAAGAACAGTGTTGGATCTGGCCCATGGTCATATAACGGCAGGCCATCTAGGGGTAGAGAAAACCACTGAGCGAATAATGCAGAGGTTTTCCTGGCCCGGGCTTCATAAAGAGGTGTCTGACTTTTGCGCATCCTGCCCTGAGTGTCAGTATCATGCTCCCAGGCCACCTTTTAAGGGTCCACTAGTTCCATTGCCTATTATAGAGGTGCCGTTTGAAAGAATAGCGATGGATTTGGTTGGACCCTTAATGAAGTCTGCCAGGGGACGCCAGTATATTCTGGTCATAATGGATTACGCTACCAGGTACCCGGAAGCGATCCCGTTGCGCAATACGTCAACCAAGACCATTGCCAGAGAGCTAGTTCATGTCTTTAGCAGGCTGGGTATAACCAAGGAGATACTAACTGACCAGGGTACACCGTTTATGTCAAAAGTCATGAAAGAGTTATGTCGTCTGTTCAAAATTGAACAGTTAAGAACTTCGGTTTATCACCCCCAAACCGATGGGCTGGTCGAGAGGTTTAACAAGACGTTAAAACACATGCTTAGGAAAGTGGTCGACAAGGATGGTAGGGATTGGGATTACTTATTGCCGTATTTATTGTTGGCCATAAGAGAAGTTCCCCAGTCCTCCACCGGGTTTTCACCCTTCGACTTGTTGTATGGGAGACACCCAAGGGGGTTACTAGACATTGCCAAAGAGACATGGGAGGGGCAGTCTAGTCCTTACAAAACCGTGATTGAGCATGTTTCTCAAATGCAGGAGAGAATTGCTGCGGTAGTGCCGATAGTGAGAGAGCACCTGGAACAGGCTCAACAGGCACAGCAGAGGGTATACAACCGCAATGCTCGGTTACGCAGCTTTGCTCCTGGGGACAGAGTGTTAGTATTGGTTCCCACTGTGGAAAATAAACTTTTGGCTAAATGGCAAGGGCCCTTTGAAATCTTAGAAAGAGTGGGTCAGGTCAATTACAAAGTTTACCAGCCGGGGAAAAGAAAGCCGGAACAGATATACCATATAAATCTGTTAAAGCCCTGGAAAGATAGAACGGTACTGTCGGCCGTCCGAGCCCCTCCAGTAAATCCAGGGCCCTTAGTTCCCGAAGTGACAGTGGCAAAAACCCTGTCGGCAATTCAACAACAAGAGGTCAAGGAGTTTCTGATCAGAAATAGGGTGCTGTTCTCTGACGTACCCGGGAAAACCTCGGTCATTAAACATGACATCATCACTGACCCAGGGGTTAAAGTTAATCTAAAGCCCTATAGATTGCCAGAAGCACAAAGAGAATCGGTGTCGAAAGAAATTAAAAATATGCTAGAGTTAGGGGTTATTGAAGAATCACATAGTGAATGGTCAAGTCCCATTGTGTTGATTCCAAAGCCCGACGGGAGTGTGCATTTCTGCAATGACTTCCGAAAGTTGAACAGTGTTTCAAAATTCGATGCCTACCCGATGCCAAGAGTGGATGAGTTGATTGAGAGACTAGGGACGGCAAGGTATTTAACCACTCTTGACCTAACCAAAGGGTATTGGCAAGTACCGTTAACCGAGAGCGCCAAACAAAAGACAGCTTTTTCAGCGCCAGAGGGCTTGTTTCAGTACAAGATGTTGCCCTTCGGGCTACATGGGGCACCTGCTACCTTCCAAAGAATGATGGACAGGATTCTAAGGCCCCATAGACGGTATGCGGCTGCTTATCTGGATGACGTGGTCATTCATAGTCCTGAATGGCAGTCTCACTTACCCAGGGTACAAGCAGTTTTGGACTCCATCTATAAGGCAGGTTTGACAGCCAACCCAAAAAAGTGTTGTCTAGGCATGGAGGAAGTAAAATATCTGGGATACACCATTGGCAGAGGCCTGATAAAGCCTCAGCTCAATAAAGTTGATGCCATACAAAACTGGCCACGGCCTCTGAATAAGAAGCAGGTGAGAGCCTTCTAGGGAATTACGGGGTACTACAGGAGGTTTATACCCAACTTTGCCGCCATGGCAGTCCCACTGACTGACCTGACCAAAGGCAAACAAAAAGTCATGGTAGAATGGAGTCCTGAGGCGGAGAAAGCTTTTCAGGAGTTGAAAGTAGCGTTGTGTTCCCAACCAGTCCTGATGACTCCTAATTTTGAAAGGGAATTCATAGTACAAACCGATGCATCAGAAGTAGGTATAGGAGCGGTCCTGTCCCAGAACAAGGAGGGTGAGGAACACCCTATTTTCTATCTAAGTAGAAAGTTGAATGTACATGAGAGAAACTATGCCACAGTGGAGAAGGAGGCGTTGGCCATAAAGTGGGCGTTAGAGGCTCTCAGGTACTACTTGGTTGGAAGAAAGTTCAAATTGATCACTGACCATGCCCCTTTGAAGTGGATGTCCGAAAATAAGGACAGTAATGCGAGAATTACGAGATGGTTCTTGGCGTCACAAACTTCTAAATTTTCAGTGGAACACAGGCCAGGAAGCCAGCTGGCCAATGCTGACGCGTTGTCACGTGTTCATTGTTTGGGGGCTTCAGTTGTTCCGCCCCACAGGTCGAAACAAAGGGGGGGATATGTGATAGGATCATTGGTAAAGTGGTCTGTGGCAGGTACATTTGTCCCAGATTCCTGTCTTATGTGTTTTAAACCCCCAGGAGAAAGTCTGCAGTGTAGCAGGCTTGAGTTTCGGCTTTTTGAAAAGCCGGTTTGGGACCTGGGGGTTGTGGGTGAGAGGAGAGGGAGGGCTCCACCCACGGCCACTCCAGGTTTTGGTTCTCTTAGCCTGGTAACAGGCTTGTTAGGGTTTCCACCTGAGAGTGGCCAATATAAGCCTAGTGTGTTGAGGGCTGATTGTCTCACCTGGGAGAGCAGACAGGGAGTTTGCTCAGAGACACTTGAAAACCTAACTGTAAGTGTTGTGCTGTGCCCTTGTTGCTGGTGAGGGCATTAGGCCCTGCCAGGTTCTGGTAGTGAGGGAACTACCTGTGAAGTTAGTGCCCCGACATGGCTAGGATTTATGTTTATGTTTTCTTTATGTTTGTTTCTGACATTGTACAATAAAGACTGGCGCCGACCAGCTTGTACTTGCATCCAGACTGGTGTGCTGCTTCCCTGCTGCTGTGTGTGTGTGTAAGGAAGGAGTCCTCTACCCAGGAGAGGGACCCCCTAACCTAACTGTGTCACAGTGTACAAATTATATAGGTGTATAAACTATATAGGTGTATAAACAATATTACTAGTGCATATATTATATAAATGTATATAGGTGTATAAACTAAACAATATTGGTGTAAAAATTATATAGGCGTAGTAACTATATAGGTGTATATAGGTGTATAATATTATATAGGTGTATAAATTATATAGGTGTATAAACTCTATAAACAATATTACTAGTGTATATATTATATAGGAGAATAAAGTATATAGGTGTATAATATTTGTACAGAGACGCCAACCGCCGGCTTCTTAGATCCGCCGCTTGCGTGCAAAGAGATACGATCGGATGAACATTGGTGGCACCATCCGTCCTATGGTTTCTCAGAACATCCATCTCAACTAAGCCATCAGGGCCAGTACAGCTGCGTACAATGGCTATTTGTGACTCGCCCCAGAATGGTCGTGACATGCCTGCGATTTACTCGCCACTCCCTCATTATCTCCCCCAAATGGGCACTGGGTCAGATTGAGAGATGGACGCAATCCCGATGTTTAGACATTTTTGCGATTATCGGTGGTCTGCGCATGCGTCTGAGTTAGACTGCGCTTGCGCTAAGCTTCATTACCGCAGGCGGTCGCATTCAGGATTTGGCCACAGTGTAACTGTCAGGTCCAATTTGTGGAAGGAAATGGACGAGTGGTTGATCACATGTAGGTACATTGCGTTTTTGGGGCGGGTCGCACTTGCGATCCCATACTGAAATAATATGGCTCAGGCGTTTCAGTTCCTGCGGATATTGTGAGTAGCAATAGCGTCTGATGCTGCGCCTTTGTTGAATTTGCGAAGCAGCCGAGGGGGGGCATCTCAATACAAATCCCGGTGACTGCGACATTTGCATGTTTTCACATAGCCACCGCGTACAAATGTGCAGCAGCTGCGGTATTAGCACTTCTAGTTGGAGACGGAACCAGCCTCCTCCAACCCACCTTAGCCTGGCACAGCAGGGAGGCTCCATTTGCCAGGTGCCCGCTGAGATTTTGTTACCAGCGGGCACCCGGCTCCCTCCCCGCAATGCCAGCCAGAGGCTGGAGATCACACCTGAGCTCCAGCTTCCGGCTCCCGCAGTGCACTATGGGAGAGACGTCATGATGTCTCTCCCATAGTTCTGAAGAGCGGCCAGCCGGACAGACGCAGGGCTTAAGGTAAGTATTTCTTTTTTTGTGTAAGCGGCTTCATATTGGGGGCATAACCCTGAGGGCACTATTACTGGGGGCATTTACTCAGGGTAACTACTACTGGGAGGATTTACTTGAGGGCACTACTACTGAGGGCATTTACTTGGGGGCACTACTACTGGGGACACTACTACTGGGGGCATTTACTCAGGGGCATTACTATTGGGGGCACTACTACAGGGGGCATTACTATTGAGACTACTACAGGGGGCACTACTACTGGGGGCATTACTACTGGGGGCATTACTTCTACAGGGGAAACCACTCCTGGTGGCACTGTATAAGGGGCACCACTACTGGGGGCACTGAATAAGGGGCACAACTACTGGGGGCACCACTACTGGGGTCACAGAATAAGGGACACTACCACTGTGGGCACTGCATAAGGGGCACTACCACTACTGGGGGCACTGCATAAGGGCCATTACCACTGTGGGCACAGCATAAGGGGCACTACCACTACTGGAGTCACTGCATAAGGAGCACTACCACTACTGTGGGCACTGAATAAGGGGCACCACTACAATGGGCATATGCATAAGGGGCACTACTGCTGTGGGCATTGTATAAGGGGCACTGCTACTGTGGGTATTATGTGTATTAGGGACACTACTACTGTTGGCATTGTGCATAAGGGGAATCAAGATTGTGCTACTGTGTGGCGTAATTTGAATTGGGAATGCTATTGTGTGACCACACCTCTTTTTTAAGACCACACCTTTTTTTCGGTGCACGCTGTCCCTGTTCTTAATAAATCACAGAGGGTGGGGTGGGGGTAAGTGCCACCACTTCTTTAGGATCACTTTAAGCACTGGGCATTAGTGTCCGTCTCTGAATTAGTCCATTTTCTGTCCATCACTCTGCATCCTAATCCACACTATGGACCTCATTCAGAGTCGGTCGTTGCGGCCACACGGTCGTACGCCACCGATGTTCGCTAAACTGCGCATGCGTAAAGTTCGCAATGCGTGTGCGCAAACTAGCCGCTACGATCTGAAATTTCTCTCTCCTTGAACACAGCCAGGTCGGTAGTTTGAGTGAGAGGATGAGGCATTTGTGGGTGGTAACCTGGGAAGGTGCTTGAAAACGGGGGAGTAGAGATCCGAACGCAGGCGTGCCTAATTATGCGAACGGCGTTTTATGGGAGTGCATAATTAACAAAGTAGTGACATGGCACACGTGACATGGGTGGTTTGTACACTGACCTGATCGTAGTGCTTAAGAGAGGGTATGGTCAACCTTAAGCTCTACGACCAGTTCCGATGGTTCCCGATGGTCTCGATTAATCCTTATATGCCCGGAGATGACGTATAATGCGTACGAGAAGGGGTCGTATTTTTTTTGTCTTACGGCCGCTTGTTCCCCTTGGTCGGCCAGCTGCCGATCCGATCTTAGGGACGCAACATGTGAGTGCATCATTTGCATATGCGGCCCCTTTTCCCATACGATCGTGCGGCCGCAACGACCGACTCTGAATGAGGTCCTATGACCTCCGCCGCAAGACTATTGTGGCACATGCACAGTACGACTGATACACAGGCAGACTGAAAACATCGCCACCTTGTGACCGAAATCGACACTGCACCCACCTCTGAATCAGGCACCATATGTTTTGGTATTTATCATTAGCATTATAAGTTTCCTAGGTGTAGAGCAGAGATAAACAGGAAACTCATTGTTTGCCGCATCTGAAAGGGATTCAGTAACTGCACATTGGGCGTCATTCAGAGATGATCGCCCGATTGCGTACTGTGCATGCATACGTATGCGCGATCTAGCCATTGTGATTGGGACTGCAATCACAATGACTATGCAGACCCATTGCAGAGTGATTGACAGGAAGCACCGTTTGTGGGTGGTAACGGGGGGTGGTTCGGCGAACACGGGCGTGCCAGTGCGCTTGAATGCAGTTGAAGGGGCATGCATATATTATCCACTGCAATGCCTTACGCAGCCTGAGGCCTGATAGCATGCAATGAAGTTAGCAATTTCTGACTAAGATCTGGGCTTGTGTAAGTGTGCGTGAGGCTGCGATGGTTCTCGATTGTACCGATGGTTTTGCAGTCATGCTAAACATTACAGATGTGTGTAAGGTAAAGTGGGCGTCCTTGTCTAGTGCAGCAGCGACAATCGCTATAGATTAGCATACTATCGCCGTTGAACTGCGTGCATAATCACTATTGCATTCACAGTTGTGTTCTCTAGTGAATCAGACCCATAGGCTTCACCTTCATATGCACACGTTGGCCCATCAAAGTGCGTTGGTAAAAAAATAACAGTTCTGCCATATGCATCATTAAAATGTGTCCTTATTTTTTTTTTTAGGGTAACCCTAATATGCATATATGGCTGGAATGGAGACTGAGTGAGTACTCAGGTATAGAGTGAGAGAATACTCAGGTATAGAGTGAGAGAGCACTCAGGTATAGAGTGAGAGAGTACTCAGGTATAGAGTGAGAGATTACTGAGGTATAGAGTGAGAGAGTACTCAGGTATAGAGTGAGAGAGTACTCAGGTATAGCTGTGAAAGAGTACTCAGGTATAGAGTAGGGGTGTGCACCGGACACTTTTCGTGTTTTGTGTTTTGGTTTTGGATCTGGATCTTTCTTCGTGTTTTGGATCTGGATTGGTTTTGCCAAAACCACCCTTCCGTGTTTTGGGTTCTGGGTTTTGTGTTTTGGATCTGGATTTTTTCTTAAAAAATAAAAAAAAAACGCTAAAATCACATAAATGGGCCTTTTTTTGTTCCTACGCTATTAATAACCCCAATAACATTAATTTCCACTCTATTCTGAACACCTCACACCTCACAATATTGTTTTTAGGCCAAAAGGTTGTACCGAGGAAGCTGGATGACTATGCTAAGCGACACAAGGGGGCGGCACAAACACGTGGCCCATCTAGGAGTGGCACTGCAGTGGCAGACAGGAAGCCAATCAGCGTTATGGTGCCCATTTGCATGTAGCACGAACCCGGGAGATCCGTGCTACATGCATCTGTGTGATTGGCACAGAGCAATGACAGGTCCGTGAGACCCGTCTGTGCTGCTGTGGTAAAAAAAAAAAAAAAAAACCTGTGTAAAAAAAGAAAAAAATGGCGTGCACCCCCCCAAAAAAGAGCAACCAGCCCCGGGCATTAGTAACCCAGTGCTGGGTGTGCTTAAATACAGGGGACAAATGACGTAGGGGTCCCCTGTACTTAAGCACAACCAGCACCGGGCTAGTCAGAACCAGCGCTGGTTGCCAAAATACGGGGGACAAACGACGTAGGGGTCCCCTGTATTCTGCGCAACCAGCTCTGGGCTCTGATCCGGTCCTGGTTCTGGAAATATAGGGGACAAAAAATGAGTAGGGTTCCCCTGTATGTTCCAGAACCAGCACTGGACTTTTTCTAGCGGGGGGCTGATGCCACAGCCAGGGGAGCCCTTTCACCGGGCCCCCCAGCCGCAGCATCAACCCTGACCGCTAGTCAGCCCAGGCCGGGGATCCCTGGAGAGCTGGGGACCCCCCCAATAAAGGGGTCACCCTCTCCAGGGCACCCCAGGCCCAGGCTGATAGCCCGGGGCTATCCCCGCCACCCCTGGTGGCGGTGGGTGGCGGGTTGATTGTGTGGTGTGGTGTAAATAAAGAATATCAAACATTGTCTTTACAAGTAGAACTGCAAGTCCCAGCTAGCCTGCCCCGCATGCTGGTACTTGGAGAACCACAAGTACCAGCATGCAGGGCATTAAGGGCCCACTAGTACCTGTAGTTCACCTGTAAAAAAAATGTTTAAAAAAACACAGGACACACACACCGTGACAGTATAAGTTTATTAAACATACATACACACACACACATGTACACATACTCACCTATGTAACCTGTAGCATCGGTCCACTTGTCCGGTAAAGTATCCCTAGGGGACCTGTGAAAAAAAACATACTCACCATCTCCTATGCGAGGTTCTGTCCTCTTCGTTCCAAAGTAGGCATCCCCGGACTTGGCAAAAAAAAAAAACGAAAACGCGATCCACGAACTTAGTACCGTTCTATAGAACGGTACTTCCCGAATGAGAGCTTAGCGGCGGGGTATCACCATGGAAACCCCGCTGCTAAGCGTTCATTGGCTGAGAGAGGTCATCTCCCGTCTCTCAGCCAATGAACGGCTCCCTCCATTGTAGTCAATGGTGGGAACCGCAGGGTAAACTTTAATAACCTTGCGGCTCCCAGCATTGACTACAATGGAGGGAGCCGTTCATTGGCTGAGAGAGACGGGAGATGGCCTCTCTCAGCCAATGAACGCTTAGCAGCGGGGTTTCCATGGTGATACCCCGCCGCTAAGCTCTCATTCGGGAAGTACCGTTCTATAGAACGGTACTAAGTTCGTGGATCGCGTTTTCGTTTTTTTTTTTTTGCCAAGTCCGGGGATGCCTACTTTGGAACGAAGAGGACAGAACCTCGCATAGGAGATGGTGAGTATGTTTTTTTTCACAGGTCCCCTATGGATACTTTACCGGACAAGTGGACCGATGCTACAGGGTTACATAGGTGAGTATGTGTACATGTGTGTGTGTGTGTGTGTGTGTGTATGTATGTTTAATAAACTTATACTGTCACGGTGTGTGTGTCCTGTGTTTTTTTTAAACATTTTTTTACAGGTGAACTACAGGTACTAGTGGGCCCTTAATGCCCTGCATGCTGGTACTTGTGGTTCTCCAAGTACCAGCATGCGGGGCAGGCTTGCTGGGACTTGCAGTTCTACTTGTAAAGACAATGTTTGATATTCTTTATTTACACCACACCACACAATCAACCCGCCACCCACCGCCACCAGGGGTGGCGGGGATAGCCCCGGGCTATCAGCCTGGGCCTGGGGTGCCCTGGAGAGGGTGACCCCTTTATTGGGGGGGTCCCCAGCTCTCCAGGGATCCCCGGCCTGGGCTGACTAGCGGTCAGGGCTGATGCTGCGGCTGGGGGGCCCGGTGAAAGGGCTCCCCTGGCTGTGGCATCAGCCCCCCGCTAGAAAAAGTCCAGTGCTGGTTCTGGAACATACAGGGGAACCCTACTCATTTTTTTCCCCTGTATTTCCAGAACCAGGACCGGATCAGAGCCCAGAGCTGGTTGCGCAGAATACGGGGGACCCCTACGTCGTTTGTCCCCCGTATTTTGGCAACCAGCTCTGGTTCTGACTAGCCCGGTGCTGGTTGTGTTTAAGTACAGGGGACCCCTATGTCGTTTGTCCCCTGTATTTAAGCACACCCAACACTGGGTCACTAATGCCCGGGGCTGGTTGCTCTTTTTTTGGGGGGGGGGGCACGCCATTTTTTTCTCTTTTTACACAGGTTTTTTTTTTTTTATTTACCACAGCAGCACAGACGGGTCTCACGGACCCGTTAGTGCTCTGTGTCAATGACACAGATGCAAGTAGCACGGATCTCCTGGTCCGTGCGTGCATCTGTGTCATTGAAATACACAGCAGCACAGACGGGTCTCACTGACCCATCTGTGCTCTGTGTCACTGTCAATCACACAGATGCATGTAGCACGGATCTCACGAGTCCGTGCTACATGCAAATGAGCACCATAATGCTGATTGGCTGAGAGCCGTGACAGACGGCTCTGTCAGCCAATCAGCACTTTGCCCATTAAAGGCAAAGGCATTTTTTTTTAAATGGCCGCTCGAGGCAAAACCTCGAGATCCGACAGCAGATCTCGAGGTTTTGCCTCGGGAGAGGGATCCGGGGCAGACAGGGAGATCCGAGCTTGGGCTCGGATCGCCCCGGATCCCCGAAGTTCGGGTGGGTTCGGTTCTCAGGGAACCGAACCCGCTCATCCCTAGTATAGAGTGAAAGAGTACTCAGATATAGAGTGAGAGAATACTCAGGTGTAGAGTGAGAGAGTACTCAGGTGTACAGTGAGAGAATACTCAGGTATAGCTGTGAAAGAGTACTCAGGTATAGAGTGAAAGAGTACTCAGATATAGAGTGAGAGAATACTTAGGTGTAGAGTGAGAGAGTACTCAGGTGTAGAGTGAGAGAATACTCAGGTATAGAGTGAGAGAGTACTCAGGTGTAGAGTGAGAGAATACTCAGGTATAGAGTGAGAGAGTACTCAGGTATAGAGTGAGAGAGTACTCAGGTATAGCTGTGAAAGAGTACTCAGGTATAGAGTGAAAGAGTACTCAGATATAGAGTGAGAGAATACTCAGGTGTAGAGTGAGAGAGTACTCAGGTGTAGAGTGAGAGAGTACTCAGGTATAGCTGTGAAAGAGTACTCAGGTATAGAGTGAAAGAGTACTCAGATATAGAGTGAGAGAATACTTAGGTGTAGAGTGAGAGAGTACTCAGGTGTAGAGTGAGAGAATACTCAGGTATAGAGTGAGAGAGTACTCAGGTGTAGAGTGAGAGAATACTCAGGTGTAGAGTGAGAGAGTACTCAGGTATAGAGTGAGAGAATACTCAGGTGTAGAGTGAGAGAGTACTCAGGTGTAGAGTGAGAGAGTACTCAGGTATAGAGTGAGAGAGTACTCAGGTGTAGAGTGAGAGAGTACTCAGGTGTAGAGTGAGAGAGTACTCAGGTGTAGAGTGAGAGAGTACTCAGGTATAGAGTGAGAGAGTACTCAGGTGTAAAGTGAGAGAGTACTCAGGTGTAGAGTGAGAGAGTACTCAGGTATAGAGTGAGAGAGTACTCAGGTGTAGAGTGAGAGAGTACTCAGGTGTAGAGTGAGAGAGTACTCAGATATAGAGTGAGAGAGTACTCAGGTATAGAGTGAGAGAGTACTCAGGTGTAAAGTGAGAGAGTACTCAGGTGTAGAGTGAGAGAGTACTCAGGTGTAGAGTGAGAGAGTACTCAGGTGTAGAGTGAGAGAGTACTCAGGTATAGAGTGAGAGAGTACTCAGATATAGAGTGAGAGAGTACTCAGGTATAGAGTGAGAGAGTACTCAGGTGTAGAGTGAGAGAATACTCAGGTGTAGAGTGAGAGAGTACTCAGGTGTAGAGTGAGAGAATACTCAGGTGTAGAGTGAGAGAGTACTCAGATATAGAGTGAGAGAGTACTCAGGTGTAGAGTGAGAGAGTACTCAGGTGTAGAGTGAGAGAATACTCAGGTGTAGAGAGAGTACTCAGGTATAGAGTGAGAGAGTACTCAGATATAGAGTGAGAGAGTACTCAGATATAGAGTGAGAGAGTACTCAGGTATAGAGTGAGAGAGTACTCAGGTATAGAGTGAGAGAGTACTCAGGTGTAGAGTGAGAGAGTACTCAGGTGTAGAGTGAGAGAATACTCAGGTGTAGAGTGAGAGAGTACTCAGATATAGAGTGAGAGAGTACTCAGGTATAGAGTGAGAGAGTACTCAGGTGTAGAGTGAGAGAGTACTCAGGTGTAGAGTGAGAGAATACTCAGGTGTAGAGTGAGAGAGTACTCAGGTATAGAGTGGGAGAGTACTCAGATATAGAGTGAGAGAGTACTCTGATATAGAGTGAGAGAGTACTCAGGTATAGAGTGAGAGAGTACTCAGGTGTAGATGTGATTTGCACATTTTGAGTGTGATTTGGATGAATTGTGACAAATACAATTTATGGTGTTTCCTCATTTAGAACTGGACATACATCAATTTTTGTGGCCTTAATATGCACATTTCCATACTGTGCATGGGCACCAAAGTGCATCCATATCTGCATATTTTAGACATAACCCTGGAGAGGTAGAATGAGGGTGAGTAAGCAGAAGTTACAGTATGTACAGTAAGGGGATATGCATTAAAATGTAGCATGCCTCCTTGAGATGCAACCTAATGAGACTTATACACATTTTGTGTTTCTGCAACCTTGCTTCCACAATGCAATCCTGTATTTCTGTATACTTGCTACTAGTGTACAATCCTAAATACCTGCAATTCCTGCGTCCTTTCTACCACTGTGGAATTCTGTGTTCCTGCAATTCTGCTATCAGTTACTGTTCAATCCTGTGTTCTTGCAACTTTACTACCACTGTGCAATCTTGTTTACCTGCAAAATAATCACTGTGTAATCCTGTGTTCCTGTAATCTTGCTACCAGTATGCAATCCTGAGTTACTGTGTCTTTGGACATGTAGCTTGCCCCCTGGAGATGCAACCTAATAAGGCAGACACATTTTGTGCTTCTGCAACCTTGTTACCACAATGCAATCCTGTATTTCTGTGTCCTTGCTTTCAGTGTATGATCCTGAGTTACTGTGTCTTTGTTATCACTGTAAAATCCTGAGTTCCTGCAGATTTTCTATGAATGCACAATTCTGTATACCTACAACCATTCTACCCCTGCTTATTCCAGAGTTCCAGAAGCCTTTCTATGTGTGCAATCCTGTGTCCCTACATGATTGTTACCACTGTGCAATCCTGTGCTTCCACAACCTCGCTATCATTGTGCAATCCTAAATTCTTGCCACTATGCTGCCAATATTCAATCCCAAATTTTTGTGTTCTTACTATTACTGTGTAATGCTGTGTTTCTGCAAGTTTACTATTAGTGTGCAATCTTGAGTTCTCATTGTGCTAAAAGTGAGCAATTGCTACCAGTGGCCTGATTCAGAGCCGAATGCTATTTGCGCTCGCTCGTTCAGAAAAAGGGTCCGACTATTTAAATTGAGCGCTCGCTCTTTGCGGTCTGTTGACGCCTCTATGTCTGAGCGAGCGAACGAAACATGTGCTCGCTATTTTGTAAAGACGCCCCCTGGCCGCTCGCATCCTACATCATCTCTGCTATTTATTAGATTAATCGAGTACATCGAAAGGCGTCTGAACTGCTCGCAGTGCTTGTGGTTGGATTTTCCTACCGCAATCATGCGAACAGTTCAGGCTAAGAAACAACCAAGTGACGTGATCGATGACGCTGCTTTGTTAATTATGCACACCCTTAAAACGCCCGTTTTGACCGTTAGGCACGCCTGCGTTCGGATCACCACTCCCCGTTTTCAAGCACCTTCCCCTGTTACCACCCGCAAACGCCTCATCCTGTCACTCAAATTAGCAGGCACTCGCTATTTTGTGAGCGCTCAATTTCCGACCGCAATGACTGGTTGGCACATGCGCATTACGACCCATACGCATGCGTAGTTGTGCGAGCATCGCTCGGAGCGAACGAGCGGCCGCTTACGTGCGGCTCTGAATCAGGCCCAGAGTGTTATCCTATATTGCTGCAAAAATTGCTACCAATGTGTTGTCAATTCTGCCACTATCATACTAATCTGACATAATATCTCTGAATAATGACTCCCAAATCATAATAAAATCTTGTATAGTCGCAAGTATAAGAAAAAACTTGACATTTTCAAAGCACTCTGACTACCCTCATGATTTTTGGACACACCCAGAAAATAAGTAAGCGTTAGCAACTATTACCTCTGTGTCAGGGCTCAGTTTGACATTCAGTCAAATCTTTCAGAGTAAGTTACTATACTACTATTTGCCACTTGCAAATGACGTGACCGCGCCAGGCTGTGCATTACCTGACATGGCTGCAGACAATACTATCAGTCAGATAATCTTCCAGCAGCCACCAATGGCAGAGGGACCTTCCGGTTCCCTCTGCGTTCCTGCACCCTCCCTCAGTGTCTGCCATGCTGCTGGTCACTGCTGAACAGCCCCAGTTCATACCTTGCGGCTGTTGAGACAAGCAGACGCCGGGGAATTGCAAAGTTGTGATGTCACAAAGATAGATATTCTGATCTATCACTTGTTGATACAGTATTTTGAAGAAAAGAAAATCAATATTAATGTTATGCGTTCCCAAAAATAAATAAAAAAAATAATAAAATTGTTTTGGATCAATTTTCTTGACTTAGGCCCTCATTCAGAGCCGTACGCTCTGAGCAGAGCGCACGCTCTGAATGAGGGCCGCCCTCCATGAAAATGGAGCGTCCTCCTGGACGCTCGTATAGCTGTGGGTCACCACCCACAGCCTATACGAGCGTGCATTTTGATGGCCGCGATGGTCGTGACCATCGCGACCATCGAAACTGCGAGCCGGAGCCTGCGGTTGAGGTTTTCAACCGCAAGCTCCGGAGTGATTTTGGCTCTATCAGAGCCAAAATCACTCCCACTGACATCACTAGTGATGTCAGTGGGCTGGCTTCTGACGTGAGGCGTTCCCGTGGGAACGCCCCCGTCAGGGAGGCACGCCCCCGGCACGCCCACCAAAGGGGGCGTGCTGTCAATTAACATCGACAGCACGCCCCCTTTGATCAGACACAACGAGCGAAGGACTTTCCTTCGCTCGTCGCGTCTGGCGCATGCGCACGACGGAGCTCCCTCCGTCGTGCGCATGCTCAGTGCATAACATCGACCCACTTGCGAGCGGACAGCCGCTCGCGAGTGGGTCTGAATCAGGCCCTTAATTCAAATAGAAAAAAAAAACTTCACAATTGCTGAGCGGTTTTTGGAAAATATATTAGCCAGTTACGTGGTTAAACGAAAGCTGCATACCCACACAACGATTTTGTTACCAACGATTTTATGAACGATTTTCTGTCAGATTATCTGTCAGATTTTTTAAAGTGTAATGAACGATTTTTTTGAACTACAAACGATTTTTGCATATTCCCTTAATGAAAATCGGTGAGTTGACAAGTCTGACTGAACTACAAACGTGAAAGCGCATGAACGATTATCATTCATCGTTTGACTCAGAAAGTGAACGATTATTTCAAACGATTATCGTTAAACGATATCGTTTAACAATAATAGTTCAAAAAATCGTTGTGTGTGTATGCAGCTTAAGTGTTAATAACCCACCATAGTGTAGTTTTAGCTACAAATAGATACTTACATTAGTAGAAGCACTGACAAAGACAGAGCCCAATTCTGACCCTTGTGGCGTTTCTTATATGTGTTTATGGACAACCTAGAGTATTCTTTCTGTCTATGTGTGTACTATTGTATCCCATTGTTGTGCTATCATCATTGCTTATTTATACGGCCCCATGGATTCTGTAGCTCCAGTGCTTGAGATGTCAGCTACAACTGTGAGATTAAAGTCATCGAGAAGTAATTGTTTTCAGTCTGTATCATATAGAAGAAATCATACAGGACAGCAGACAAGAGAGAGAGGGGACTCATTTTCTCTGGGAATAAGGTCTGAGATTCACAAGTTCTAAGTAATCAACAGCAGGAGGAGTAAAGACAAACACCCCAGTAAATGGCACCACCGCCTGCTACAGGTCCCGGAGACAGAGATTGGATGTTTTCCTACAAATAGCAAAATATTCATTTCACAAATCATTTTCAGAATATTCGCTGGTAAACAGAATGTACTGCAGACAATTGGTGGCAGAATTAGAGGCTTCCTCTGCTCGTTCCATTTACCAACACCTAGAGGGAAAGGGGGAAAGAGAGAGAGATACAGAGAGAGGGATGGGAGAGAGATGGTGTGGAGACGAATGAAAGAGAGAGGAAGGAGGGAGAGAGAGAGACAGAGATGTGAGAGAAGGAGAGAGATGGGGAGAGAGAAGAGAGTAAGTGAGAGAGAGGAGGCAGAGAGTTGAGAGAGAGTGGGATGGGAGAAAGCTCGTAGGGAGAGAGGAAACAGAGAGAGGGATGGGAGAGAGATCCTAGGAAGAGAGGAGAGAGTACAGAGAGAAGGATAGAGATGAGAGAGGAATGTGGAGAGATCATAGCGAGAGAGGAGAGAGAGTGAGAGTGTAGAAAGAGGTTACAGATGAGAGAGGGATGGGGAGAGGAAAGAAAGAAAGAAAGAAAGAAAGAAAGAAAGAAAGAAAGAAAGAAAGAAAGAAAGAAAGAAAGAAAGAAAGAAAGAAAGAAAGAAAGAAAGCAGAGAGCTGGGAGAGAGGGAAATAGAGTGAGTCAGAGGAAGAGATAGAAAGTGAGCAGGGAGTGAGAGGGAGATACATACTGTAGGAAGGAGAGAGAGATAGACAAAAAGAAAGATGGAGAGAGAGAAGTGACAGGGAGAGAAAAAACAGATATTAGATAGATATGAGATAGACAGATAGATAGATAGATAGATAGATAGATAGATAGATATGAGATAGATAGATAGATATGAGCTATATAGATAGATATGAGAGAGATAGATAGATATGAGATAGATAGATAGATATGAGATAGATAGATAGATAGATAGATAGATAGATAGATAGATAGATAGATATGAGATAGATAGATATGAGATAGATATGAGATAGATAGATAGATATGAGATAGATAGATAGATAGATAGATATGAGATAGATAGATAGATATGGGATAGATAGATAGATAAATAGATAGATAGATATGAGATAAATAGATAGATAGATATGAGATAGATAGATAGATAGATAGATATGAGATAGATAGATAGATATGAGATAGATAGATATGAGATAGATATGAGATAAATAGATAGATAGATAGATAGATATGAGATAGATAGATAGATAGATAGATAGGAGATAGATATATAGATAGATAGATAGATAGATACGAGATAGATATAGAGATAGATAGATATGAGATAGATAGATAGATATAAGATAGATAGATAGATATGAGATAGATAGATAGATATTAGATAGATAGATAGATAGATAGATAGATAGATAGATAGATATGAGATAGATAGATATGAGATAGATAGATAGATATGAGATAGATAGATATGAGATAGACAGATAGACAGATAGATAGATAGATAGATAGATAGATATGAGATAGATAAATAGATATATATGAGATAGATAGATAGATAGATAGATATGAGATAGATAGATAGATAGATAGATATGAGATAGATAGATATTAGATAGATAGATAGATAGATAGATAGATAGATAGATAGATATGAGATAGATAGATAGATATGAGATAGATAAATAGATAGATAGATATGAGATAGATAGATATGAGATAGATAGAAGATAGATCGATATGAGATAGATAGATAGATATGAGATAGATAGATAGATAGATAGATAGATATGAGATAGATAGAAGATAGATAGATATATAGAAATTAGATAGATAGATAGATAGATAGATAGGAGATAGATAGATAGATAGATAGATATGCGATAGATAGATATGAGATAGATATGAGATAGATATGAGATAGATAGATAGATAGATATGAGATAGATATGAGATAGATAGATAGATAGATAGATATGAGATAGAAAGCTAGATATGACATATATGTGAGATAGATATGAGATAGATAGATAGATAGATAGATAGATAGATAGATATGAGAAAGATAGATATGTGGTAGATAGATAGATAGATACATATGAGATAGATAGATAGATATGAGATAGATAGATAGATAGATAGATATGAGATAGATAGATAGATAGATAGATATGAGATAGATAGATATGAGAGATAGATAGATAGATAGATAGTCATAACTGGTAATTACTATCGTTAGACTTGGGATAGGAAACCAATATTTACTCGGTCATTGTGACATATATATATATATATATATAAATATATAACATACATGGGACACACGCACAACATGGGACAACTTATTGAATACCACATATAATGATTTCCATCCTTTATGGTCCTGTTCCTGGTCCTCTCCTGTGCAGCTGTCAGACGCCGCCTGTTATTACATGAAATTATACCGTACACAGAGCGACGGTTCAAGTGAATGAGAGAAAGGTCAATTGAGACGTTAGTGCTGCTAAGATGAAGTGTCTGCGCCTCATTTGTTCTCCAGGTTTATGCGGAGACCCTGTCCGGTATAATCTGCGCAACGCTTTCTTCCCACTCACAGCAGACAGCGAACGCGCCCTTTTACCTCACATTTCTCTCTGGGATTCAGATTTTTTCATTTGCAGAACTAACAAGATTTGTGCGCAAGGAAACCGGAGTGAATAAATATTGACTTTTTCACTTTGTGGAAAAATCTTCTTTAGCCTCACGGTCAGGCAGCGAGAAATGGATTCCGCTCTGCGGGCAGGAGGGGGGTTCATTCCTGGTGAGGTTCCCTGACCATTGTTAGACCTTCAGGGTGAGGGTCAGGGCAGTAATTAGCCAGCAGTGCAGCAATAATTGTGCCACCAGGATATTCATTGTGCTACTGGCATCTCAGGATGGCGGAAACAGGTTTCAATCAGCAAAAATGTCTTATTCCATGACGTTTGCAGTCACATACCTCCGAATCTTTTAGGATGGGGAACCAGGCTAAGATCAGAACAGGGCATGGTCATACATCACAGGGCTGTGGTCATTCATCATAGGGGTGTGGTCATGCATCACAGGGGTGTGGTCATACATCACAGGGATGTGGTCATGCATCACAGGGGTGTGGTCATTCATCACAGGGGTGTGGTCATACATCACAGGGGTGTGGTCATACATCACAGGGGTGTGGTCATGCATCACAGGGGTGTGGTCATACATCACAGGGGTGTGGTCATTCATCACAGGGGTGTGGTCATTCATCACAGGGGTGTGGTCATGCATCACAGGGGTGTGGTCATGCATCACAGGGGTGTGGTCAAATATCACAGTGGAGTTACAGCACTTTCAGTGTGATGGTCCATCCCCGATATGGTTCCCCTGACGTAAATGCAGCCTTCGAATGGTGCACACACATGGCAGACGCCTGGCACCCATTCACCTCTGTTTTGCTATGCAGAGCAGCACTAAACAGAATATAACTCCCGACCTTCCCAGCCTGCATGGGACAAAGGGCCTTATTCCGGTTGGATCGCATGGCTGCGTTCGCACGCACCCACTAGCTGTGAAAATATGCTAATGAATGTAATTGCACGGCAACCGTAGCACTATACCCAGATGCCCATCACTGTGTAAAGCCGCCCACTTCCCATTACATACATCCTCAAATCAGCGAAAACATCGATAACATTGAGTAACATCGGAACCATTTGCACAGTTGTGGTTGACCTGACCCTGACTCACAATCTGGTAAACTTCCTGTCGCCATCTAGACCGCTGCCAGCGTATGCTATCGCAGGGGCATAATTATGCACGCCTCTGTAACGGCACTCCTGCATTCCTTCGACCACCCCCCCTCTCCACCCACAAACAGTCACTTCATCGGCGAACGCAGCCGTGCGATCCAACCTGAATAAGGCCCAAAGCTCCTGGCTGATTGGGACTAGAGAAGTGCGGTTCTGTTCTCCAGAATTCCTAATCCTCCCGAACAGATCTGAGCTGCAATTCTGATCTCCTGAGTTCTGATCTTCCCACGGTTCGGAAATTCAGATTTTAAATCTGAATTTTGGGTTTTGGATTGCAAAAATTACATGATTTTAGCTGTTTTTAAAAACGTTTGGTCATTTTTTTTTTATTTAAAAACCCAGATCCAAAACCAAAATCAAAACACGAAATTGAATCCAGATTCAAAACCAAAACACGGGGGTCAGTGCACATTTCTAATTGGTGCTGAGGGACAAAGCCCTTAAATTAGGACTGTTCCACCTAAATCGGAACAGCTGGGAGGTATACAGTCCCCCAGGCCTGTACTATATATAAATGTATGTATGCTGTAGGACATACATGCCTATCCTCCCGGAATTCGCGGGAGGCTCCCTATTTTTGGGTAACCCCCCACACCCCCGGAAGGGTAGGCACTTCTCCCGCTTGAAGAATGGGGAGAATTTCCGCCGTGATCTATGGTTCCCGTGTAGGGGCGGGGCTTAATTCCTCCTGAATCACGTCATTTAACCCCGCCCCAATCTAATTTTGCACCAATCGTGACAATTTACAAGAAATTGGGCGGGGCTTAATGGCACAAACCATCAGGCCCCGCCCCCGTCGCAACCCACCTGATTTTCCTCTTTACACATCAGATTCTGGGGCATATTTATTTCAAGATATTTCCCATTTTCCGGGGGGTACCCACAATATTAAGGATCCCCGAAATGTAAGAAGGAGAGATCACAGCAGATACTGTAGTTTCAATATCTGCTGCTGTCCTCCTATTTCTGTATATGGGGGCTGCTGGATTCACTACTGGATTTATATGTGTTTGGTCATCTGAACCTGGCCGGGAACCTAAAATGCCTGACAGGCCTCTCTCCAGCTGTTTAGAAACTTCAAGTCCCAGCATGCCCTGCCACAGTTTTTGCATTCCCTAATAGCAAGCTTGTGGCAGGGCATGCTGGGACTTGTAGTTTCACAACAGCTGGAGAGCCACAGGTTGGCCAGGCCTGCTCTATACAATGTGATGGATGTCATCTCCTCTCATGACATAATAATTGTGTCTATGGGGTTTGTGGCCTTTACAAGGGATCTGCATCTCTGCCCTGCTGCCCCAGTCACTGCATAGAAAGCGGAATGATGTTTGTTTGTCCACAAGCTTCTTCCGCCATCTCTGTAACACGGTTTGGACAACCCCGTTATTCTGCAGCGAATGTCAGGCAGGATTTGAATGCAATAAGGGGCATTCTCGGAAATGTAATCTTTGTAATTAGCTGCTCATCATCAAAATATATTAAATTGAAGTTTATATTCAGCTACTTGATTTGCGCAGTGGGTTATTGTGAAGGTGCATTGGCCTATCGTTATCGCCTCCTGATAAATCCCCTTTTCCTGCCTAGCACAGACCGGCGTGGAGGTCTCCTGTGTACTTATATATTCTCAGTATTATAATCCTCAGCAACTGGGCCGGGAAGTTTCTCTTCATTGTAGTAAAGTCCAATTCCCAGCGATCCGAGAAATCCATAACATTTGCATTAACCCTCTGCTGCCGTCTGATATTATTTAGGGCACTGTACAAATTGTTCTGCGAATGCCTCTGCGTCATTGCTGTACAGTCACCGCCCTTAACCACTGAGCCACCTCTGCTCTCCATATTCCCGGGGACACGGCTGAAAGGCTGGAAATATACAGGCTGAAGAGGCGGATTATGGCTCTGTCACTCTGCTAGACGCTCTGATACTGATCACCCCGCGCAATAGCTGCACAGCACAATCCATTATCCCCGCTCTGTTATGCAAAGCACCAAGCATAACGGATAAGGGGGTCATCACTGGGGTCCCAGGGTGCACAGTGAATGCGTCTTATTACGGCTCTGAGATTCTTCAGTGTTGTGTGTAACTTTATAAGTCAGAAGCCCCTGACGTCTGAGATATTTCAGATCTAGGCAGGAGCTGACCTAGTTCTCCATTAATTCCTTATCGCTCAGCGGTGACAGTCTGACAATAAAATAAATGTAATAGAAAGATATAATCCCCATACAAATCTGCCTTTGGGGACCCTCACACATGAGACTGTCAAGGATATATTTGTTGAAATACAAGTGTTGTGTCTGCCCAGCTGTAACATGTAACCCCCCCCCCCCTTGAATATTAACAGCTACAGTATAACTGTATTACTTACATGAAAAACTCTAGGAAGGTGGAATAGAAAGTATAGTCTCCTGCAGTAATACAGTGTGTGGCTTGGGAAGCTGAGTAATAGTGACGTACAATGAAAGTACATGTGAGCACTCTTGGATTACATTGGGGCTTATTTACTTGAATTAATGTTTCTCTAGGCCTGCTTGTCATTGTTGGGTGCCACAGCACTAACACTGGGGGGGTCTATTTACTAAGCAGTGTTAGAAGACAGAGTGAAAAGTGATAAGGTGCCAGCCAATCAGCTCCTAACTGTCATCTCACAGGCTGTGTTTGAAAAATGACAGTTGGGAGATGATTGGCTGGCACCTTATCACTTTCTTATCACTTTTCACTCTGTCTCCTAACACTGCTTAGTAAATAGACCCCTATGTCTTTTTCCTATCTTTGGTGCTGATTGGTTAAGTGAGAGAGCAGCGTAAGGGCAATGTGATGCTATCATGGTCAGTAGGCCGCAATAGTTGTGTCCTGAGAGTAACCAATGACGACTTGGTAAATAAAGGAGAAGCGTTTACTTGTATTCCCAGGAGTGGGGCTCAGTGACAGCTGGACGCAAATACTCCCCGAACGTCTTTAGGGGAAGACGCAGGCATTAAAGAGGTAACAAGTGTGTATAGTTATGCCCCATCATAGCATCATACATGCCGACTATCTGGCCGCCCCTTCCGGGAGGGAGCAGCCAGATCGGCATTACTGGGGGGCGTGGCCAGCAAACGGGGGCGTGACCGGCCAGGGGACAAGTTTTTGCGGGCTGGGTGGGGGCGGAGCCACGCGAGCGCGTCATTTTGGCCCCGCCCCCGCTACACACTGCCGATATTACAGGCAGTGTGAAGCAGGGGGCGGTGCCAAAATGACGTGAATCTTGTCACCGTTCCCCTTCGCTGCCGGGGTTTTAGACGTTATTGCGGTGGGACAGGAGGGATCCGCTGCAGCCTGGAGACTTGCCTGCCATCCCGGGAGGTCGGGAGCGGCACCCGATTTTCGGGAGGCTCCCGACCAAATCGGGAGGGTAGGTAAGTATGCATAGCATAAAGAAAGCTTTGGGATTGTGGGGAGACAGTGTTAGTGGCATTATGTTATTTGTACACAATTATACTAAATTCTCGGTATATTGTTGTGTAGTATTTATTATGTGGAGGCATATTGGACCTCATTCAGAGTCGGTCGTAAGTGGCCGCTCGGTCATACGCATCCGATGTTTCCAAACCACGTATGCGTACGGCTTGCGATCCAAAATGCTGTAGATTGTATGGCTTATGAGCAGGAAGTGGCTTCCGAGAGTTGATTGACATGAAAGGCCGTTTGTGGGTGGTGACGGGGGTGGTGGTCTAAAAACGCAGGCGTTCCTCACCGTTTTCAGGACGTTTCAATTACCTGCTACGACCGACATAGAAGGCCGGAAGTAGTAAAACGTCACTCTGCGAGCAGGTTAGAGGCCTGGCTGATCGTACAGCTTGAGGTTGGGTACGTGCTCTCTCAAGCCCCAGAGTACAATCGATACTATCGAATGTGACTGATGTTAGGATTGATGTTTCTATTTTGTGCCACACAATGGAAGCAGCTAATAATCGTTTGTTGTTGCTAATAACACTGCTAATTGGCTTGTAATAGATTCAGTTGCGTTTGCATTAGCGAATAATAAGAATAAATAAATTTCATGGGAATGGCTTATTCTATGCGTTTTTTGGTAATTTTTGGTGTCATTTGCACACAACACAAGCGGCCACAACCATCAGAAGAAAATTACCATACAGCGACTGACAATGACTGACAACGATCGTCTCGATCGCTAACTGCTATCACTCGTTAGCTAGAGGAGGTGCTTTGTTCATGTATGGACGTCACTTTGGTTGCGATCGCCAAGCCGTGCAATTGTTTTTTTTTCTGATTCTCGATCGTTAGGCGTACGACTGAGTGGCCGCTTACGACCGACTCTGAATGAGGTCCTTTATCCATATAGGTGGGGAGGGAAAGGTAGGGAGATAGTGAGTGAAAGAGAGAGGGAAGGAGAGAGACAGTGGGTTTATTCATTATGTTAATTGATTAATTAAATAATTAACATTCCAACTCGCACCGAGCACCGGAGCAATTCATCATTACTCCGGCGCGGAGACAGCTAATCCGAAAATAAGTTGTCTCCCCAAATGTTTTCACTGCTCCTTTCAAAGCAGTGAAACTTAGCACAGCCGAGTCTGACTTGGCAGTGCTAGAGCGTGAACTAGAGTTCACTGCGGCGCACAAATCCCCGGCGTCCGGCGGAAGGAGCTGGAACGGGGCTAGAGGGATTCCATAGGGAAAGAGCGGGTGTACGGGAGCACTCGCCATCTGAAGAATGCTCCCACAGTCAAGCTCCGAAAACTTTCCATTTTCGGAGCTTGATGAATTTAGGTCCCCATACTAGGGGTTAATTTACTAAAGTGAGAATTTTTAGAAGTGAGTTTTAGAAGAGATGTTGCCCATAGCAACCAATCAGATTCTAGCTATTATCTTCTAGAAGGTGCTAGTTAAATGTTAAGTAGAATCTAAATGGTTGCAATAGGCAACATCTCTTCTAAATACTCTCACTTTAGTAAATTTACCCCCAAGTGTATGGGGACAGTGGGCCACATCGGGAGTGAAGGGTAAGCAGGAGATAGCTGCGTTACCTTTATGATGAATGTATGGCTCAGATACTTAATTTCTACAAAAGTAGGTGAAATGTTCATTTTCACCTACTTTTGTAGAAATTAAGTGATAATGAATATTCCCCAGTGTGAGGGAGAGAAAGAAAGGGGGAGGGAGGGAGGGAGGGAGAGAGAGAGGGGGACAGAGGAAGGGGGGAGATAGAGAAAGAGAGAGGGAGGGAGAGAGAGAGGGGGGGAAGGTTAGAATGACAGAGAAAGTGAGTGATGGAGAGAGAGGGGGACAGAGGAAGGGGTGAGCTAGAGAAAGAGAGAGGGAGGGAGAGAGAGAGAGAGAGAGAGAGAGGGGGGGAGGTTAGAAAGGCAGAGAAAGTGAGTGATGGAGAGAGAGGGGGACAGAGGAAGGGGTGAGCTAGAGAAAGAGAGAGGGAGGGAGAGAGAGAAAGTAATGGAGAGAGACTGAGGGATGGAGGCCTCATTCAGAGTCGATCGCTAGATACAAGCGGTCGCTCTGAATGTTGGCGGCCGCTTGTGGTGTGAAGTGCGGCCTCCTGGTTGCTAGCTAAGCTGTGGGTTACCACCCATAGCTCTAGCAAGCGACCAGATTGATGGTCGCGATGATCAGGACCATCGCGACCATCGGGGCTTGCGACGAGACCCTAAGGTTGGGTCTCGGCAACCACAAGCCCCAGGGAGCTTCCTGCTCTGATCGAGCAGGAAGCTCCCCACTGACATCATTGCTGATGTCAGTGTGGCCGCCCACAAAACGGCAGGCGTTCCTTTGGGAACTACTCCGTTTGAGTAGCCACCCCCCGCCCCGCCTACAAAACGGGGCAAGCTATCAATCACCATCGACAACTCTCCCCCTTTGGTGCGAGACCCGTTGCGACGGAGCGCCCGTCGCTGGAATGGTCTCACGCATGCGCACGTCGGAGCCTGCTCCAACGTGCGAATGCCCAGTGGGCAAACATCGACCCGGTTGCAAGCGCTCAGTCTGAATAAGGCCCAGAGAGAGGGGGGAGGTACAGAGAGAGGGAGATGGAGAGAGAGGAAGGAAGACAGATGGCGGGATGTACTAAAGGTGAAAATGCGGTAGAACACATGAAAATGCATGCGCAGAAGGACGCCAGAGTGACTTCTGGGTATTAAACCCAGAAGTCTCTCTGTCTGGAGCCATCGCAAAGAACAGCTCTTATCAGGAGAGCTGTCCTTTGCGATATTCTTGGACACACCGCTGTAATGAACTGCGGTATGTACCCGAAGACAGGCGGGATGAACCACATCGCTAATATGATGCTTAGTACATCCCGCCCAGAGAGAGAGGGATAGACTGGGAGGGAGGGAGAGAGAGAGAGGGAGAGGAAGAGAGGAAGAGAGGAAGAGAGGGAGGGGAAGAGAGGGATAGAGGGGAGAGAGAGGAATAGAGGGGAAGAGAGAGGAATAGAGGGGAAAGAGATGGGGGAGGGAGAGGGCAGCGGAAGGGGGCAAGAGAGAGGTAGAGAGAGGGGGAAAAGGAATTTATGTCAGGCCAGTCATTTCCTCTATGTATTCCCTTCTTCTTAGTGTGATAATGGAAACAAATTTGAATATCATTCATTTAATGTATTATTTGGATATTCTCAGGAATCATGTTATTAGAAATAAGTGAAGATGTCAAGCCCACTCTGTATAATGCTCATCCTCACTATCACACCATGTGTACCATCACACTCTGTATAATGCCCGTCCTCACTATAACACCATGTGTACCATCACACTCTGTATAATGCTCATCCTCACTATCACACCATGTGTACCATCACACTCTGTATAATGCCCGTCCTCACTATAACACCATGTGTACCATCACACTCTGTATAATGCTCATCCTCACTATCACACCATGTGTACCATCACACTCTGTATAATGCCCGTCCTCCCTATAACACCATGTGTACCATCACACTCTGTATAATGCCCATCCTCACTATAACACCATGTGTACCATCACACTCTCTATAATACCCGTCCTCACTATAACACCATGTGTACCATCACACTCTGTATAATGCCCGTCCTCCCTATAACACCATGTGTACCATCACACTCTCTATAATACCCGTCCTCACTATAACACCATGTGTACCATCATACTCTGTATAATGCCCGTCCTCACTATAACACAATATGTACCATCACACTCTGTATAATGCCCGTCCTCACTATAACACCATGTGTACCATCACACTCTGTATAATGCTCATCCTCACTATCACACCATGTGTACCGTCACACTCTGTATAATGCCCGTCCTCACTATAACACCATGTGTACCATCACACTCTCTATAATGCCCATCCTCACTATAACACCATGTGTACAATCACACTCTGTATAATGCCCATCCTCACTATAACACCATGTGTACCATCACACTCCGTATAATGCCCATCCTCACTATAACACCATGTGTACCATCACATTCTCTATAATGCCCGTCCTCACTATTACACCATGTGTACCATCACAATCTGTATAATGCCCATCCTCACTATAACAGCATGTGTACCATCACACTCTGTATAATGCCCATCCTCACTATCACAACATGTGTACAATCACACTCTATATAATGCCCATCCTCACTATAACACCATATGTACCATCACACTCTGTATAATGCCCATCCTCACTATAACACCATGTGTACCATCACACTCTCTATAATGCCCGTCCTCACTATAACACCATGTGTACCATCACACTCTGTATAATGCCCGTCCTCACAATAACACCATGTGTACCATCACACTCTGTATAATGCCCATCCTCACTACAACACCATCTGTACCATCACACTCTGTATAATGCCCATCCTCACTATAACACCATGTGTACCATCACACTCTGTATAATGCCCATCCTCACTATAACACCATGTGTACCATCACACTCTCTATAATGCCCGTCCTCACTATAACACCATGTGTACCATCACAATCTGTATAATGCCCATCCTCACTATAACAGCATGTGTACCATCACACTCTGTATAATGCTCATCCTCACTATCACATGTGTACCATCACACTCTATATAATGCCCATCCTCACTATAACACCATGTGTACCATCACACTCTATATAATGCCCATCCTCACTATAACACCATGTGTACCATCACACTCTGTATAATGCCCATCCTCACTATAACACCATGTGTACCATCACACTCTGTATAATGCCCGTCCTCACTATAACACCATGTGTACCATCACACTCTGTATAATGCCCGTCCTCACTATAACAGCATGTGTACCATCACACTCTGTATAATGTCTGTCCTCACTATAACAGCATGTGTACCATCACACTCTGTATAATGCCTGTCCTCACAATAACACCATGTGTACCATCACACTCTGTATAATGCCCGTCCTCACAATAACGCCATGTGTACCATCACACTCTGTATAATGCCCGTCCTCACTACAACACCATCTGTACCATCACACTCTGTATAATGCCCATCCTCACTATAACACCATGTGTACCATCACACTCTGTATAATGCCCATCCTCACTATAACACCATGTGTACCATCACACTCTGTATAATGCCCATCCTCACTATAACACCATGTGTACCATCACACTCTGTATAATGCCTGTCCTCACTATAACACCATGTGTACCATCACACTCTGTGTAATGCTCATCCTCACTATCACAACATGTGTACCATCACACTCTGTATAATGCCCGTCCTCACTATAACACCATGTGTACCATCACACTCTATATAATGCTCATCCTTACTATAACAACATGTGTACCATCACACTCTATATAATGCCCACAGACTCATTATAACACCATGTGTGCCATCACACTCTATATAATGCTCATCCTCACTATAACACCATGTGTACCATCACACTCTGTATAATGCCCGTCCTCACTATAACACCATGTGTACCATCACACTCTGTGTAATGCCCGTCCTCACTATAACACCATGTGCACCATCACACTCTGTATAATGCCCGTCCTCACTATAACACCATGTGCACCATTACACTCTGTATAATGCCCGTCCTCACTATAACACCATGTGCACCATCACACTTTGTATAATGCCCGTCCTCACTATAACACCATGTGCACCATCACACTTTGTATAATGCCCGTCCTCACTATAACACCATATGCACCATCACACTCTGTATAATGCCCATCCTCACTATAACACCATGTGTAGCATGATCATTAAGATTCCAGTGCAGAGTTGAACACAATTCGGCTCCCAGATTGTATATTCGCCTGTGGGTATGCATCTCTGTGCCGGACTGCCCCCATCTGTCTTGCGCTCGCTTTCATAGCTGCCGTCAGGGTATACTTGTACCAGCCCTATCCCTGCTACAGTGGATGCGTCTGATTAATTAATTACACGTATGCACAGTGCCCATAGCTCGCAGTCCGGAGACACCTCCTCTCTGAACTTTGTGTACGTACGAACGTCCTGTTACCACCCAGTGATGCCCCTTAAGCTGCGAGCGGAGATGGAAAACACGTTCCCTTTCCTCTAATGGCGGCGACATGCCTCCGTTTTGGGAAAACGGAGGCTGTCGCCACCCCCTCCCCTGGATCATGCAGCCCACCAAGAAACTCTCCATTCTGGCCGGACCAAATTGCAATATATAGCACCTATCTTTGTGTATCAATGCCGATTTCCCTATAGATTATAAGCTTGCAAGCAGGGCCCTCTTACCTCTATTAGGGGTGTTCAATATGGGAGCGACAACTCAGTTTTTGCATTAATATCCTATGACGTCATTATCGCAGGTTTTAGTTTTACACTGTATTCAATTTCAAAGACTTTTCACAGGTTCGAAAAGTCTTTGAAAAAAAACGGGGATAACTTTTCACCACTGAATAGGTGGCGAAAAAAGTGCAGAATTGGGGTTTAGGGGTGCAGGCTTAAAAAAAATAGCCTACACCCCTGGGAATGACATTTTAAAAATAACTGTGTCAAAAAAAAAAAAATAGGGACACCCCAAAAAATTAATAAAAAAATTGGGGTGAAAAAAAAAAATGGGAAAAAATTGTTTAACAATAGGGAAATAGGTTCAGGGCTAGTCTGCAAGTATGCGGCAGGTGTATTCTAGAATAGATTTATAGCGGCAGGTGCACAGTTGCAGAATTTAAAAAAAATAACTTTAAGGACATAAAAATATGCTAGTACCCATTTTCATGTACCCCAAATTTGATGGGACCACTTAAAAAACCGAAAAAAATAACCTAAGTGCTCTTCTGCATCACTTCTTCAATGTCGGGAATAAAACTCCTGCCGCAGCTATTTAAATCCCCGACTTTCATTTGCAGGCTAAAACGGGGGTACCCATAGTGATCCCCCATGTTTTTATAGCTTTAGGGGGTCCTACAATTTTTTCCAGGAAAATTTCATAGTTTATTGCAAATCCCGCTTCGCAAGGTCCCGTTTTCGTTGATTTTATATTGAATACGGGGTAAAGGCGGCGCGCGCCCGATACTTTATCCCAGAAATATCTCCGATGTGGAGCGAAAAGTCCAACAGGGACTTTTCGCTCCCATATTGAATACCCCTATAAGTCTGTCTGTTATTACCCTGTTTTGTTCTATAAATGTTTCCAATTGTAAAGCGCAACGGAATATGCTGCGCTATATAAGAAACTGTTAATAAATAAAGTAAAATAAATAAGGATACTGTACATTGGAAGCACTGATACATCTAAACGCACAGCAGCTGGCTAACAGCTTACATTTATTGCATATATTTTGGCATTTTCATCACTCCCCACTTAACAGACTATTGTGTTACATCTTTTTGTCTTTTGTATTTTTTTTTTTCCATTAAAACCTATTTTAATTCCCACATTGTGAGGCCTGGTGAATTATATGATGAACTGTTTCAAACTACTTACGATGTTTTAGCTACAATGTATCTTTGATCAATTAACAAGTAGCTAATTATTTCATACTGTGGGAGAATTATGATATTTTTACTAGAGATGTGCAGTTCGATTCTCCAGAAATCGGAATCTACACGAATTTCGTAAATCCAGACAGATCCGATTAGCGGTTCTGATCTCCTCACAGATCAAAATTCAGATTTTAAATCCAAATTTCGTGTTTTGGATTGCAACCTACATGATTTTAGCTGATTGGTTGGTACTGTAGCTCCATCCACTTTAAATATCTCCAAGGCTTAGTACATAGGGCCTGATTCAGACCCGTCTGCTAGGATGTGTTCGCACGCAGTCATCAGCAGCCAGAGGGCCTGATTCAGACCCAGTCGCTAGATGCGGACGCTCGCTCCCAGTATGCAAATTCGGCTAAGTGACGTCAAGGCAGGCGATCACATGGCAAGACATTCACACGCCCATTATGTCTTGGCATGAGATCACTTTGTGGTCCACCAGCCATTCATAAGCCGCCCACTTGTGCACGTCATCTCCCGGAAGTGCATGAAACCATTGGTACATCGAGCACCATTGGATGCAATCACAGAGCTTGAGGTTGACCATACCCTACCACAAGCACTGCAAGCACCTCAGTGTATAATTCAACCAGGTGACGTGTACTATGACGCTGGCTGTTAATTATGCACGCCTCTGAAATGGCGTTAAGATTCTCAGGCACGCCTGCGTTCGCACCTCCACTCCCCCGTTTCCAGTGGCCTGCCCCTGTTACCACCCACAAACGGCTTGACCTGTCACTCATTCAGCTGGGCTATCTATGCTGGGTGAGCGAGGGCACAATACGATGCATACGCATGCGCACATTGCAAAACATCACTCGCTCCGAGTGATCGCTTGCTAGCGAACGGGTCTGAATCAGGCCCAGAGTATGTAAAATCCCACGATCGCCAGCAAGACATTAGCACGCCCACTATGTCTTGGCGTGCAATCGTGGTATGTACATTGTATTTAGACGCCCACCAGACTGACACAAGACGCCCACTTTCCCTTAGTATCATACGTCATCTCCAGGATGTTTATTAAACAATCAGTAACATCGGACCCGTACGCAGCACTTGTGGCTGACCATACCCTATCGCAAGCACTGCGAGCGCTGCTGTGTGTAATTCAGCCATGTGACGTGTATTATGACACTGCGTCTTAATTATGTACACCCCTGAAACGGCGTTCAGATGCACAGACACGCCTGCGTTCGCACCACCACACCCACGTTACCATCGACCAACCCCTGTCACCACCCACAAACGGTTAGTCCTGTCACTCATGCTTGCGGAGCGTCTGTGTACAGAGTGCGCAGGTTGCAAACATCTGCAGGCTACGTGCGAACGCAGCCTAGCGAACGGGCCTGAACTCTGAATCAGGCCCATATACCCTTAAGGGACTGCGGCAGATATGGAGATTTCTGCTGTGATCCTTCCACATATTGGGGTCATACGTAATATTTGTGGGTAACCTTGGAAACAACTGTTTTCAAGGAATATCCTGCAGATATGATTTGATAAATAGGCCCCTCAATCTGTCCGTATAAATTGGGAACAACTTGTTTGCCCCCTGAGAAAGTTACGTTCCCTCCCAGTGACAGAGGCCAGGTGCGGGGGGAATTGATGAATCTCTGGCCAATCTGTCAGTGTGGGATATTATGGTTTACACCGGAAGCCTGGGATACATTATTATTAATAGGAGATTACCCCCTGATTGATCCCAGTAAGACAGGGAAACTGGTTGTAGTTCCAGGGATGAAAGGCCCAGTTCCTGATAATGGTTCCGGGGGTCCTTATTTAGGACTCTTGCACTGATTGGCTGAATGACTGACATGCTGTAGGATTGAGGTCAATCTCCACAAAAGCAGAAAGAGACTAATGGAAAGAGAGCGGCAGCTTTTCACAAGTGCAGGGGGGGGGGGCACTAGACGGAGGGGGTGGGGGAGGCACAAATCCCTGGCTATTTTCTGTGTTGTGCCAACAGTTGCGTGTAAAGCATCGTCCATGCAAGAGGAATAGCGTGTCAAGCTCCCCCGTGGGATCCGGTATCATTTCTCGTTACCTCTCTCCCTCGCACACACGCTGGCCAGGCAGCGCACCATTAGCCGAACCCTCCACCGCCAGTCCTCTCAGGTCAGCCCAATGAAGTGTTATGTGAGGCGCAGAGAAACACTGACACATTGCAGAAATACCGCAGGCTCCCAACCGCCGCCACCGCGGCTTCATCCGATGGCCCCTCTGGCAGGGAAGAGCTCGCTAATGGCCGACGCTTTCCCCATCTCCAAGATCGGGGGCTATGGCCTATTACCCTCGGACACCCGGCTGCTGCTCATGTACCACATACACTGGGCTTCTGTAACAAGCGCCCACTACTCCTTCACATAACCAGCAGCCAAGGACTTCATCAGGGGAGTAACGACACTTGTTATATAGCATTACGGGAGGGAATTCAATTGTCAACAAAGGGGGGTCTATTTACTAAGCAGTGTTAGGAGACAGAGTGAAAAGTGATAAGGTGCCAGCCAATCAGCTCCCAACTGTCATTTTTCAAACACAGCCTATGAAATGACAGGAGCTGATTGGCTGGCTCCTTATCACTTTTCACTCTGTCTCCTAACACTGCTTAGTAAATAGACCCCCCAGGGTGCGATCAGCCAATGTCGCGGTGTTTAAACGGCGGAAATGGCAGCCTGCCTCACACCCTTCCCCCGGCCGGCTGAATACCCGATTCGCACAAAAGTGCTCGCTACCCTATAGGGTAGTGAACACGTTTGCGCGAGATCCCGCTGCCGCCAAGCACTGCGGCTGCTTCGCAGATTCGGGCAGGGGAACGGATTCGCCCTTGATTGAATTTCCCCCAACATCTCTACTCTGTATAACAGGACAAATCATGGTATTAGTTTTATATGATGTATAATATACAGGCAGTGCATGGTGGTGATATCTTATATACATGCGCACAGGGGAAATGGGGAGTATATTCCCCTCATGTGTGCTTGTAGAATATACATACATTGTCCCGCATGCAGGATTGTGCGCATATAGCAGTGCGCCCGCCCCTATCTGTACGCTTGGTTTGCTAGTAGTCACCCTCATCAGGGCGCACGTAAACTGGACGATATTAGGTGCATAAGGTATGGCTGGAAACAGGCGCATTTACGCTTCTCTGCACAGCCCGCAGGTGCGTCATGTTTGTCTCACGAGAACAAGCTGTTACTCCCCGTTTTTAAAGGGGAGATGCTCTTGAAATGAGCAATGCTGTACTTGCCTGCGCTCGGCTTCGGAACAAGCGCAGTGCGACAACATGCAAACGTGCCAAGTGCATTCAAATAATGGATGATAATTACAGGTATAAGTATAAAATATGAGGACGTCACTGTAATGATAAAAACGACTCGCATACAATAGAAATGTTTCCATACGGTTAAAACATCTCTCATATTTCGTCATTTATAAAATATGTGCAAATACAATAATGATTGAGGGCCTCATTCAGCAGCGATCGCAAACGGAACGCCGTACACAGATCAAGTGAAATGTTTGCTATTGCGCATGCATACAAGTTACACAGCCCGTGCGCTGCGATATCACTGCGATATCACTGCGATTACAGATGCACAGAGGAATCCATCGCAGAGTCAGTGACAGGCTGTGAGCGTTTGGGGGGGGGTGACAGGGGAGCGGTCGGAGAAAGGCAGATGTGCCTGTCCTTTAGAAAGCCTTTGCTTGGGCGTGCATCAATTAGCCACTACGATTGCATACGCAGCTTGAGAGCCCACTGCGTGCGAAGAGACTTGCAGGGGTAAATTTACTAAGATGGGAGTTCTATTTAAGAAGTGATATTGCCCATAGCAACCAATCAGATTCTACTTCTCATTTATCTAGCACATTTTAGAAGATAATACCTGGAATCTGATTGGTTGCTATGGGCAACATCACTTCTTAGTAAATTTACCCCACAGTATCTGCGGAAGGTCAAACCTGCTGTGTGAGTGGTCGATGTTACCGATGTTTGCGCAGAAGAGTGACAGTGGACGGATGTAAGAAAGCAGCAGTGGGCGTCTTTACGTCGGCTGAGCTTTGGCAAGCATTAACACATTTTCGCAGCTGCGATCGCTGCTGACTCAGGCCCTATGTCCACTGTTAATAATGATATATATGTTAACGTAGACACTACTATAATACAATAGCCGGAAAAAATACCAAGTTAAAAGGTAAAGGGGTAGATGTACTAAGCTTTGGAGAGAGATAAAGTGGGGAGAGATATAAGGGTCTTTTTGCTAAGCCTTTGGTTGGAGATAAAGGACCTCATTTAGAGGCGGTCGTTGGATGCAAGCGGTCGCACAGAATCAGGGCGGCCGCTTGCATCCTGAATGGCCGCCTCCTTGTCGATCATTAAGCTGTGGGTTACCACCCACAGCTTAACGACCGACCAGGTTGATGGTCACGATGGTGATCACCATCGCGACCATCAGGGCTTACGATCAGACCCTAAGGTTGGGTCTGGGCACTCGTAAGCCCCAGGGAGCTTCCTGCTCTGATGGAGCAGGAAGCTCCCCACTGACATCACTGATGATGTCAGTGCGGCCGTCCACAAAACGGCAGGCGTTCCTTAAGGAACGCCTCCGTTTTGGAAACCACCCCCCCTCTGCCCGGCTCGCCTACCAAATGGGGCGAGCTGTCAATCAACATCGACAGCTGCCCCTTTGGTGGGCGAGCTCCGGAGCGACAGAGTTTATCTGTCGCTCCGGGGCTTGCGCACGCACAGTGCAGATGCTGCGCATGCGCAGGCCTTACCATTGAGTCGGTTACAAGCGCATTGGCGCTCGCGACCAACTCTGAATAAGGTCCAAAGTGCCAACCAGTCAGCTTCTAACTGTCACTTTTCAAACACTGGGCCTGATTCAGACCTGCTCTCAAGCGCACAGTGCTCGCTAGCGGGTCGATGGTCCCCCACTGCGCATGCGCCGCCTTCGGCGTGCGAATGCGCAAGACCCGCCAGTGACTGCAGCTCAGTCGGCACGGGTCTCGCTACAAGACGGGGCGGCTGTCGGTGGTAAGTGACAGCTCGCCCCGTTTTGTAGATGGGTAGGGGTGGTGGTGTCACTAGTGATGTCATTAGTGATGTCATTAGTGGACTTCCTGCTCTATAAGAGTAGAAAGTCTACTCGGGCTTGCGGGAGCCGAGACCCTACCACAGGGTCTCGTCGCAATCCCAATGGTCGCAAAATCGCGACGGACTCCAGGCCGCTTGCTCAAGCTGTGGGTGGTCACCCACAGCTTTGCGAGCGGGCCGGAGAAAAAAAAAACACGCCCTGATTCAGAGCGAGTGCTTGCCGGCAGCGAGCGGCTCTGAATCAGGCCCACGTCCTGTAAAGTGTCAGATGCTGATTGCTTGGTAGTTTTGCAAAAACTACAAAGCAATCAGCACCTAACTGTCACTTTACAGCCTGTGGGCCTGACTCAGCAAGGATCGCTGATGCGATCGCATCAGCAAGCACGTGACCGCAATTCTGCTGTGAAATTATGCAAATGACTGCGAACTAAATGCCGCCGCAACACAACATAAAGACGCCCACTTCCCTTTACTCACATCCGTAATACCTTACAAGTCTGCGAAAACATGGGTGCCATCGAGGACCATCGGAGCCTCACGCACAATTAAGGCAGGTCACACCTTACCCAGAAATCGCCAAACTTCCTGGACGCCGCTAGAGCTCAGGCTGCCTATGCCGATGCTGTGGCTAATTTATGCACGCCCCTGTAACGGCGTTGAAACGCACCGGCACGCCTGCATTTCGCCATCCACCCCCCCTGTCACCACCCTCAAACGGCGCTTCCTGCCAATCACTCTGCGATGGGTCTGCGCAGTCACTGCGATCTCAGTCCCGATCACAGTGGCTGGTTCGCGCACGCGCACTGCAATGTATACGCTTGCGCAGAAGGCGACAATTGGCCAGTTGCGTGCATTTTTGCGTTTGCCATCCTTGCTGAATCAGGCCCTGCGTTTGAAAAATGTCAGTTAGGAGCTGATAGGTTGGTACTTTATCTCTCCACACTTTATCCTTCTCCAACGCTGAGTACATCTCCCCCAAAGAAATAATTGTTCGGATAACAAGTAGCTCATATATCACATAGGTGATTAATACAACAGTCATTATTTTCTCATCTATATATAGTACAGTAAACTCTGTAGGTAAATTCAATCTGAAGTAAATCCTATAATAATGAGATGCTTTGTAGGATGAAGTTCAGTATAATCTGCTCCACGGGGGGAGGCGGGGGTGGTGAGGTGGGGAAGGGGGGGTGGGGTGGGGGGCTTATATGAAGGAGATTCCGTGACTGAGCCCAACTCTTGGCAGATGGGTTAAATATTGCTACAGAGGAGAACTCTCTCCCTCATGAAAGAAACATCAGTGTTAATTGAATCAGAATCCTCACGGCAGCAACGCTGCCTCATATATATTTTATACGGACTCCACATTGTTGTACCAGGGAGCTGGCTGGATAGGTAAGAGCGCTGTCCAGGACTGCACAGAGAGGTATCAGCCCAGTGTGAAGCGTCACAACTCTCATATAATGGGGTCTACTTACTAAGCAGTGTTAGGAGACAGAGTGAAAAGTGATAAGAAAGTGATAAGGTGCCAGCCAATCAGCTCCTAACTGTCATCTCACAGGCTGTGTTTGAAAAATGACAGTTGGGAGCTGATTGGCTGGGACCTTATCACTTTCTTATCACTTTTCACTCTGTCTCCTCACACTGCTTAGTAAATAGAGCCCATAATCATGAGATGTGTAGTAAACACAGGATACGCGACAAGGTGATGGTTTGGTTGTGGTTTGATACTTGACACAATCCTCATGATATTCCGTGGATGTTAATGGCAAAGATTATTTTTAATGTGAAGTAAAAAAAAAAGCTTTAAACATAGTGAGGAGGTCAAGTTAAACATTTTTAAAACTGTAATTTTTGAATTTCATTGGCTATTACAATCATTTAAATTATAGGGTCTTGGAAAATAGAATCCCACATAATGGTCTTATGATTAAGGGTCTGCTAACACTAAACTCGCCTGAATTGTATCTAATAGCATTGTCATAATATATCCTCTTAAGCAGTGAACGCGATGACCATTAAAGACGCAGATCCAGCAATTGTTTGCCATCGCGAATTTGTATAAGCCGCACTGTGGCTGTACAGCAATCACATAGCGATTACGGGCGCACGGAGGAGTCCATCACAAAGTGAGTGACAGGTTGTCAGCGTTTCGGGGGATTGTGACGGGAACTGTTTGAAAAAAACACAGGGCGTGTCTGTCCGTTTGAACGCCGTTTCATGGGCGTGCATAAATTAGCCCTACGCAGCAGGAGAGGCCTCTGCGTGTGAGGAGACTTGCGGTGTTTACATCTGGTCAGACTTGTTGTAAATGCTGTGTGACTACCCAATGTGCTCTGATGGTACCGATGACACCATCGACGCACATCAAGCGACATTGGACGCATATGAGAAGGCGGCAGTGGGTGTCTTTATGTCGGCCGTGCTTTGGCAGCCATTAGCATATTTTAGCAACTGAGATCCGTAGGCGATTGCAGATGCGATTGCATTTGCGTGCGCTGATGAATCAGACACACAGCCTCTTCGATTGTAAGATTAAATGAAGTCCATCTTTAAAACCCAAACCATTGCTCCACCCACTGCGCAGATGTCTGCTCAGAAAATCTAGGTAACATTGATGAGCAATGACCCACAATGTCCGTAAACTCTTCAACTGCACAAAAATAAATACACCAGACGGAAAATCAATGGTGTCACCGCGCTACACAGAAAAGGCCGTCTCCTGTACTATCACCATCCATTTGCTAATAAGACAGCTCTATAATATAGTTACAACAGGACCTAAAGTACAATGGGATAGTGTATAATGAGCCCCTGGGCGCCGTTACATGCTGCTGCGTGCGAATCAGGTCTGCTAGATTTACGTACTGTATGTGATTAAAAGGCACTTTATATGAATTTCTCATCTTGCTAATATAATAGAGAGCCTGATTTACTACCGATCACAACTGCGAATGCAATAGCGGTTACGCATGCGATAGTATGCTAATCCATTGCGATCGCTATAACATCGCAGTATAACATTTGGACGCCCATTTTACCTTACACACAGGGGCGTATCTATAATGGGTGCAGGGTGTGCGGGGAACACGGGCCCCTGGGTCCAGGGGGCCCCCGCACCGCACACCCTACACCCATAATATTACTTAACTCTCCGAAGTCCCACGTCGGTGCAAGGGTCCGGCGCTGTGGGGGTCCGACGCTGTAAAATGACTGGAAAATGGCTGCAGCGCCCATTTTCCTGTTGTTTGCGCATGCGCAGTACAGGGAAAATGGCCGCCGCGGCCATTTTCCCGGTGACCTGTGCATACATTATAGACTCTGGGCACACTCTAGTGCCCAGAGTCTATAACTCCGGCGCTGGCCGGGCACCGCTCAGTGCGCTGCCGGCCGCCGAGCGGAGAGGAGTGGGCCCGTGTCGGAGACTGCACACGGGCCTCCTCCTCTCTAGAAACACCCCTGCTTACACACATCCGTAATGTTTAGCAAGACTGCGAAACCTTCGGTACAATAGAGAACCATCGCAGCCTCACGCACACTTACACAAGCTCTGACCTTACTCAGTAATTGCTAACGTCATCGCACGCTATGAGGCCTCAGGCTGCGTATGGCATCGCTGTGGATAATTTATGCATGCCCCTGCAACGGCGTTCAAATGCACTGGCACGCCTGCGTTCACCGACCACCCCCGACCACCCCCTCCGTCATCACCCCCAAACGGCATTTCCTGTCAATCACTCTGCGATGGGTCTGCGTGGACACTGCGATCTCAGTGGCCGTCTCGCGCACTGCAAAGCATATGCCATATGCAACAATCGGCCAATTGAGTGCGTAATCGCAGTGGCGATCGGTTCTGAATCAGGCCCAGAATTAGCTTCGGAATTTTAGTTTCATTGTTTTCTAGTACAATACATTTTGTATACTGTATTCTACCAATAGCGGTGTTTTAGCACTTATTTTTGGGGGGGTAACAATTTCATATGTTACTGCTCTTTTTTTTGTTGTTAAATTTGTTCCCTGTAGGATGATTGACAGAGCCGCTCCAAATTCGATGGATCTATCCTTTAGTGTTGTGCACCTCATTTGTAGCTTCTTAATTATACAGAATGTATGACCCAATGTAGGGTCTCTTTGTTGAAAGTTTGGACCACTCGTAGCAGAAGAGCTGCGAAGCACTGTAACGTGGGCGCAAATCTTTGCAAATGTGTATAAGTGATTCTTCTGCAGCTTATTATGGAGAGTATTTCAGCTTATAGATATAAACAATTTTCATTCTGAGAACATTCCCTGTATACAGGCCGGCATTACGTTTCCCATATACAGGCAGGCATTACATTCCCCATATACAGGCAGGCATTACGTTTCCCATATACAGGCAGGCATTATGTTCCCCATATACAGGCAGGCATTACATTCACCATATACAGGCAGGCATTACGTTCCCCATATACAGGCAGGCATTACATTCCCCATATACAGGCAGGCATTACATTCCCCATATACAGGCAGGCATTACGTTCCCCATATACAGGCAGGCATTACGTTACCCATATACAGGCAGGCATTACGTTACCCATATACAGGCAGGCATTACATTCCCCTTATACTGTACAGACAGACAGTGAATTCCCCGTATACAGGCAGACTGTACATTACCCATATACAGGCAGGCAGTGTATTCCCCGTATACAGGCAGGCATTACGTTCCCCATATACAGACAGACAGTGAATTCCCCGTATACAGGCAGACAGTACATTTCTTGTATACAGGCAGGCATTACGTTCCCCATATACAGGCAGGCATTACGTTCCCCATATACAGACAGACAGTGTATTTCCCATATACACGCAGACTGTACATTACCCATATACAGGCAAGCAGGCAGGCAGTGTATTCCCCGTATACAGGCAGGCATTTTGTTCCCCATATACAGACAGACAGTACATTTCTTCTATACAGACAGACAGTGAATTCCCCGTATACAGGCAGACAGTACATTACCCATATACAGGCAGGCAGTGTATTCTCCGTATACAGGCAGGCATTACATTCCCCATATACAGGCAGGCAGGCAGTGTATTCCCCGTATACAGGCAGGCATTACGTTCCCCATATACAGACAGAGAGTGAATTCCCCGTATACAGGCAGGCATTACGTTCCCCATATACAGACAGACAGTGAATTCCCCGTATACAGGCAGGCATTACATTCCCCATATACAGACAGACAGTGAATTCCCTGTATACAGGCAGACAGTAAATTTCTTGTATACAGGCAGGCATTGTGTTCCCTGTGCATGAAAAGGTTAATGCACGGTGTGGGACTGGCAGCCTCGCACTAACTGCCTGCTGTGTTGGGGAGAGGATCGCAGAGCAGGAGCATTGATCTGTTTGCATGTTTCCGTGACAGTGTTTTCGTGCCTGGATAGCGTGTGGATTTTATTCTATTCCTGTCAACCTTGTGAAAGTTAACATGACAATGATTGCGTGCTGGGATCTCTGTGGCTGAGATGCGGAGGGGAAGTGAGTGGTGGGAGTCGTAAGACGGGTTGTTTGTTGACTTGTAGGTGCCAAGACCGTGTGAGCAAACTGACCTGGCATCGCCATTGATCTCTGGCGCCCGGACACTCTCCGGAGACGAGGGGGTTCTGTGAATTGTCAGGACGTGTGTAACTCCCACTGACCCATATGGGTGATATAGGGAATAAACCGGTACTGAGGATCTGCAGGAAAAGTGTCCTTTTCGGGGTATCGAGGTGTAATACTAGGGCCCTTGGATGCGTCATACAGAGGTTTCTTTATAGAATAGCGTTTGCCCGCATCTTTGCTCATGTGATTGTCTGTTATTGCTCAACAGAACTAATTTTACAAAGACAGTAGCGGCATCTAATATTGTGATGTTCATTTTATATTGTAGACATTGATTACAAAATGTCAATATTTGCAGTTTTTCCTTCGATGACTAACACAAAAAGATGTTTGGGGCTACTAACTCATGAGCAAGCCACTTAACCTACAGTAACACTGTAAGGTTGCAAGTAACATAAGCAGCGACTCTATGACATCTAGTATTGGTTTTGGTGTATATTGCAACTTCATGAGTCAAGATAAGCTGCCTGATTAGTGCCTAATATATAGCTGGATTTTCTTGCGAAATAGATCTTAAGATAAATATATCTATGTACTTCTATATGCATACATATATAACTTTGCATTCGGGTTGTGTAATATATGAATATATTGTGTGTGTGTGTTTGTGTATATATATATATATATACACATACAGTATACATGGGATCAGTATGATTTACCACCGGCCACATGGCCGGCGGTTCAAATCCCGGAAGCGGCAGCCCGACACAGCTGGAAATCCCAAACGTCGGAAAGTAAGTATAAACTAACCTATTCTACCCCCTAACCCTACCTTAGGGGTGCCTAACCCTAACCCCCCCTTCAAGTGCCTGACCCTAATCCCCCCTCTAAGTGGCTAAACCTAACCCCCCTTCCCCACCGCCTAAACCTAAGTATCCCGGGGGGGGTGCCTACCCCTAACCCTCCCTTCCCCTAGCCTGACACTAACCTCCCAGGGAGGCCTAAACCCTCCCCTCCCCGCGGCTGTCCGGTCTCTCGGCAGAGGTAAAATGACAGGTATCAAGATTTCGACGCCTGTCATTTAACCCTTGCCGGGATTCAGCAGTCGGGAAGCCGGCAGTCGGCATTGCGTCCGCCGGCTTCCCGACTGTTTCCCCATATACATAAATATACATATATATATATATATATTATATATATATATATTATATATATGTCATTTTGGAGGAGCCTCTGCAAGTTCCGATAATTTTTTTTGTCTCCACAGTTCATAAACAGTCCCTAAAAGTATTGTTGTCCCCAAAAAACGACAACTATATTTATATATCTAGCAATTTTTGACTTGGGGAGCCTGCACACTGCACGTGCCGAGTGTCAAGCGTCTGGTTTTTCCTTTATTGCTCCTCTCCCTAATGTCACATTAAGTTAATACATACCTGATTTTCTGACTAATATATACAATATTGAAAGCGCAATCCAAATTCATCCCGTAGATTTTGCGTGATCCTGGAGCGAACAGACAGACAAACAAAAATTCCAAATTTTTTTTTTGTCTCCATAGTTCTTCATATACAGTCCCAAGGACTACATTTCTCCAAAAACAATTCTATGTACAGACACAACCATTACACCTTTATTATAAGTATAGATGTGTGGCAATACGGATGACTTTTTATCTATTGCAGCAATGAAGAAACACTTATTGTCACAATCTATCACTTAAATACCCCTGCGGAAGCTGAGCAATACCCAGATGTCTGCATGATACTGTCCCGTGGCGGCAAGGGTTAAGTACTATTTCACCAGGTCAGTCTATGGAGGTATGCGCTTGCGTGGCACACCGGTTCTCATGTGCGCGGACTTAGGCCCTCATTCAGAGCCGTACGCTCTGAGCAGAGCGCACGCTCTGAATGAGGGCCGCCCTCCTTAATTATGGAGCGTCCTCCTGGACGCTCGTATAGCTGTGGGTCACCACCCACAGCCTATACGAGCGTGCAGTTTGATGGCCGCGATGGTCTTGACCATCGCGACCATCGCCACTGCGAGCCGGCGCCTGCGGTTGAGTTTTTCAACCGCAAGGCCCGGAGTGATTTTGGCTCTATCAGAGCCAAAATCACTCCCACTGACATCACTAGTGATGTCAGTGGGCCGGCTTCTGACGGTAGGCGTTCCCTTGGGAACGCCCCCGTCAGGGAGGCACGCCCCCGGCACGCCCACCAAAGGGGGCGTGCTGTCAATCAACATCGACAGCACGCCCCCTTTGATCAGACACAACGAGCGAAGGAAAATCCTTCGCTCGTCGCGTCTGGCGCATGCGCATGACGGAGCTCCCGCCCTCATGCGCATGCGCAGTGCACAACATCAACCCACTTGCGAGCGGACAGCCGCTTGCGAGTGGGTCTCAATCAGGCCCTTAGGCTTAAAAAGTAAACAAATAATATCTAACAAAATACATTGTAAAACTATTGACCATTGTTAAAAAAAATTGATTCAATTATTTAAAAAAAGTAAAGATTTGTTATTAATTTATGTTATCATCATCCTGAGATACTTGTAGCACGGTGTTTTGCAGTCTTTGTGGCCGTATGTGGTGTTTATTATCACCGGTGGGAGGTGAGCCGTTGGTGTGTAAGGCTTTGTGCATTGTGATTATTCTGCCCGCAGACGGCTCCATGTGTGGTGTTATTATCCTGTCTTGGTATTTATATAGACAGCACATATTGGGCAACATCTGTTCTACAGTACCTAGAGCTGTACTGTGCACAGTATGCACTATCCTGCCTTTATATTAGTACTTTTCCCTAATTCCCCAACCGTTAGTTTTCCACCTTCACCCCTAAAGGCTACCATCACCAAGTGTAACCGTAAGGCTATTGCCACTATAGGGGAGATGTACTAAAGCTTTGGAGGGACCAACCAATCAGCTCCTCCTGTCACTTTACAGGCTGTGTTTGAAAAATGACAGTTAGGAGCTGATTGGTTGTTACTTTATCTCTCTCCAAGGCTTAGTACATCTCATGTCTACCTCTTCCTCCCTGACCTTTGCCCTTCTCTCCTCACTCGTATCTCTAGCTGTCTATCTGTTATTTCCTCCTTGATGTCACAGCACTTTCTTAAACTTAACATGTCTAAGACAGCACCACCATAGACTGCAAGTGCGCTGTCTTGGAGTTATCCTTGACTCCACCATCTCCTTTGAACCATATTTGTAGTACCTCTCGCGGTCCTGCCATTTCCATCTCAGAAATATCTCCAGGATCAGACTCTTTCTCACCTGGAGGCAACTAAGACCCTCATTCACTCACTGGTCATCTCCAAACTGGACTACTGTAACCTCCTCCTATCAGGCCTCCCTGACTTCCACCTCTCTCCATTTCAATCTGTCCTCAATGCTGCTGCCCGGCTCATCTTCTTCTCCAAACATTCTACATCTGCCTCCCCTCTCCTCCAAGCCCTACACTGGCTCCCCTTATCCTTCAGAACCCACACAAACTTGTCACACTCACTTACAAAGTCCTCTCCCAATCCTCTCCTACTTACATCTCTGAATTCTCTTGTCTGCCCACTTCACAAATTATTGCCACCTTTCCTCCCAACTGATTACTTCCTCCCACTCCCACCTCCAAGATTTTGCCCATGCTGCTCCTCAGGGCCATAACGAGGGTGGTGCGACATGTGCCATGGCACAGGGCATGGCAGGGCAGGGGGTACTGCTCGGGCCTGTCAATTTTCTGTTTATAATCATTCTCACTTGTAGCTTCCTCTTCTTTTATCTCCAGCATCTCCTGGCCACCCTTATCTCATCCCTGGTCAACTCCCCCTCCATCTGGCCACCTCTCCAAGCACCTTCAGTCACATCCTTTTTATTTAACACACACACTTCAACACCTTCCACCTGGAGCCATCTGGCCCCACAATTTCTGATGGCAGTCCATGAGGCCACATCCCTTTTTTGGGCACATGTCTTATGTCCGATTTGAAAAATAGAGTTGGGGGGCGGGAGGGGGTGGGGGACGCAATGTCTCTCCCCTCTGTGTCTGTCTCACACTACCCTTTAGAGTAGACTGTAAGATCTCAGGAGCATGTCCCTCTTCTCTCATGTGGTTTCCTTCCCTCACTCAAGGGTAGATGTACTAAGCTCTGGAAAGTGATAAATTGGAGAGTGATAAACGACCAGCCACTCAACTCCTAACTGTCATGTTACAGACTGTGTTTGAAAAATGACAGTTAGGAGCTGATTGGTTGGTAGTTTATCACTCTCCCATGTGTCACTTTTCAGAGCTTAGTACATCTGCCCCGTACCATTATACCCACTGTCAACAAGGGCATCTAGCCATTGGGTTCTGCTGCTTATTTGAGTATCTCTCTGGCCTATCTGGCCTCCCCAAATCCCATCTCTCTCCTCTCCAGTCTATCCTTAATGCTGCTGCATGGCTTATCTTCCTCTCCAAATGCTCTACATCTGCCTCCCCTCTCCTACAAGCTCTCCACTGGCTCCCCTTCCCTTTTAGAACCCAATTTAAGGTTCTCACGCTTGCTTACAAAGCCCTCACCCAATCTTCTCCCATATACATCTATGATCTCATCTCCCTTCACTCTCCTCTCCGCTCTCTTCGTTCAACTAATGCCCGCCGCCTCTCATGCCAGCTGATTACTTCCTCCCACTCCTGCCTCCAAGACTTTGCCCGCGCTGCTCCCCACCAGACTCTCCACCTCTTTGCAATCCTTCAAACGGGCTCTCAAGACCCACTACTTCCCTTCCAGCTATCATTCTAACTCCCTGCTACATGCTCCTTCCTCCCCATCTACCCCATCTGTGTCTCCCCTGTTTGTCTTCCCCTCCCTTTTAGAATGTAAGCTCTTACGAGCAGGGCCCTCTACCCTCTTGTGCTTCTCCCTACTTTAGTTTCATCTGCTTCTTACTCACCACTAGGGCACCTAACACTTGGTTGCTTATGCTCTGTTGCTTATCTGGGTGTTATGGTTGCTAATGTAGCAATATAGATTATCCATGTCCTGGTCCTGTATTGTACTGTAAGTCGCTTGTCAAATTATTTGTTTATGTACTATGTAAGGCGCTGCGGAACACTTGTGGCGCCATATAAATAAAGGATAATAATAATAATCATTATAACCTCTCATGCAGCGATGTTTATAAACCTTGTCCATGTTCTGCAATGTCCTCTACAGTAAGTCACTTTTTTCTTGTTTTGTTTATACTGTTTCTCTTTTTATACATTGTAGGGCGCTGCAGAGCCCCCTGTGGCTCCATATAAAGGATAATAGTAATACTACTACTACTACTACTACTACTACTACTAATAATAATAATTTATGTTCTGAAAAGAAAAGTGTCTAAATAAAAAGAGTATATAATAATAATAATAATAATAATAATAATAATAATAATAATAATAAGTATAATAATAATAATAATAATACTGTGCTGTACATAATGGTATCTATGATATAATTAAAGGCTGGAGCAAGTTTAAATAGGGTGCTGTATCTGCTGATTGGTGCTGGGGGTCAGGTGAGCATGACTGCTGCACAGGGAGGCTCGATGCAAGTACGAAGGCAGCAGTGGGCGTCTTTATGCTCGGGTGATCTTTGCTAACATTAGCATATTTTCACAGCTGCGATCGTGGGAATGCGCGGCTGCGTAGCGCATTAGCGTCCACCTCTGAATCAGCCCACGGTGCATGCAGGGTGTGTGCCCACAACCCCTTGGATTCATTTGTAGCACCATGGGCCTAGAGATGGACCCCCAGCTAGTTCACTTCACTACACAGCCCTTTGGCTCACCATACTGTATGTATATATTATACCATTTAATAACCAAAAAAAGCATCTATGGAACAATGTATGCAAATGTATGCAATTAAATATAACAAATTATTTCAAAGCTACAAAACGATTTCACAGCGTTAATACCAACAAAAAGTTACATTACCACAGCAACCTCCTCCTAATGAGATTGTCACCGCCACATGCATACTAGCAGTATGTACACAAATAGTGGTGTGCAAACTCTCAGTATCTGAATAACAAACAAATTGCCTTTTCTGGAGATACATTATGGGACATTATTTAATATCAAACGTCATCAGTAGCGTAACTAGGGTTGATGGCGCCCAGGGCTAATAAAGAATGGAGCACCTTAAAAACAGTTCTCCAAATGAACTCACACTGGAAACAAAAATTAGGGAAGTGCGAGAACAAGGCAAAATATCAATAGGACAGCAAAGAATACTATATGCACATACACCCTTGTGTAAGGTCATTTCGAAAGTAATGGGCAGGGGTCCGGGGACCACCTAAACCCCAGAAGCTTTAGGCATTTGGATAGTGTGAAATTAATTTTAGGTCGCTTCAAAAACCAAAGTAGCTATGTGCTTTTATTAGTCTGTCCCCCTCTTCAACACATTGTGCTGACCTTACACTGGTTAGCAATTTTCAGTCCCATTGCCTCAATTTGTCTTTTTAACCCTCAGTGTGGAGGGGATCCTTCATTTTTATGGCCAACGCCACAGGACATGTAAGTGTCCCTCCTGCAGTGCAAACTGGAAAATCTGACCACACAGAAAAAGGGAAGTAAAGAGCAAACATTATATTTCAATAATATAACACACTTCACATAGCCACTTCATCTGTTTTGAGTAGAAATATATAACATTTCCATTATAGAATGAGTAGTATTACATAAGTAAATAAAGAATATCACTCCTGTAATGGTTCAACTTTAAGAAATGCACAGAATTTTAGTATATACTTTGTCAGGCAGGCAGCCACTTAATATACAATGTAGTATTCGCCATACAATGAAGAACAATCAAGAGACCACAATAAAATACAGAAATAATTTTATTTATCAACTTTCAAAACAGAGAACATCTTAGTGGCCGATATACAATACAGAGAGCATCTTCTTGTCCACCATACAATACAAAGAACATCCTAGTGACAATACAATACATAGAGCATCTGCTTGACCACTAAACAATACAGAGAGCATTCTAGTGACTGCCTTAGTATACAGAGCATTAAAGAGCAGCCGCTTCTCAGCGTATTTAAGCAGAAAGTTTAAACCGGCAATACTATTACATTTACTGCTTATAAGCGCAGGGAAGTGGCGGCTTGCTTAGTAAGTGTACCCATAAGAGCTCCACAGCCCACACCATGATATGAAGTCCAGAGTGGCAGGAGATCAGAATGCAGCTGCCTCATTATAGGGACTATTTACTAAGCCTTGGATGGAGATAAAGAGAACGGAGATAAAATCCCTACCAATAAGCTCCTGTCTGTCATGTGACATGGCAGTTAGGAGCTGTTTGGTTCAGACTTTATGTTTGTTCACTTTATCTCCATCCAAGGTTTAGTAAATAAACGCCTATAATTTTAATTAGGGATGTGCGCCGACCCCCGTGTTTTGGTTTTCTATCTGTATCTCCTTCAAGGTTTTGGATCTGGATTTGGTTTTGCAAAACCACCCTCAAGTTTTTTGGTTTTGGATCTGGATTTTTTAAAATAAAAAATAGATAAAAAGTTTTAAAAACAGCTAAAATCATGTAGTGAATGCAATCCAAAACCCCAAATTCGGATTTAAAATCTGAATTCCGAACCGCAAAAAGATCAGAACCGCGACCCGGTTTTACCAGGATCTCCTCAGGAGATTAGAACCGCGACTCGGTTTTACCTGGATTCACGAAATTCGGGTGGATTCGGATTTCTGAAGAACCGAACCGCACATCTCTAATTTTAATATGCTGAACACTCACTGGCGGCAGGGCTAATCAGAGGACTTCTAGAGGGGTATATATTAGGGGTGAGCGGGTTCGGATTTCTGAAATCCGAACCCCCCGAGCCCCCCCGATCCGAGGCCGATCCAAGTCAGGCTCGACTTTTCCCGCATGACTCGGATCTGAAATCGAGGCAAAACGTCATCATCCCGCCTTCCGGGTCTCGCGGGTTTTGGATCCTATATAAGGTACCCACGTCGGCGCCATTTTCTCACTCGGCTGTGGACAGTGAAGAGGGAGGGTGGGAGTTAGGGCTGGCTGGGCTGTGTAGTGTAGTGTAGTGTAGTGCAGTGTAGTGTTGTGCTGTGTTGTGCTGTGCTGTGCTGCGCTGTGCTGCTGTTGTCCATAGGGGCTGTGTCCACTCCTCCAAAGTCCATAGGGGCTGGCTGGACTGTGTTGTGCAGTCAGTTGTCCATAGGGGCTGTGTCCACTCCAAAGTCCTGTGCAGTGTCCCAGTCCTAAAGGGGTACTGTAGTGTTGTCCAGGGGGTGCTCTGTCCATCAGGGGTGCTCCCCCCAAGTGCAAAAAAAAAAAATATTTTCTCTGTGTTTGTGAATTGTGTGCACTGTGGCTGCACATGCATCAACAAAGGAGCAGCGCCAAGAGTGCACCTGTGTCCCATAAGTAAAGGGCCAGTTGGCTTGTCTGTTAAAGGGTGCTGTAACCCCCAAAGTACACTCCAAACAAAATCAAAAAATATTTTCTGTGTTTGTGAATTGTGTGCACTGTGGCTGCACGTGCACAAACAAAGGAGCAGCGCCAAGCGTGCACCTGTGTCCCATAGGTAAAGGGCCGACTGGCTTGACCGCTAAAGTGTGCTGTAACCCCCAAAGGGCACTCCAAACAAAATAAAAAAATATATTTTTTTGTGTTTGTGAATTGTGTGCGCAGTAGCCGCACGTGCATCAACAAAGTAGTGCCAAGCGTAGCGCCTGTGTCATAGGTAAAGGGCCGGCTGGCTTGACCGTTAAAGGGTGCTGTAACCCCCAAAGGGCTCTAGAAACAAAATAAAAATATATATTTTTTTGTGTTTGTGAATTGTGTGCACAGTAGCCGCACGTGCATCAACAAAGTAGTGCAAAGCGTAGCGCCTGTGTCATAGGTAAAGGGCCGGCTGGCTTGACCGTTAAAGGATGCTGTAACCCCCAAAGTGCACTCCAAACAAAATAAAAAAATATTTTCTGTGTTTGTGAATTGTGTGCACTGTGGCTGCACGTGCATCAACAAAGGAGCAGCGCCAAGCGTGCGCCTGTGTCCCATAAGTAAAGGACTGGCTGGCTTGTCTGTTAAAGGGTGCTGTAACCCCCAAAGGGCACTCCAAACAAATTAAAAAAATATTTTCTGTGTTTGTGAATTGTGTGGACTGTGGCTGCACGTGCATCAACAAAGGAGTAGCGCCAAGCGTGCGCCTGTGTCCCATAAGTAAAGGGCCAGCTGGCTTGACCGTTAAAGGGTGCTGTAACCCCCAAAGTACACTCCAAACAAAAAAAATATATATTTTCTGTGTTTGTGAATTGTGTGCACTGTGGCTGCACGTGCATCAACAAAGGAGTAGCGCCAAGCGTGCGCCTGTGTCCCATAGGTAAAGGGCCAGCTGGCTTGACTGCTAAAGGGTGCTGTAACCCCCAAAGTACACTCCAAACAAAAAAAAAATATATTTTCTGTGTTTGTGAATTGTGTGCACTGTGGTTGCACGTGCATCAACAAAGGAGCAGCGCCAAGCGTGCATCTGTCTGTTAAAGGGTGGTGTAACCCCCAAAGTGCGCTCCACAAAGAATAAAAAATTCTTCTTTTTTTTTCTGTCTTTGTGAATTGTGTGCGCAGTAGCCACATGTGCATCAACAAAGTAGTGCCAAGCGTAGCGCCTGTGTCATAGGTAAAGGGCCGGCTGGCTTGACCAGTAAAGGGTGCTGTAACCCCAAAAGTGCACTCCAAACAAAATAAAAAAATATTTTCTGTGTTTGTGAATTGTGTGCACTGTGGCTGCACGTGCATCAACAAAGGAGCAGCGCCAAGCGTGCGCCTGTGTCACATAGGTAAAGGGCCAGCTGGCTTGACCGCTAAAGGGTGCTGTAACCCCCAAAGGGCACTCCAAACAAAAGAAAAAAATATTTTCTGTGTTTGTGAATTGTGTGCACTGTGGCTGCACATGCATCAACAAAGGAGCAGCGCCAAGCGTGCGTCTGTCTGTTAAAGCATGGTGTAACCCCAAAGTGCGCTCCACAAAGAATAAAAAATTCTTCTTTTTTTTCTGTCTTTGTGAATTGTGTGGGCTGTAGCTGCACGTGCATCAACAAAGGAGCAGCGCCAAACGTGCGCCTGTGTCCCATAAGTAAAGAGCCGGCTGGCTCATTTCTTAAAGGGTGGTGTAACCCACAAAGTGCACTAGTCTCCAACAAAAATAAAAAAATATTTTCTGTGTTTGTGTGCGCCTTAGCCGCACGTATATATCAATATAACATAAATGGAGGACCAAACTTTCTCCGATAAAAATAAAATAGGGAAACATCAAGAACCACTTCCTCCTTGTGCTGAAGCTGCTGCCACTAGTCATGCCATAGACGATAACATGCCATCAACGTCGTCTGCCAAGGGCGATGCCCAATGTCATAGTAGAGGGCACATACAATCCCAAATGACAAAGTTCAGGAAAATGACCTTGAAAAAAACATTTAAATCATCTGAAGAGAAACGTAAACTTGCCAATATGCCATTTACGACACGGAGTGGCAAGGAACGGCTAAGGTCTTTCCCTATGTTCATGACTAGTGGTTCAGCTTCACATGACGATGGAAGCCCTCCTCCCGCTAAAAAAATCAAACGAGTTAAGCTGACAAAAGCACAGCGAAGAACTGTGCGTTCTAAGAAGATGTCACAAATCCCCAAGGAGAGTCCAAGTGTGGTGGCGGTTGTGATGTCTGACCTTCCCAGCACTGGATGGGAAGAGGTGGCTCTTTCCACCATTTGCACGCCCCCTGCAAGTGCTGAAAGGAGCACCCACAGTCCACTTGCTGATATGCAAATTGAAGATGTCACTGTTGAAGTACAACAGGATGAGGATACTGGTGTAGCTGGCGCTGAGGAGCAAGTTGGCGAGGAGGATTCTGATGGTGATGTGGTTTGTTTAAATCAGGCTCCGGGGGAGACAGTTGTTGTCCGTGGGATGAAAAAGCCCATCACGGTCATGCCTGGGCAGAAGACCAAACATTCCACCTCTTTGGTCTGGCAATATTTCTATCCAAATCCGGACAACAACTGTCTTGCCATATGTACCATATGTAAAGGTGAAATAAGTAGGGGTAGGGACGTTAACCACCTAGGAACATCCTCCCTTATACGGCACTTGCAGCGCATTCATAAAAAGTTACTGTCAAGTTCAGAAACTTTGGCTAAGACCGTAAGCAGTCCAGGGACACCTAAATCCCGTTGTCCTGTTGTATCCAAGCGCCTGCAAACCACACCGTCAACTCCCTCCTCGTCAATTTCCTCCTTAGGCAGGATCGGAAGTAGTCCTGCAGGCCATGTCACTGGCATGACTGACTCTCCTATCCGGGATTCCTCCGGAGGATCCTGCATTGTACGCCTCCTGCTGCTGTTGCTGCTGCTGGGAGTCATTCATCATCCCAGAGAGGAAGTAGGAACACCACTACTTTTACTAAACAATTGACCCTCTAACAGTCCTTAGCGAGAAGGATGAAGTACGACAGCAGTCATCCTGAAGCAAAACGTATAACTGAGGCCTAGACTGCTATGTTGGTGTTAGACGTGCGTCCGTTATCCGCCATTAGTGCAGTGGGATTTAGACAATTGATGGAGGTAGTGTGTCCCCGGTTCCAAATCCCGTCTAGATTCCACTTCACTAGGCAGGCGATACCGAGACTGTACAGAAACGTCAGAAAAAGTGTCCTCAGTGTCATGAAAAATGCGGTTGTACCCAATGTCCACTTAACCGCGGACATGTGGACAAGTGGAACAGGGCAGACTAAGGACTATATGACTGTGACAGCCCACTGGGTAGATGTATCACCTTACGCAGCAACAACAGCAGCGTCACCAGTCGCAGCATCTCAGAAACGCCAGCTCGTTCCAAGGCAGGCTACGCTGTGTATCACCGGTTTCAGTAAGAGGCACACCGCCGACAACCTCTTAGAGAAACTGAGGGAAATCATCGCCCAGTGGCTTACCCCACTTAGACTCTCCTGGGGATTTGTGATATCTGACAACGCCACCAATATTGTGCGAGCATTACATCTGGGCAAATTCCAGCACGTCCCATGTTTTGCTCACACAATAAACTTGGTGGTGCAGAATTTTCTGAAAAGCGACAGGGGCGTGCAGGAGACGCTTTGGGTGGCCCGAAAAATTTCTGGCCACTTTCGCCATTCAGCGACTGCGTGCCGAAGACTGGAGCGCCAGCAAACACTCTTGAACCTGCCCCGCCATCACCTGAAGCAAGAGGTTGTGACGCGGTGGAACTCAACCCTCTATATGCTTCAGAGGATGGAGGAGCAGCAAAAGGCCATTCAAGCCTATACATCCACCTATGACATAGGCAAAGGAGGGGATATGCACCTGACTCAAGCGCAGTGGAGAATGATTTTCGTGTTGTGCAAGGTTCTCCAGCCCTTCAAACTTGCCACACGTGAAGTCAGTTCAGACACTGCCAGCTTGAGTCAGGTCATTCCCCTCATAAAGGCTTTTGCAGAATCAGCTGGAGAAAGTGAAGGAGGAGCTAAGACGGAGCGATTCCGCTCGGCATGTGGGACTTGTGGATGAAGCCCTTCATTCGCTTTGCCAGGGTTCCAGGGTGGTCAATCTGTTGAAATCAGACCACTACATTTTGGCCACCGTGCTCGATCCTAGGTTTAAAGCCTATGTGGTGTCTCTCTTTCCGGCCGACACAAGCCTGCAGAGGTGCAAAGACCTGCTGGTGAAAACACTGTCAGCTGAAGCGGAATGTGACACGTCAACAGCTCCTTCTTCATTTTCTCCCGCAACTGGGGCTGCCAGGAAAAAACGTAGGAATCCTAAGCAACCCGCTGGCAGTGATGCAGGGCAGGCAGGACCAAGTTTGGACATCTGGTCCGGACTGAAGGACCTGGCAACAATTTCTGACATGTCTACTGTCACTGCATATGATACTGTCACCAGTGACAGAATGGTGGAGGATTACATCGGTGACAGCATCCAAGTAGGCATGTCAGACAGTCCGTACCTGCACTGGCAGGAAAAAGAGGCAATTTGGAGGCCCCTGTACACTATATATATGCTGAAATGCTGGATTTCCTTCAACTCATCAGAAAGTATTGAGAGATTGTTTCATGACATTAAGGACCTGATTCAGACACGTCTGCTAGTTGCGGCCACTCTCTCCCAGCGTATGGAATTTCAGGAAAGTGACGTCAAGGCATCCGCTCGCACAGGAAGACATAAGCACACCCACTATGTCTTGGCGAGCGATCACTTTGTTTTTATAGACGCCCACCAGCCTGTCTTTAGCCGCCCACTACGGTACGTCATCTCTAGGAAGTATATACAACCATCGGTACATCGGGAACCATAGGATCAGACAGCAGCACTTGCGGTTAACTGTACCCTATCGCAAGCACTGCGAGCAGTTCTGTGTAAAAATCTATGCCCGCATCTGAAACGGCGTTGAAATACTCTGGCATGCCTGCGTCCGCAACTCCATTCCCCCCGTTACTACTGCCCTGCCCCTGTTACCACCCACAAACGGCCTCTCCTGTCACTCATTCCACTGGGCTGTCCTGGCAGGGCGAGCGAGCACATTCCGATTGCTCGTACTAGTTTGCGCATGCGCACTGCGAACTACACGCATGTGCACATTAGCAGACATCGTCTGCAACGAGCGGCCGCTTGCTAGCGAACGGGTCTGAATTAGGTCCTAACTTTATTAATTAACATAGCGGTGTTTCATTTCATGCTCCATTTTTCGGTTATTTGTTTGAGAGGAGCTTCCGATCATTGCTCAATGGAATGAGCACGGTTCCCAACAGCAGAACTAACATCTGCATGCAGGGACAGAGCTTGTGACATAGCTCTGTCCCTGTGAATCCTGTCCGCTCACTTCTCTCTGTATTTTTTGGAAAAAATACAGGGAGACAGGGAGACTGTGTCCACGCTGGCGCTGCTGCTGGATATTGCAACCATTCCCAGTCCCCCCTCCCTTGACACCCCCCCCCCTCAACTGACACTTAACTTAGTGATCGGTGCTCCAGTGAGGTCTTCTCTCCAGGAGTCCGGTCAGCTGGTCTCTGGCTCCTGAACTGTGACCCCGGTCAGCTGCTTTGTGCAGCAGCTGACCAGGGTCACAGTGCAGGAGCTGGAGACCAGCTGACCGGAGCCCCAGTGGACACCACCGGAGCACCTATCACCGGCCCCTGGATGCAGGTAAGTGTTTTTTTAACTATTTTTATTTTTGCAGTGATCAGCTTGTTGTCAATTTAGTCTACACAGGTGATCACAGGGGCCGGCTCCCGGCTCTGCTCTGCCTGATAGAGCGGGAGTCGGGGTACCAGGGAAACCCTGAATAACGCCATCTACAGGTGGCGTTATTATCACAGGGCTTCCCCCAGTATTTTTTATAGTTTTAGTAAATCTGGGCAGATCACATTTCCCATTACAAGTATGGGAAATGCGATCTGCTTACTAAAAATATGTGAATTGGAGGGATTGGAGTAATTTTTTATGAAAACTGCTCCAACTGCTCTTTAATAAATTTATGTGATACTAAAATAATGTGAAAATGGGTGTGAAAACACCAATTTTCACATTATTTTAGTAAAAATAATGTTAATACTGTAAATATGCCCCTTATCCACACACAGGTGTACAAGTATTGCACATTAGATTAATCAGCGAGATCTAGCAAATTAGATTTTTCGCATCAAGTTGTTTGATTAGTGTGAATAAGATTCACATGCCAAACCGGTGCCTCTACACTCTTGTCTCATTGTGAAAGGGGAGAAGGGGCGGCTCTGCATGGCTGTACCTCCCCCGATGTGGCTCTGTATATCTGGATTGCCTCCAGGGAGGAATAATCTTATCTCCATCCTCACTACCCCTGACCTCTGTAACACTTCAGTCCCTTTGGCACTCACTTCCGTTGGTCAACCTCAGGTTCTCCGCCGATTGCACCTCAGAACTCCTTCACATGTCCAACCTTCTTCTATAGGTACCTCAGAACTCCTTCACATGTCCAACCTTCTTCTATAGGTACCTCAGAACTCCTTCACATGTCCAACCTTCTTCAATAGGTACCTCAGAACTCCTTCACATGTCCAACCTTCTTCTATAGGTACCTCAGAACTCCTTCACATGTCCAACCTTCTTCAATAGGTACCTCAGAACTCCTTCACATGTCCAACCTTCTTCTATAGGTACCTCAGAACTCCTTCACATGTCCAACCTTCTTCAATAGGTACCTCAGAACTCCTTCACATGTCCAACCTTCTTCAATAGGCACCTCAGAACTCCTTCACATGTCCAACCTTCTTCTATAGGTACCTCAGAACTTTCCGTGTACTCACCACGTCCCCCTGGATACACCTCTGTTTCAGCCCACCAGAAGGGCTCAGCTTTGACTCCAGCTACAGGCATACATGTGAGAGCACTATTCCGTCTCTGCTACAGGTTTGGTATAGAATCTTGATGGTTGGAACGCCGGCAGCGGAATCCTGGTAGTGAAAATGCCAGCGATTTTCGGCATGTATTCTAAGGCTAACCCTAACCCAACCCGATCTCGCAGCCAGTACAGTGAGCATCAGGATTCTGACTGTTGGGATGTCGACTACTTCCCCTCTGCCACAGGCATCTCACCGCGACTTCCTAATGGTTCCAACAGTCGTTCTCTTAAATGCTTGCCTCGTGCCACTCCAGCCATTTGAATTTCTATTTACATGGCATCAATACAAATTTACTATTAATAACAGAACACCTACAACATATATTTATATACCTCTCTCCAGCCTTACACCCAAACTTCCTTTTTTTTCCCTAACTATTAGTGAAAGGGGGCTACACAATTTAACACAATTAAATAATTACATCATTATAACCTGCAAATTACATAATTACGTAGCGAAAACAGTCAGTGAGAGAATACCCTGCTTGCAAGAGCTCACCTTCTAAAGAGAAATGGTCGGACACAACAGGGTCATGTCATGGGGAGCAGAATTTGCAGAGTAAGGAGAAGGTGAGATGAGCTTCAGCGGAAAGACGAGTATTAGTGTCCATGTAGAGCAGCGGTTTTCAACCGGTGTGCCGCGGCACACTAGTGTGCCGTGGCCGGTTGTGAAGTGTGCCGCAGGGCTGTCAGAGCCACCGGGCACATTTTACTGTACTTCAGCATCCCGGGCCGCTGAGCTCCTCTGGGAGACTCAGGCGCGACCGGGTAGTGACCTGCAAAGATGCGGCGGCGTGACATCACAGGTCACGCATGCCGCGTTGTCCACTGCCCTCCAGCCCGCTCTGCCAGCCAACGCCCTGCGCCAATCAGCCAGCCCACGCTCTGTCCAGGCAGGCTCTGCAGCCTGCCTGGAAGCCTGCCCGCACGCGATCCTGCTGCAGTGTGAGTGACAAGGGGGGAAGAAATGTGGGTTTTGTGGGGACCAGACATTTTTTTCTTCTTCGTGGGTACCAGCCATAGTTTATTTTTTCGTGGGAACCAGTCATGTCATTTTTTTTAGCGAGAACCAGCCATATGTTATCCAGCCATATATTTGCCTATTTAGTGGGGAATAATGTGTTTTGTTTTGTTTTTTGTTTCTGTGGGGCCAGCCATAGGTTTCTTTTTCTGTGTGGGAGCAATTCTGTGGGGCGCAATGTGGTATGGTTGTTTTTTTGTGGAGAGCAATGTGGTTTTTTTTTCTGTTAGGCCAGCCAATGGGATTGTTTTATTCTTGTGGGGGCCAATGTAGTGTGTTTTTTATTCTTGTGGGGGCCAATGTAGTGTGTTTTGTTCCTGTGGGAACTAATGTAGTGTGTTTTTTCATAGTCCGCGCACACCGCATCGCCGGATAGTGTGCCTTGGCAATTTTAAAATCTTGTGCAGTGTGCCACGAGTTAAAAAAGGTTAAAAATCACTGATGTAGAGGCTGAAAGACTGGAGGATGGGAGTCTGGTTACAGAAAATGGTGCAGCGCGGGAGAAGTCCTGAAGGCGGGAGCGGGAAGAGGGGATCGGGGAGGATTGGTGGAGGCGGTCATTGGCAGACTGGCTGAGATGGGGTGTGCGTGTGGATATGATAGAGATGTGGGGGGGGGAGGGCAGCAGGAGTGGAGCGGCGAGAGAGGAAAATGAGGTGGGCAGTGGAGCTGAGGATGGATTGAAGATGGCGGGAGCGGGATAGGTCAGGGAGGGGTAGGTTACAGTAATCAGGGTGGGAGATGATAAGGGTGTGGATGTTTTATATGGAGCAGACTTTGTATTGTGCCTCCCGAGTCACGCTGAGGAGAATGGTGACTGTAACATCAATTACTTCATTCATTGTGGTAACTACAATAATAATGGGAAGCTCGGGAGCTTTCTGGTCATGTTGGGGTATGTATATTACTAGGCAGGTTGGGGTAACTTGTGAAGTGTGAATGTTGCAATAATCAGTGTGATACATAGAGAATGCATCATCCACTCAGATCAGGTTATCTCTGTGGATTGGGAAAACACAGGCTGTTAGTGCTCCCTCAGTAAGAGGTATTTAAAGTTATGGTTAATCTAAATAACAAAGGTTAATTGCGGATATTAGAAGGTGGTTGCATTAATTTGAAGAAAAAAATCACCAGAAAGGTAAAATAACATATAATAGTCTGTGACAATGTCTGTAGGGTACTGGATCGAAATCCTTAATATGCCAAAGGCTGCAGGAGATTTGGGAGCCTCTTAGTGCAGGGTTTGGGGTCCCAGGCCTTGCGGTGGGGGGATCCCTAACCTCTGATGTGCATTGCAGAGTCACGTGACTGTACCCTGAGCTGTCTCTCTGCCCAGGCTGCTGCTGCAGTTTATCTCTCTCTTGGAAGTTCTAATTTATTCCCTGCTTTGATTTCTTACTTTCCTCCAAATGTTGCACCTAAGAGAGAGAACTCATCTCTGTTCTGCAGGAAAAACTAATTTAAATGTCATGCTCCCAACCAAAGCATCTTCTACCAGCTGCTGTAAATAAATGATGACCATATCTTCGGATGTCTCAGACCAGGGCACAGCTGAGAGGGGTATAATTTACTTCCCCACGTTCTCCTTGAAGGATGCCTTGAAGGTCACAGACCAGCACAGGATGACTCCTTCAGGCGAGAGTTCTTCACTTAGTGAACTTTTAGACTGTTTTGTACTTTTCCTAAAGCTCTTTTCTGCAGACGCTTCTTCCCGGCTCTGACTTCTGCACCAGATATTGTCAGGCAAATTGTAATCACATTCCCGGGCACCATCATTAGAGAGAGCTCTATCACAGCCCTGCCGACGAGGCAGCTCTCCGCACCCCATACATTGATTTTTCACTCTGGACAGACTTAGTCGCTGGTAATGAAAACTGAGAAGAAAATTGGACATTACAGGGGAAAAAAAACTTTGAAATGAAAATAAAATAGAGTAATTTGCCTAGACAGAAGCAGAATGGAAAGAAATAAGTGTTTCCGTGCTTCAGTGAGCACCGATTTGCTGTCCACGGTAAATGTTTTCGTCAGACTTGCTGTCCTGATACCCCAAGCCGCAGACAGGAGCCTCAGTCTTATTGGGGTGCCTCCTGCTTTCTCTATTCCTGGCAGATGGGCCAAGGCTATGGCATGGCTATGGTCCACTTGTGTTCTCCTTTAAGTTTAACCTTCATTTTAGCTGTGTTGACGCAGAGAGAGAGGTAAAACCCTGTGCCACAAGCGCCATTGTGACAGGGGAAGACGTCCATCTTGCCCAGTAGATGCAGGATATCAGCCCCCATCATATCGAACTCTAATCTTTGTTGCTACAGATAATCTGGGCTCCAATCTGGTGGCACAATCACTACCGTCCTAAGCGGTGCGTTTCTCAGTCCTTACAGCGATCTGCTGAGAACCTAACCAGCTTAATCCTCCGCCCTCATCTGGGCCATTCGGTATGCGAAAGCATCATGTACAATTTCTCTCCAGAAACCTAGGGCCCTCATTCAGAGGCGGTCGCAAGAAGCGACCGCTCGTTCTGAATGAGGGCGGCCTCTTGTATTTTTTAGTGCGGCCTCCTGGTCGCTAGCTAAGCTGTGGGTTACCACCCACAGCTTTAGCGACTGACCAGGTTGGTCGCGATGGGCTTGCGACGAGATCCTAAGGTTGGGTCTCGGCAACGGCAAGCCCCAGGGAGCTTCCTGCTCTGATCAAGCAGGAAGCTCCCCACTGACATCACTGCTGATGTCAGTGCGGCCGCCCACAAAACGGCAGGCGTTCCGTGAGGAACGCCTCCGTTTGTGTAGCCACCCCCCTGCCCCGCCTACAAAACGGGGCGAGCTGTCGATCAACATCGACAGCCGTCCCTTTTGTAGTGAGCTCCGGAGCGAGAGAATTTCTCTCTCACTCCGGGGCTTAACATCTACCCGGTTGTGAGCGCTCAGCGCTTGCGACCGGGTCTGAATGAGACCCTAGGTGTACTGACCGGTAAACTTGTATCGGAAAGACTCCACTGGGCCATTTGCTATTGCAGGGTGGGGAGGATAAGTGGGTGCGATTAGTAGCTGCAGAGACTGAGCGATGATATTATGGAACAGTAGTATTAGGTCGCATAGTAACCAGCTCTGCAGGGGCTCCAGTACCCCTATTTGACAGAGGTATTACAGCTGCAATTTTTTTTTTCAGCTGAGGATACATGTGAAACAACCGCCAGGACTTGTACTGAGACGCTCACCGGAGCCATCGCAGCTGACCGCAACTGCGCACACATACGCAGCATCGCATGCAAATCATGCAAACATTGACTCCTTGAGTCTCTGGTAACTCTGAATGGCCGCCGTAAACTGAGACACCGGAGCCCTGTTTCCTGTGTATGCGATCGCAGATGCAGGATGCGACACGCCCTCCAAAAACGGTGGAGACAGGCCTGCCTTTTTTAGCCGACACTCCCCTCAAAAGCTCCCTGTCTGTCAATCACACTGCAAATAAAGACTTGCAGCGTATGACTACTGTAATGTACAACACGTGCGCAGTGCAACTTAGACGTATGTTCGGCTGCCAAAAATCACTCCATTTGCGAAAACGTTGGCATAGCGTATTACATTGAATGAGCCTCAGGGGGTGCCAACAACTGTGTTGCGCAATTAAGAAATTGGCCGCTGTGATGTCATGGACTGACAGCCTGTTCGCAATCCAGATACCATGATGTCCTCAGGACTGTCTGCAGACACGTCCATTCCCCGTCAGCGGCCTCTGAAACAAGGAGCAATGGTGCAGCCTGGGAAAGTTTCTTTAGAAGTTTTCTTGTCAGTTGACGCAGTGCGTTATCAGTGTGTTGTCCCCCCTCCCGTACAGTCACTTTACCTGTCTGTAACAGATATCGGGCAGACTGGAGGGACATCACTTTATAGACACAATGTCACATCAAGATAAATTGTTGCTGCTGTAAGTAATTCCTCAGGTCCTTCGGAAGACCTGGGAGATTTGTTACGGTTATTAGAAAATTCTAAATATCACATCCCCGGGTGTAATTACTAATAAACAAACTCTGGCAGATGAAGAGAATCCAGCTCAGAGTTTATTATTAAAGTGTGAGACCCCCTCACGTTTCTGAATGTACTGTCACTAGCTCCATCATGTAAGACACACAACATGGGATTAACGTGACATTTTCACCATAACGGGCTCGGTTATCATAAGACCAAGCAGCAACGTTCCACTTATTAAAGAATCCTTCTGATAAATAGACGGGACATTCAAGCTCATTCAGACCCTCTCGCTAGATACGAACGCTCGCTCGATGCGTATGTAAATTCCGCTAAGTGACGGCAAGGCAGGCGATCGCACGGCAAGGCATAAGCACGCCCACTATGTCTTGGTGTGCGATTGCCCTGTGTATGCAGATGCCCACCAGCCATTCATAAAATGCCCACTGGCGCACGTCATCTCCTGGAAGTGCTTGAAACTATTGGTACATCGAGCACCATTGGATGCGTTCGCAGCGCTTGAGGTTGACCATACCCTGCCGCAAGCACTGCGATCACTTCAGTGTAAAATACAACCAGGTGACGTGTACAATGACGCTGCCTGTTAATTATGCACACCTATGAAACGGCGTTGAGACACTCAGGCGCGCCTTCGTTCGTACCATCACTCCCCCGTTTCCGATGGCCTTCCCCTGTCACCCCCCACAAACGGCTTCTCCTGTCACTCACTCTGCTGGGCTGTCTATGCTGGCCGAGCGACCGCTTCCCGATCTCTCGCAGTGGTTCGCACTCACGCATTGCGATGTGTGTACGCATGCGCAGAAACTGACAATCGGCCAGCCACGAGCGAACGCATCCTAGCGAGAGGGTCTGAATCAGCTCCATAGACTGTTGCATACAAGGATGAGCCCTCTCTCACTCATGGCGGGTCCACTCATCCCAGTCTCTCATCCTATTAATCCACATTTCACCTTGTAAGTGAATAAACAAGATATCTTCATTCAAACACACTCACCGTTCTCTTACTTAGTTGGCGCAAATTAATTCTATTCCTATTTTGCGTCCCTAAGTGGGTGAGAAAATATAATGGCACCCATCAGGTCACCGCGCTCATTTGGTGTTCGTTGCAGAGGGTAGGGCATCATGAATTTATTTGCTTTATTGTGGCACCTCCCCGTGCACCTTATGACAGGTAAGCTACAAAAAGTCATTATCAATAGGTATTATAATAATCGGCAGAATACATATCTGTTAGGAGTCTGCTAGCGGGGGATCGCATACCCGTTCTCCACATGCGCCTACGCAGATTCACGAACATCATGCACTGCTGAACTATGCCCTGTGTTTGGCCCTGACTTTCACAATAGGCATTCAGGTGCATGAACCAGCTGTAGCAGGACCACCACTCACAAACTAAAACCATGGACTGAGCCGTTCCTACCCACTGTGTGTGGTGTATGGCATGTTGGAAATTTTATGGTTTGGAGCAGTAACTTTTACCTTCGTAGTTAGTGGTGATGTTTTCATTGCATTTTGTGACACACTGTTCAGATTTCAGGTGCCCTTTACACCTTCTGTCCCCTTGACCCCCTTTAGTAGACGTTGAATAAGTACTATGACAGGCAACACTACTACGGGGTTGCTCCTGCTCTTCTATCAACTCACCCATAATTGGTTTTATTTCTTACATGAGGACAGGAGTAAAGCTACTGTAGTTAAACTTAACTGACACCTCACCAAGTGAACGTGCAATTAGACCGGGAAAGGAGAGACCATTACCATGCAATTTTATTGGAGAGTTTCTTTGACACCAGCAAAAAAAATAAAATAAAAATCCACTTATGATTTTTTGTGTGTGCAGCTAATGCAGACACGACAACACCCACTAAGTACAGTAATATATGCTTCGTCTCAACAACACACTGTACAAAGTTCAAACATTGTCAGTCTTTTGTAAACTAAATTAAAACTTTAGTTTACAAAAGACTGGCAATTTTTGTACACACCAGGATAAGAAAATGACTTGATAGCTATAATTATTTTGGGGTAAAGATGAAGAGGATACCACCGCACACAGGCCCTGATTCAGAGCCGGACGCTCTGACAGAGCGCTCGCTCTGAATCAGGGCCGTCCTTCTCTTTTTTTTAGAGCGGCCTCCTGGCCGCTGGCATTGCTGAGGGTAACCACCCACAGCTATAGCGAGCGGCCAAAAAGATGGTCGCAATGGTCAAGACCATCGCGATTATTGGGCTTGCGACGAGACCCTTGTGGTAGGGTCTCGTGGCCGCAAGCCCTGGAGTGCTTTCGGCTCTATCAGAGCCGAGAGCACTCCCACTGACATCACTTGTGATGTCAGTGGGGCCGGCCCCAGACGGTAGGCGTTCCAATGGGAACGCCTCCGTCTGGGCAGCCACGCCCCTGGCACGCCCACCAAAGGGGGCGTGCTGTCACTCACCTTCAACTGCACGCCCCCTTTGTAGCGAGACCCGGAGCGACGGCTTGCCCATCGCTATCCGGGTCTCGCGCATGCGCACGACAGAGCCGCCTCTGTCGTGCGCTTGCACCCTGGGCTAACATGGACACGCTTGCGAGCGGGTCTGAATTAGGCCCTGAATTAGGCCCACAGTAAGAACAGTTATATATGCTGCATCTGAAAAGCACACTTAGCACATTTTAGAACTCGAATATAAAAGCCTGGCAATTTATTTATGCACAGAGATAAGAAAATGACTTATTTGCAATATTCACACAATACAATACAATAAAACAGATCTCAGCATCTATCAGGGGGGCAGATGAAGGAGAGCGATGTTCTGCAGCGGTAGATTGCAGTAAAGGTATATTTTAGTACTGACAATAAAGAGTTACTACATTCAACATCTTCTTCACATTTTCTAGCCCCCAGTCAGTCATTCCGGCCACAGCACATCAGCTACAGTATATGATTTCTCTGTAAATCCCATGTAATCCGCAGACACATTGATAGGACACTATTAATGAGAACCACAGGTCAGCGGATTTTTATTAACTTGTCATTTTGTGATGCAGATTTTCCGTCTCTGACAGTTGACATCTCTACGGTCGGTCCCTGATCTGGGAAACGCCATCTGTTTCGTTTCCTTTAAGATTACAAATCCTCCAGCCGGTTTAGTAATATAAACTGTGTTTCTTATATGGAAATATTACGGATACTCACTGCAAGGGAATGGACAGCTAGGAAACAAGTGGATCCGACATGACAATGAAGTCACCTGTGTTCATCCCAGAATGTTCAATGATTATACAACCAGTATTAGGGGTCTATTCACTAAGCCTTGGGGCTCTATTTATTAACATTATATTTACTAATAAAGTGAAAAAGGGTGTCACATTATTTTAGTTTCACCTAAATTTACTAAAGGGCAATTGGAGTAGAATTCGTAAAATTCTACTCCAACCCCTAATTATCACTTATTTTTACTAAGCAGATCGCATTTCCCATAATTGTAATGGGAAGTGCGATCTGCCAGGAATTTACTAAAAATAAATTGTGGAAAAATACCGGGGGAAGCCCTGTGATGATAACGCCACCTGGAGGTGATGTTATCCAGGGTCTCACCCGGTTACCGGACTCCTGCCCTGCTCTAACAGTGATCCAGTGATCAGCGGTGTGGTCCAAACAGACCACAAGCTGATTACTGTAAAAAACGAAAAAACTTACCTGCACCCAGGGACCGGAGATAGGGGCTCCGGTTATGTCCTCCGTGGCTCCGGTTAGCTGGTTTCCCATCCTGCACTGTGATCTGGTCAGTTGCAGCATAGAACAGCTTTTGCATGCCGTTGCAGGGGCATGCATAAATAATCCACTGTGATGCCAGACGCAGTGTGAGGTCTCATAGCGTGCGTGTTTGTTAGCAATTTCTGAGTAAGGTCAGGGCTTGTGCAAGTGTGCGTGAGGCTACAATGTTACTGATGGTTTCGCAGACTCGCTAAGTACTATGGATGTGTGTAAGGTAAAGTGGGCGTCCTTATGTTGTGCTTAGTTTGCATTGTGATCGCAATGGATTAGCATGCTATAGCAGTTAAACTGCCGGTGTATGCAATATTGCAATCTGTAATGAATCAAGTCCATATACCCCAAAGTACCAACCAATCAGCTCCTAACTGTCACTTTACAGGCTGTGTTTGAAAAATTACAGTTAGGAGCTGATTAGTTGGTACTTTATCTCTCCATTCTTTATCTCTTTCCAAGGCTTAGTGAATAGATCCCTGAATCTCTTTCCAAAAGGAGATCCAGACACCCCTGAGAGACACTGGAGTGACCCCAGAGCAGCTTAGTGTTATAGTTGGACATAATTAGTGCACAATTAGGAATGCACATAAATAACAGAGCAAAGAGCAGTAAGACACGAAACTGGAAGACACCCATCCCCTCCAGTTACCACATACACTAACTCAGGGGGACACTGACTGCATCCCCACAACACGTAAGATGCAGCCTAGAATAGACCACAATGCTTCATTTACCATCTCCAGGAGCTTGCAATATAAAGGTGACCTGGCTCAACATCATAATATAACACTGGAGAGATCTGTCCCCTCACTACTGTCCCATACTTCTGTCCTGCAGCCTGTCCACTCACTACTGTCCCATACTTCTGTCCTGCAGCCTGTCCACTCACTACTGTCCCATACTTCTGTCCTGCAGCCTGTCCACTCACTACTGTCCCATATCTCTGTCCTGCAGCCTGTCCACTCACTACTGTCCCATACCTCTGTTCTGCAGCCTGTCCACTCACTACTGTCCCATACCTCTGTCCTGCAGCCTGTCCACTCACTACTGTCCCATACCTCTGTCCTGCAGCCTGTCCACTCACTACTGTCCCATACCTCTGTCCTGCAGCCTGTCCACTCACTACTGTCCCATACCTCTGTCCTGCAGCCTGTCCACTCACTACTGTCCCATACCTCTGTCCTGCAGCCTGTCCACTCACTACTGTCCCATACCTCTGTCCTGCAGCCTGTCCACTCACTACTGTCCCATATCTCTGTCCTGCAGCCTGTCCACTCACTACTGTCCCATACTTCTGTCCTGAAGCCTGTCCACTCACTACTGTCCCATATCTCTGTCCTGCAGCCTGTCCACTCACTACTGTCCCATACCTCTGTTCTGCAGCCTGTCCACTCACTACTGTCCCATACCTCTGTCCTGCAGCCTGGCCACTCACTACTGTCCTATACCTCTGTCCTGCAGCCTGGCCACTCACTACTGTCCCATACCTCTGTCCTGCAGCCTGTCCACTCACTACTGTCCCATATCTGTGTCCTGCAGCCTGTCCACTCACTACTGTCCCATACTTCTGTCCTGCAGCCTGTCCACTCACTGCTGTCCCATACCTCTGTCCTGCAGCCTGTCCACTCACTGCTGTCTCATACCTCTGTCCTGCAGCCTGTCCACTCACTACTGTCCCATACCTCTGTTCTGCAGCCTGTCCACTCACTACTGTCTCATACCTCTGTCCTGCAGCCTGTCCACTCACTACTGTCCCATACCTCTGTTCTGCAGCCTGTCCACTCACTACTGTCCCATACCTTTGACGTACAGGTACCTAGGCTGGTACCATAATATGTGGACATCTTATGTACTTACACAGTGAGTAAGAGGGAGATTTATCATTGCTGTGAGAAAACTAAAATCGTTCCTCAGCCCAGATCCATCTGCCAGAATAATTCCCCAGGTCAATAAGTTAACCCATTAACGTATTCTAGAAATTGTGGCTGTAGACACCTAGAAATTATGCTGGGCATGCACCTTCTAGATAAAATGCCTGTAAAACCAACACAGACATCTTATGTGACAGCCCAGCAGGCATCATGGGCATACTCTGTGAGATATCTCATTGTGTATGGCCACATGATAGCTGGCTTCAACCCCTGGGCAGGAGACATTTCCCCGTTCCTCCTCTGTGAAGGAACAGGAGACCTGTCCGTCGGTCGGCTGCACCAGTGCATACAATGCTTGATGCGGACGACTGGTAACTCCAAAAATATTGCATCTGACAGACATGGTGGACGATTAGGCGTGTCTGACCCATCAATATTTTGAGATCAGTTTCGCAAATACACAGTACAATTATCTGGGCGGTCTGCTGATATCAGGGGGTCGCCTAGATAATTGTATAATGTTTGCCCAGCAAAAGACATAAGATCAGTCATGAAATTGATGTTATCTATGATCTGGTGAAATCTGAACCCTCATGTCCTTCAGGTAAAGCAGGACCCATGATCCAGTTGTGGATTAAAGTGGCAGCAAAGTTATGGACTCATTACACATATCAATTCCAAATTATCATTTTGACTCAGAAGTTATTTGTCTCCTAGAATTCCCAAACTCTTAGGGGTATATTTACTAAAGTGAGAGGTTTTAAAAGTGGAGATGCTGCCTGTAGCAACCAACCAGATTCTGCTTAACATTTAACTAGCACCTTCCAGAAGATAATAGCTAGAATCTGATTGGTTGCTATGGGCAACACCTCCACTTCTAAAAACTCTCACTTTAGTAAATTTATCCCATAGTGTACTCCCAGGACTGTTGAGACAGCCACGGAGCCTGGGTACTGGAGAGGGCATGGCCAAATCTGGGAGACATGGACACGCCCCCTCCCGGGCCAATTTGAAAATAATATGGGAGGCACCAGGCAGGAGGACATTTGTGTTCAGTTGAGTTGAGCGTCTTGTTAATATGGCACAAATAAGATCTAAATGATGGAGCGTATGCTTCTTATAAAAGGAAATGTATCTGCTAATTAAACACACGGTATTGGGTGTCAGGATAAAATAATTGTACACTTATAAACTTAGTGACAATTGCAATTCATAACATAAAAACGAAATTAATCAAACTTTGTGCAGTTGATTGTATAGGATAAATAAGATAAAATTATGATAAAGATCTCTGGTAAAATGCCAGGGTGGCCAATACGGTAAGTGAGCCACGATTGTTTGCAGTCTGTTATGGTTACAGTTGCTGATAGCTGGTGACATGGGATGCCAGACTGTGTGGCACATAAGAAAAAGTTTATAGTGTGGTATTGCAGTAGTAAGGAGTTCGTGTGCGCACCTCCAACCTTGCAGGTCTAATGGTGTGCGTCTCTTAATAACTGCTTTGGGTTTTATTGTTATAGTTTGGAGGTGCAAGTCTTTGTCCTCTGGTGGTTTGTGCCGGGAGGCAGGGATGCCGCATAGTACTATGGGCAGGGCTGCCATCAGAATACAAAAGGGACTGCCATTAGGGACTGACAAAATAGCCGGGCCCCCCTCCCCATCCTGCAACTCCAGCCCTGCAGTGTCTCTCCAGCCCCCCCTTTCAGTCTTTTCGCTCCTCTCGTAAGCTGTTATTCTGTGCATGAGACGTCCTAACGTCTCACTCCCCTTCTCAGCATCAGAGTGCAGCGCGCCGACGTAGGAGGAGGGACTCGGGGTCGGGAGGCAGACACACTAAAGGGCCCCATACACGGTGTTGATAAGTTGGTAAGATGTGTTGTACGATTTCCCTTGAAATTCTTCATACGATGTGGTCAAATGCTGTACGATTGATCTTTACGATCGTCCAATACGATGCATAGAAGTGTATTAAAATTGTACTCCAGGTCATAGATCTTACTGTTTTGCAGTAAGATCTACGATCCAACTAGACGAGTTCGGGGACGCGCATCGGCATCTTATGCACACTGAAACAACACACGATGTGTACGATTGATCATTACAATTGATCGAAATCATGCACATCGTGTAAAAAATCACACCGTGTATGGCCACCCGCATTAGACAGCCGGGCACGCCACTCATGAATCCATGGCCACATGCCGGCACCCCCACCTTGTCCCCTAGTGCAGCAGTGGCCAAGCAGCCCAGGAGCGGAGCCCTTAGTCTCTGCTGGCTGGTAGCCCTACCAGTAACAAAACTGTACCGGCCCAGGAGGCAGATGTCACCTTGGCCCCCAGACCAGCCTCTGGGTAGGAGCTAGGTGCAGGCCCCCCTCTCTGCAAATGTGCTCCAGAGTTGGTATATTCACCTGCTCTGGCTATCATATACGCAATCCTCTCATTGCCGCTGACAGAGCTCTTGCCGGTGTGGTGGTAGGTGCAGGGTCCTCTGGGTATTGAGTGCTGCTTCTGGGACTGGCAGAAAGGGCATAACCAATGCGTTTCGCCCAGCCAATGGGGCCAGGCTTCGTCAGCACTGGGGTACTAGGATCCCTCAGCGTATGGCAACTCACAGCTAGAGCCTGGGACAATTGTAACAGCTGCAGCAGACCTGTGTGCACACTCCCTGTAGCAATATCAACAAAAATACTTGAATCCTACATGATATTAGAAATTCAGAGGTATTGGTTGCATACATTTGCAAATATATGATTAAGCACCGGGCCAACGTCAAGGCTCCTCTATACCGGCGTCCCTAACATTATGGGGTTCACATCCGAGGCGCAAGGCACCACAAAATAATCCAGTCAAGGACCATCCCCACGGCCTCACACGAAAAGGGAAAAAAGGTGATAGTGAAGTGTAAAGTATAGATGTGTAAAGATAATCAATAAGTGTTAATATAATGAGAAAGAATTAAAATTACATAAATAATGAAGAAACAAATAGAAAGGTGATAAAAAAGTATCTGTGTGAATTAAGTGGTGATGCCCTGAAAAAGGCCCAGCCAGAGCAACTCCGGGGACCCCACGCCCAAATGCTCACCCCAAAATAATTATTGCTACATAATAGTAGAACCCACTCTGGGTCATATAATTACAAATTAATGTGCTGCATAATTACAGCACATGTATAAGCCGAGAGCTGACTCACCTGGGAGGTACCCCAGAACCTCCAAATGGCACTATAAGGACCAGCACATCCTCCCAATGCTGGCTCCCTTCATGCCTCACAGAACTGCAAATAAAAAGTATGGTGGTCGCTCATATCAGCTTAATGATATAGCACAGGTGCTTGTAAAGGGCGGGGTTTACACTGAACACAAAAAAAAATGGCTATTCCCTCCAGCACATGCAGCAATATCAGCAAAAATACTTGAATCCTACATGATAATAGAAATTTAGAGGTACTAGTTACATACATTTGCAAATATATGAATAAGCGCCGGGGCAACATCAAGGCTCCTCTATACCGGCATCCCTAACATTAAGGGGTTCATGTGCGAGGCGAAAGCCACCCCAAAAGAATCCAGCCAAGGACCATCCCCAGGGCATCACACGAAAAGGGAAAAAAGGTGATAGTGAAGTGTAAAGTATAGATGTGTAAAGATAATCAATAAGTGTTAATATACTGAGAAAGAATTTTAAAAAATTTCTGTGGTTCAGTGTAAACCCGCACCTGTGCTATATCATTAAGCTGATCTGAGCGGTCACCATACTTTTTATTTGCTGTGTGCACACTCCCCAGAAATCAGGTTTTAGAACCCAGCGTTAAGTAAATAAAACCCCTATGATTTAACATGGTTTCTTCTACAAGGATGCAAGATGTGCTAGCAGACAGTAGATGCTTATATCAAAAAGATTCTGATAGAGTCGGATATAATTGTTATCATTTATTTAGTAGAATTTAATCTACCGATCGGTACAGATGTGTGTAACACAATAGTAATATCGGAAATACAGCATAATGTATTCTTCCTAGTGACCTTTTATATTCATGGCCATGCTGGCGGTTATTGGCAAAGGATACCGTCCACCGTGTGCCCTACACGTTCTGACATTACTGTTTGCGGAGATGGAAACCCCGCAGCTGCCATATTTTTCACATTTCATCGCACAGGTTGACAAAATTTGATTTTCCAATTTTCCACATTACTTAACTTGATTCTATTTTTTTTGTTGCAGCTAATCCATTTTAATTAATTTTCCATTTAATATGTCTCCCTTTAATTTTACACCCATAGCTCAATTGCTGAGGTATTGTCAGATAATGCAGCTTGCTAGGAGCCGCCCAGCCACGCAGCAATCCAGGTGTTATTCTATCTGCACGGTGGGACACCCTTCTGCCCAGCATTAGGAGCCACATCTTACTGTATGTAGGCTCAGATAACAAGCCAGCTCCACTGTACCCAGCTGCTATTACAGTATGGCCACTGGTCAGGACATGTAGGGGGTGTAGTGTCCTATGTCTGTATACAGTGTAATAGATGTGTATTATGATCATGTACAGTGGTCAGGTCATGTTGGGGTGTAGTGTTCTATGTCTGTATACAGTGTAATAGATGTGTATTATGGTCATGTACAGCGGTCAGGTCATGTTGGGGGGTGTAGTGTCCTATGTCTGTATACAGTGTAATAGATGTGTATTATGATCATGTACAGTGGTCAGGTCATGTTGGAGGTGTAGTGTCCTATGTCTGTATACAGTGTAATAGATGTGTATTATGATCATGTACAGTGGTCAGGTCATGTTGGAGGTGTAGTTTCCTATGTCTGTATAGGGTATAATATATGTGTATTATGATATAGTACGGTGGTCAGGTCATGTTGGGGTGTAGTGTCCTATGTCTGTATAGAGTGTAATAGATTTGTATTATGGTCATGCACAGTGGTCAGGTCATGTAGGGGGTGTAGTGTCCTATGTCTGTATAGAGTGTAATAGAAGTGGATTACGATCATGTACAGTGGTCAGGTCATGTTGGGGTGTAGTGTCCTATGTCTGTATAGAGTGTAATAGATGTGTATTATGATCATGTACAGTGGTCAGGACATGTTGGGGGTGTAGTGTCCTATGTCTGTATAGAGTGTAATAGACTTGTATTATGGTCATGTACAGTGGTCAGGTCATGTTGGGGGTGTAGTGTCCTATGTCTGTATACAGTGTAATAGATGTGTATTATGGTCATGTACAGTGTTCAGGGCATGTTGGGGGTGTAGTGTCCTATGTCTGTATACAGTGTAATACATGTGTATTATGATCATGTACAGTGGTCAGGACATGTTGGGGGTGTAGTGTCCTATGTCTGTATACAGTGTAATAGAATTGTATTATGATCATGTACAGTGATCAGGTCATGTTGGGGGTGTAGTGTCCTATGTCTGTATAGAGTGTAATAGATGTGTATTATGGTCATGTACAGGGGTCAGGTCATGTTGGGGGTGTAGTGTCCTATGTCTGTATACAGTGTAATAGATGTGTATTATGATCATGTACAGTGGTCAGGTCATGTTGGGGGTGTAGTGTCCTATGTCTGTATAGAGTGTAATAGATTTGTATTATGGTCATGTACAGTGGTCAGGTCATGTTGGGGGTGTAGTGTCCTATGTCTGTATAGAGTGTAATAGAAGTGGATTACGATCATGGCCAGCGGTCAGGACATGTTGGGGGTGTAGTGTCCTATGTCTGTATAGAGTGTAATATATGTGTATTATGATCATGTACAGCGGTCAGGACATGTTGGGGGTGTAGAGTCCTATGTCTGTATAGAGTGTAATAGACTTGTATTATGGTCATGTACAGTGGTCAGGTCATGTTGGGGGTGTAGTGTCCTATGTCTGTATACAGTGTAATAGATGTGTATTATGATCATGTACAGTGGTCAGGACATGTAGGGGATGTAGTGTCCTATGTCTGTATACAGTGTAATAGATGTGTATTATGATCATGTACAGTGGTCAGGACATGTTGGGGGTGTAGTGTCCTATGTCTGTATACAGTGTAATAGATGTGTATTATGGTCATGTACAGTGGTCAGGTCATGTTGGGGTGTAGTGTCCTATGTCTGTATACAGTGTAATAGATGTGTATTATGGTCATGTACAGTGGTCAGGACATGTTGGGGTGTAGTGTCCTATGTCTGTATACAGTGTAATAGATGTGTATTATGATCATGTACAGTGGTCAGGACATGTTGGGGATGTAGCGTCCTATGTCTGTATACAGTGTAATAGATGTGTATTATGATCATGTACAGTGGTCAGGTCATCTTGGGGGTGTAGCGTCCTATGTCTGTATACAGTGTAATAGATGTGTATTATGATCATGTACAGTGGTCAGGACATGTTGGGGGTGTAGCGTCCTATGTCTGTATACAGTGTAATAGATGTGTATTATGGTCATGTACAGTGTTCAGGGCATGTTGGGGGTGTAGCGTCCTATGTCTGTATACAGTGTAATAGATGTGTATTATGGTCATGTACAGTGTTCAGGGCATGTTGGGGGTGTAGCGTCCTATGTCTGTATACAGTGTAATAGATGTGTATTATGGTCATGTACAGTGTTCAGGGCATGTTGGGGGTGTAGCGTCCTATGTCTGTATACAGTGTAATACATGTGTATTATGGTCATGTACAGTGTTCAGGGCATGTTGGGGGTGTAGCGTCCTATGTCTGTATACAGTGTAATACATGTGTATTATGGTCATGTACAGTGGTCAGGACATGTTGGGGGTGTAGTGTCCTATGTCTGTATACAGTGTAATAGATGTGTATTATGATCATGGCCAGTGGTCAGGACATGTAGGGGATGTAGTGTCCTATGTCTGTATACAGTGTAATAGATGTGTATTATGATCATGTACAGTGGTCAGGACATGTAGGGGATGTAGTGTCCTATGTCTGTATACAGTGTAATAGATGTGTATTATGATCATGTACAGTGGTCAGGTCATGATGGGGTGTAGTGTCCTATGTCTGTATACAGTGTAATAGATGTGTATTATGATCATGTACAGTGGTCAGGTCATGTTGGGGGTGTAGTGTCCTATGTCTGTATACAGTGTAATAGATGTGTATTATGGTCATGTACAGTGGTCAGGTCATGTTGGGGGTGTAGTGTCCTATGTCTGTATACAGTGTAATAGATGTGTATTATGATCATGTACCGTGGTCAGGTCATGTTGGGGTGTAGTGTCCTATGTCTGTATAGAGTGTAATAGATGTGTATTATGATCATGTACAGTGGTCAGGACATGTTGGGGGTGTAGTGTCCTATGTCTGTATAGAGTGTAATAGATGTATTATGATCATGTACAATGGTCAGGTCATGTTGGGGGTGTAGTCTCCTGTGTCTGTATACAGTGTAATAGATGTGTATCATGGTCATGTACTGTGGTCAGGTCATGTTGGGGGTGTAGTGTCCTATTTCTGTATACAGTGTAATAGATGTGTATTATGATCATGTACCGTGGTCAGGTCATGTTGGGGTGTAGTGTCCTATGTCTGTATAGAGTGTAATAGATGTGTATTATGATCATGTACAGTGGTCAGGACATGTTGGGGGTGTAGTGTCCTATGTCTGTATACAGTGTAATACATGTGTATTATGATCATGTACAGTGGTCAGGTCATGTTGGGGTGTAGTGTCCTATGTCTGTATACAGTGTAATACATGTGTATTATGATCATGTACAGTTGTCAGGTCATGTTGGGGGTGTAGTGTCCTATGTCTGTATACAGTGTAATACATGTGTATTACGATCATGTACAGTGGTCAGGACATGTTGGGGGTGTAGTTTCCTATGTCTGTATAGAGTGTAATAGACTTGTATTATGGTCATGTACAGTGGTCAGGTCATGTTGGGGGTGTAGTGCCCTATGTCTGTATACAGTGTAATAGATGTGTATTATGGTCATGTACAGTGTTCAGGGCATGTTGGGGGTGTAGTGTCCTATGTCTGTATACAGTGTAATACATGTGTATTATGATCATGTACAGTGGTCAGGACATGTTGGGGGTGTAGTGTCCTATGTCTGTATACAGTGTAATAGATGTGTATTATGATCATGTACAGTGGTCAGGTCATGTTGGGGGTGTAGTGTCCTATGTCTGTATACAGTGTAATAGATGTGTATTATGGTCATGTACAGTGGTCAGGACATGTTGGGGGTGTAGTGTCCTATGTCTGTATACAGTGTAATAGATGTGTATTATGATCATGTACAGTGGTCAGGACATGTTGGGGGTGTAGTGTCCTATGTCTGTATACAGTGTAATAGATGTGTATTATGATCATGTACAGTGGTCAGGTCATGTTGGGGGTGTAGTGCCCTATGTCTGTATACAGTGTAATAGATGTGTATTATGGTCATGTACAGTGTTCAGGGCATGTTGGGGGTGTAGTGTCCTATGTCTGTATACAGTGTAATACATGTGTATTATGATCATGTACAGTGGTCAGGACATGTTGGGGGTGTAGTGTCCTATGTCTGTATACAGTGTAATAGATGTGTATTATGATCATGTACAGTGGTCAGGTCATGTTGGGGTGTAGTGTCCTATGTCTGTATACAGTGTAATAGATGTGTATTATGGTCATGTACAGTGGTCAGGTCATGTTGGGGGTGTAGTGTCCTATGTCTGTATACAGTGTAATAGATGTGTATTATGATCATGTACAGTGGTCAGGACATGTTGGGGGTGTAGTGTCCTATGTCTGTATACAGTGTAATAGATGTGTATTATGATCATGTACAGTGGTCAGGTCATGTTGGGGTGTAGTGTCCTATGTCTGTATAGAGTGTAATAGATGTGTAATATGGTCATGTACAGGGGTCAGGTCATGTTGGGGGTGTAGTGTCCTATGTCTGTATACAGTGTAATAGATGTGTATTATGATCATGTAGAGTGGTCAGGTCATGTTGGGGGTGTAGTGTCCTATGTCTGTATAGAGTGTAATAGATTTGTATTATGGTCATGTACAGTGGTCAGGTCATGTTGGGGGTGTAGTGTCCTATGTCTGTATAGAGTGTAATAGAAGTGGATTACGATCATGGCCAGCGGTCAGGACATGTTGGGGGTGTAGTGTCCTATGTCTGTATAGAGTGTAATATATGTGTATTATGATCATGTACAGCGGTCAGGACATGTTGGGGGTGTAGAGTCCTATGTCTGTATAGAGTGTAATAGACTTGTATTATGGTCATGTACAGCGGTCAGGTCATGTTGGGGGTGTAGTGTCCTATGTCTGTATACAGTGTAATAGATGTGTATTATGGTCATGTACAGTGGTCAGGACATGTAGGGGATGTAGTGTCCTATGTCTGTATACAGTGTAATAGATGTGTATTATGATCATGTACCGTGGTCAGGTCATGTTGGGGTGTAGTGTCCTATGTCTGTATAGAGTGTAATAGATGTGTATTATGATCATGTACAGTGGTCAGGACATGTTGGGGGTGTAGTGTCCTATGTCTGTATACAGTGTAATACATGTGTATTATGATCATGTACAGTGGTCAGGTCATGTTGGGGTGTAGTGTCCTATGTCTGTATACAGTGTAATACATGTGTATTATGATCATGTACAGTTGTCAGGTCATGTTGGGGGTGTAGTGTCCTATGTCTGTATACAGTGTAATACATGTGTATTACGATCATGTACAGTGGTCAGGACATGTTGGGGGTGTAGTTTCCTATGTCTGTATAGAGTGTAATAGACTTGTATTATGGTCATGTACAGTGGTCAGGTCATGTTGGGGGTGTAGTGCCCTATGTCTGTATACAGTGTAATAGATGTGTATTATGGTCATGTACAGTGTTCAGGGCATGTTGGGGGTGTAGTGTCCTATGTCTGTATACAGTGTAATACATGTGTATTATGATCATGTACAGTGGTCAGGACATGTTGGGGGTGTAGTGTCCTATGTCTGTATACAGTGTAATAGATGTGTATTATGATCATGTACAGTGGTCAGGTCATGTTGGGGGTGTAGTGTCCTATGTCTGTATACAGTGTAATAGATGTGTATTATGGTCATGTACAGTGGTCAGGACATGTTGGGGGTGTAGTGTCCTATGTCTGTATACAGTGTAATAGATGTGTATTATGATCATGTACAGTGGTCAGGACATGTTGGGGGTGTAGTGTCCTATGTCTGTATACAGTGTAATAGATGTGTATTATGATCATGTACAGTGGTCAGGTCATGTTGGGGGTGTAGTGCCCTATGTCTGTATACAGTGTAATAGATGTGTATTATGGTCATGTACAGTGTTCAGGGCATGTTGGGGGTGTAGTGTCCTATGTCTGTATACAGTGTAATACATGTGTATTATGATCATGTACAGTGGTCAGGACATGTTGGGGGTGTAGTGTCCTATGTCTGTATACAGTGTAATAGATGTGTATTATGATCATGTACAGTGGTCAGGTCATGTTGGGGTGTAGTGTCCTATGTCTGTATACAGTGTAATAGATGTGTATTATGGTCATGTACAGTGGTCAGGTCATGTTGGGGGTGTAGTGTCCTATGTCTGTATACAGTGTAATAGATGTGTATTATGATCATGTACAGTGGTCAGGACATGTTGGGGGTGTAGTGTCCTATGTCTGTATACAGTGTAATAGATGTGTATTATGATCATGTACAGTGGTCAGGTCATGTTGGGGTGTAGTGTCCTATGTCTGTATAGAGTGTAATAGATGTGTAATATGGTCATGTACAGGGGTCAGGTCATGTTGGGGGTGTAGTGTCCTATGTCTGTATACAGTGTAATAGATGTGTATTATGATCATGTAGAGTGGTCAGGTCATGTTGGGGGTGTAGTGTCCTATGTCTGTATAGAGTGTAATAGATTTGTATTATGGTCATGTACAGTGGTCAGGTCATGTTGGGGGTGTAGTGTCCTATGTCTGTATAGAGTGTAATAGAAGTGGATTACGATCATGGCCAGCGGTCAGGACATGTTGGGGGTGTAGTGTCCTATGTCTGTATAGAGTGTAATATATGTGTATTATGATCATGTACAGCGGTCAGGACATGTTGGGGGTGTAGAGTCCTATGTCTGTATAGAGTGTAATAGACTTGTATTATGGTCATGTACAGCGGTCAGGTCATGTTGGGGGTGTAGTGTCCTATGTCTGTATACAGTGTAATAGATGTGTATTATGGTCATGTACAGTGGTCAGGACATGTAGGGGATGTAGTGTCCTATGTCTGTATACAGTGTAATAGATGTGTATTATGATCATGTACCGTGGTCAGGTCATGTTGGGGTGTAGTGTCCTATGTCTGTATAGAGTGTAATAGATGTGTATTATGATCATGTACAGTGGTCAGGACATGTTGGGGGTGTAGTGTCCTATGTCTGTATACAGTGTAATACATGTGTATTATGATCATGTACAGTGGTCAGGTCATGTTGGGGTGTAGTGTCCTATGTCTGTATACAGTGTAATACATGTGTATTATGATCATGTACAGTTGTCAGGTCATGTTGGGGGTGTAGTGTCCTATGTCTGTATACAGTGTAATACATGTGTATTACGATCATGTACAGTGGTCAGGTCATGTTGGGGGTGTAGCGTCCTATGTCTGTATACAGTGTAATAGATGTGTATTATGATCATGTACAGTGGTCAGGACATGTTGGGGGTGTAGCGTCCTATGTCTGTATACAGTGTAATAGATGTGTATTATGGTCATGTACAGTGTTCAGGGCATGTTGGGGGTGTAGCGTCCTATGTCTGTATACAGTGTAATAGATGTGTATTATGGTCATGTACAGTGTTCAGGGCATGTTGGGGGTGTAGCGTCCTATGTCTGTATACAGTGTAATAGATGTGTATTATGGTCATGTACAGTGTTCAGGGCTTGTTGGGGGTGTAGCGTCCTATGTCTGTATACAGTGTAATACATGTGTATTATGGTCATGTACAGTGTTCAGGGCATGTTGGGGGTGTAGCGTCCTATGTCTGTATACAGTGTAATACATGTGTATTATGGTCATGTACAGTGGTCAGGACATGTTGGGGGTGTAGCGTCCTATGTCTGTATACAGTGTAATAGATGTGTATTATGGTCATGTACAGTGGTCAGGTCATGTTGGGGGTGTAGTGTCCTATGTCTGTATACAGTGTAATAGATGTGTATTATGGTCATGTACAGTGGTCAGGACATGTTGGGGGTGTAGTGTCCTATGTCTGTATACAGTGTAATAGATGTGTATTATGAATGATCATGGCCAGTGGTCAGGACATGTAGGGGATGTAGTGTCCTATGTCTGTATACAGTGTAATAGATGTGTATTATGATCATGTACAGTGGTCAGGACATGTAGGGGATGTAGTGTCCTATGTCTGTATACAGTGTAATAGATGTGTATTATGATCATGTACAGTGGTCAGGTCATGTTGGGGTGTAGTGTCCTATGTCTGTATACAGTGTAATAGATGTGTATTATGATCATGTACAGTGGTCAGGTCATGTTGGGGGTGTAGTGTCGTATGTCTGTATACAGTGTAATAGATGTGTATTATGATCATGTACAGTGGTCAGGACATGTTGGGGTGTAGTGTCCTATGTCTGTATAGAGTGTAATAGATGTGTATTATGGTCATGTACAGTGGTCAGGTCATGTTGGGGGTGTAGTGTCCTATGTCTGTATACAGTGTAATAGATGTGTATTATGATCATGTACCATGGTCAGGTCATGTTGGGGTGTAGTGTCCTATGTCTGTATAGAGTGTAATAGATGTGTATTATGATCATGTACAGTGGTCAGGACATGTTGGGGGTGTAGTGTCCTATGTCTGTATAGAGTGTAATAGATGTATTATGATCATGTACAATGGTCAGGTCATGTTGGGGGTGTAGTCTCCTGTGTCTGTATACAGTGTAATAGATGTGTATCATGGTCATGTACTGTGGTCAGGTCATGTTGGGGGTGTAGTGTCCTATGTCTGTATACAGTGTAATAGATGTGTATTATGATTAGGGGTGTGCACCGGCCACTTTTCGTGTTTTGTGTTTTGGTTTTGGATCTGGATCTTTCTTCGTGTTTTGGATCTGGATTGGTTTTGCCAAAACCACCCTTCCGTGTTTTGGGTTCTGGGTTTTGTGTTTTGGATCTGTATTTTTTTGAAAAAAAGCATAAAAACAGCTAAAATCACAGAATTTGTAGGTTTTTCTGCTCCTATGCTATTATTAACCTCAATAACCTTAATTTCCACTCATTTCCAGTCTATTCTGAACACCTCACACCTCACAATAGTGTTTTTATGTCCAAAAGGTTGCACCGAGGTAGCTGGATGACTATGCTAAGCGACACGAGTGGGCGGCACAAACACGTGACCCATCTAGGAGTGACACTGCAGTGGCAGACAGGATGGCAGTTAGAAAAACTAGGCCCCAAACTGTACATAATGCAAAGAAAAAAAGAGGTGCAAGATGGAATTGTCCTTGGGCCCTCCCACCCACCCTTATGTTGTATAAACAGGACATGCACACTTTAACAAATCAATCATTTCAGCGCCAGGGTCTGCCACACAACTGTGGCTGAAATGATTGGTTCGTTTGGGCCCCCACAAAACAAGCTGGCAATTAATGTGTCCCTGCACAAACTGGCTCTACGGAGGCAAGATGTCATCCTCATCCTCCTCATCCACCGATTCCTCACCCTCTTCAGTGTGTACATCCTCATCCTCACAAAGTATTAACTCGTCCCCACTTGAATCCACCACCACAGGTCCCTCTGTACGTTCTGGAGGCTGGTCTCCCTGGAAAAGCTGATAATTCATTTTGATGAACATCATCTTCTCCACATTCTGTGGAAGCAACCTCCTACGCCTTTCGCTGACAAGGTTCCCGGCTGCACTAAACACTCTTTCGGAGTACACACTGGAGGGGGGGCAACTCAGGTAAAATAGAGCCAGTTTGTACAGGGGCCTCCAAATTGCCTCTTTTTCCTGCCAGTACAGGTATGGACTGTCTGACATGCCTACTTGGATGCTGTCACCGATGTAATCCTCCACCATTCTGTCAATGGTGACAGTATCATATGCAGTGACAGTAGACATGTCAGAAATTGTTGCCAGGTCCTTCAGTCCGGACCAGATGTCCAAACTTGGTCCTGCCTGCCCTGCATCACCGCCAGCGGGTTGCTTAGGATACCTAAGTTTTTTCCTGGCAGCCCCAGTTGCGGGAGAAAATGAAGAAGGAGCCGTTGACGTGTCACGTTCCGCTTCAGCTGACAGTGTGTTCACCAGCAGGTCTTTGCACCTCTGCAGGCTTGTGTCGGCCGGAAAGAGAGACACCACATAGGCTTTAAACCTAGGATCGAGCACGGTGGCCAAAATGTAGTGGTCTGATTTCAACAGATTGACCACCCTGGAATCCTGGCAAAGCGAATGAAGGGCTTCATCCACAAGTCCCACATGCCGAGCGGAATCGCTCCGTCTTAGCTCCTCCTTCACTTTCTCCAGCTGCTTCTGCAAAAGCCTGATGAGGGGAATGACCTGACTCAAGTTGGCAGTGTCTGAACTGACTTCACGTGTGGCAAGTTCGAAGGGCTGAAGAACCTTGCACAACACGGAAATCATTCTCCACTGCGCTTGAGTCAGGTGCATACCCCCTCCTTTGCCTATGTCATAGGTGGATGTATAGGCTTGTATGGCCTTTTGCTGCTCCTCCATCCTCTGAAGCATATAGAGGGTTGAGTTCCACCGCGTCACAACCTCTTGCTTCAGGTGATGGCGGGGCAGGTTCAAGAGTGTTTGCTGGCGCTCCAGTCTTCGGCACGCAGTCGCTGAATGGCGAAAGTGGCCAGAAATTTTTCGGGCCACCCAAAGCGTCTCCTGCACGCCCCTGTCGCTTTTCAGAAAATTCTGCACCACCAAGTTTATTGTGTGAGCAAAACATGGGACGTGCTGGAATTTGCCCAGATGTAATGCCCGCACAATATTGGTGGCGTTGTCAGATATCACAAATCCCCAGGAGAGTCTAAGTGGGGTAAGCCACTGGGCGATGATTTCCCTCAGTTTCTCTAAGAGGTTGTCGGCGGTGTGCCTCTTACTGAAACCGGTGATACACAGCGTAGCCTGCCTTGTAACGAGCTGGCGTTTCTGAGATGCTGCTACTGGTGACGCTGCTGCTGTTGCTGCGTAAGGTGATACATCTACCCAGTGGGCTGTCACAGTCATATAGTCCTTAGTCTGCCCTGTTCCACTTGTCCACATGTCCGTGGTTAAGTGGACATTGTGTACAACGGCATTTTTCAGGACACTGAGGACACTTTTTCTGACGTTTCTGTACAGTCTCGGTATCGCCTGCCTAGTGAAGTGGAATCTAGACGGGATTTGGAACCGGGGACACACTACCTCCATCAATTGTCTAAATCCCACTGCACTAATGGCGGATACCGGACACACGTCTAACACCAACATAGCAGTCAAGGCCTCAGTTATACGTTTTGCTTCAGGATGACTGCTGTCGTACTTCATCCTCCTCGCTAAGGACTGTTGGAGGGTCAATTGTTTAGTAAAAGTAGTGGTGTTCCTACTTCCTCTCTGGGATGATGAACGACTCCCAGCAGCAGCAGCAACAGCAGCAGCGGCAGCAGTAGGCGTAGCAATGCAGGATCCTCCGGAGGAATCCCGGATAGGAGAGTCAGTCATGCCAGTGATATGGCCTGCAGGACTACTTCCGATCCTGACTAAGGAGGAAATTGACGAGGAGGGAGTTGACGGTGTGGTTTGCAGGCGCTTGGATACAACAGGACAACGGGATTTAGGTGTCCCTGGACTGCTTACGGTCTGAGCCAAAGTTTCTGAACTTGACAGTAACTTTTTATGAACGCGCTGCAGGTGCCGTATAAGGGAGGATGTTCCTAGGTGGTTGACGTCCCTACCCCTACTTATTTCACCTTTACATATGGTACATATGGCAAGACAGTTGTTGTCCGGATTTGGATAGAAATATTGCCAGACCAAAGAGGTGGAATGTTTGGTCTTCTGCCCAGGCATGACCGTGATGGGCTTTTTCATCCCACGGACAACAACTGTCTCCCCCGGAGCCTGATTTAAACAAACCACATCACCATCAGAATCCTCCTCGCCAACTTCCTCCTCAGCGCCAGCTACACCAGTATCCTCATCCTGTTGTACTTCAACAGTGACATCTTCAATTTGCATATCAGCAAGTGGACTGTGGGTGCTCCTTTCAGCACTTGCAGGGGGCGTGCAAATGGTGGAAAGAGCCACCTCTTCCCGTCCAGTGCTGGGAAGGTCAGGCATCGCAACCACCACCACACTTGGACTCTCCTTGGGGATTTGTGATATCTTCTTAGAAAGCACAGTTCTTCGCTGTGCTTTTGCCAGCTTAACTCTTTTGATTTTTTTAGTGGGAGGAGTGCTTCCATCGTCATGTGAAGCTGAACCACTAGTCATGAACATACTAGGGATCGACCTTAGCCGTTCCTTGCCACTCCGTGTCGTAAATGGCATATTGGCAAGTTTACGTTTCTCTTCAGCTGATTTAAATGTCTTTTTCAAGGTCATTTTCCTGAACTTTGCCATTTGGGATTGTATGTGCCCTCTACTATGACATTGGGCATCGGCCTTGGCAGACGACGTTGATGGCATGTTATCGTCTATGTCATGACTAGTGGCAGCAGCTTCAGCACTAGGAGGAAGTGGTTCTTGATCTTTCTCTATTTTATTTTTATCGGAGAAAGTTTGGTCCTCCATTTATGTTATATCGATTTGATATATACGTGCGGCTAAACACAGAAAATAATTTTTTTTTTGGTTTGGACTGGAGTGTACTTTGTGGGTTACAGCACCCTTTAACGGTCAAGCCAGCCGGCCCTTTACTTATGACACAGGCGCACTCTTGGCACTACTTTGTTGATGCACGTGCGGCTACTGCGCACACAATTCACAAACACAGAAAATAATTTTTTTTTGGTTTGGACTGGAGTGTACTTTGGGGGTTACAGCACCCTTTAACGGTCAAGCCAGCCGGCCCTTTACTTATGACACAGGCGCACGCTTGGCACTACTTTGTTGATGCACGTGCGGCTACTGCGCACACAATTCACAAACACAGAAAATAATTTTTTTTTGGTTTGGACTGGAGTGTACTTTCGGGGGTTACAGCACCCTTTAACGGTCAAGCCAGCCGGCCCTTTACTTATGACACAGGCGCACTCTTGGCACTACTTTGTTGATGCACGTGCGGCTACTGCGCACACAATTCACAAACACAGAAAATAATTTTTTTTTGGTTTGGACTGGAGTGTACTTTGGGGGTTACAGCACCCTTTAACGGTCAAGCCAGCCGGCCCTTTACTTATGACACAGGCGCACGCTTGGCACTACTTTGTTGATGCACGTGCGGCTACTGCGCACACAATTCACAAACACAGAAAATAATTTTTTTTTGGTTTGGACTGGAGTGTACTTTCGGGGGTTACAGCACCCTTTAACGGTCAAGCCAGCCGGCCCTTTACTTATGACACAGGCGCACGCTTGGCACTACTTTGTTGATGCACGTGCGGCTACTGCGCACACAATTCACAAACACAGAAAATAATTTTTTTTTGGTTTGGACTGGAGTGTACTTTCGGGGGTTACAGCACCCTTTAACGGTCAAGCCAGCCGGCCCTTTACTTATGACACAGGCGCACGCTTGGCACTACTTTGTTGATGCACGTGCGGCTACTGCGCACACAATTCACAAACACAGAAAATAATTTTTTTTTAGGTTTGGACTGGAGTGTACTTTCGGGGGTTACAGCACCCTTAACGGTCAAGCCAGCCGTCCCTTTACTTATGACACAGGCGCACGCTTGGCACTACTTTGTTGATGCACGTGCGTCTACTGCGCACACAATTCACAAACACAGAAAATAATTTTTTTTTTGGTTTGGACTGGAGTGTACTTTCGGGGGTTACAGCACCCTTTAACGGTCAAGCCAGCCGGCCCTTTACTTATGACACAGGCGCACGCTTGGCACTACTTTGTTGATGCACGTGCGGCTACTGCGCACACAATTCACAAACACAGAAAATAATTTTTTTTTGGTTTGGACTGGAGTGTACTTTCGGGGGTTACAGCACCCTTTAACGGTCAAGCCAGCCGGCCCTTTACTTATGACACAGGCGCACGCTTGGCACTACTTTGTTGATGCACGTGCGGCTACTGCGCACACAATTCACAAACACAGAAAATAATTTTTTTTTGGTTTGGACTGGAGTGTACTTTCGGGGGTTACAGCACCCTTTAACGGTCAAGCCAGCCGGCCCTTTACTTATGACACAGGCGCACGCTTGGCACTACTTTGTTGATGCACGTGCGGCTACTGCGCACACAATTCACAAACACAGAAAATAATTTTTTTTTGGTTTGGACTGGAGTGTACTTTCGGGGGTTACAGCACCCTTTAACGGTCAAGCCAGCCGGCCCTTTACTTATGACACAGGCGCACTCTTGGCACTACTTTGTTGATGCACGTGCGGCTACTGCGCACACAATTCACAAACACAGAAAATAATTTTTTTTTAGGTTTGGACTGGAGTGTACTTTCGGGGGTTACAGCACCCTTAACGGTCAAGCCAGCCGGCCCTTTACTTATGACACAGGCGCACGCTTGGCACTACTTTGTTGATGCACGTGCGGCTACTGCGCACACAATTCACAAACACAGAAAATAATTTTTTTTAGGTTTGGACTGGAGTGTACTTTCAGGGGTTACAGCACCCTTAACGGTCAAGCCAGCCGGCCCTTTACTTATGACACAGGCGCACGCTTGGCACTACTTTGTTGATGCACGTGCGGCTACTGCGCACACAATTCACAAACACAGAAAATAATTTTTTTTTGGTTTGGACTGGAGTGTACTTTCGGGGGTTACAGCACCCTTTAACGGTCAAGCCAGCCGGCCCTTTACTTATGACACAGGCGCACTCTTGGCACTACTTTGTTGATGCACGTGCGGCTACTGCGCACACAATTCACAAACACAGAAAATAATTTTTTTTTGGTTTGGACTGGAGTGTACTTTGGGGGTTACAGCACCCTTTAACGGTCAAGCCAGCCGGCCCTTTACTTATGACACAGGCGCACGCTTGGCACTACTTTGTTGATGCACGTGCGGCTACTGCGCACACAATTCACAAACACAGAAAATAATTTTTTTTTGGTTTGGACTGGAGTGTACTTTCGGGGGTTACAGCACCCTTTAACGGTCAAGCCAGCCGGCCCTTTACTTATGACACAGGCGCACGCTTGGCACTACTTTGTTGATGCACGTGCGGCTACTGCGCACACAATTCACAAACACAGAAAATAATTTTTTTTTGGTTTGGACTGGAGTGTACTTTCGGGGGTTACAGCACCCTTTAACGGTCAAGCCAGCCGGCCCTTTACTTATGACACAGGCGCACGCTTGGCACTACTTTGTTGATGCACGTGCGGCTACTGCGCACACAATTCACAAACACAGAAAATAATTTTTTTTTAGGTTTGGACTGGAGTGTACTTTCGGGGGTTACAGCACCCTTAACGGTCAAGCCAGCCGTCCCTTTACTTATGACACAGGCGCACGCTTGGCACTACTTTGTTGATGCACGTGCGTCTACTGCGCACACAATTCACAAACACAGAAAATAATTTTTTTTTTGGTTTGGACTGGAGTGTACTTTCGGGGGTTACAGCACCCTTTAACGGTCAAGCCAGCCGGCCCTTTACTTATGACACAGGCGCACGCTTGGCACTACTTTGTTGATGCACGTGCGGCTACTGCGCACACAATTCACAAACACAGAAAATAATTTTTTTTTGGTTTGGACTGGAGTGTACTTTCGGGGGTTACAGCACCCTTTAACGGTCAAGCCAGCCGGCCCTTTACTTATGACACAGGCGCACGCTTGGCACTACTTTGTTGATGCACGTGCGGCTACTGCGCACACAATTCACAAACACAGAAAATAATTTTTTTTTGGTTTGGACTGGAGTGTACTTTCGGGGGTTACAGCACCCTTTAACGGTCAAGCCAGCCGGCCCTTTACTTATGACACAGGCGCACGCTTGGCACTACTTTGTTGATGCACGTGCGGCTACTGCGCACACAATTCACAAACACAGAAAATAATTTTTTTTTGGTTTGGACTGGAGTGTACTTTCGGGGGTTACAGCACCCTTTAACGGTCAAGCCAGCCGGCCCTTTACTTATGACACAGGCGCACTCTTGGCACTACTTTGTTGATGCACGTGCGGCTACTGCGCACACAATTCACAAACACAGAAAATAATTTTTTTTTAGGTTTGGACTGGAGTGTACTTTCGGGGGTTACAGCACCCTTAACGGTCAAGCCAGCCGGCCCTTTACTTATGACACAGGCGCACGCTTGGCACTACTTTGTTGATGCACGTGCGGCTACTGCGCACACAATTCACAAACACAGAAAATAATTTTTTTTAGGTTTGGACTGGAGTGTACTTTCAGGGGTTACAGCACCCTTAACGGTCAAGCCAGCCGGCCCTTTACTTATGACACAGGCGCACGCTTGGCACTACTTTGTTGATGCACGTGCGGCTACTGCGCACACAATTCACAAACACAGAAAATAATTTTTTTTTGGTTTGGACTGGAGTGTACTTTCGGGGGTTACAGCACCCTTTAACGGTCAAGCCAGCTGGCCCTTTACTTATGACACAGGCGCACGCTTGGCACTACTTTGTTGATGCACATGCGGCTACTGCGCACACAATTCACAAACACAGAAAATAATTTTTTTTTAGGTTTGGACTGGAGTGTACTTTCGGGGGTTACAGCACCCTTAACGGTCAAGCCAGCCGGCCCTTTACTTATGACACAGGCGCACGCTTGGCACTACTTTGTTGATGCACGTGCGGCTACTGCGCACACAATTCACAAACACAGAAAATAATTTTTTTTTTGGTTTGGACTGGAGTGTACTTTCGGGGGTTACAGCACCCTTAACGGTCAAGCCAGCCGGCCCTTTACTTATGACACAGGCGCACGCTTGGCACTACTTTGTTGATGCACGTGCGGCTACTGCGCACACAATTCACAAACACAGAAAATAATTTTTTTTTGGGTTTGGACTGGAGTGTACTTTCGGGGGTTACAGCACCCTTAACGGTCAAGCCAGCCGGCCCTTTACTTATGACACAGGCGCACGTTTGGCACTACTTTGTTGATGCACGTGCGGCTACTGCGCACACAATTCACAAACACAGAAAATAATTTTTTTTTTGGTTTGGACTGGAGTGTACTTTCGGGGGTTACAGCACCCTTAACGGTCAAGCCAGCCGGCCCTTTACTTATGACACAGGCGCACGTTTGGCACTACTTTGTTGATGCACGTGCGGCTACTGCGCACACAATTCACAAACACAGAAAATAATTTTTTTTTTGGTTTGGACTGGAGTGTACTTTCGGGGGTTACAGCACCCTTAACGATCAAGCCAGCCGGCCCTTTACTTATGACACAGGCGCACGCTTGGCACTACTTTGTTGATGCACGTGCGGCTACTGCGCACACAATTCACAAACACAGAAAATAATTTTTTTTTGGTTTGGACTGGAGTGTACTTTCGGGGGTTACAGCACCCTTTAACGGTCAAGCCAGCCGGCCCTTTACTTATGACACAGGCGCACGCTTGGCACTACTTTGTTGATGCACGTGCGGCTACTGCGCACACAATTCACAAACACAGAAAATATATTATTTTTTTAGCACTTGGGGGGAGCACCCCTGATGGACAGAGCACCCCCTGGACAACACTACAGCACCCCTTTAGGACTGGGACACTGCACAGGACTTTGGAGTGGACACAGCCCCTATGGAGAACTGACTGCACAACACAGTCCAGCCAGCCCCTATGGACTTTGAAGTAGTGGACACAGCCCCTATTAACAACAGCAGCACAGCACAACACAGCCAGCCCCTATGGACTTTGAAGTAGTGGACAACAGTAGCACTACACTACACTACACTACACAGCACTAACTCCCACCCTCCCTCTTCACTGTCCACAGCCGAGTGAGAAAATGGCGCCGACGCGGGTACCTTATATAGGATCCAAAACCCGCGAGACTCGGAAGGCGGGATGATGACGTTTTGCCTCGATGTCAGATCCGAGTCAGGCGGGAAAAGTCGAGCCTGACTCGGATCGGACTCGGATCGGGGGGGCTCGGGGGGGTTCGGATTTCAGAAATCCGAACCCGCTCACCCCTAATTATGATCATGTACCGTGGTCAGGTCATGTTGGGGTGTAGTGTCCTATGTCTGTATAGAGTGTAATAGATGTGTATTATGATCATGTACAGTGGTCAGGACATGTTGGGGGTGTAGTGTCCTATGTCTGTATACAGTGTAATACATGTGTATTATGATCATGTACAGTGGTCAGGTCATGTTGGGTTGTAGTGTCCTATGTCTGTATACAGTGTAATACATGTGTATTATGATCATGTACAGTTGTCAGGTCATGTTGGGGGTGTAGTGTCCTATGTCTGTATACAGTGTAATACATGTGTATTACGATCATGTACAGTGGTCAGGACATGTTGGGGGTGTAGTTTCCTATGTCTGTATAGAGTGTAATAGACTTGTATTATGGTCATGTACAGTGGTCAGGTCATGTTGGGGGTGTAGTGCCCTATGTCTGTATACAGTGCAATAGATGTGTATTATGGTCATGTACAGTGTTCAGGGCATGTTGGGGGTGTAGTGTCCTATGTCTGTATACAGTGTAATACATGTGTATTATGATCATGTACAGTGGTCAGGACATGTTGGGGGTGTAGTGTCCTATGTCTGTATACAGTGTAATAGATGTGTATTATGATCATGTACAGTGGTCAGGTCATGTTGGGGGTGTAGTGTCCTATGTCTGTATACAGTGTAATAGATGTGTATTATGGTCATGTACAGTGGTCAGGACATGTTGGGGGTGTAGTGTCCTATGTCTGTATAGAGTGTAATAGATGTGTATTATGATCATGTACAGTGGTCAGGACATGTTGGGGGTGTAGTGTCCTATGTCTGTATACAGTGTAATAGATGTGTATTATGGTCATGTACAGTGGTCAGGTCATGTTGGGGGTGTAGTGCCCTATGTCTGTATAGAGTGTAATAGATGTGTATTATGGTCATGTACAGTGTTCAGGGCATGTTGGGGGTGTAGTGTCCTATGTCTGTATACAGTGTAATACATGTGTATTATGATCATGTACAGTGGTCAGGACATGTTGGGGGTGTAGTGTCCTATGTCTGTATACAGTGTAATAGATGTGTATTATGATCATGTACAGTGGTCAGGTCATGTTGGGGTGTAGTGTCCTATGTCTGTATACAGTGTAATAGATGTGTATTATGGTCATGTACAGTGGTCAGGTCATGTTGGGGGTGTAGTGTCCTATGTCTGTATACAGTGTAATAGATGTGTATTATGATCATGTACAGTGGTCAGGACATGTTGGGGGTGTAGTGTCCTATGTCTGTATACAGTGTAATAGATGTGTATTATGATCATGTACAGTGGTCAGGTCATGTTGGGGTGTAGTGTCCTATGTCTGTATACATATACAGTGTAATAGATGTGTAATATGGTCATGTACAGTGGTCAGGTCATGTTGGGGGTGTAGTGTCCTATGTCTGTATACAGTGTAATAGATGTGTATTATGATCATGTACAGTGGTCAGGACATGTTGGGGTGTAGTGTCCTATGTCTGTATACAGTGTAATAGATGTGTATTATGGTCATGTACAGTGGTCAGGTCATGTTGGGGGTGTAGTGTCCTATGTCTGTATACAGTGTAATAGTTGTGTATTATGGTAATTTCCAGTGATCAGATAATGTTTGATACATATGTGTGTGTGTGTGCGCATTTATGTAATTCCTTCATGTCCCAACTGATGAAGGATCTCTGTCAGCTGTTGTGAGCCAAGACTCTCCATACCTCTGTATATCATCCGCAGACAGATTCTTAATGGAGCACTATGAAACATGATTAGGGAACCATGGCCCAGGAGAGGAAAGATGGCAAACTCTTCTTTCATATTTACTGTTTGCAATTAGAGAAGTGCATCAGGTCTCCAATAGTGTATGGGGAATCGGTATGACATATCGCTGGACATAAGCCCGGCGGATGTAATACAGACGCCGGAAGGCAGAAGCCTGAAGATCCCGACAGGGTAAGTATTTTAACTATACCTAACCCTCTCCCCTCCCCAACCCTAACCCCCCCTTAGGGGTGCCTAACCCTATCCTCCTCCCAAGGATGCCTAAACCTAATCCCCCCTCCCCGCACCCTAGACCTAACCCTCCCAGGGGGGTACCTAACCCTAACATCCCCCCGGGGGTGCCTAACCCTAACCCCCCCTTCGCCTAGCCTAACCCTTTCAGGGTGGTGCCTAACCTGAAGTCCTCCCGGGAGCGCCTAAACCTAACACCCCCCCTTCCCCCCATGGCTGTCCGCTCCTGATGCCTGGCTTACCTTCGGTCTGTATGCCGGGCATCAAAATTTCGGCGGTGGATAATGATGGGCGTCGGGATTTCAACACCAATCATTAGTCCCATGCTGGGATTTCACAGTCAGGAAGTCGGTGGTCGGCATTTCGACCGCTGGCTTCCTGACCGCATACCATGTACTGAAATCAGCCGAGAAATATCCTTGACATATTAAAAGAGGGGTGGGAGCAACCGATCCCTAAGTAAGCGAATTTTGTATCAGATTTTGTCTTATATGTATGAAAGGCTGGGACAGAGATTGGTTCTATAGGCCAACAACATTTACAGGAGGCCCAGAAGCAACAGAGAAAGAACTATGACACAACAGCAATAGGCAGGACTTTAAGTCTTGGAGACAAGGGGGCAATTTCTGAGTGGCACAGAAGCGGATGACCCATTTTCTCGTATGCCCATCTTATTCTGAGTTGGACACAACTTGGCCGGATCTATCTTTCAGAGAAGTGATCCAGGGTGGGAACTGGGTGTTGACAAAGCGATCGCACAGAACCGCCCTGACTTGTCAGAGTGTCATGGGGTATTGTGGGCACCATGGCTGTATTGTGGCACCCTGGCTGTATTGTGGGCACCATGGCTGTATTGTGGGCACCATGGCTGTATTGTGGCACCCTGGCTTTATTGTGGGCACCATGGCTGTATTGTGGGCACTGTGTGATTCTGAGCAGTGCGCACCTTATCACTTTCTTATCACATTTCACTCTGTCTCCTAACACTGCTTACTAAATAGACCCCTAAATCTTTTTCACATTAACCCCGCAACCACCAGATTTGGGGAATAGGTAGGGTTTGCTGCTGCTTAATGTAAAATAGGGGTAACCCCATGTCTGTCCGCCTCCTCCCCAATTTTCCATGACTGAACAGGCTGAAAAGTCCAGGACTGGATTTGGATTTAGGGGAGGCCCCATGGACGAGATGCATGACACCTAGCACTTTGAATGCAATGCATGCAAAAAGACGCCCGTAGGCTTCTATTGGGCGATGCCATCTAAAGGTAGGTGGGTGGTGGATAGGCGGGAATAGTAAAAATAAAATATGTTATAGACAATAGCGCTGACAACGTTGATATTCAATCACCTCTTATAGATTTACTTAAACATTGAATATAAAAAATTAGAATAAAGAATACCACTTTCCTTTTCACGTTAAATTGCTTGCACATTGCTTCAAGCGTCCTTCAGGACAAGGATATTTCGAAAATATATATAGAAAAATATAAATGAGAAAGGCGTCCCCAACATGGTATTATATTGCTTCAACAAGTAATACAACACACAAACCTACAGACATTAATAATGTAGATCGGAGGCTTTGCCAACAAGCAGTGTATCAGATGGATATAAGTGTATACTGGGCCAAGGCTCTGGAACCTCGTCGGCCCAAGATCTGCTGTCACCATCTTATGGATCAGGCTCCTCTCCACAGCCAACGCGTGTCGACCGTACAGCTCTTCCTCAAGGCAATGTCAACGCAAGGTGGGAATAGTGTAGGTTGGAGTGGGGTAGGTGGGAGCAGGGTATATGGGGGTAGCACTGGTGGGTGTTGGGTAGGTGAAAATAGTGAGGTGGGAGTTAGGTACTGTATATGAGGTTAGTACTTTTGGGTGTAGAGTAGGTGGGATCAGGGTAGATGAGGTTAGTACTGGTGGGTGTGGGGTAGGTGGGATTAGGGTAGATGAGGTTAGTACTGGTGGGTGTGGGGTAGGTGGGATTAGGGTAGATGAGGTTAGTACTGGTGGGTGTAGGGTAGGTGGGATTAGGGTAGATGAGGTTAGTACTGGTGGGTGTGGGGTAGGTGGGATTAGGGTAGATGAGGTTAGTACTGGTGGGTGTGGGGTAGGTGGGATTAGGGTAGATGAGGTTAGAACTGGTGGGTGTGGGGTAGGTGGGATTAGGGTAGATGAGGTTAGTACTGGTGGGTGTAGGGTAGGTGGGATTAGGGTAGATGAAGTTGGTACTGTTAGGTAGGTGGAAGATGGGTATATGGGGGTAGTACTTTTGGGTGTTGGATAGGTGGGAGGGGATATGGTCAATATCTCGGGATACATGCCAGCGCTTATAATACCGGCGCCAGAATCCCAACACCTGTGAGAATCCCAGCATCGACATCCTGACCGCCGGCATTACAAAGGTAAGTAGCGGGGTTAGGCACTAAGGGGTAGGGTTAGGTTTAGGGTGTGGGGAGGTTAGGTTTAGGCACTAGGAGGGGAGGTTAGGATTAGGCACCGGGGAGGGGAAGGGAGGAGGATACTGACCAACAGGTGTCGGTATCCTAACCCTGTTGGGATGCCGGAGTCGGGATTTTGACCGCCGAGCACTGGCATCCTGTACCAAACCCCATGGGCGTAGTGTAGGTTGGAGTAGGGGAGGTGGGAGTAAGGTATATAAGGGTAGTACTGTTGGGTAGGTGGGTATAGTGAAGTGTAGTTCTCAGTGAGATTCTGTATATAAATAACACGTGAATGAATGAGATGTATTCTCTGGCAGGGGTGGGTTAATGGCTCTGGAGCTGGCTGGCATGGCGGCGATAGGCGCTTCTCAGAACCCGCTTTCTCTCTTTGGAAAATGTGTCACATGAAAGAATATGAACTGATGTTTATTTTGCTTTTGAAGCTTCCTGATGAGTTTTTTTGTATTCACAAAGCAGCATTTTCCTCTAATCTTCCTGTAATAAATGCCGCACACATTCCTCCTAAATAATTGTAGAAAGAAAAGAAATACTATTTTTATGTTTTATTCATAATCTTTCTCCAGCACAGACAGAGGGAGAGAGAAGAGAGAACCTGCGAGAGTTGGTGATTGGAGACTGGCTGACCCCTGCTTCCGTCCTCGGTAATAAACGCTTCTAATGAGAGGAATCTGCTCTTGGTTGATATTCTTTTGTATTAGGATTTATGTTTCGTGGTCCTGATGCTGATGAGGACAATGATGAGAAGTCCCAGTTGCTGCTAAGTTAGTACCGGAAAATTATTCTATTTACAATGTATCAGGCATCAGGTTACACAGGGAATATGAGGCAGGCAACATAAAATCAGACGGGATGTAGCCATAATCCCGGCTGTCGGGAAACCGACGTGCAGAATGCCGGTCCTGGAATCCCGACACAAGTCAGAATCCTGGCGCTGGCGTCCCGACGATAAGTAGTGCGGTTAGGGGGAGGGTTAGGGACAAACGCAGGATTTTTATGAGGGGGTTTCCATTATATATGTATATATGTGTGTGTGTGTGTGTGTATACACATACATATATACATACACACGCATATAGACATACACTCACATACATGTCACACATACCTTACATGCACACACATATATACACACACTTCTATGTCACATATACACAAACAAACGTACCTTGCAGCAGATCTGACCGGGACAGGAGCTAGCAGGCCGGCAGCATGTTCTTAAGCCCCGCCCCCTCGCGACAAATTGCCGCCATTCTCAGGTCACTCAGGAGAGGGCGTGGTAAAATGACTCAATTTTAATAAAATCGCGTCATATTGGCTCCACCTACTCCATACTGACCCGTGAATTGCAGCAATTTGCTGCAAGGGGGCGGGGCTTAAGAACATGGTTCCTGCACTTCAGTCTGAGTACCCAGAAACCCCCCCTGCGTGCGCTACTGGTGGGATGGTTAGGCTTAAACACTAGGGGGAGGGTTAGGCACTGGGGGGGGAAGTTTACTGTAGGTTTAGACTACGATAGGCAGGGGCGTATTTATAATGGGCGCAAGGTGTGCGGTGCACACGGGGGCCTGGGTCCAGGGGGGCCCACACCGCACCCATACTAGTTATACTCACCTTTCCGCAGATTCCGGCATGATGCTCTGAGGCTGCAGAGCAGCAAAAAGTCACTGGGAAAAAATCGAATACTTCTGGTCATTAGATTGTTATATAAGAGACCCTCACTCACTATTCAGATTGCCCAAGTAACCCCTTCACTCCCACACAAGACCCTGTGCTCCAAGATGATATTAATCCGTCTATTTGTATGTAATCGGGGCCTGCCTCCGGAGATAATTCCTCCTCAGCAGGGTAATATCTGTTTATCTGCAATCATTTGCATGAAATTATAGGAATGATTCTCTCGTTGTTAATAGCGTCGTCTGTGTAATCTTATCACACGGCAGGCGTTTCCTCATCATCTCATAATCCGGGACCACTGGGACCTTGTCCGGCATCTCCTCAGTCATCAGGTCCCCGAGATATGGAAATTGCAGCTCCCCAGGAGTGACCCTGGATACTGCAGCTTCCAGGAGACAGGCACATTATAATAACCCTATTAACGCGACAATTACATCTCTATCCACCTCCTTGCCCCGGTCTTAGTGGGGCACTTTGTGTGTGGAGAACCCGGAGGGAAATTGCTATAACTACTCACGTACAGAGTGCTCAGCAAGTACCTCACATAATAATCCGCATTTTCCTGGTCATACAGTATATGTTACATCAGCTGATTGGCCTGCAGTAGCTTTGCAGAATGAAGGCTTGTACATGATATTATTTGGAACAACGCCCCCCCCCAGCTGTAGATTATAAAGATATTAGAGCTGTATGATTTTCCTCACAGCATCCGCTGTGACGTTTAATATCCTGATTTTCTACTTTTTGTGTGTTTGGCTGGGACTTATCTTTCTCCATTATATCTCTCTCCAAGGCTTAGTGAATAGACTCCAAAATCACAGGAAAGGACACAACTCTGAGTATATACCTAACGCAAAGTTATTGTTACTTAGTAACATCCATCCATCAAGTGGGCTGCGAGCAAGATGCGTACGACTCAGATCCGCTCGTAAAGGTGCGTATGCAGACCGAGATTGCTAAAAATCGCGTGAAGTGTCTGGAATGTGTGCAATTCAGAATAAAGCCACCGGTGTGTTCCCTAAATCTATAGCATCCAATCAGTGACCAGCTTTCATTGTCTATCTCCCATGAAGCAGAAGAAATCTTGCTTCTGATTGATTGCTGTGTACATGAGCAGTATAGACACCAGTAACACAGAGCCCCCTACTGGACAGATTATCGTGTGGTATAGAATATTGAAAGTCTTTAGATAGACAACAGATGTCGACAAGGACAAAATGTTGACATATACAAATTGTCGACACACCTATAGTTGACAGTGCATGTGCAAATGGTCGACAGGGACAAATGGTTGACACATTTGTGCGTTGACCATTTGTCCATCTCTACCTTTTACGCTGTTGACCACTGTCAGTCAACCTTTTGAACCTGTTGACCTTTTGTCCCTATCGACCTATTGCCTGTTGACCATCTGGTGTCGACCTATTGAGTGTCTATCTAGACACCGTTGATCTTTAATCCAGATACCATATATAGTGTAGCTGGAGGTAACTCGCAGCCCCATCATTACTACAGACAGGACAGGCAGGAAATTGACCATCGTTAGGACAAGATTTTATTCCAATGGCAAATGGCTACAAATTGTAATGTAACATAGAGAATTGGATGGCAGATAATAATCACAATTATACCACAGTTTCTCCTCGTCTGATATAACACACGAAAGCACATTTCATACAAAAAACAGCTTCCATAGGAAGAAATGGTAAATATATAATATAATAATCTATAGAGATAGAAAACTAAACCTTTCCAAAAAAATTAAAGGTCAAGTTTAGCCGGATGTATAGTGGTTGTTAAGTATTGTGCGCTACGTATATACATGTGCATTATAGCAAGAGATATTATTGTCCTGGTGTATTGTGAGGTCCCCAGGCGGTTCGTCGAGAGAGTGACCAAACCATCGTCATCACATTTTTCAGGTAAAGTGAGAGAATTGTGTCACCAAAATCCCACAGTACCGAAAATCTTACAAAACACCCATTTATTCTGTATAAAAATGCAATTTGTACCGTATTCATGCTCAAATCGTAGACATGTAATAAATATAACGGCTGCTCTTATTGTTGCTATGTATCTACCAACCTTTCCTGTCTTTTTGTGCGTTATTTTCCTTAGTCTATTGTACTGACTGAACCTTCGCCAGTACGTAAGATGGCCACCACAGCTTCCGGGTCACTCACATTGTAACACTACAAACAACAAACCCCCACTTCCCTACCCTCAGTGATCAATAGAGGTGGGCAAACCTCCCCTCAGGGAGGGGGGAGATGCTCAGAGTGGAGGTCTTTTACATCTATCCATAATGAATGCCCTTTTCATCCACTAACCAGAGGCCCATTCCCACCTTTACTTTCATCTTAGATGGTGGCACAGCCTCATGCGGTAACAGTACCCCAGGCTACAAACGAAAACGTTTCTGGGGCTAGTCTTCACGCGTTTCACCACAATTTCCAGCGCCTACTGTATGTGTGCAAAACCAGAACTGGGAACAAACTGTCTATTCCAAACTCCATAATAACATTAAAATTCCATAATAACATAAAAAATTACAATTTGTTTTATTTAATTCTAAACAACTTTTTAGATCCCTAAGGCCCAGATTTAGCAAATAATTCTTGTTATCTCTCGTTACCAATATCAAATGGTGCTCCAACCAATCAGCTCCTGTCATGTGTATGTAAAATGACAGTTGGGAGCTGATTGGTTGGAGCACCATTTGAGATTAGTAACGAGAGATAACAACAGTGTCGGACTGGGGCATGAAGGGCCCACCAGGGTAATGCAGTGATAGGGGCCCATACTTAGGGGTGAGGCCAGCCTCTAGGGAATGTGGCCAGCCTCCACAGAGGTTTGGTTAAGCATTAGAGAGTGCATGGACTGGGACCCTTTGTTAGTGTATGCATGATAATGTACCAGATTAATAACAGCAATGCATTGTGGAAAATACACCATAGTCCTGTGCAGTATAACGTAGCACATGTATAATATATAGTACAAGGGCAAAGTCTTGAACCTGATCCTTAGAGGAGAGGGTGGGCCCTCGGGCAGTGGGGCCCACCGGCGGTTTCCCCTGTACCCCTGTGGGCCTGTCCGACCCTGGATAACAATATCATTCGTTGATAAATCCGAGCCTATGGGGCATATGTATCAAAGCTTGACGTGAGATAAAATTGTGAGATATATATCACCAACCAATCAGCTTCTAACTTACGTTTTGCAGGCTGTGTTTAAGAAATGATAGTTTGGAGCTGATTGGTTGGTGATCTATATCTCACATCAAGCTTTGATACATACGCCCCTAAAATCTCCATTCTTTGGTAAAGCCACTTGGTTGAGTATCCCATTCAGCCTGGCAAGTGGCTAACGGTCGGCTCATTTCAGGCCTCTATTTCCTCATTCTGCTGCTGTAACGGAACGTTTGCTAAACTTTACCTTTAATGTACATCGTCATAAAGTCAGGCCCAAACTCCAGAGGCATAAATGTAACATTACACACAACAGGGAAAGGAGCTATTTTACAAATGATCACGTTATTTAAGAGAAAACACAGAAACATAAGTTGTTTGGTGTCTTTTGCCTGCGTCGGGAGAGAAAATACACAGAGTTATGGGCAGATTATTAGGAATGTGCAGCTGGTGATGTGATTGTGCATTGGACGATGAGACTAAGGGAGCTGAGGCAGAGTTTGTCACCAACTGGCTTAAATTACAGGTGCAAAGTGCTGCTATGCCAAGCTGCGACTATCGCTGGTCACGTGAGGGTCAGCGCCGTAACACACGCACCAGGCATACGTCACATACACTTACAGCCATGTGTCTAACTATTTTCTGATTCAGAGATGGATGGATTTCAAGAGCCGCACACAAGCGTCTGTGCAAATCCATCCATCTCAGATGCAACTGCAGAAGGAAGTGTCAGACGCCTCCTCGCTGCATTTCCGATCCCACCACTGCTACCGACATCGCAGGCTGGGATCACCATCGCGGCCGACGGTCGCGGTGGTTGCTCCTTCGGGCAGCCTGCGGGAGCTGAAGCTTCCCGCAGCCTGGCCAGTGCCTGGTCAAGAGACCAGGAATTATTCGTCCGCCGATGCAGACCCTGGCCTCGTCCCTCCCGCAAAAAGTGGAGACGAAACGCCTCGGTTTCTGGGAACGGCGCCCAGGCATTTTACCCGCTATCGGGCACCGGGGACCCACTTTTCTAAAGTATCCGGGTCCCCGGGGACGCGCTGCGCTGTGGCCAATCCCTGACAGCTGGCTGCAGCACAGCGCGTCCCCCTGCAGTAACAGACACAACGCTGTCTGTTAGAGCAGCCAATGAGAGTCAGATAGACTCTCATTGGCTGCTGCTGTGGAAAGCCGTGTTGGGATCAAGTGTCTGATCCCAGCATCGGCACAGCGTCCGTGCCCGGCGCTGGGACAGTGTGTTTGTTCCCAGTGCCGGGTAAACTACTGCGGTGGGTACCTGGTGAAGGGACCGCCTGGTCCCTTCCACCAGCGTCGGCGGAGTAGCTTGGCTCCGGGCGCAAGATAAGCGGAGCTCGCTGCCCGGAAGCCAAGTAGTGGCGGTCAGCGGCGGTTGTTTTAGCACTGGCTGCGAGCCAAACACGGCTCGCGGTCCAGCAGCCAATAGGAGGCAGACGCGACGAGCCAATTGCGGCTCGCCATGTCATAGCCCCGCCCACTCGTGGCGTTTTGAATAGACGCTGCTGAGCGGGAACGCGTTGAGTCTGTCGGCTTAGGGGAGGAGTGAAGACCTCCTGAATAGAAGAGCGGCGACAGTTCCGGCGGCCGCGCAAGCGGGCAGAAGACGGCGTGATCAATAAGGAAGAGGCGGTGCCGCTGGGCAGGACCGAAGAGGACTGCGGGGGAGGAAAGCAAAAGAGCTAACGAAGCTCCCCCCGCAGCCTCTTCCACCATACCGGTAGGCGGCCTTGGGCCACCGGTATTTTACTGCTTCCTAGACCACCAGGGTTGTCGGGCACTAGGCCCGTGGGATAAATTCAGGCAATAGGCCTGTGGGTCTCTAGGCGGGCACAAGACCCGGGCAACATAGGGGGAATTAGGCCCAATTGAAGGTATATGCCCCCCAAATAGGTGTGTGACTTGGGCATTAGGCCCAGGCCACTAGAGGGCCCACCTATTTTCCGTTTAGTTTTCTGGGCCTAATGCCCAGGTCACACACCTATTAGGGGGGCAGATACCTTCATTGGACTGCATAGGTGGTCTGACAGGCATACGAGGGGCACTGCACAGGGGGACTGCTCCTGGGGGCACTGCACAGGGGGACTGCTCCTGGGGGCACTGCACAGGGGGACTGCTCCTGGGGGCACTGCACAGGGGGACTGCTCCTGGGGGCACTGCACAGGGGGACTGCTCCTGGGGGCACTGCACAGGGGGACTGCTCCTGGGGGCACTGCACAGGGGGATTTCCCCCGGGAGCACTGCACAGGGGGACTGCTCCTGGGGGCACTGCACAGGGGGATTGCTCCTGGGAGCACTGCACAGGGGGACTGCTCCTGGGGGCACTGCACAGGGGGATTGCTCCTGGGGGCACTACACACGGGGAAAGTCGTATTACCTGAAAGATCATGGAGGCATTAAAACATGCATTTAAGGGGCTTGTGGGGATATCTGATGCTGTTGGGGGTATCAGATATGCATTTTAGGGGCATGTGGGGAGGTCTGAGGCATATGGGGAGCTCTAAAGCATAAATTATGATGGGACCCAGAAATGGTCAGGTAGGACCCCATTTTTTTAAAGTGGTGGGTCCCTGGGACCCACAAATTTTGACGCTCACCGCGATCACTGCAAGCCTAATAATCGCTTTTCAGCAACAATAAAATGTGTAACAAGTAAAACTCTCCATCTCACGTATACACACAGATATATCCTCGGGCACCAAAGACAACACCTATCCCGTCTGCAATCGCGCATCAGAAATATTTTTTTAGTGTTGGCAATTGCCATCACCATCATCACCATTGCATATTTTCCCTGCCCTCGTCCACCCACATGACAGGGCTTTGTCAAAGTCTGTGTGCCGAGTGAATTATACCCGGTCTACGTTCTCGCCCCGCTCCTGTCTCTAAAGGCACAAGCGAACATACAGTAGGTGCCAGAATCCAGCGAGTCTGCGCAGTACACGTGAGTCTCCGCTGTTCTGGCTATTCGCAGAGCAATACTGCGGTAAGTTACGCTATGGAAGCTGGTGCACAGTAGGTCTCACCCTGCATCAGTCCTTATATGTCCGAGGGGTATTTCTGAGGGAGAACGTGTTCTCCATCTCATGGCTCTCATCCCATCGTCCCTGGAAGAGGTCTGCTGGGGAATGGACGGAAGGTGGATGATGACGCCATTGAAATCTGAAGGACGCCGTCATGGTCACACCCTGTCCAGCAAGTGGTCTCCCATATAGTCTCCTTTTCATCATACGTTTGTACAGGTACAAAAACATACCCAAGCCCCCTGATTGCACCCAAAGAAGTCTCCCTATTAAATATAGGACAGCTAGTCAATGTGTCACGTCTACTACTCCTGGCCATTATACCTACTGTAAGATGGACAGGAGTAATGTGGGTGGTCCACACAATGGGCCATCTATAATGGGTGGGGGATGTGCAGGTGCACACGGGCCCCTGAATCAAGGAGGACCCAGTCCATACACCGTTTACAATCACTTTACCGGCGTCATATTTCTTATCACTATAATAATGATGTCTCCAAATCTCCAAATACTTTATATTGCTGGAATTGCACGGTCTAGGCTACCTTCTGTGCATGAGCTGCCGCCATATTTTCAGGGAGGGGCCACAGAACACTCGGGGCCCCCACATGTCCCAAAACGCCTCTGGATCCACAAATATAGCCGTGAAGCCGCTTACTGATTGTCTGTTACTGTATTGTGCCTTATATAGAAATATCCTGCATTGCGCTGATTATAATGAATTGGCTGCTCCACGCTATAGTGAGAGGCGAATGGGTTTCTTATAAGCGTTTAGCTAATTGCATTGATTGCACCAGGTAATTCATTGTCACTGTTCATTTCACCGAACAACATTGACTTATCCAAGCCGGGCGTTGTCGTTTTCCTAGACCTAGTACCAAATTGGCAAGACGTTGTCCTCCGTAAGCTGAGGGAGAACCTCTCCCACGTATTCTGTTTCCTAATCGAGGAGCGACGGACATGACAACGCAATCATTTATAGAAGTCGGGGAGTCATTGTTATCCTGACGTTAATGAGGTAATGGAAATGTCATGTGCTCCTTATCTACAGTACATCTAGATTAAATTGCTCCAGAATCCATCTTGAAGATGGGGATGAGGACTCCAGATGATGCCTGTATGGGCTCCGTCCACCGTGCCACATGTCCTCCAATTGTAGGAAAATAGTCATCTGTGTAAAAAATATCTAAAACTACTTTCTGGACCATTATATGCTAGTATTCTGGATAGAGATAAATATTACTTTTATCACATCTATATACTGATATTGCACATAAGTCTGCCGTGCAGACCCGCGAGATCGTATTGCTCTATTCTCCATCACAATTTCAGATTATAATTACCTTTTACCATAAAACAAGTCTGGCGTAAAAAGTGCAATAAATAATATAAATAACAATGTGATCAGAGATCGTCGCCAATACTTGTGAGCTGTGAACACGTCAATAGTGCGACCTCCATACTATGCAGCGATCACTCTTGAGTGAGGAAGACACAAGCCGTCAACACAACTAACGGACGAGCCTCCAACTCCTCCGAACTTCCCATCAGGGTTGTCACCGGATAATAAATGTCACATGAGAACTTGGACTGAAGTCTCCACCAGCGGACTTTCATACAAAATAAGGATTGTGGCATGAGCAAGGACGTAGTGATATGGTGGTTGTAGTCTCATTGTCCTTTGAGTTGAGCTGAGATATCGGAGGCCTGAAGCAGGACAAGGCCCAGTTACACCCTGTATTGAGAAAGCACCCTGTATATTCTGGATTTGTTACACTGTACTATTGCTATATTGAGAAAGCAGCACTAAGATAATTCTATGTAAACACAGCACACGGGGAACCCGGAAACAAGATGGCTGGAATGAGTTGTCCCATAAGATGCACTGATCCGTGTCTGATCTTCTTTTCACTACATGAGCAGCGAGTCCTCTCTCTGCCTCCAGGTACTGGGGAATTTAGGTTTCCCCCGCTCATGTGGCTCATTCAAAGTCAGTCGCATGGGTTTCATCACAAGTGCATTCTGGGTCCTAATGTGTTGATTAGCTGAGCCCTCATGATCTGGATGCTGGTTAAGATCTTCTTCTGGTGTCCTATTAATGATATCCCAAGTCTCCTGATGTCCCTGTCGAGATAGGGGGTCACAGGTAAGTGCCATATAATATCATCTACTGTAAATCCCATGTATATAGAGTTATTCTTCATAGAGAAACAGTGGACCTACCAGAACAATGAATGTCCCCTAACTTAAAATGATGAAGACTATGGAGTCATTTGGAGACCAGTTAAGCCATAATTTAGTATACGGGGACTGAAATCAGTGTTCTGCAATAAGCTGTGTCCTGTCGCCAACCCACAAGACAAAGCCATATTACAATGTTCATGTTACCGTTATCCTACTAGGAACTAGTTGCCTCATTCAGGCACAAGGTACCTTATGCCTCAGTGATATCAGTAACTCACAGTAAAAAGTTGATATTAGGTTATTCCCACAAAATGACTATCATCACAGTGCCTAAATGAAAGGTACATTTTCAGCCTCCAATTATTAAAGGGTCATTATAAGAATGACACAACCCTAAGTTACCAGCTAATTATAGCGACTGGCGGCGTGAATTCCATCATTATCTCATTTCCATGAATAATGCAACTAAGTATCAAGTATTACGCTGCACTTTATTAAGCCACTTACTCTATATTCATTCGCATCACCATTCCCAGTGTACAGTATCCACCCATCACAAAATTATCTTTGTACTGGCCCATTTTGATGGAATCCAGCCAGTCATCCACCGTGGCACAGCTGGCAAAGTCAAACAGTCCCCTGCCCAGTCGTGGGTGGGTGAATCTAGAAGCAAAGACAAAGGTAACTGGGGTGTGAGAACTGAGCAAATAGACCGGGACTCGCATGATGGAAGACGTGAACTGGTATAGAGGACAGGAACCTGTTTGGTGGAGGAAGCAATCTGGTGTGAAGGACAGAGAACTGAATGAAGGGAGAAGTGACCTGGGATAGAGGACAGAGAGCTGAATGAAGGGAGAAGTGACCTAGAATAGAGACCAGAAAACTGAATGAAGGGAGAAGTGACCTGGGATAGAGGACAGAGAACTGAATGAAGGGAGAAGTGACTTGGGATAGAGGACAGAGAATTTAATGATGGGAGAAGTGACCTGGGATAGAGGACAGAGAACTGAATGAAGGGAGAAGTGACTTGGGATAGAGGACAGAGAATTGAATGATGGGAGAAGTGACCTGGGACAGAGGACAGAGAACTGAATGAAGGGAGAAGTGACCTGGGACAGAGGACAGAGAGCTGAATGAAGGGAGAAGTGACCTGGGATAGAGGACAGAGAACTGAATGAAGGGAGAAGTGACCTGGGATAGAGGACAGAGAATTTAATGATGGGAGAAGTGACCTGGGATAGAGGACAGAGAACTGAATGAAGGGAGAAGTGACTTGGGATAGAGGACAGAGAATTGAATGATGGGAGAAGTGACCTGGGACAGAGGACAGAGAACTGAATGAAGGGAGAAGTGACCTGGGACAGAGGACAGAGAGCTGAATGAAGGGAGAAGTGACCTGGGATAGAGGACAGAGAACTGAATGAAGGGAGAAGTGACCTGGGATAGAGAACAGAGACCTCTATGATGGAAGAAGCAAGCTGGTACAGTATGGAGGAAAGAGACATTTCTGAAAGCAGAAGACACCTTATATGAAGAACAGAGACCTACTGTATATGGATGAAGAAGTCATCTGGTACAGAGATCAGAGACCTACATTTTATGGGAAAAGCATCCTGGTTTGGAGGACACTGATCTGTATTATGGAAGAAGTGTTCTGTTATGGAGGAAAAGAGATATATAGAGAGGAAGAAGTGTCCTGGTACGGAGGACAGTGACCTACAGTATATGGAGGAAGAAACAACCTGGTATGGGGAGCACAGACCTGTATGAAGGACAAAGTGTCCTGGTATGGAGTGCAGAGGCCTGTATGTAGGAAGAGGCTTTCTTGTATGGATGATACAAACCTGTATGAAGTAATAAGTGATCAGGTGTGGAGAACAGAGACATGTAGAGAGGAGGAAGCATCCTGTTATGGAGGTCAGAGACCTTTATGAAGGAACAAGTGAATGGGTATGGAGAACAGATACAGTACATACAGTATAGAGAGGAAGAAGCATCTTGGTATGAGGGATACAGACCTCTATGGAGGAAGATATCTGTCATTATATTAGTGCATGAGGAATATTAACCATAATGAGACGATCACATGTCTGTAATCACTTGCACAGAAGATGAATTGATTCTATTTTTGGTCACTGTTCTCATTCTGTTAATTACTGTCTAGTAAAACACTTAGTGGATGAAGTGTTTGTCTTGTCCTACATAGCACTGTTACATGAGTACTTGGAACGTAAACCCAGATGTGTATATATATATATATATATATATATATATATATATGTAAATATGGAGCATTAGTCTTGCACTGGGGACATATTTCTCTTGGGACAAAGGAACCGATCCCACAAACTATAAATTCCTAACACAAAAGTGTAGTTTCTGGAAGTGATACAGATTTCAGAACAAAGTAAGCCGGTGTGTAATCTTACAGGAGGTGCAGATATGGGGTCCCCGAAACATGTATTGGGGGCACATAAGGGAAAGATCAGACTGTCTGACCCTTGATGAGTCCATCTGCTTCACGCCCAGGGTCTTGGGGTTCAGCTGACCAGTGCTCCCTGTAATGTGTGAATGTGCTTAATCCATGCTGGGGTGTGATGTGGAGGAACGCTGTGCCATAAATATCAGAATTATAATTTAAAATGTGGATGGGAAGAACAATATTATGGAACCGTGGGCCTGATTCAGAGCCGGACGCTCTGAATCAGGGCGTTTTTTTTTTTTTGAATGTTGCGGCCTCTTGGACGCTCGCATAGCTGTGGGTTTACCACCCACAGCTTATGCGAGCGTCCATGATGATGGTCGCGATGGTCAAGACCATCGCGACCATCGGGCTTGCGACGAGACCCTTGCGGTAGGGTCTCGTTGCCGCAAGCCCAAGAGTGCTTTCGGCTCTATCAGAGCCAAAAGCACTCCCACTGACATCACTTGTGATGTCAGTGGGGCCGGCCCCAGACGGTAGGCGTTCCCATGGGAACGTCTCCGTCTGGACAGACACGCCCCCGGCCTGCCCACCAAAGGGGGCGTGCTGTCACTCAACATCGACAGCACGCCCCCTTTGTAGCGAGACCCGGAGTGACGGCTTCCCCGTCGCTATCCGGGTTTCGCACATGCGCACGACGGAACTGACTCCGTCGTGCGCATGCGCACTGGGCCACCATCGACCCGCTTGCCAGCGAAAAGCGCTCGCGAGCGGGTCTGAATCAGGCCCTGTGCTTACTTCTCATTACTTATTTATTTGCTCATTCCATAAAATGTGTCTCCTACACAGGGGTGAATAGTAAAGATTTGGGGGGGCGCAGTTGTTACCTGTTGACAGTGGCGCTCAGCTTGAGGTGCTCCGGGTTACGGATGAGTTTATCCAGAATGCTGACAATTAGGGAGAACCGAGGTCTTTCATTGCGGTCTCTCTGCCAACAGTCCAGCATCAGCTGGTGTAATGCCGTGGGACACCCCATGGGGGCAGGCAAACGGTACCCTTCTTCAACCGAATTTATCACCTAAAATATAAAACCCTTCTGTCACAGCTAGAAACAAAAAAAACCCCATAGTGTGTATGTATGTGTGTGTGTATATATATATATATATATATATACACACACATACATAATCACCACTGCCCTGAGCGTAACATGCATTGCCAGGCCTCCCTCAATGGTTAGCATTACTGCCTCACAGCACTGAGGTTGTGGGTTTGATTCCCACCGCGGCCCTAACTGTGCAGAGTTTGTATATTCTCCCTGTGCTTGGGTGGGTTTCCTCCGGGTGCTCCGGTTTTCTCCCACACTCCGAAAATATACTGGTAGGTTAATTGGCTCCTAACAAAATTAACCCTAGTGTGTCAGTAGGTACGTGTACAAGTGGTAGGGAAGATAGACCGGTATTCAATTAGTTTCGCACCCGTGGAAAAGTTTCGCCTGCCCGACTTTTCGCAGACATCGCGTGTTTTGGACGCGGAAACTTATCGTGCGCGTTCGCGCTATTCACCGTATTCAATTACGAACCACGTGAAAACGGCAAGCGGCGAATTCAGAACAGGCGGAAAGTGCGGTCAGAATTGGGGAAATCGGCCTGAACCCCCCCAAAGATGCAGTAACATTGGGGATCAATGTAGATGTGTACTAATAGCCCTAATAAATCTATTTGGGGTACTTAAGTTGTTTCAAGAGCTTCTTATTAGCGTCTTTACACAAGTGGCGAAGAACGGCAAAATAAGTTGTCCTGGCACATTTGGGGTACTTGAAAATGGGTGCAAGCATGTTTTTATGTCTCTAAAGTGAAGTTTTAAAAAAACATGAAAAACCACCCTCATACATGCATCTGTAATCCCCAAAACACGTGACCCATCCTTACAGCACCCTGAGAAGCCTATTTTGCTAGTTTTTATGCTCGTCCCCCCACTTTGTACTTTTTTCGCCCACAAAATGAAAGTACTTTTTTGGGGTGTTCTTATGTATTTTTCCCAGGGATTTTTTTGTCCCAGTTGTCCTTTGGGGGGCTGTCCCAAAAGGTCTGAGTGGTTTCCCCACGTTTACACCCCAAAATACAAAATTTGCACTACTTTTCTCCTGCTATTCTGAGGCCAATCTATTTTGCCTATTACATTGCAATGACTTTCCGCGTAGGCGAAAAGTGGCTGGAATTGAATTTGGAGTTAAGTTCCGACCATGCGAAAAGCCCAGTGGGCGATACTTTTCCGCAGATAACAGCTTTTCGCTTCTAATTGAATACGGCCCAGAGATTGTAATCTCCACTGGGGCAGGGATTGATGTGAATGGACAAATATTCTCTGTAAAGCGCTGCGGAATATGTGTGCGCTATATAAATAACTGGTATTAAATAAATAAATATCCTGTTCCATAGTAGCTTGTCCCACTGCAGTAATTGGATAGCCTCCTTAAGGCAATATTTAATAAGTAGGTATATATTTTAATTACAATTATGCCTAATGTCGCTATAAAGCACAACGTGGATTTATAACATGGGGCCCGATTCAGAGCCACTCGCCAATGCTGTGCGCTCGCAAGCGGCCCGATGGTTGCTCACTGCACATGCGTCGCGTACGGGGCTCGTAACAAGACGGGGCGGCTGTCGATGTTGATTGACAGCTCACCCCATTTCGTGGGCGGGTAGCCGGACAAACGCAGGCATTTCTTTAGGAACAAAAAAACTCCAAATTAACTGACTGTATGTAAATAAATAAATTTTTGCAATGAATATAGGTTTTTAGCATAATCTTGGCCATAATCTAAGGTTTTCGGCCTACCCACCGCATCCGGGTAACCTCTGTCGAGTAGGTCCCTAACATACTAGGATTCAAATCCAGAGCGCAGGGCACCCCCAAACTGGCCCAGCTAAGCCACCCCAGGGCACTTTAGGAACGCCTGGCGTTTGTAGGGAGGTCTAACTGACATCACTACTGATGTCAGTAGTGGACTTCCTGTTCTATTAGAGCAGGGAGCCCACTCAGCCTTGCGGCAGCCTAGACCCTACCGTAGGGTCCTGTCGCAAGGTCGATGGTCGTGATGGTCTCCTGGCCTCTCGCACAAGCTGTGGGTGGTCTTCCACAGCTTTGTGAGCAGCCAGAGAGAAAAAATAAAAACGCCCACAGACCCAACAAGCAGCCAGCGGCTGCGAGCGGGTCTGAATCAGGGCCATAATCCATAGATAATTGTTGCTGTGATGACCTGTGGTATATAGAACAATCACCGCAGGAACTAGAGCTGTTTGGAAGCTGCGGCAATACGTACGTCTCGGTTGGTCATGTTCCAGTACGGCCTCTCTCCATATGCCAGGACCTCCCACATGACGATGCCGTAACTCCACACATCGCTGGCGGAGGAGAATTTACGGTAGGTGATGGCTTCGGGCGCCGTCCAGCGGATGGGGATTTTGCCACCCTAACGATAAGAAGATTATCATGTGTATTTGATTTATTTATTGCTGGGACCACAACGTCACCAGAACGAAAATGATACATAAATAGTGTAAATGATTTGGGTATTATCAGAACAAGCTTAAGAAGTACGTAAGTAAGCGCCGTCCAGAGCCCAAAAAAAGCCACAACATATTTATGTAATTCTTATTACTAAAGCTGCATACACACACACAACGATTTTTTGAACGATTATCGTTAAATGATACGGTTTAACGATAATCGTTTGAAAAAATCGTTCACTTTCTGAGTCAAACGGCGAACGATTATTGTTCGTGTGCGTTCACGTTTGTAGTTCAGCCAGACTTGTCAACTGAACGATTTTCATTAAGGGAATATGCAAAAATCGTTCGTAGTTCAAAAAAATCGTTCATCACACTTTAAAAAAATCTGACAGATAATGTGACAGAAAATCGTTCATAAAATCGTTCATAAAATCGTTGGTAACAAAATCGTTGTGTGTATATGCAGCTTTAGTCATTTCTAATCGTTGTCCTCACTCTTCTGTCTAATGAAACTCATCCATTTGGATCTGTACCGGTGTAGAAATAATGCAGACACTGGACATGGTCACCGTGAATACTGGAAATGACTGTACAACCGTTTCCAAGGAAATTATTATTTTATGTTTTACAGACAACGCTGTAGTAGTAATGGCGATCTCTATACTGTAGGGTTATTCAGGAAATCCTGATATGGGGTAAGAGGCTAATACAGGGATAAATCAGCATATACTCCCAATCACGTAGATAACATACTGGGAGGTGACGTGGGTCTGCTATAATGACAGGTCCTTGTTTCAGGATAACTCACTGTAGTTGTGTACGCGGCATTAGGATCATCCTCCAGTATCCGCGACAGACCAAAGTCGGACACTTTACACATCAGGTTGCTGTTCACCAGGACGTTACGAGCCGCCAGATCCCGGTGAACGTAGCCCAGGTCAGAGAGGTATTTCATTCCGGAAGCGACTCCCCTCAACAAGCCGACCAGTTGGATTATGGTGAACTGACCGTCACGGCTCTGGAACAAAGACCCAAGGATTGTTTATTCACCTTCTCTCGCCGACCACCATAACAGAAGTACTGCAGCAATGATATTATGGTCAGACTTGGTCTGCCCTCCACCTAAGAATGCCCCCCATTCCCCCCCCCATTATCTCATCACCAATCCCATTGTATAGTCAATAATTAAGCCGCAGTGTAGCTCACACACATAAATATACTGTGTTAATAAAGTGTTATAATTGCCACTAGCCAGCCGAGGCACGGAGAGAGGTGGCGTCTCCTTGTATAATGAATAGATCCCTGTTGAACGTCTGCTCTGAATTATCAGGTCTTTCCCACAAATTTCATGGTGCACACGTACCCTGAGAAATGTGTCCAGAGAACCATTTTCCATATACTCGGTTACAATCATAGTCAATTTACCTGCAAAACACAAGAGGACACCATCTACAGACAATGCAGAATGCCCTGTTCAGGTGAATAAAGTTGCAGGTGACAGAACCTTTCACAGATGAAAGGACATAGAATTTTGACTTAGAACAGCCATTCTGCCAAATAAAGCCTCTTGAAACCTCAGAAACACACTGTAACCACCATTTGATAAACATCTGTTGGATAACTAACCTTTCCTGGACACTTCATTGCAGTATGCAGTTTGTTTCCATGTCTTTTTCCCTTATTGTTTTCTATATCTCCATATATAATAATCCACAGAACTATTCCAATATCATACTCCCATATTTTATTCCTATTTCATATGCCCTTATACTTATTACTGCCATCACACAGTATTTTCATAGCTTAGATAACACAATTAGCTCCGCTCTGTGATAGTGGATGTAACTCCATCGGAGAGCTGTGATTTCAGAAGACTATCACAGACAATTAGCCACAAATAGTTGGGTATAGCATGGTACATACCCCTGGTCACAACACCCTCCAGGTGAATGACGTTTGGGTGGTCGAATTGGGCCATAATGCTCGCTTCACTCAGAAAGTCTCTTCTTTGCTTCTCACTGTAACCAACTTTTAAAGTCTTGATGGCTACCGATATTTCACGTTTCCCTGGTAGTTTTAACCGGCCATAGCACACCTCTCCAAACTCCCCTGAAAATAAAGGCAGATAAAGTAACAGAAGATATTAGAGAGTGATTTGAACAGCAGGAAAAGAGGGAGCAGATACTAAACAGAGATAACAATAGCAGGCAGGAGAATTTACATAGGACATGACCACTAGGAAAGAAGAGAGCAGGTACGGAATGGGAAATCCCAGGTTAACATAGCAGGCAGGAAAGGTTACATAAGACATAACCACCAGGAAAGAAGGGAACGGGTACTGAATGGGATATCCCAGGTTAATAGTGAGCAGGAAAGGTTACATAAGACATGAACACCAGAAATGAAGGGAACGGGTACTGAACGGGAGATCAAAGGTAACAAAAGCAGGTAGGAGAAGTTACATGAGACACGACCACCAGAAAAGAAGGGAATGGGTACTGAACAGGAGATCCCAGGTAACAATAGCGAGCAGGAAAGGTACATTAGACATGACCACCAGGAATGAAGGGAACGGGTACTGAACGGAGATCAAAGGTAACAAAAGCAGGTAGGAGAAGTTACAGTACATGAGACATGACCACCAGGAAAGAAGGGAACGGGTACTGAACGAAATATCTCAGGTTACAATAACAAGCAGGAAAGGTTACATAAGACATGACCACCAGGAAAGAAGGGAGCAGGTACTGAATGGGAGATCTCAGGTAACAAGAGCGGGAAGGAAAGGTTACATAAGACATGACCACCAGGAAAGAAGGGAATGGGTACTGATCAGGAGATCCCAGGTAACAAGAGCGGGAAGGAAAGGTTACATAAGACATGACCACCAGGAAAGAAGGGAACGGGTACTTATCGGGAGATCCCAGGTAACAAGAGCAGGAAGGAAAGGTTACATAAGACATGGCCACCAGGAAAGAAGGGAACGGGTACAGATCTGGAGATTCCAGGTAACAATAGCGGGCAGGAAAGGTACATTAGACATGACCACCAGGAAAGAAGGGAACGGGTACTGAACGGGAGATCAAAGGTAACAATAGCAGATAGGAGAAGTTACCCAAGACATGACCACCAGGAGAGAAGGGAACAGGTACTGAATGGGAGATCCCAGGTAACAATAGCGGGCAAGAAAGGTTACATAAGACATGACCAGCAGAAAAGAAGGGAACTGGTACTCAACGGGAGATCCCAGGTAACAAGAGCAGACAGGAAAGGTTACATAAGACATGACCACCAGGAAAGAAGGGAACGAGTAATGAATGGGTAACCCCAGGTAACAATAGTGGGCAGGAAAGGTTACATAAGACATGACCACCAGGAAATAGGGGAGAATATACTGATCAGGAGATCCCAGGTAACAATAACTGTCAGATCTGTATGGAAATTGGACATATGTGCTTCTGTATTGCATGCAATAATATGCTGTGATGTGCATGCACCCTAAGTATACATTTGGCTTGCTACTAGTCATACCTATCAGTGTGCACTTGCACTAGCCCTAGTCTGGATGCAGGCATACAGTATTTCCGCTTAGACCCAACACTTACGTGCATATGTAAGTCGGCAATTCCAGCATCACTCCCTCACTCAACGCTGCCGACGTGAGAACGGCCCTTTACAGCTCAGTTCTGCCTTGTCCTAAGTGGAGATGTAACTGAGATGTGTGTGGCTGCACTGTGAGGACCTGCGCACACATACAAGATGCGCTCTGCAAACCAGCTCAGCTCTACACCAGGAGTACCTGAGCCCACAAGATGTGCTCCGCAGACCAGCTCAGTTCTGCACTACAAGTCCCTGCAGATGCAAGATATGCTCCGCAAATCAAGCTGAGCTCTGCACTACGGGTCCCTGCATACACCAGATATGCTCTGCAAACCAGCTCGGCTCTGCACTATTAGTCCCTGTGTAAGCATGATACGCTCCGCAAACCAGCTCGGCTCTGCACTAGCCCCAATATCTCTATAAAAGAAAAAAAACAAGGATGAAGCTTGAGGTGTGAGGTTCTCAGATGTTTTCCCCAGCGCCGACCTACGATCCCTCGGTGGCCAAGTATTTATTTATTCTTTGCTTTTCATCACCAGAGAGAGAGGCTACATACCTGAGCCAATGATCTTTTCAATCTTAATTCTGGATGCATCTATCTCCCGAGCAAACTCGTGCACAGCCTGGCAGGGGTCCTCGTATGTGTGGGGGTCAACGTAGAGCTTCGTCTCGGGAAAGGTGACTGTTTGATGGAGACAAAAGAAGAGAGACCATTGTTTAACATGTAATCCACAGTATGTGATATGCTCCTTTCTACCAAATGCTGGGTCACTCTGCAGGGCCACGTCTGGTGGGAAGTGACTGAGCCAATACATTTAGCAGCAGCATTTACTTCTCCAATTCATGAGGTCAGAGGATCCGGTATCTCTCAATATAGGGCCTGGATTTGATGCAGCCACTATATCGTCTTAGTATTGTCTTCGACTTTACGCTATTGCCGCTACAAGGCCTCTCCCTGGTATACATCCGTGCGTATGAACATGCAAGGACTAAGTCGCCCATTTGCAGCGTCCATAGCGGCTGCTTTACCGTCTAGTGCATAAAACATCGGTCGCATCATCGAAAACTTGCACCTGCCCTGCAGGTTCTCCATCTGAGTATGACCTCTTACGTAAGCGATCTGTACGCAAACACTTTCAGTGACACGCCCACGAGGTGGACAATTTTGCGTGCATTGCTAGGCACCTCCCAGCCACTGCCTAGTCATGTCCCCATACATTGCCTTAACAGTTCTTTGTGCCTGCTCATGAATTGGTTTTACATAATTTGGGGCATATAATCGCGGTGCACGCCCATTGCAAATTGTTCGTTTTTTTTTTACGCATGCGCAGTTACAAAAAACCCCCAAAAAACTCTGTGACCGTCGGAACTGTGTGCCTCCCGGGATCAGACCCATAGTGTTAGAGTTCCCGTAACACATTACATAATTGTGTCTATTAGATTGCTGCAAATTAAATTGTTTGTGTTGTTCTAGAGATTTACATTTCCTGTTTTGCATGAGTGGTTTGGATAATAGGTTTTGGTGTCAGCGACATCTAGTAATAATTGGTTTATCTTATGGCACGGATTTGAACTCACTTTGCCCGTTCTGATAATGCATTTTCTCCTCGTCTGAGTCCTGGAAAGCTTTGCTGTATCCGCAGTGCCTGCAGGACAGACGGACAAGCTGTGCGCATGAGACATTTCTCGGGCCAGACAGAACACGAGGGCTGGGAGGCGGATTGTGGACTCACCTCTTCTTACAGATCAGCACAGTCAGAAGAACGATGAGACCCATGATTAGTGTCAGGCAGATCCACACGATGGTCATAGTGTCGTATCTTAGGGCCACTGAGACGCAAACACAAAACAACACTTTCTAAATAGAATGCAACTCATCACATATCAGCAACTATAAGATATTACATTATTATACATTAATACTGTATAGGAATAATATATATGACTAATAAATGCATAACTATACCACTCATATATAATATATGGCCATTAAAACCTAAAAATATATGTATGACAAAAGTTTTTTGCCCAGTAGCGAAGGTTTCCCCATTTTGAAAAATAATTGTAATTTATTTATATAGCATTGTCATACATGGAGGGTGATGGGGATATTACATTTACTGAACCTAGACAGTTATGAAGTTCTTTGACTGATGCACCCTAGTGTTACAGACTACTGTAGGGTCATGGACTCAGGGCCTGATTCAGAGCAGGTCGCTCTGAATCAGGGCCGGTCTTTTTTTTATTTTTAGAACGGCCTCCTGGCCGCTCGCATAGCTGTGGGTGACCACCCACAGCTATAGCGAGCGGCCAGGATGATGGTCGCGATGGTCAAGACCATCGCGACCATGGGGCTTGCGACGAGACCCTTATGGTAGGGTTTCATTGCCGCAAGCCCCAGAGAGATGTCGGCGCTAACAGAGCCGGAATCTCTCCACTGACATCACTTCTCATGGGAACGCCTCCGTTTGGGCAGCCACCCCCCTGGCCCGCCCACCAAAGGGGGCGTGCTGTCACTCAACATCAACAGCACGCCCCCTTTGGTGCGAGACCCGGAGCGATGGATTGCCCGTCGCTATCCGGGTCTCGCGCATGTGCACAACGCAGCCGGTTCCGTCATGCGCATGCGCTCTGGGCCACCATCAACCCAGTTGCGAGCGCTCAGCGCTTGTGACCGGGTCAGAATCAGGCCCTCAGTACAGGAGATATGAGGGTCACTGACTTATATGTCCTAGTGTCAGTAGCGGAACTCCTGAAGGCAGTGGAAATATTGGACCATAAGGTTTTTATGTTTAAGAAAGTCGCATTAAATAAAAAAATTATTTATTTCATCAACCGCCAGAAGTGCCTGAATATTTGCGTGTGGCACGTGTGACGTTACTGGAAGTCAGAGGTGCTGGGACACGAAGAAGAGCAGTCACAGCCAGAAGACCTAGGAGAAGTGTCTGCAAGCTGGAGCCGAAGGTATGTGGGGGCAGGAACTGGAGATCCACTTTGGGGCTGCTTGGAGAGACAGAAGGGGGCTGGCTAGAGAAACAGAAGGGTGCTGGCTAGAGAGACAGAAGGGGGCTGGCTAGAGAGACACTGCAGGGCTGACTAGTGAGACAGAAGAGGGCTGGCTGAAAGGACACTGCAGACTGGCTCGAGAGACAGAAGGGGGCTGGCTGGACAGACTGAAGGTGGTTGGCTGGAGAGACACTGGGGAAAGGGGCTGGGAGACAGAATATGGATGGCTGGAGAGACACTGGGGTAGCTTGAAAGACAAAAAGGGCGCTGGCTAGAGAGACACTGGTGGGCTGTAGAGAAAGAAGAGGGGCTGACTGAAACGGGAGATTCACCGGGGGCTGGAGAGATACTTGGTCACTGGAGAAAGCCAGAGCCACCGGTAGGGGGGGGGATCACCACAGTCTATGTTTGTCTATGGGCACCTGGCATGAACCTACTCAATAGAGGGGGTAGGAGAGTCACTGACTGATATACCCTAGTGTCCCAGAATCTTGTTATTTAGAGTTATTTAGAGTTAATTACATGAAGTTATGAGGATTAGATATTACTAAAAGACTAATGTAGTAAGAATACAATTTCATGATTTCCTTTATTCAATAAAGATTCCTTTGCATCCTGTAATTTGTAATATTCATACTTTGGGCGGTATCCAATTAGCCCTGAGCATTGCTTGGGCGCTAATGGATCCCCTGGGGCCATCCAATTAGCCCCGAAGTCCAGCCCAACACCGTCACTTATCAGTGATTATTTTTCGTGATGTGTCCCAAAAAGTTATCTCTGAAAAGTGCCGCTTTTGTCAGCACAATTGGCAAAAACACGTTTGTAAACTTATCACGGATCCTATGTGTTTTCAGGCAAACTATCCTATTTGTTCCCCCGAAAAAATAGGATTGGGTGAAAAAAAAATCATTGAAAAACAAGGATTATTGGTGAAAAATCCCAATTTTTTGCCCCCGAAAAAATATTGGTGCTAATTGGCTACCGCCCCTTATGTCCTTCTAAGGTGAATTTTGAGGTTTCCTACTTACATGCCTTACTGGTTTCCACCTCTACAGTTTGGCTAAACCTCCCAGAGCCAGCCGAAGTGCGGGCCCTGACCTGGAAGACATAGCGGGTGGAGGGTTTGAGGCCGGTCACTACCGCTCGGGTCTCTTTGGCCTTCAGAGTAGAATAACTCTGCATCTCCTTGTCCTAGAGGCCAAAAACAACATTGAATGTGATGGTCAAAGAGGAGGCGCACGATACAGAGTGGAGGTATTGTACAACTATAACTATGCTGAGACACAACCAAGCAGCCGACTCTCTACAGACTGACACATCTGACCTGAGCCCCATCTTGTCCAATCAAGTGTGCATAAAGGTGGATTCAGAAAGTTAGAGGAACGTTCCGTGATTTGTACACCCATCCTCTTCATACAATCACTTACTTCCAGTAGGATAGGGGTCAATACTGCACGGTATATGCTGAGGCTAAAGTACCACCTAAGTTATGACTAACTGCTCAGCGTCCTCTACCTAACCCCACCCCATGATTACCATCTCCATTGTCCATTACCAGTCACACAACTTCCCAAATCATTAAATACAAATAGAAGTCACTGCTCTCCTCATGGTAGGTTCTCTGCTACTCTACGTAACTATTGGCAGATGCTTACAAGTTGGTAGGTGCACAGCGGCTGTAAACAAGGAGGTTACTCCACGTTGATTCCAAACCAGAGTAGGTTTTATTGAAGATAACAGGATACAGGTGATATAAGATAAACAGCAGTCAATATGATAAGCTAATATCTCTTGGGCTAAGTACTGTACAGCGGTACAGAGGCTCCATTACACACAGTGACAAGCTTGGGCGCATGCAGACCATTTTATAGAGCAAACAAGTAAACATGTTTTGCACCCACAGTCTAATTACCTTGACCTTTAAGTCTGACGAGTAATATTTACTGAGACATGGAAGGTGTATTCAGACAGATTAGTCATGCAACATAAAATACAATTAAGAGACGTGATGTTATTGAGTCTGCCGAGTCTTGCACAATAACAGTTAAAGAGACAGGTTGTAGCGTTTAACCCTATAACTACATGTCAACAGTTAAACATACTCCAGCATTGATATAACCTAAAATGTCATTGAAGGAAGCACTCCAAGGATAGACCTTTGTATAGGGCATGCAGGCTGAACATGGGGTGGTGTGAGGTGATGCCGCTGCCTACAAATTAATTTCTTGGTCCCTTAGTTTAGTACAGTGTGATTATATATAATTGAACGAAGCAGCTCTGAGCGGCGGTTTTCCTTGCAATTTGGCTGCTTGAGTCATTATCTCAAAAGTTTCCGTGAGATGTTTAAGTGCTAAATGACAAATAAAGGGGTCTACTTACTTTGCCTAGGATAAAAATAAAGCGGACGGATATAAAGGCCCTCATTCAGAGCCACTCGCTAGCGGCAGTACGCTCGTTCCGAGCGATGTTCGCACATCTGCGCATGCGTACGGTTTTTAGTACGCATGCGCGAACCAGTCAGTGCGGCCGAAAATCGTTTGTACGCAATATAGCGAATGCCTGCTATTTTGAGTGACAGGAGGAGGCGTATGTGGGTGGTAACAGGGGAAGGTGCTTGAAAACGGGGAGTGGAGATCCGATCGCAGGCGTGCTTAAAGGTCAAAACGGGGGTTTTATGGGTGTGCATAATTAATACAGCAGCGTCATTGACCACGTCACTTGGTTTTTTTTAACTCAGAACTGCTCGCAAAATAGCGGTTGAAAAAACCAACCACAAGAATAGCGAGCAGTTCATACGCTGTACGATGTACTCGATTAATCTAATAAATAGCGGACATGACGTAGGATGCAAGCGGCCAGGGGGCGTTTTTAACAAATAAACGAGCGTATGTTTTGCTCGCTCGTTCAGACTTAGAGGTGTGAACAGAATGCAATGTGCGAACGGATCATTTGAATAGCCACCCCTTGTTTTTGAACGAACGACCGCAAATAGCGAACGGCTCTGAATGAGGGCCAAAGTGCCAACCAACCAGCTCGTAACTATAATTTTTCAAACACAGGGCCGTATTCAATTAGGAGCGAAAAGCCGTTTTCGCGTGGTTTTTTTTGGTGAAAATTTCTCCTGTTTTATTTTTCTCCATATTGAATTCCAGTCCGTTTTCGCCTATGCGAAAAGTCAATGCACTGACATAGGCGATGTTTTCGCTCTACAGAATCAGGCAGAAAAAAAGTGTAAATCTATATTTTGGGGTGCAGATGTTGGGAAACCACTCAGACCCCTTGGTACACCCACCCAAAGGACAAATCACCCCAAAAAAAGTAAAAAAAAATTCCCAGGAACACCCCAAAAAAACGCATTAGACATTTGGGGCAAAAATAAAAAAAAGTGGGGGAACAACTTCAAAAACTAGCGAAATAAGCTTCTGGGGGTGCTCTAAGAAGGGGCCAAGTGTTTTTGGGATTGCAGGTGCTTGTATGACGGAGGAATTTTACTTTTTCTAAAACTTCACTTTAGAGACATTAAAATATGCTATAACCATTTTCATGCACCCCAAATTTGATGGGACAACGTATATGCTCCAATGAACACTGCTTCATGCCAATCTTCACCACCTTTACCAAGACGCTAATAGCAAGCAATTACCACCACTTACTGTAAGTACCCCGACTAGTTCAATTAGGGCCAATACTAAACTACCATAATGATTTCAGAAGTCAGCCCATCTTTTTCTGGGGTACAGAGTGATTCCCCCAATTCATCCTGCACTTTTCGCCTGTTTCACATTTGCCGTATCCCGTTTTCGCCTGCTTGCTAATTGAATACGGAGTAATTCGTGAGCGCTCACAAAAATGTCCCCCTCCAAAACAGGCGAAGGCGGTGAAATGTCCGGCAGGCTGAACTTTTTCGCCGAGGTGCAACTAATTGAATACAGCCCACAGCCTGTGACATGGCAGTTAGGAACTGATTGGCTAGTACTTTATCTCCGTTCATTTTACCTCCATCCAAGGCTTAGTAAATAGACCCTTCAGTCATCTCTCCTCATCTTTAGATCTAACAAGGTGGACGCTGCTACAGTCATTCCCACTTTGCTCTTAATTTTGCTGCCTGCGGTGAAGCATACAGTACGGAACCTTGGGACAGTCCGGAGAGAGTCCTGTCCTTCCCAGTACCCTGAGGATGATTGTAATAAAATGACCACTTTGCTGCCGGTATAAGATTAGATATTGGATGGTCATTGTCACCTTTTCAAAGTATTTGATCTCATACTCCAGGATGATGCCGTTGGGCTGGTCGGGTTCCTGCCATATTAAGGTGATGCTGTTCTCGGCGGTCTTCTCCTTGCGAATGACCACCACCTGGGAGGGGGCTGACAGACCATGGAGAAGCTGTTAGCAGTGGGAGAGACGATAGATCCTGTATACTTATTACACTTCACGTTTAGAAGGAAATCCCTGTTTTTAGCCTTTTCTGCTATACAGTGTGTTCTATCCTGTGTATCTGATGCTCAGAGACTAATATAATGCTATAAAAGACCCTGGGAGAGGGAACCCATCCTAGCAAGTCTCTGGACATTCCTAATTTGAAGCCTTGAGTTACAGTAACTTCCCATTTTTCCTGAGACATAATATGCGCTAGAACATAGCATTGACATTTCTCTTGTAGGATAATTTCCAGCTTCTGAGGGAACAGACTGTGTAAACTATAACTACTCAAACCGTATCCTATAAAAGTGATGTTGATAAATAAATTAGTGGAACCACACCCACTCTTTACTCATTAACATATACAACTGTTTATATAATGTTATACTACTCCTCTCTTGCCCCAATGTGTCTGAGTTGCCCCCTTACCACCATGGCCATGATTAAGACACATGATGCAACACTTCTACTTCCAATCCGTAACCCCCAAACGCCTCTGGGTATATCACTGTGTGTACGGGGGCCGGCAATGGCTATTATAGCGGTTTTGGTCATATGACAGGACACCATAGCCACAGTAAGTATAACACACAGGAATTGCATAGGATCCTACCTGCCTGGTTCGTGGTTATATTCACTGTGGAGAACATCCGTTGCTCCAAGCTAAAGTCGGACACCCCGTTGACGGCCTCCACCCAGAAGGTATAGTTCATGTGGGCCTGGAGATTTGCCACTGTAAGGGAGGTCTTTGCTAGGCTCATCTGCTGGGGGGTATAACGAACCCCTCCCCCACAGGGCTCACACTGGCCCGCATCCCAAGCACAGCGCCGGCAAATGACATTGTATGTGACATCTCTGCGCCCACCTGTGTCACGCGGTGGGTTCCACTCCAAGGTTACAGTGGTGCCGTTAACGCTAGAGATGAGATTGACTGGAGCAGACGGTGGACCTGAGAGTAAAGAAATGGCAAGACTGATTAGTAATACTAGAGACACGGAGCATTAAAGGGCCCTTTAGCTGCGCACTACTGTATGTACTAACAATATAGAAACAATCTGATTATACCATCCCTGCACCAGTTACACCATCAGCATTCAGATGTGTACATAGTATTAAAGCTATGGTATTGTCAGTTACCATACTGTACCTCCCAATATTGGCTTGCCAAAAAGCAGTGGTGAAGATAACATGGATACTAGCACAAGGCTGGTCCCCCCTCACTCCGTTTTCCTGATAACACCCGTAATTTGCCACATAGATGAGCAGAGATATGCCTCCTACAAACCAGGAGACATCCCCACATACTGTAAATTGGGTGAGTTGGGTAGTATGGATTATTAATCACATATCTCGGTGACACAGACCCAGTCTCTGTAGGCTGCATATCCAGTGCTTAGTGTATAATTCTTACAAAGATATTTTAGAATTATTGGAGTTATATGGCAGTTACATAGGAGGTGCCACCTACTTCAGAAGCAAGATCAAAGCTATCCACCCAAACACCTCTCACCACACACGTCTCACTCTTCCCATCTATTCTTCCTTCTCTCCCATTACTGAGAATGAGGTCTTCCCACTCCCCTCTTCGCCTACCCCATAACCTGCCCTCTCTACCTATTCCCTCCCCATAAATCCTTACGTGCGCCTATTGTAACGCACCTTTCATCCGGTCCTTCTGCACTGCCATGTTCAATTTCATCTTCATCTCTCCTGTCTTTTCCACTCTCTCCAGCTGCTGGCCCGTATCTCTACTCATTCCTGCTTCCAAACATCTTGCTATTCCCTTGGTATGTCATCTATATGTCATCTATATGTAGGGACCTCAAGGCTCAGTTTTTGGCCCTTTACTTTTCTCTATTCTCAACTTCCAGCTATCTTATCCTCACCTTCACAGTCCTACCAACACCACCCCTTCACAGTCCTACCAACACCACCCCTGACCTCTCTCCCTCTGCGATCTGTGTCTGAGCAACCCCTTTCTCCTCCTCTCCCACCCTTCTCCAAGACTTCTCTGCTGCTGCTCCCAATTTATGGAGCTTCCTACACTCTGTAGCAACTGCAGTGCCCAGCACTCTGTAACCAGATGCAAAATAAGGCTCATCATGTGGGTTACAGACCACCAGGGCGCCTCTATATTTTGAAGGGCGATTGTGGGGGGTGTACCTGAGAAGTTCTGGGTGACATAATCAGTCTGTAGGAAGCCTTACAGCAAAAGCTGATTGGCTCTTACCAGTCATGTGAAATGATACTGCCCTGTTTGTACTTCGGTCACTGAGAGCTAATATGTCCACTGACTCCTTATCACCTCTAAATACTGCATAAGAACCCAAGGCAAGAAATTCCAACAGTTACAGAACACGCCTTGTGCTATGATGCCAGTATGTGTCCCGTGTCCATGGAATGGGTCAGAAAACTGAGCACCCATCTCTAACAGCGTTTGGTGGGTACTGTACTCTATAATGTTTATAAATGGCCTGAATTACAAATAATTATCAGTTGGTGCACTACAATTCCCATCATGACATGTTTACTGGAAATAAGGAACTTTTTATAAACCAAGAGCATAGGATTAGCTAGCAAAAGTTTACATTCAATGTACACACAAATAGCAAATACTGCATATTGTATAGTTGGTCAATACTGAAAAAAAATGGGCATATTGAGGGACAAATCTCCTAGACACGGGTCCAGGAATTAGAGACCAGTGGTGACTATCAAAGAAGTTTCTAATAATTTCATGTTAACAATTTAAAGCAGAGGTGAGGAACCTTTTTTCTGCCCAGGGCCATTTTGATATGCAGTATATAATATTATTTGCGGGCCTGGTGTAGGCCATGCCCCCTCCGTGTAATCTCACATAGGAGCGGGGCCACAATCGCTGGTGATTACAGCAATGCATGGAGCATCCTGAGGATGCTCCGGGGAGCTGAAAGGGCAGAGGTGTGACCATCTGAAGCATCCTAAGGATGCTCCAGGCGGCACTGCTGCAAAGATTCTGGCTGCAGTGTGACATTCTAGGCACCCTGCTAGCCAGATGAGGTCCGAGGGCCAGACCAAATGGTTCCAGGGGCCTTATATGGCCCCCAGGCCTGAGGTTCCTCATCCCTGATTTAAAGTATCTTAAAAAATGTTTTGCTTGAGTGCAACGTGAACAGCAGGAATGTGACCAATTGCCTCGGCAATATGAGGTTGTTCTACTCACGTGTGCAGGCCACAGAGGAGGGGTCATTTGTGGAGCGATAATAGTTGGTGTCACATTCACAGATCTGGGCGGCCAGGGTGTCCGAGTGACTGAACGGTGGGCACTTGGAGCACAGCTGATCCCCTGGGGTGGACTTGTAATATCCAAGATCACAGGCTAGAACAATATAGAGGAGAAGCTGCAATGACAGATTGGTAGATTTTCCTGCATCTACGTGATTTCTGAACGCAACTGAGACCCGATTCTGAGTCACACGCAATTCGCAATACACACGGATCTTACGGATTTCATCCTACTGCATACGCGCCAAATCAGGTGTGCGCACACGGACGAAGACCTCTAGTGCATATGGATTGATCTGGACCACAGTTTCCGAGAAATGGTCGTTTCTGTGCAGTAACTGCGCAGTGACCACGCGATCTCACGGAACTGTTACATCTCGTGGGAGTGTCATAGATGTCTAACTATCTTCCCCGCTCGATCGTAGCGTGTGGATGGAAATCAGACAGAGCATGGGGCGAGTGCAACTGCAGGTACGGATATAAAAACAGTGGGCGGGATAGGCTTCCACATGCAGACGCACAGATCTTCGGCATACACAAGAGGCGGATTCTCACATTAGTATAAGGACGTAGGCTGCCGCGGCTGTACGGGAAGGCGGAAACAGAAACATGTGACCCAGAATCAGGCCCCTAACGTCTACAATCGTTGTATTATGAAAACGATTCATTGAGAAATTTAACAAGACACGATATTTATACATTATTCTAATTCTTCAGCGATGTTCTATAGAAGCCCTGTATACTTAATATATGTTATTATAGAGCAACAAAAGCTTTCTGTAGCACCGTGCCTGTAGGCGTCAGATATTGAGTAGTGGTCATCAACAGATCTAGTGCTGAGCGCCGCAGGCGGTAATCAAAGTGCAAAGTTCAATAATCCAATGGAGCTGTGTGAGGTTCTGAATTTGTTGTGGACCCGGGGTGGTGATAGAAGCAGACACAGGAGCAGACTTAAATGAAAAAGTGGGGTTTTTAATAAGTGACTGAGAAGACATGGGAATGGCAAACAAAAGTCCAGGTATAGCACTAAAGTGCACTTGATAACTGTAGTGAGGGTTAATGAACAAATGTCCAGAAGGTGACAGGCAGGAACAGTCCAGTATAAGTATGGTGAGCTAAAACAGAATGCAGGCTTGATGAGCTGTAAGTGAATGCAGGTTTGGTGAGCTGTAACTGATGCAGACAGAGGTAATGAAGTCCAGCTGGGAGTGAAATGAAGCAAGGTGCAGGGAAACAGCAGGTTCCGGTACTCAGGCAGGTAAGAAGGTATATGGAGGGTGCAGGGTAAGTCCAGCAGGTTGGAGCAGGCAAGGTTCAGGCTAGAAGTGTATAACAAGCAGGCAGGTAAAGCACAGGTACTCTCTCTCAGCTGCAGCTGAGAAACACGTTGCACTGGCAAAGGAAGGAAGGCTCTGGACCTTCCTAAATACTCAGTGCCGCGCTGTGACTGGCTGGAATGAGCACATGACCACCAGGATTGGACAGCTGTGATCACATGGCCGCAGGCAAGATGGCGGCGCCCATGCCAACGGAACGGAAACACCGTCAGACCTCACCAGGCCTAGTGACAATGTGCCCACACAGGACCACGCGCAGCCAATGCCCCTCTCCAAACACCAGCACCGCTGCCAGAGAACCCCCGCCACAACAACCTCACAGGTAATACCCGGCGGGTACCATGCCGAGAAACCCTGGCCATGACAAGCTGTGATGAGTACATGAGAGTCTTGGTGGCATCATGTGCCAAGGACGGGTGGATATTACAGATGATGAGTGAGATGACAGAGGCAAAAACTAGTCAATGGTTAGATTTGGGTTGGATGAATAGGTCAGAGTCATAGATCACACATCTCTCTGAAACACCGTGTATCTTGAGCGTATAGAATAACCTCCATTAGCAACTTAGACTACACCCACAAACACATACACCATATGTCACGAGATGCCTTTAACCACACTGGAATTAGTTGTTAACACGTACAAAATCGCAGATGATGCAGAAAGGAACTGGGTGTGAAAAAAGCTGCGCAAAAAGCTAGTGCCTCTTATACAATACCCCCAGTAGTGCCCCTTATACAGTGCCCGCAGTAGTGCCCCTAATGCAGTGCCCCCAGTAGTGCCTCTAATGCAGTGCCCCAGTAGTGCCCCGAGTAGTGCCCCTTATACAGTGCCCCCAGTAGTTCCCTTATACAGTGCCCCCAGTAGTTCCCCTTATACAGTGCCCCCAGTAGTTCCCTTTATACAGTGCCCCCAGTAGTTCGCCTTATACAGTGCCCCCAGTAGTTCCCCTTATACAGTGCCCCCAGTAGTTCCCCTTATACAGTGCCCCCAGTAGTGTCCCTTATACAGTGCCCCCAGTAGTTCCCCTTATACAGTGCCCCCAGAAGTGCCTCTTATGCAGTGCCTCAGTAGTGCCCTGAGTAGTACCCTTATACAGTACCCCCAGTAGTTCCCCTTATACAGTGCCCCTTATGCAGTGCCCCCAGTAGTTCCCCTTACATAGTGTTCCCAGTAGTGCCCCTTATACAGTGCCCCCAGTAGTGTCCCTTATACAGTGCCCCCAGTAGTTCCCCTTGTACAGTGCCCCTTATGCAGTGCCCCCAGTAGTTCCCCTTACATAGTGCCCCCAGTAGTGCCCCTTATACAGTGCCCCCAGTAGTGTCCCTTATACAGTGCCCCCAGTAGTGCCCCTTATACAGTGCCCCCAGTAGTGTCCCTTATACAGTGCCCCCATTACTTCCCCTTGTACAGTGCCCCAGTAGTGTCCTTTATACAGTGCCCCCAGTAGTATACCTTATACAGTGCCCCAGTAGTGTCCCTTATACAGTGCCCGCAGTAGTTCCCCTTATACAGTTCCCCTTATACAGTGCCCCCAGTAGTGCCTCTTATGCACTGCCTCAGTAGTGCCCTGAGTAGTGCCCCTTATACAGTACCCCCAGTAGTTCCCCTTATAAAGTGCCCCTTATGCAGTGCCCCCAGTAGTTCCCCTTACACAGTGTTCCCAGTAGTGCCCCTTATACAGTGCCCCAGTAGTGCCCCTTATACAGTGCCCCCAGTAGTGCCCCTTATACAGTGCCCCCAGTAGTGTCCCTTATACAGTGCCCCCAGTAGTGTCCCTTATACAGTGCCCCCAGTAGTTCCCCTTATACAGTGCCCCAATAGTGTCCTTTATACAGTGCCCCCAGTAGTGTCCCTTATACAGTGCCCCCAGTAGTGTCCCTTATACAGTGCCCCAGTAGTGTCCCTTATACAGTGCCACCAGTAGTGCCTCTTATCCAGTGCCAGTGAGTGTACTAGCCGGCACCGGTGAGTTTGGAATCTAAACACAAACTCAGGAGCTCATTCAGACTTGCTCGCAAGATGTGGCCGCTCGCTGGCAAAAAGGGGCCTGATATTTAATTTAAATGCTCGCACTGTGTGGTGTAAGGACGCCCTCTATGTCTTAGCGAGCTACGGCACTGAGCGCTCGCAAGTGTATTAAGACGCCCCCTTTGCCCTCGCAACACATGTCATCTCCTGGAATTGTTTGGTTAATCGATCAGTGCTGCCTGAAATACATGCAGGTGATGTGAACAATGACCCTGCTTTGCTAATTATGCACGCCCTTTAAACAGCATTTTGTTGTCCTGACACGCCTGCGTTCACAACACAACACCCTCGTTTACAAGCACCTTCCCCTGTTACCACCCACAAACGGCACTATCTGTCACTCAAACTAGCGACCTGATAGTGGCTTACGAGCAACCAAAAACAGATCGCAAAGACTGGCTTTGAATTATACGCATGCGCAGACGAGCGAAAATCATGCAGAGCAAGCGCAACTCAGCGACCGGGTCTGAATCAGGTCCTCAGTCCTCAGAACCCCACATAGTTCATGTTTTCCAGGTCACAAAGCAGGTGCACAGGTGTATTCATTACTCACTGACACATTTTAAAATATTCACAGGTGGAGCTAATTATTTCACTTATGATTCTGTGAGGAGACCTGGAAAACATGCACTGTTTGGGGTCCTGAGTACTGAGTTTGAGAACCTGTGGTCTATCCTGCTCAGTGACTCCTGTGCAGATTTCCATCTTGCTGTACTCCTGGCTCCAGGATCTTGTTCCATCCCAGAGATCCTATACCCTTGGCTCCAGTCCGATATCCTCTATCATCTGTTTCAATCCAATATCCTCTACCATCGGTTCCAGTCCGATATCATCTACCATTTGTTCCAGTCTAATATCCTATACCATTAGCTCCAATCTGATATTCTATACCATCGATTCCAGTTCGATATCCTCTACCATCAGTTCCAGTCTATCCCATACCATCGATTCCATCTCAGTGTCATCCAGTCTGGTTCCCTCCTGGAGATTCAGTTGTCAGCTACCAGTACAGGGAAACCCAAACACAGGACCGCGACCTACACATCGGGCGCAGCTAAGCACAAACTCCCTTGTAGGGGTCCCAGTTGAAAACCACCGGTGTGCTAGACTCCGCACCTCTGTTCTGGGTTTTAGTCAATTCCCCAGTACTATTCAGCCTCAGACTTCTTCTCATGAGCCGTAACTATATTAGACCAGTCAGTTTCCAGACATCCATTTCAGAACCCACTCCTGTCAGAGACTCGGGTCCGGATCCACAGACAAATCCAAACATGACTGTGACACATGGACATAGCTGATGCTGGAAGATGAGTTCCACAGCTATGGTACACTGAAGTCTATTTCTGGAGGTGGAAGATGAGATCTACAGATATGGTACACCGGACATAGCTGGAGCTGGAAGAGAGATCTACAGGTATGGTACACTGGAGTCCATAGTGGGAGCTAATAGATGAGATCTGCTGGTATGGTACACTGGAGTCCATAGAAGGAACTGGAAGCTGAGATCTACAGGCATGGTACACTGGAAGTAATTGCTTGAGCTGGAAGATATACAGACATGGTATACTGGACATAGCTGGAGCTAAAAGATGAGGTCTACAGACATTGTACACTGGACATACTGTAGCTGGTGCTGGAAGATGAGCTCTACAGCTATGGCACACTGAAGTCTACTGCCAGGGGTAGAAGATGAGATCTACAGCTTGGTACACTGGACATAGCTGGAAGAGTGGAAGCTGGTAGATAAGGTCTGCTGGTATGGTACACTGGAGCCCATAGTGGGAGCTGGTAGATAAGGTCTGCATGTATGGTACAGTATACTGGAGTCCATAGAAGGAACTGGAAGCTGAAATCTACAGGGATGGTACACTAGAGTCCATTCCTGGCAGTGGAAGAAGAGGTCTACAGGCATGGTATACTGGACATAGCTGGAGCTGGAAGATGAGGTCTACAGACATGGTACACTGGACATATCTGGAAGATGAGGTATACAGGTATAGTACACTAAAGCCCATAGTTGAAGCTGGAAGATGAGATCTTCAGGTATGGTACACTGAAGCTGAAAGATGAGGTCTGCAGGTATGGTACACTGGACGTAACTGGAAGATGAGGTATACAGGTATGGAACACTTAAGCCCATATCTGAAGCTGGAAGATGAGATCTTCAGGTATGCTACTCTGGAATCTATAACTGAAACTGGAAGATGAGGTTTACAGGTATGGTACACTGAATTCTATAGCTTGAGCTGGAAGATGAGGTCTACAGGTATGCTATACTGGACATAGATGGAAGATGAGGTACAGTATACAGGTATGGTATACTGGACATAGCTGGAAGATGAGGTATACATGTATGGTATACTGAAGCCCATAGCTGGCGCTGAAAGATTAGGTCTGCAGATATGGTACACATTAGTCCATGGAGTCAATTTACTCCTGTATACCATATGGATTGTTGTATCATATAGTGTATGTTATAACAATGTGAATGACAATAACATTGTGATCTCCGACAAAAGATAAAAGCTCGGCCAATGTAGAGGTATTGTAGCTGAAATAAGGTGAGGGGAGCTGGGCAACATCTAAGACCACAAGATATTTATTGCATGACTTGGTTTGGATGTCATGAAATACACAGGACGGTGTTACTTCTATTAATTAGGATTACCTTGGCAGACCTCTCTGGGGATAGCGGGGGTACTAGGAGCTCCAGAAGTTCTTTAACTGTGAGTAAGCTGGGTACACACCTATACAATCATACTTCAGATGTGATGGTACTTACATCCACTTGCGATTCAAAGTCCCGATCAAAACTTACAATGCTAAGCACCCTAATGATGTTCTTTTTTAACACAGCGCTCCTATTAGTGGCACCCTAATGTAGCGTTCCCGCTAGGGTGTTTTTTTTATCGGGGCGCGGCACCCTGCCCTCCTTCTGGAGGGCAAAAAGCGCCCTGCCCTCACAGTCTGCGGGTGCCGTCTTCACCCGCGGGACGCAGTGTCCCGCGGGTGGAAAAATGTGCGGTGACCCGGTCACCGCCGGAGAATAGATGCCGGGCGCATGCGCCGGCATCTATTCTCAATTTGTGCAGCGCTTGGGGGCTGCCCGGCGTGTCTGCAAGTGCCGGGCACGCCCCCAAGTATGACGAAAAGGGAACGTGTCTTATAGACACGTCCCCTTTTCATGACCACACCCCTTTTCGGACGCGCGCGCACATGGTTACCCTCTCTAGCTCCGGCGCCCTGCCTGCCACCGGAGCTAGAGTGAACACTACTAATGATGTTATTTTTTAACACAGTGCCTCACAGCGCTCCTATTAGTTGCACCCTAATGATGTTATTTTTTAAAACAGTGCCTGAACACACAACACAGTGCCTCACAAAGTTCCTAGTAATCGCACTCTAATGATGTTAATCTTTAACACAGTGCCTGAACATAAAACACAGTGCCTCACAGCACTCCTAGTAATGGCACCCTAATGATGTTATTTTTAACACAGTGTCTGAACACACAACACAGTGCCTCACAGCGCTGCTATTAGTGGCACCCTAATGATGTTATTTTTTAACACAGTGCCTGAACACACAACACAGTGCCTCACAAATCTTCTAGTTATGGCACCCTAATGATATTATTCTTTAACACAGTGCCTGAACACACAACACAGTGCCTTACAGCACTCCTAGTAATGGCACCCTAATGGCTTTTTTTTTTAACACAGTGCACACAAGTGTTTTATTTTCATTGTTTTAGCACAGTACCCTAATGGAGTTACACAGTTAACACAGTACCCCTTCAACACAGTGGTTCTAATGGATTTTTTTAAGCACAGTGGGCCTGATCGCTCTGAATCAGGGTGGCTTTTTTTTTTGGTGCCGGCCTCCTGACCGCTTGCTAAGCTGTGGGTAACTAACCACCCACAGCTTTTGCGAGCGGCCAGGTGATGGTCGAGACTTGCAACGAGACCCTTGTGGTAGGGTCTTGTTCCCGCAAGCCCCAGTGAGCTTCCTGCTCTAAACAGAGCAGGAAGCTCACCACTGACATCACTGGTGATGTCAGTGGTGCCTCCCACAAATGGCAGGCGTTGCTTCGGGAACGCCTCCGTTTGTGTAGCCACGCCCCCTGCCCGCCTCCAAAATGAAGCGAGCTGTCAATCACAATCCACAGCCGCCCCATTTTGGTGCGAGACCCAAAGCGACAGAGCACCCGTCGCTGGCCGGGTCTCGCGCTGGCGCATGCGCAGGGGGCAAACATCAACCTGCTTGCGAGCGCATAGTGCTTGCGAACGGGTCTGAATCAGCCCCAGTGCCTGAAGAACACACAGTGCTCCTATGGCAGTGGCACCTTAAAGGAGTGTTTTTATTTTTAATAACATAATGCGCCGCACAGTGCCTGCCTAAAGCCCTAAACACACCACACAGTGCCTCACAGTGCTCCTAATGGCATTTTTTGTGCCTGAAAGTGACTCATGTTGTTGCAGCCTACAGTCCACACCCTCTCCCTCTAATCTTCTTTGTGAAATGGCGCCGATCACAAGGGAGGGACTTTTATATGCATTTCCAAAAACGCAAGATCCAACGCTGGGAAGATGACACAATCCAAAACGGGCGAGATCCGGTGCCGGGAAGATGATGTTTTACCTCGTTTTGGGATCAGAAGTTGCTGGGAAGACCACAGCAAGGGTTCGGTTCGACTCATATCCCTTAAGTTCGGGTGTATGCGTACAGGAAGAAATAGATGGCATATACCACATGTAAATAAGGTAAACTGGTGATAATCCTAGTAAAGTAGTCCATGTCCTGAAGCGACTCATTTTCACCAGAGCGTGCTGCACATTGGAGATTTAACAACAACCTACAAAGGCAGATGATGGAGGAGCATCGTCAGAAGTACAGAATGGTTGGTAGTGGTACATACTTCCTGATTTGTCTGACACGTGACCATGGCGTGTGATAAATATTAGGGAGAACATGAGATCAGATCATTAGATGCGGGTATGGATTGATAGATAGACAGTAACTAGACAATCAATAGATAGACACCAGAAAGTAGAAAGTGAAAGATTGACAGGGACAAAAGGTCGACAGGGTCAAAAAGCCGACAGGTAAATGGTCGACGTGGACTTAGGTCAATGGAGTCTAAAGGGTCAAAAGATCGACATGCAAATGGTTGACACACAAAATCGACTTTTTTTTAATTATAACCCTAATCCTAACCCTCCACCTACTAGTGCCAAACCCTAACCATCTGTCTACCTGGTGCCCAACCATAAAACTCCCCATAGTGCCTAACCCTAACTGTCTTCTTCCACAGTCTAACCCTAACCCTCCGCCAACCATAACCTTAAAAATCATGAAAAGACGTGTCGATCGTTACCATGTTGACATTTTGACCCATTGACCTTTTGACCCTGTTGAACATTTACATGTCGACCTTTTGACCCGGTCGACCTACTTACTATATGCTCTCTGATGTCTTCTTATTGATTGTCTATCTAGTTGCTGTTCATCCACCATCCCGATAGCCTAAGACACAACCTGTTTTTTTTTTATAAAACATGACCTCAGGAGCATACCTACACTTCATATCTGATGAACATGTCGGGAATCGCAAGATCGGCTCCTTCGTTGTATAGGGGTGCACCCAGCGTGATATTTGTCTGCAGTTCCTCTATGCCTGAGCATTGTGGCCACCTGCAGCGTCTAGAGTAAATCCTGACATAGTGTCCTGCCTCTGGAATTGATGGGCTTGCATAAAGTCTGCCATAGCATCTGCAGCCCGCTCTGCCGCCTCTAGTCTCTGGAGATATGGGGACATCTGTTCGGAAGCTGGCAGGACAGCAGCAATGATGGATGAACTTCTCAGGAGGTTTCTAGCCAAGGAAGAGCTGGCAGTGACACACACATCACAGTCTGTTTCTGGACCCACAACAATCTAGCGGTGTCACCCAATCTACTATTATAAATATATCATCATTCTAATGGGATAAATTCATTTAACAAATAGAAATGTATCATTTGCTTAAACAACTTCAATAGTTTATGAAAAAAAAGAGAGTAACAGTATTCCGAGGAGGATAAAAAGCTGCATACAAACACTGGAGATGGAAAGATCTCATACTGATAACCTGGGGATGGGTAGTAGGACTAACTAGTAGCATGATGAGCCCGCTACAGTAATGTGCAGGAATGGCTAACTACCAGGATTACCATATAGAATGTGGGAAGGTGTAACAGCTGAGAGGGTGGTTCTGATTGCCAAGGGGTATGTCTAACAGCTGAAAGGGAGGGACTGCTGACACAGTGGGTAAGACTAGCAGCTGAGAGGGAGTGACTGGTGACAAAGTGGGTAAGACTAACACCTGTTAGGTAGTGATTGGTGACACAGTGGGTAAGACCTTCACCTAAGAGGTAGTGATTGGTGACAGTAGATAAAACTAACAGTTGAGATGGAGTGACTGGTGACACAGTGGGTAAGACTAACAGCTGAGTGAACGGTGACACAGTAGGTAGGACTGACAGCTGAGAGAGAGTGACTGGTGACACAGTGGGTAAGACTAACGCCTGAGAGGTAGTGATTCGTGACAGTGGATAAGACTAACAGTTGAGGTGGAGTGACTGGTGACACAGTAGGTAAGAGTAACATCTGAGAGGGAGTGACTGGTGACACAGTAGGTAAGAGTAACATCTGAGAGGGAGTGACTGGTGACACAGTGGGTAACACTAACTGCTGAGAGGGAGTGATTGGTTACACAGTGGGTAAGAGTAACTTCTGAGGGGGAGTGACTGGTGACACAGTGGGTAAGACTAAAAGCTGAGTGGGAGTGACTGGTGACACAGTGGGTAACACTAACTGCTGAGAGGGAGTGATTGGTTACACAGTGGGTAAGAGTAACTTCTGAGGGGGAGTGACTGGTGACACAGTGGGTAAGACTAAAAGCTGAGTGGGAGTGACTGGTGACACAGTGGGTAACACTAACTGCTGAGAGGGAGTGATTGGTTACACAGTGGGTAAGAGTAACTTCTGAGGGGGAGTGACTGGTGACACAGTGGGTAAGACTAAAAGCTGAGTGGGAGTGACTGGTGACACAGTGGGTAACACTAACTGCTGAGAGGGAGTGATTGGTCACACAGTGGGTAAGAGTAACCTCTGAGGGGGAGTGACTGGTGACACAGTGGGTAAGACTAAAAGCTGAGTGGGAATGACTGGTGACACAGTGGGTAAGACTAAAAGCTGAGTGGGAGTGACTGATGACACAGTGGGTAACACTAACTACTGAGAGGGAGTGATTGGTTACACAGTGGGTAAGACTAACCTCTGAGGGGGAGTTACTGGTGACACAGTGGGTAAGACTAAAAGCTGAGTGGGAGTGACTGGTGACACAGTGGGTAAGACTAACAGCTGAGTGGGAATACTGGTGACACAGAGCCTGATTCACTAAGGAACGCAACTGCGAATGTAATAGTGATTACGCACACAGTTCAACTGCGATAGTATGTTAATCCACTGCAATCGCAAAGCCTCTGCCGCACTACACAAGGACGCCAACTATACCTTACACACATCCGTAATGTTTAGCATGACTGCGAAACCATCGGTACAATCGAGTACCATCGCAGCCTCACGCAAACTTGCACAAGCCCTGACCTTGCAATGGGGTTCAAACGCACTGGCACGCCTGCGTTTGCCCAACCCCCCACCCCCTGTCAAAACCCCCCAAAATGACACTTCCTGTCAATCACTCTGTGATGGGTCTGCGTAGTCACTCTGGTCGCAGTCCCGGTCACAATGACTAGTTCGAGCAGGCGTACTGCAAAGCATACACATGCACAGTACGCAACAATCGGCCGATTGCGTGCGTAATCGCAGTTGCGTACAGTAGTGAATCAGGCCCTGTATACCTAATTTATTACAGGGTTGACTTTAGACTAGATAAGACAGAAATTAGGAACCTCCTTAGCTGCCGAACACGACGATAACACATACAATATAACTACTTACTAAAATTCACAATATGAGTTTGTGACAGATATGCTAATTAATTTGCGGAATTCAAAAATTAATTCATCAAGTCAACAATCCAGTGGCTGAAGCAACATCTACTATAGACAATGCTGGTCCCCTAATAGCTTCTCACACTGTACAGCTGTCTCTTTCTGTTATCACAAGTGAGAGACTAGTTTTAAGCTTTTGCTAGTTACATACGCTCTCTCTTTGTTTTTACACTTCATGGGTTCTCTTTATTAGATATTGACCAAGTCAATGCTGATCATATTGAATACATCAATCATATTAAACCATTTTAACCCCTTCAGCACTAAGGACATGTGGGGCTCATCCTCGGCATATAACTTAAAAGTTATAAGTACGAATTTCACTCATTCTAAACGATGTGCCCCCTTAGTAGTTATTGTATGCTTCCCAACCATCCTGATTTTGAATGGGAGAGTCCCGCTTTTCGGGTACTGTCCCGCTGTCCCACCCGCCTGCTGCAGTGTTCTGGGGTGGGGGTGGAGCAAGGATGGGAGGATTCCTCTCATTTGCTGACCATTGGTGACTGTATGCTGTGGGCATCCATATACTATGGAGAGGAATGGGGGGCAGCCCAGCAGCTTGGGAAGTGCCGCCCATGCCCACAGCGTTCAGTGTGACAAAAACTAGGGACGTGCTACACAGCCACACCTCGGGACCACAAGGCCCTTTTTGTCAACCTTGTCAATGTTAGTCTGTGGGAGGGGTGGGTTAGGCTGTGGGAGAGGTGGGTTAGTCTGTGGGAGGGGCTGGTTAGGCTGTGGAAGAGGTGGGTTAGGCTGTGGGAGGGGTGGGTTAGGCTGTGGAAGAGGTGGGTTAGGCTGTGGAAGAGGTGGGTTAGGCTGTGGGAGGGGTGGGTTAGGCTGTGGGAGAGGTGGGTTAGGCTGTGGGAGGGGTGGGTTAGGGTTAGGCTGCGGGAGTGGCAGGTTAGGGTTAGGCTGAGGGAGGGGTGGTTTAGGCTGCAGGAGGGGCGGGTTAGGCTGTGGGAGGGGTGGTTTAGGGTTAGGCTGTGGGAGAGGTGGGTTAGGAATAGGCTGTGGGAGAGGTGGGTTAGCAATAGGCTGCAGGAGGGGTGGGTTAGGCTGTGGGAGGGGTGGGTTAGGAATAGGCTGTGGGAGAGGTGGGTTAGGAATAGGCTGTGGGAGAGGTGGGTTAGCAATAGGCTGCAGGAGGGGTGGGTTAGGCTGTGGGAGGGGTGGGTTAGGCTGTGGGAGAGGTGGGTTAGGCTGTGGGAGAGGTGGGTTAGGAATAGGCTGCAGGAGGGGTGGGTTAGGCTGTGGGAGGGGTGGGTTAGGCTGTGGGAGAGGTGGGTTAGGGTTAGGCTGTGGGAGGGGTGGGTTAGGGTTAGGCTGTGGGAGGGGTGGGTTAGGCTGTGGGAGAGGTGGGTTAGGAATAGGCTGTGGGAGAGGTGGATTAGGATGAGGGAGGGGTGGGTTAGCTTGTGGGAGGGGTAGATTAGGGTTAGGCTGCGGGAGGGGTGGGTTAGGTTGCAGGAGGGGTGGGTTTGGGTTAGGCTGTGGGAGAGGTGGGTTAGGGTTAGGCTGTGGGAGAGGTGGGTTAGGGTTAGGCTGCGGGAGAGGTGGGTTAGGCTGTGGGAGGGGTGGGTTAGGGTTAGGCTGTGGAAGGGGTGGGTTAGACTGTGGGAGAGGTGGGTTAGGCTGTGGGAGAGGTGGGTTAGGGTTAGGCTGTGGGAGAGGTGGGTTAGGAATAGGCTGTGGGAGAGGTGGATTAGGATGAGGGAGGGGTGGGTTAGGCTGTGGGAGGGGTAGATTAGGGTTAGACTGCAGGAGGGGTGGGTTTGGGTTAGGCTGCGGGAGAAGTGGGTTAATGTGATGGAGGGGTGGGTTAGGCTGCGGGAGGGGTGGGTTAGGGTGAGGGTTAAGATTTAAGTTAAGGCTAGGGGAAGGGGAGATTAGGGCTAGGCACCCCCCAGGAGGGCTAGATTTAGGGTGTGGGGAGGGGGGGTTAGGTTTAGGCACCCCTGGGGGGAGGTTAGGGTTAGGCACTATGAGGGGAGGTTAGGGTTAGGCACCCCTAAGGGAGGGTTTTGGGGGGTGGGGGCAGGGGACGCTTAGGGATAGTTAAAATACTTAACCTGTCGGGATCTTCATTCTTCTGCCTTCCGGCGTCGGTATTACATTAGCTGGGCTTATGTCCGGTGGTATGTCATACCGACTCCAGCTACATAACATAAAAGGACTCAGACTGTTGAAGGTAAATTAATTACAACTTAGGGGTCTAGGGTCTATTTACTAAGCTTTGGATGGAGATAAAGTGAACAGAGATAAAGTACCAACCAATCAGCTCCTAAATGCCATGTCACAGGCTGTTTGAAAAATGACAGTTGGGAGCTGATTGGCTGGCACCTTATCACTTTTCACTCTGTCTCCTAACACTGCTTAGTAAATAGACCCCTAGGCCTCATAGCTGCACTGGCACCTACCACGAGTTACCAGGGACCACGAAGGTTTGCAAAAGCTGTTGCTGATGATGAGAGTATTGACTAATGAATGAACACTAAGAGCCGTAGTCAATTTGAGCCGAGCCGCGATACTTTTTTGCGTCCTGGACTTTTCGCCTACTTCGCCTGTTTTGTAGGCGGAAAAGTATCGCGCGCGTGTCAGCTTTCAATTTGAAAGTACACGAAAACGGGACCCGGCGAAACTTGAACAGGCGATGCTCTGACATGGGGGTTAGCTATGATACCCCCCGATTTGGCTTGCTGAAGGTATTTGGTGTTTTTAAACGGGCTCAATAGCTGCTAAATAGCGTTTTTGTATACGTGGTGCAGAATAGTATTCAGAAGTATTTTTACCTGAAAATAACTTATCCCAGCAAATTTGGGGTACTTGAAAATGGGGGCCAGCAGATTTAAAAGTTCCTAAAGTAAAGTTGAAAAAATCGTGAAAAATCCACCCGCTGCAAGCACCTGCAATCCAAAAGACACTTGGGGCATACTTGGGGACCCCCCTGGAGTCAAGTTCGCTAGTTTTTAACTTTGGACCCCAACTTTTTTTTTTCGCCCCCTTTTTCAAAGTCATTTTTTGGGGTGTCCTTAAGTGTTTTTTTAAATTTTTTGGACACAGTTTACCTTTGGGGGACTGTCTGAAGGCTGCAGGGGGGTTCCCACAACGTTGCACCCCAAAACCCCAATTCTGCACTTTTTTTCTGCCTGCTATTCATAGGCGAAACTTTACCGCCTATTACATTACATTGACTTTCCGCCTAAGCGGAAAGTCCTACAACTCAAATACGGGGTAAAAGTAAAACAAGCGAAAATTACGTCATCGGCGAAAATGTATCGCGGATCCGGACTTTTCACCTCAAATTGAATACGGGCGTAATTCTACAACTGACATCTGGAAAACAAATGGTACATCCTGAAACAAGTCCTTATTGCAGTACACAGATCAGAAATGGAGAAGTGAAGCCTTTCCCTGAGTCTCTCTTTCTCTCTCTATATACTGTATGTGTCTATATAATGCACACATTGCTGTATTATCCTGCGTTTCAGGCATTGAGCGAGGCCGATCGGTACATGGAACACATGTATTTGTGTAGATGTGGCAGAAAATGTGTAGAATAAGCAGAATTGTGTAGACCCAGGAGGACGCGGAGAGGACAGCGCAGGAAATATAGAAGCGTCCCACACGCCTGTTTATCTGGGAAATCTTATCCCGCACTCATTTCATGAGGCTTTTGTCATATAACTGACAGCGTTTCTGGTGAAGAGAATTCCCCAGACCCCAATCACAGCGAGAAAAGATGATTTGTGGAATGATTGTACATGAAAGCCGCTTTGCTCCTGAGTACATCACGTTTTCCAGCCATTAAAGAGACACACTAGCCTCAATCATTTTCTCTCCTCCGTCACGTTGTGGTCAGTAATTCCATAAACACAAAACAGATCAATTCTGAAAGCGTAGAGCAAATGTCATTGTGACGCCCTGCGTCTATCTGCGCCGTAAAACACCGCGAACTGGCGGCATTAAGTGCTGAATGTGGGATAGGTGCCTAATTACGTACCCCACCTGAACAAAATGAAATCCCTGGGATGTAAAGTACCCATCTAATTATACACGGATGTTACACAACACATGGATGTGACGTGTTGGGGTTATATCACGAGGTAATACATAGGGTTTAGAACATTCATAAAACAGACTCCATATGCAGGGGTGGTCTAAGAGAGCAGGGGCCCTGTGTGCAGCCCACATGCAGGCCGCTGCGTAATTTTCCCGGTGATTCCAGTCTGCAGCACCAGCCGACGCGGGACTCTGGAGAGGTATGTAAAATGAGTATATGGGTGCAGGGTCTGCGATGTGGGCCGTCCTGGAACCAGGGAGCTGTGTGCACTCATTATAGTTACAAAAATGTCCATAGGTTTATAGCAGCTGATGATGATCCCTGTTATATGCATCTTACATGCGACTGTCCCTCGCTATCCTGTACTCTAGTGTTCATTCTAGCACCCTGCACCCGTCACAGCCCGTGCAGTTCCTCTTTCCTGCCTGGGGTGCTGCTCTCTGCTCTGGTGCTTCTAGCACGCTCTGGTCTGTATATCTCAGCAGTTTGTTGCATCAGCTGAGTGTGCTAGAAGCACCAGAGATGAGAGCGACACCCCAGGCAGGAAAGAGGAACTGCACAGGTTATGACAGGTGCAGGGTGCTAGAATGAAGACTACTGTACTCTAGGAGTAATGCATGATCAACGGGGGCATTTAATGCGGTCCACAGTTATCCAGCCAGTAGCCGTCCTCACTGCTGATATGTAACATATAACATGTATGTACACCAATACCGACTCCATGTGTTTCCCAGTCCAACTAATATCTCTTTTTCACCAAAAACCCGGGTCCAACCTGGGTATTCAGACATGGGCCCTCATTCAGAGCCACTCGCAAGCGGGCGCACGTACGTTAGGCGTACGTACAAAAATATTTAAATTCAATGGCTCGCTCGTATTTTCGTTTGCATCTAAAATTCCTCCCTAAACTCCGGCGACCCCTCCTCTAACTAACGAGCGTGCGAAATAGCGAGCGTACATCCCCAAAATGGCTTGAAGGGAACGCACACACAAGTGAAACCGGAAGTGGCCTTGTCAGATGTCGATTACCTGCTCCTTTATTCTGCCTACCTCCCTCAATCGTATCATGCCAATCAATGTATCAATTAGCTTAATTGTTTTTTTTTTTTTGATAAAAAGTATCTTTGGCAGAAAAACAAAAAAAAAATATTATGCCAATTGGTTTGTGTTTAAACAATAAATTTATGAAAAAAATCTGACATTGTATTGTGACATTATTGGACAAATGGGTTACATTTAATCCTGGCCCTAAAGGCAAAAACTGACCAAAAAAACAATTTCATTTATTTTAAAAAAAGGCCTCTTGAAGGAACGTTTAAAAATTCACCTAACGATGCAAATTCCACAGTAAAAAAAAAAAGGGGAGCTAATTAAAACATGATGACATTATTGTCACAATAGGCCATAAACAACAAATTGAGGCCAAAATAAAACCCAAAAAATGTACGCAAATTGATTGTGTAATCCTGACATTAGCAGGTATGATTTCCACCTGCGTACGCTTTTGTGCTATCCCAATAAACTGCTTTCCAAACACATACCAAGCCGGTTTTCAATACAACACTAATTGCTTTTGTGACCACCCGCGATTAATCGCTGCAACATCGTGGAGTCCCGGGACGGAGGAGAAGGCCATCGCCAATGTGGTCGAGTAATCCAGACCCTAAACTGTGCGAGCATTTTGAAGGGAAAGAGGATGTTCCAGTGACGTATGTGACGGTCCGAACACATTTGACGTTCGCATCTGCTAATGTATGTACGCCCCAAAAACGCCTCGCCACGCCTGCGTTTTTCCATCTCCACCCCCGTCAACACCCAAAAACGCCCTGTTCTGTCAATCACATTTGACATGTCACTTCCTGTACGCTATTTTAGGAACGACAGATAAAAAGCTTGCAAACTGCCGTACGCACATGCGCAGTGTAACACCGACGCATGCGTGGTTAGTCAACATCGGAACGCAACGAGCGTACTGCTGTTTGCGAGTGGCTCTGAATGAGGGCCATGGTTCCAACCCAGGTCAGACACAGTTTACACAGCACCATCGATCTGGGTTAGTCTCAGGTCAGCCCCGTTCACAGTTTGCCCTGCTCAACTTGTGAGGTCATAAAAAGTGGGAGGTGACTGCTCCACAACCACCAATCAGCTCATTTTAGGCATGACCCAGGTCGGATAACCCGGGTTGAGCCGTTTACACTGCACCGTTACCCAGGTCCATCCTGGGTCCGCCCCCGGCAGCTACTGTTGCCGGGTCACTTGACCTGGGTTATTTTTCAGGGACCCTTTTACACTGAGCTGCGACCCAAGTAGACCCAGCAAAAACCCGGGTTTTAGCTCTGGTGTAAAAGGGGTATAAGTAATAAGAAAATAAGATCCAATACTTATGAAAGTTATCCTAACCCTATGATAAAACAGCCTTACATAGGTTATTTTGGGCTCTTCCTTGGATGCAACACTGAGTGATTGCAAGCTCTTTGAGACAATAGAGGATAGACTGCTGTAGTGTGCGATTAGAGCAGTCACCCTCTTATCACAGTAAGTGGAGAATGGCGGCACCGCTGGGCAATCTGCCAGCAGCGATTACTGTGCATTTACACACAATTTCCTGGTATCAGAATATTCTTACTCACAGCTCGGAGGCTATTGTTATTAGAATAAGTCAGGGAGATTGCCTCCGATTCAGAGGTGTTCCCACGGCTAAGTCATTAAAATGAAGCAAAAGTAATTAAAGTGAAAAGTTAATTAGCTCATTAAGATGGAAGGTTAGTGAAGATTTTAAATTAAGGCGAATTGATCATTTCTATTCATTTAACACCAGCATGGTAATAATAACTAAACCGGGGGAGCAGGTAAATGCAGGAGTTTGGGGGGGACAGAATAAAACACCAAGAAACTTTATGCTGGGAGATCCATGACATCTGCCATGTCTCCCGTGTCACACATTATTAAAGGCTAACGCCAGGTCATGGGGCAAAGGTCGCACCAACTCTGGTGGTAGATGGGTAATAGGAGGGAGAAAAGGACGACGGTGCTGGTGGGCATTTAGATGGATATAGAACATCAGGTCCCACCGTCCACAGCCGTACCCGCAAAGAACTAATAAGTCTCACAGAAAAAATCTTGGTGGATTCAGGCTTTGCTGACATGCGACATCACCATCTCCGATTGGACGTTCTGTGCGTGGCCTGTGGTGTAACAGGGTGGGATGTAGTTTGGAAGCTGATGGTCTAAATCCCGACCACCGGCTTCCAGACTAATCCCGGCGTGGTACTAATGACAACCGTCTAAATCTAGACGCCAGTAATTAACCAGACGCCGGAAGACCGACGCCCGGCTTCTCTATCGAAGTGATCGGGGGGAGGGTTAGGTTTAGGGCTCCCGGGGGGAACCTAGGATTAGGCACCCCCCCGGGAGGTTAGGGATAGGCTAGGGGAAGGGGGGGTTAGGCACCCGCGGGGGGAGGCTAGGGTTAGGCACCCCCCTGGGGGACTTAGGTTCAGACGGCGGGGAAGGGGGGGGTTAGGTTTAGGCACAGAGAGGGGGGATTAGGGTTAGGCACTTGGGGAGAGGTTAGGGTTAGGCACCCCTAAGGGAGGGTGAGGGTTAGGGTTAGGGGGGGGAATTAGGTTAGCGATACTTACCTTAGGGATGATCGGGGCTTAACCCTTGCCGGGCTGCCGCTGTCGGGATTTGAATCACCGGACATGCGTCCGGCGGTAATACCTACTACACCCAACAGGGTATAAACCTGGAAATTGAAGAAAGCACTAGACCCTGCATCTCCCCTCCCCCATCCCCAATGTTTAGTCAAGACCGTAGACCTTTGGCTCACATTTTTTTGTGCACTAGGCCAACATTACTACAGACAAGGGAGACCTTTTGTGTAGCATTACACCTACCACCTCTGTACAGTAAGTACTGTAGGTCGGCAGAGTGTAGGAGGATTGCAGCTGCCGAAGTACTGTAATCTGTGCATTGGCCGGATGGCGCTGTATGTGTGACAATGTGTATTCTCACCGCCTTTGCTACGACGATAGGCCCTGAACAGCATCAGGGATGACTGCCATCTTTCACGAGTTGCAATTACAAAAATATATACGAATGACGCACTCACCATCAAGTGCTTACATTCGCCCACTGAAAGCCTCTCACATCCGCTGCTCACGCACATAACTGGAAACGCAGATCAGGCGGCCATCAGCCTTCTGAGGACGACTAAGCTACCGCAGGCGCAGCGGGTCTCCAGACATGCAGAGGACTCTCCTGCTGCGAGTACGGACACAGTGGCGAATTTATGGACGCCCAGAAAACAGTGTTTAAATGGGATGAAACGTCTGCGTTTCTCTATCCCCCCCCCGTTACCTCCCTCAAATGCTGACTTCCTGTCACTCACTTTATGAGTGAATCCTCTGTGTTCGAACGTGAACGCACTTCAGTCGCTGTGTGTGTGTAGTGTGGCTTACTCTAAGTATCCAACTTCAGTGGGGGAAACTTAACACCGGAGAAATTCATCATTGGTCTGATGTGGGGACAGCTGCTCCGAAAAGCACCCGTCACCTCGGCTAAGCATGGATGACCCGAGGTCACGCATGCGCACAGCTGCTGGGGAAGTAATGAAGAGGCGGCGGATGGATCCCCAGAACTACTTCCCATAGGAAGGAGCAGGGATCCGAGAACAAACGCCGTCTGAAGATGGGGTTTGTTCTCGGAACTTTCAGTCCATTTGGAACCTCTGATGAGCAAGAGCCCGGTAACCTAATAGCGTTTCCACCTGGTTACCGATGATGAATAGGCCCCTTGTATTATAATAATGAGCAACCTCATGTCAATATTGGCTCTACACACAATAGGACACAGGTCAAAGCCAGTAGAGGTAATCGCCAGTACCCGATGTGCGGCACGATGGACTTTGCAGCTTTACTCACCCGGCTGTGGCTCCTATAGTTACTTATCTATTTGAGCTAAAATGCCTACTCAAAGCTAAACTGAGTAGAGGGCCTGATTTAGAGATTTGCGCAATGCTGATATTCACGCAGATCGATCCAATTGTACACCGCTGCGCGGGCGTATAAGCCATACTGCACATGCGCAGCGATCGCAATGCGATTACGGAAGTACAGAGGAATCCATCGCAAAGTGAGTGACAGGTTGTCAGCGTTTGGGTGTGGTAACAGGGGGGTGGTCAGGAAAACGCAGGCGTCTGTATGTTTGAACGCCGTTACATGGGCGTGCATAAATTAGCCTCTACGATTGTACACGCAGCATGAGATCTCGTCTGACTGCCGCAAGGGCAAGATGGGCGCTCGATGTGCGTCGGCGTTACTGATATTTACGCAGGTAAGCGACGTCGTACACCGATAAGAAGGCAGCAGTGGGCGTCCTTATGCTCGGGTGATCTTTGGGACCATTAGCATATTTTCACTGCTGCGTTGCGTACAAAATCGCGTCCGTGATCGCATTGCCGTCCCTCTCTTAATCAGTCCCACAGTCAGGAATGGAATCAGCAATAGAGACGCCCGTCGCCCACTACCGCTATCTCACATCCGTAATACCTCGCAGTCCTGCGTACACATTGGGAACATCGGGTAACAGTCTCATTGCACGTAGTAAGTACTCAAGCCACGTATGCCGTCACAGTGGCTAATTTATGCACACCCACGCAACGGCGTTCAAACGGACAGGCACACCTGTGTTTCTCCGAACATTCCCCCGTCACTCACTCTGCGATGGATTTCTATGTGCGCGCTTGATTGCAGTGCTATCGCAATGCTATCACGCGCACGTGAACCGCGGTGCATACGCATTCGCAATATGCACCATCGGCCGATCTGCGTACGCGGTTGCAATTGCGATCCGTGATGAATGAGGCCCTGAGACAGCAGAGATCATACACAGTCAGAATATATCACCAGAGGCGGAGACGGAACAGGGGGCCTGATTCAGAGCTGAACGCTCTGACCAGAGCGCTCGCTCTGAATCAGGGCCCTCCTACCTGTTTTTGGAGCGGCCTCTTGGACGCTCGTATAGCTGTGGGTTACCACCCACAGCTTATGCGAGCGTCCATGATGATGGTCGCGATGGTCTTAGACCATCGCGACCATCGGGCTTGCGACGAGACCCTGCGGTAGGGTCTCGCTTCCGCAAGCCCAGGAGCGATTTTGGCTCTATCAGAGCCAAAATCACTCCCACTGACAACATTACTGATGTCAGTGGGGCCGGACTCAGACGGTAGGCGTTCCCATGGGAACGCCTCCGTCTGGCAGTAACGCCCCCGGCACGCCCACCAAAGGGGGCGTGCTGTCACTCACCATCGACAGCACGCCCCCTTTGGTGCGAGACCTATTCCTCGTCGCTCGCCGGGTCTCGCGCATGCGCCAAACATCGACCCGCTTGCGAGCGAACTTCCCTCGCGAGCGGGTCTGAATGACCCCCAGGTTCAGCAGAAACACATGACTGGCACGAGGAAAGAGACTTGATATTCTGGCAGCCACATAGGCGAACAACAGGGCGTAGTTGAGTAGAACTAATGGCTCCCATACACTAGCGACGGATTGTCGCAGTCCTGCGATGCAGAGATGCCGGGTTGGACTACCGGTGAACATGTTGGATTTCACTGATTTTGCCGATCACAATGATAATATGATCGTGATTTGCAAATCTATGAAAATGTGTCTGGGAGCTAGGACAGAGCTGCTGTGTTCCGCTTTGCGCCAAGTATGTCAGGTGTCGCTGTCAGTATATTGTTTTGTTTCTTGGTGCTGACATCTTTCTCTTTCCAGAGTGAGCTGTCCAACCTGCAATCCAGGACCTTCCAGAACATCTCAGCGGCCTGCAGGTGAGAGAAAGTGGAGCGAGGTAAGTGCCTAAGACACGGGACCACACATCAGCAATTACAGTCCAGCCGCAGATGGTAACTGCTACCTTAACAAAGGCCACAGATATAGGAAATGTATTTGTCCTGTCTGACCCCAGTCTCATTTGCCGAGCATCTGTCCTGCCCTCTCCTAGGATGATCGCTCACAACGGCAGAGAGAGGAAACCAAGCATCACGGGGGCTGCAGCTCGCAGTTCTCACTCCCCACCTGCCCTCCAAAGACAAACGACTTGTTCCTGTGCATGAGACGCACCTTCCCTGGCAGTCTCAGGTGGTGCCTTCTCTGTGTGTCTTCATAATGACTGCGCATCCCAAGAGACAGGCCATCAGCACAAAATAGCACACACATCCCATCTGATGAATGGGCACCCGGCCCCCAGACCATCATCAGACGGGACATGTCATCCAATAAATAACAACGCAGAACCCAGACTATCATTAACTCTTTCATGTAAGATGTAGCATAGGTCACATCTGAATAATGGGCACCCGGACCCCAGACCATCATCAGACGGGACAAGTCATCCAATAAATAACAACGCAGACGCCAGACCATCATCAGACGGGACAAGTCATCCAATAAATAACAACGCAGAACCCAGACTATCATTAACTCTTTCATGTAAGATGTAGCATAGGTCACATCTGAATAATGGGCACCCGGCCCCCAGACCATCATCAGACGGGACAAGTCATCCAATAAATAAGAACGCAGACCCCAGACCATTATCAGACGGGACAAGTCATCCAATAAATAAGAACCCAGACCATCATTAACTCTTTCATATATGATGTGAGATAAGTCCCATCTGATTAATGGGCACTCGGCACCCAGACCATCATCAGATGGGATGCAGACCCCAGACCATCATTAACTCTTCCATGTATGTTGTAACACACGTCCCATCTGAGGAATGGGCACGTGGACCCCAGACCATCATTAACTCTTTCATGTATGTTGTAACACACGTCCCATCTGATGAATGGCACAAGGACCCCAGACGGTCATTAACTCTTTCATGTATGATGTAACATACGTCCTATCTGATGAATAGGCACGCAGACCCAAGCCCATCATTAACGCTTTCTTGTAAGACATAGCACATATCACATCTGATAAAAATAAATGCAGACCCTCAAACCATTAACTCTTTCCTGAATGATATACAGTAACACACATCTCATTGATGAATGGCACACAGGGCCTGATTCAGAGCCGGACGCTCTGAAAGAGCGCTCGCTCTGAATCAGGGCGTTTCTTTTTTTGGTTCGGCCTCCGGGCCGCTCACATAGCTGTGGGTGACCACCCACAGCTATTTCGAGCAGCCAGGTCCCGCAAGCCCCAGTTAGCTTCTGGCTCTTAATAGAGCCGGAAGCTCACCACTGACATCACTCGTGATGTCAGTGGGCCGCCCCCAAACGGCAGGCGTTCCGTCGGGAACGCCTCCGTTTGGCCAGCCACCCCCCTGCCCGCCTCCAAAACGGTGCGAGCTGTCAATCAAAATAGTCAGCCACCCCCTTTTGGTGTGAGACGCGGAGCGACGGAGTGCCCGTCGCTAGCCGGGTCTCGCGCATGCGCACGTCGGAGCCGGCTCCGGCGTGTGCATGCGCAGTGGCCAATCATAGACCACCCACAGCTTTTGCGAGCGGCCAGGTGATGGTCGCGATTATCGCGACCATCGGGCTTGCGACGAGACCCTTGTGGTAGGGTCTCATCTGCCGCAAGCCCCAGTGAGCTTCCTGCTCAAATAGAGCAGGAAGCTCACTACTGACATCACGTGTGATGTCAGTGGGGCCGCCCACAAACACACAGGCATTCCTTCGGGAACTCCTCCGTTTGACCAGCCACCCCCCTCCCCGCCTACAAAACGGGGCAAGCTGTCGATCAACATCGACAGCTGCCCCGTTTGAAGCGAGCCCCGGAGCGAGTGAATTTTTCACTCACTACGGGGCTTGTGCGCGTGCGCAGTGCCCCGCCATCAACCCGCTTGCGAGCGGGTCTGAATAAGGTTCATAGTGTACAGACCCCAGACCATCATTAACTCTTTCCTGTGCGATGTAACGCACGTCCTATCTGAATCAGGGACATCTCTTCCATTGGGCTTGTAGGGCAGTTGCCCAAGGGATCAAAGCTTGTAGGGGCCCACCAACCCGCCCCCCTGCAGCCGCGGCCAGTTGGTAAATATGTGATATTTTTATAAGCTGGCCGAAGGTGCACTGTATTCCGATCTAACATCCCCCCACCCTGGTGATGAGTACTCACCTCAGTCCCAGTTTCACTACATCCGCTGGCTTCAGACCAGTCTCTCTGCATGTGTGGGAGGTCTGATGGGCATGCAGGAGGGTTTAATGTTATTAATCATTTACATTTTTTACATGTGAATGGATGGGTAGGGGTCCCAGTGCATTGCTTTGCCCAGGGCCCACAATGCTGTTAAGACAACCCTGATCTGAATAGGTACGTGGACTCCAGACCATCATTAATTCTTTCATGTACAGTATGATGTAACACACATCCCATCTGAGGAATGGGCACGTGGACCCCAGACCATCATTAATTCTTACATGTACAGTATGACACTCGTCCCATCCAATGAATGGACATGCGGACCCCAGACCATCATTAACTCTTTCATGTACAGTATGATGTAACACACGTCCCATCTGAGGAATGGGCACGTGGACCCCAGACCATCATTAATTCTTACATGTACAGTATGACACTCGTCCCATCCAATGAATGAACATGCGGACCCCAGACCATCATTAACTCTTTCATGCACAGTATGATGTAACACACATCCCATCTGAGGAATGGGCACGTGGACCCCAGACCATCATTAATTCTTACATGTACAGTATGATGTAACACTCATCCCATCCAATGAATGGACACGCGGACCCCAGACCATCATTAACTCTTTCATGTATAGTATGATGTAACACACGTCCCATCTGATGAATGTGCACGCGGACCACAGACCATCATTAACTCTTTCATGTATGTTGTACAGTAACACATCCCACCTGAGGAATAGGTACAAGGACCCCAGACCATCATTAACTCTTTCATGTATGTTGTAACACACGTCCCATCTGATGAATAGGCATACAGACCCCAGACCATCATTAACTCTTTCATGTATGTTGTAACACACGTCCCATCTGAGGAATGGGCACGTGGACCCCAGACCATCATTAACTCTTTCATGTATGTTGTAACACGTCCCATCTGAGGAATGGGCACAAGGACCCCAGACCATCATTAACTCTTTCATGTATGTTGTAACACACATCCCATCTGATGACTAGGCACACAGACCCCAGACCATCATTAACTCTTTCATGTATGTTGTAACACACATCCCATCTAATGAATAGGCACACGGACCCCAGACCACCATTAACTCTTACATGTGGTTGCTACTGCGATAAGAGGTGAACTGTTGATGATTATTAGAGCCCTGTGTTATTGCCGGTGTTCTATGACATATATTTCTTATATATCCTCTCTCCATTCACAGACCATTCTCCAGCTAATAATCCGCACTGACTGTCCTGTGCATGTCTTGTCGCTGGGACGATTTGTCTGTTACCTATCTCACCATTGTATCACCTCTATTCAACTAGAACAAATCTGAGGGTCTCATTCAGAGCCGCTCGTAAGCGGCCGTTCGCTCGTTCCGAGCGATGTTCGCTCATCTGCGCATGCGCACGGTTTGTAATACGCATGCGCGAACCAGTCAGTGCGGCCGAAAATCGTTTGTTCGCTAAATAGCGAATGCCTGCTATTTTGAGTGACAGGAGGAGGCGTATGTGGGTGGTAACAGGGGAAGGTGCTTGAAAACGGGGAGTGGAATTCAGAACGCAGGCGTGCTTAAAAGTCAAAACGGGCGTTTTAAGGGTGTGCATAATTAATACTGCAGCGTCATTGACCACGTCACTTGGTTGTTTTATAGTCAGAAATGCTCGCAAGATAGCAGTAGGAAAAACCAACCACAAGAATAGCGAACAGCTCATACGCTGGTCGATGTACTCGATTAATCTAATAAATAGCGGACATGACGTATGATGCGAGCGGCCAGGGGGCGTATTTTTCAAATTTACGACCGCATGTTTTGTTAGCTCGTTCAGACATAGAGGCGTGAACAGACCGCAAAGAGCGAGCGGTTAATTTAAATAGCCACCCCTTTTTTCTGAACGAACGACCGCAAATAGCGTCCGGCTCTGAATCAGGGCCTGAGTCTGTACTAAACACTTTTATTCTGCAGCAATATTGTTTTATACAAACTATATGAGGTCTCATAGTGGGGCCAGGACTGCTGGTTACATGCGTATTATATGGTCGGGACTCATCCGATAAGTATTATGTTGAGCATTATGGCTCATGCTATGGAAATAATACAGTAAATACCTGAGTGCTGGTCTTTACTGGTCTTATGGCAACTAACCTCACATGGTAGACTAGATATAGCATTTATATGCATATGATATTTGCACAGCATTGGATGTTTGGATACAATGTATTTCCATGGATAATACTCTCTTTTATACGCTATTGTTAAACAGTTGTCAAATATAGTTATGTTCATTTTTTTCTTTATTTATTTTTTTTACAAAGTGATGTATAGTGGATGCAATTCTCAGTATCTCTTTTTATTCTCTATGTATGATTAAGTGTACAGTAGCACTGCTCTTGTCTGTATACTGGATGGTTACTGTAAGTGTACAGTAGCACTGCTCTTGTCTGTATACTGGATGGTTACTGTAAGTGTACAGTAGCACTGCTCTTGTCTGTATACTGGATGGTTACTGTAAGTGTACAGTAGCACTGCTCTTGTCTGTATACTGGATGGTTACTGTAAGTTACAGGAGCACTGCTCTTGTCTGTATACTGGATGGTTACTGTAAGTGTACAGTAGCACTGCTCTTGTCTGTATACTGGATGGTTACTGTAAGTGTACAGTAGCACTGCTCTTGTCTGTATACTGGATGGTTACTGTAAGTGTACAGGAGCACTGCTCTTGTCTGTATACTGGATGGTTACTGTAAGTGTACAGGAGCACTGCTCTTGTCTGTATACTGGATGGTTACTGTAAGTGTACAGGAGCACTGCTCTTGTCTGTATACTGGATGGTTACTGTAAGTTAGTGTACAGGAGCACTGCTCTTGTCTGTATACTGGATGGTTACTGTAAGTGTACAGGAGCACTGCTCTTGTCTGTATACTGGATGGTTACTGTAAGTGTACAGTAGCACTGCTCTTGTCTGTATACTGGATGGTTACTGTAAGTTACAGGAGCACTGCTCTTGTCTGTATACTGGATGGTTACTGTAAGTTACAGTAGCACTGCTCTTGTCTGTATACTGGATGGTTGCTGTAAGTGTACAGTAGCACTGCTCTTGTCTGTATACTGGATGGTTACTGTAAGTGTACAGCAGCACTGCTCTTGTCTGTATACTGGATGGTTAGTGTAAGTGTACAGCAGCACTGCTCTTGTCTGTATACTGGATGGTTACTGTAAGTTAGTGTACAGGAGCACTGCTCTTGTCTGTATACTGGATGGTTACTGTAAGTGTACAGTAGCACTGCTCTTGTCTGTATACTGGATGGTTACTGTAAGTGTACAGTAGCACTGCTCTTGTCTGTATACTGGATGGTTACTGTAAGTGTACAGTAGCACTGCTCTTGTCTGTATACTCAATGGTTACTGTAAGTGTACAGCAGCACTGCTCTTGTCTGTATACTGGATGGTTACTGTAAGTTACAGGAGCACTGCTCTTGTCTGTATACTGGATGGTTACTGTAAGTGTACAGTAGCACTGCTCTTGTCTGTATACTGGATGGTTACTGTAAGTGTACAGTAGCACTGCTCTTGTCTGTATACTGGATGGTTACTGTAAGTGTACAGTAGCACTGCTCTTGTCTGTATACTGGATGGTTACTGTAAGTGTACAGTAGCACTGCTCTTGTCTGTATACTGGATGGTTACTGTAAGTGTACAGTAGCACTACTTTTCTGTATACTGGGTGCAATTCTCAGTATCTCCTCTTATTTTCTATGCATTGGTAAGTGTACAGCACCACTTCTCTTGTCGTTATAGTGGATGTAATTCCCAGTATCTCCTCCTATTATCGATGTGTGGGTAAGTGCAGGGGCAGAACTATGGGAGACAATGTAGGCGCCTCCCACCAGGCGCCAACACTGATGGGGCACCTCCTCCATTGCTCACAATATACTCACCCCACTTTGGGTTGTAAATATTTACCCGGAGTGTACCGTCATGGCCGTCCAATACATGGCACCTCTTCCCGGCACCTGAGAATCCACCATAAACATACACTAGTAGAGGGCTACGTGTCAGACCATCAGCGGCCGCTTCCATCTATCTATAGCCTGTCCCCGCTCATTGGTGTAGCTGCTCCTCAGCAGCTTCTTATGCCAGCGAGACACGTCCGGCGTCCCCCCCCCTCACCAGCAACTCCCCGTCCCGCTTCTCCCTGGCAGCAGCCCTAGCCGCGGACCAGTGCGGCGGGCCGGAGCATAAGCGTGGCTGCATATCTTCCAGAAGCTAGATGTCAACATGGATGCACCAGACGGAGCTGTGGGTAAGAGGGCATGGGATGCGGGGGCTTGGGGCACCAACGACTGAGTCTGGGGGCAGATCTTTAGTGGAGTAACTTCCCGGCATGTGAAGCAATCAGCAGTAGACTGGGCATTTTATGCTTTGCAGTCCCATCATGGTAGTAGCAGTCTTACAGTACCTCAACTCAAACTCAGGGCCTGATTCAGCAAGGAACGCACAGGAGAGAACACACATACTTGGTGTGATGGTGATGGTGTGGCTGAGAGACGACGTAGGGGGGGAGGTGATGGTGTGCTGAGAGATGACGCAGTAGGGAGATGATGGTGTGTTGCGAGTTGATGCGGGGGGGGTAATGGTGTGCTGAGAGTTGATGCGGGGGGGGGCGGTGATGGTGTGCTGAGAGACGACTCGGTGGGGAGTTGATGGTGTGCTGAGAACTGACACAGGGAGGCGGTGATGGTGTGCTGAGATATGATGCAGGGGGAAGGCGATGGTGTGCTGAGAGAATGCAGGGGGGAGGCGATGGTGTGCTGAGAGAAGACGCAGGGGGGGAAGTGATGGTGTGCTGAGAGACGACGCAGGGGGGAGATGATGGTGTGCTGGGAGATGACGCAGGGGGGAGATGATGGTGTGCTGAGAGTTGACGCAGGGGAGGCGGTGATGGTGTGCTGAGAGACGACGCAGGGGGGAGGCGATGGTGTGGCTAAGAAGAGATGACACAGGGAGGGAGATGATGGTGTGGCTAAGAAGAGATGACACAGGGAGGGAGATGATGGTGTGGCTAAGAAGAGATGACACAGGGAGGGAGATGATGGTGTGGCTAAGAAGAGATGACACAGGGAGGGAGATGATGGTGTGGCTAAGAGATAATGCAGTGAGATGATGGTGTGGCTGAGAGACGCAGGGGGAAGGAAGTTACACAGGGGGAACGAGTCTGGTTGAACCGTTGTTGTATGATGATGACCTTTTTGACATTCCTACACAAACAGGCAACTTCCGGATTATATGACCTACATGAATATTGGATACCGGCTGAAGATGCCGTCATGCCAGGGAGGATGTATTTCTTCAGAGGTTCCACATTGTGAGAAACCACCGTATAGGTAAGGTGCATATGGAATGGAAAGGAATGTTCCCAGACTGACAAGAAATGGGTGGTGCGTCATGTTGACACGCCCTATTTTCAGTGCCAACGCCCCTTCTGGTATTTGACCACGCCCATTTTTTTTGCCGGGAGTGCGCAGAAATATGTCTTGCAGTGTGGTGGTGGGGGGTGCGCCAATCTTAAATTTGCCCTGAGCTCTGAAGACCCTAGTTACGCCACTGCTCTGAGCCTCATGCTAATTGCACCATACAGGTCACTATCTTATCTGTGACTAATGCATAGCTGTATATACTCCTAATTTACCCCAGGGCTGTAGCTGAGGTCGCTCTTCATACAAACATACATTACATTCCTCAGTGCAATCCCCATCTATATAATAGACAATGTCGTGGAAAACATACGATTGCTCTAATCCCGACAGCGGCATCCCGGCAGAGGAGGAAATCCTGATCGTCAAAGGTAAGTATTTACTAACCTAATTCTATTCCCTAACCCTCCCTTAGGGGTGCCTAACCCTAACCTCCCCCCCAAGTGCCTAACCCTAATCTCCCCTCTAAGTTCCTAAACCTAACACCCCCTTCCCCACCACCTAACCCTAAGTCCCCCGCGAGAAACCTAAACCTAACCCTCCCCACACCCGCGGCTGTCCGCGCCTGGCTTACCTTCGATCGGTAAGCTGGGTGTCGGGCTCCCAGCGTAGGTAAAATTACAGGCATCAGGACTTCGACGCCTGTCATTTATCCCTTGCCGGGATTAGACATTCGGGATTCCGTCCAGCGGCTTCCTGACTGCTTCCCAATGTTGCAATGTTATCCCTTATCTTGTGTCTCTGGTATACGATGTGAGAGCTGTATATCTTTGCATGGGGATGCATTCAGCATCTTGGCAGTCGGGATACCAACACTCATATTACCGGTGCCAAAATCCAGACGTCGGTCAGAATCCCAGTGCCTGCATCCTGACCGCCGAGATACTGAAGGTAAGCTGCGGGGTTGAGTGGAGGGTTAGACACTAGGGGGAGGGTTAGGCATTAAGGGGGGAGAGTTAGGTTTAGGGTGTTGGGAGGGGGATGTTAGGGTTAGGCACCAAAGAGAGAGGGTTAGGATAGGGAGAGGGGGAGGGTAAGCATACCGACCAACAAGTGTCGAAATGCTAACATTGTCAGAATGCCGGAGACGGGATTCTGAACGCTGGGATCCCGACTGACGGCATCCCGTACCAACCCCTTTGCATGTGTTCTAGGCACATTAACTGAAGGGGATCTCTACACAACCCTAATGCAAACCCTTCTCTTCTCCTTCAGTTCACCTGGTCTGAGTAGAGAGTGCCAGGGAGGGATGGTAGGGACTGACTTTATGCGATCTGTAGACCATACAACTAACGCCACCTTGAGGAAACACAGTCACATATTGGGGGGGGCAGATGCCTCTGGGCATCTGGGATGACATTACGCCACTGGTAAGTGTAGTGGATGTCATTCCCAGTATCTCCTCTTATTTTCTATGTGTGGGTAAGTGTACAGTACCACTTCTCTTGTCTGTATAGTGGATGTCATTCCCAGTATCTCCTCTTATTTTCTATGTGTGGGTACGTGTACAGTACCACTTCTCTTGTCTGTATAGTGGATATCATTCCCAGTATCTCCTCTTATTTTCTATGTGGGGGTACGCGTACAGTACCACTTCTCTTGTCTGCATAGTGGATATCATTCCAAGTATCTCCTTTTATTTTCTATGTGTAGGTAAGTGTACAGTACCACTTCTCTTGTCTGTATAGTGGACATCATTCCCAGTATCTCCTTTTATTTTCTATGTGTGGGTACGTGTACAGTACCACTTCTCTTGTCTGTGTAGTGGATGTAATTCCCAGTATCTCCTCTTATTTTCTATGTGTAGGTAAGTGTACAGTACCACTTATCTTGTCTGTATAGTGGACATCATTCCCAGTATCTCCTCTTATTTTCTATGTGTAGGTAAGTGTACAGTACCACTTCTCTTGTCTGTGTAGTGGATATCATTCCCAGTATCTCCTCTTACTTTCTATGTGTGGGTACGTGTACAGTACCACTTCTCTTGTCTGTATAGTGGATATCATTCCCAGTATCTCCTTTTATTTTCTATGTGTGGGTAAGTGTACAGTACCACTTCTCTTGTCTGTATAGTGGATGTCATTCCCAGTATCTCCTTTTATTTTCTATGTGTGGGTACGTGTACAGTACCACTTCTCTTGTCTGTGTAGTGGATGTCATTCCCAGTATCTCCTCTTATTTTCTATGTGTGGGTACGTGTACAGTACCACTTCTCTTGTCTGTATAGTGGATATCATTCCCAGTATCTCCTCTTATTTTCTATGTGTTGGTACGTGTACAGTACCACTTCTCTTGTCTGTATAGTGGATATCATTCCCAGTATCTCCTCTTATTTTCTATGTGGGGGTACGCGTACAGTACCACTTCTCTTGTCTGCATAGTGGATATCATTCCAAGTATCTCCTTTTATTTTCTATGTGTAGGTAAGTGTACAGTACCACTTCTCTTGTCTGTATAGTGGACATCATTCCCAGTATCTCCTTTTATTTTCTATGTGTGGGTACGTGTACAGTACCACTTCTCTTGTCTGTGTAGTGGATGTAATTCCCAGTATCTCCTCTTATTTTCTATGTGTAGGTAAGTGTACAGTACCACTTATCTTGTCTGTATAGTGGACATCATTCCCAGTATCTCCTCTTATTTTCTATGTGTAGGTAAGTGTACAGTACCACTTCTCTTGTCTGTGTAGTGGATATCATTCCCAGTATCTCCTCTTATTTTCTATGTGTGGGTACGTGTACAGTACCACTTCTCTTGTCTGTATAGTGGATATCATTCCCAGTATCTCCTTTTATTTTCTATGTGTGGGTACGTGTACAGTACCACTTCTCTTGTCTGTGTAGTGGATGTCATTCCCAGTATCTCCTCTTATTTTCTATGTGTGGGTACGTGTACAGTACCACTTCTCTTGTCTGTATAGTGGATATCATTCCCAGTATCTCCTCTTATTTTCTATGTGTGGGTACGTGTACAGTACCACTTCTCTTGTCTGTATAGTGGATATCATTCCCAGTATCTCCTCTTATTTTCTATGTGTTGGTACGTGTACAGTACCACTTCTCTTGTCTGTATAGTGGATATCATTCCCAGTATCTCCTCTTATTTTCTATGTGGGGGTACGCGTACAGTACCACTTCTCTTGTCTGCATAGTGGATATCATTCCAAGTATCTCCTTTTATTTTCTATGTGTAGGTAAGTGTACAGTACCACTTCTCTTGTCTGTATAGTGGACATCATTCCCAGTATCTCCTTTTATTTTCTATATGTGGGTACGTGTACAGTACCACTTCTCTTGTCTGTGTAGTGGATGTAATTCCCAGTATCTCCTCTTATTTTCTATGTGTAGGTAAGTGTACAGTACCACTTATCTTGTCTGTATAGTGGACATCATTCCCAGTATCTCCTCTTATTTTCTATGTGTAGGTAAGTGTACAGTACCACTTCTCTTGTCTGTGTAGTGGATATCATTCCCAGTATCTCCTCTTATTTTCTATGTGTGGGTACGTGTACAGTACCACTTCTCTTGTCTGTGTAGTGGATGTCATTCCCAGTATCTCCTCTTATTTTCTATGTGTGGGTACGTGTACAGTACCACTTCTCTTGTCTGTATAGTGGATATCATTCCCAGTATCTCCTCTTATTTTCTATGTGTGGGTACGTGTACAGTACCACTTCTCTTGTCTGTATAGTGGATATCATTCCCAGCATCTTTTATTTTCTATGTGTGGGTACGTGTACAGTACCACTTCTCTTGTCTGTATAGTGGATATCATTCCCAGCATCTTTTATTTTCTATGTGTGGGTACGTGTACAGTACCACTTCTCTTGTCTGTATAGTGGATGTAATTCTGAGTATCTTCTCATTCTGTATATATGAATAATTGCACAGTATCACTTCTCTTCTGTATTTGATTCTTAGGGGTATATTTAATAAGAGTGCAGTGTTTTCTAGAAGTGGAGTTGTTGCCCATAGCAACCAATCAAATTCTACTTATCATTTATGTACAGTAGCACGTTCTAGATGATAATAGCTAGAATCTGATTGGTTGCTATGGGCAACATCTCCACTTCTAAAAACCCGGACTTTAGTAAATATGCCCTCTAGTACTATATCTATTCATACACTGTGTATAAACACAATGGTTTAATAAGCATGAGCCTACAGTAATTCATAGATGAACATAAATGTGATATTTATATACATGCATGGGAGCCTCATTTCTGCAATGACGGTCGCAGTGCCCCCAAAGCTGCTGCATGATTGATCTGCTGCTGGCGCTTGGGGCGGCGTCAGGCAGCGTTCCGCAAAACGGGTGCGTGGCGGGCACGTGTCCTGGGCGTGCTGAAGCCAAAGGCTGCATCCTTGAATGCAGCGTCACTGGCCCCGGCAGCGTGATTTTGCAGTACATCCTGAGTAACCCGAGCATCACTAAGATGTCCGATGGTCGTGCAGTTGATTCGATGCTGCATCTTCTAATGCAGCCATCGGATCACAGGAGGCGGCAGTGGGCGTCCTTTTAATTAATATGCTTCCTGCGGCTTTTGCATATCTTAGCGCAGAAGGCGCGTACAAACGCGTAGCGACTGTACATGCCCGTCCATCTCTGAATCAGACTCTGTCTCAGTAGAACAGACAGCATTAGGCCATATGCGGATATCTTGGTAGGTCGGTAATATAAGTGATAGGCAGGAAGTCTCCTCGTGTTTCCATCTTCCAGGCGCGATAATGAAGTGTCTGCAGACTGTCCAGGGATCTGCCCACCAGAAATAAGAGACGATAGTCTCTGTGAGCAGCGGGAATAAATGAGTCCTCATTAGCTGGAGGCTGGTGGTGAGGACCCGGCTCTGAGAGGGATTAAATGGAAATTTACCCTTTTAATCATCGAGTCGCCCCCTCGTCCCCATGGAGGGTCTCAGCTCTGCACTTGCTGCCATTTACATGGTAAAGCAGAATATTAACTCCTTTGTAATTACGACATGTCCCTGCTGACCACTAGAGCTCCATCCTGAGATCTCCTTATGGCACATTTCAGCCATTTTATTGATATACAGTACTGCAAACAGAGAGAGAGGATCATGGGAGCCGATCATTCATTGCTCTATGAATGGAGGATTCGGCTGTGAGAGCACGGTCTACGTTCCTCCTGATTGTCCTGGTTTAGGCAGGACGGTCACCGTGTGACAGCTAGGGGTCTATTTACTAAGCCTTGGGTGCAGATAAAGTAGACAGAGATAAAAGTACCAGATAATCAGTTCCTAACTGTCATTTTTCAAACACAGCCTGTGACATGACCGTTAGGAGCTGATTGGTTGGTACTGCTCAGAGCAGCTACAGGAGTGAGACATACAGTAGCTCAGGGAAACAGTGATGGACGTGGTTGCAGGATGCTGGCTGCATTGCCACCACGTGTGACGGCACAACTGCGCCAGTTGCCAATGGCGGCTTTATTACGGCCAGCTGTCCACACTTTCCCCACCAGATACTAATGTCATTCCGCACCTTATGTATCCAGTGTTACTCACACCACTCGTACACTGGCAGGGCCATCGTTATCTCCCCTTCCATGTTATTGAATACGCTTTGGGCTTCATTCAGAGAAGGACGGTGATTTTGTACGCAATGCAGCTGCGAAAATAGGCTAATGGTTGAAAAAGATCCCCCGAGCATAGGAGAGTCCACAGCTGCCTTCTCATCTGCGTACAACGTCACTTACCTGCGTAAATATCGGTAGCGTCAATGCACACCGGGCAGCCATCTTGCCCCTGTGGAAGGTCAGACTCTGCAGCTCTCCTCGCACGCTGAGAGCTCTCATGCTGCGAACGCAATCGCAACGACTAATTTATGCACGCCCATGTAACGGCGTTCAAATGGACACACACACCGATGTTTTTCTGACCACCCCCTCATTACCAACCACAAACGCTACCTGTCACTCACTATACAAATGGATACTCCACGCGTGCATAATTGCAAAGCAATCGCAGTGTGTGCACAATGCGACTTATACACATGCGCACTGGCAAACAATTGCTTGATCTGCGTAAATATCGCCATTGGTCCGTATAGTGCAATTTGGAGGTTTCTGGGGTACCTCCCAGGTGAGTCAGCTCTCGGCTTATACATGTGCTGTTATCATGCAGTACATTAATTTGTAATTATATGACCCAGAGCGGTTGCTGCTATAAGGTAGCAATAATTATTTTGGGGTGAGCGTTTGGGCGTGGGGTCCCCGGAGTTGCTCTGGCTGGACCTTTTTCAGGGCATCACCACTTAATTCACATAGATACTTTTTCATCACATTTATATTTGTTTATTATTTATGTCATTTTAATTATTTCTCATTATATTAACACTTATTGATTTATCTTTACACATCTATACTTTACACTTCACTATCACCTCTTTTCCCTTTTTCATGTGATGCCCTGGGGATGGTCCTTGGCTGGATTCTTTTGGGGTTCCCTGCGCCTCGGACGTGAACCCCATAATGTTAGGGATGCCAGTATAGAGGAGCCTTGACGCTGGCCTGGCGCTTATTCATATATTTGCAAATGTATGTAACTAATACCTCTGAATTTCTGTTATCATGTAGGATTCAAGTATTTTTGTTGATATTGCTGCCGTGTGCTGGAGGGCATCTACCTTTTTTTTCCATGCTCCATAATATGTCAACACATTATAAATACAGGATAAAATAATAATAATAATAGTAATAATAATAATCTATGCTAATACGGATTATGAGAACGTTGTGTCTGTTTGTTTCAAATTGGTGCAAAAACTACTGAACCCAAACTGCATCGTTGTGCAGTGGAAACGCCTAGAAATAACCTGCACTTTATGTCATCTCCATCTGTCAAGTTAAAACTGAGCAATAACTAAAACAAAATGTACTGACATCATCAATGCAAGAGATAGGTGCGGCACCATGCGCACGGCCGGTATGGGGTGGGGGGAGAGGAGAGCCCCTCCATCAAGCCCGGGACCTGGTTATTAGTACCCGCTTTCCCCCCCTTTCGGTGCCCCTGGGCGTATTCACAATTCAATTGCCGCGCGTGCGCATTGTGGCTGTGACCAATATTCTCTCAACTGCGTGATCAGCATGGCGCACAACCCTGAATACGTCCCTATACCCGCTGTCCCTCTATTAGCGCAATGGATAGGAATCTACAGGTCATTCCTCTGAGTACTGTTTACCAGCATATTACTGTCGAAGCCGGATGATTGGCAGACAGGGTTTGCGCGACACCATCTTGTAAATGGCGACAAGACTCCATCTTAGAAATAGGTCACACAGCGCCATTTTGTCAAATCCACATAGTACAAAAAATACAACGCTACATTGCTAATTAATAGCAATTCAAGACTTTTAACAATCTTCCCCAAACACATACCGACAGTGTTTAACATACATAAAAATGACTTTCCAACACTTTAAAATCACCATGAACTTAAATATGAACAGCGCAAAATAGTAGCAAATTAGTGGTGTTTTCCCTGCATTCACATTAACACATACACGCGAAGTTAAACAGTGCACAACGCGAAATAGCTAATCCTTAGCATTAGAACACTTTTATTAATCCCTCTCAAAATCATACTGTCAGTAGTCAAAACACCTAAGGATAACGGGCTGATTCAGAGCGCTATTTGCGAACGGTCGTTCTGAAAAACGGGATGGCTATTTAAATGAAGTGCTCGCTCTTTGCGGTCTGTTGATGCCTCTAAGTCTGAACGAGCGAACAAAACCTGCGGCCGCTATTTTGATAAAAACGCCCCCTGGCCGCTCGCATCCTACGTCATCTCTGCTATTTACTTGATTAATCGAGTACATCAAAAGGCTTATAAACTGCTCGCTATTCTTGTGGTTGGATTTTCCTACCGCAATCATGCGAACAGTTCAGGCTAAGAAACAACCAAGTGACGTGGTCGATGACGCTGCTTTGTTAATTATGCACACCCTTAAAATGCCCGTTTTGACCTTTTGGCACGCCTGCGTTTGGATCACCACTCCCTGTTTTCAAGCACCTTCCCCCGTTACCACCCACATACGCCTACTCCTGTCACTCAAATTATCAGGCATTCGCTATTTTGCAAGCACATGAATTTCGACCGCACTGACTGGTTCGTGCATGCATATTATGAGCCGTACGCATGCGCAGTTGTGCGAACATCGCTCGGAGCGAACGAGGGGCCGCTTACGAGCGGCTCTGAATCAGGCCCAACACTCCAGCACACTGCAACACTTACACAGCGCTAGTTAGCGCTGTTCTCCCTGCACTCTCAGTAAAACACCTAGCCGCGAGGTTAACACAAATCTCATAGTGCAGAGAGTGCAATAGAACACTTTATACAGTCACTATCCAACCAATACTGACTTAGGGCCTGATTCAGAGCCACTCGTAAGCGGCAGCTCGTTCGTTCCGAGCGATGTTTGCCCAACTGCGCATGCGTACAGATCGTTATACGCATGCGCGAACCAGTCAGTGCGGCCGAAATTCATGTGCTCGCAAAATAGCGAATGCCTGCTAATTTGAGTGACAGAATGAGGCGTATGTGGGTGGTAACAGGGGAAGGTGCTTGAAAACGGGGAGTGGAGATCCGATCGCAGGCGTGCTTAAAGGTCAAAACGGGCGTTTTATGGGTGTGCATATTTAAAACAGCAGCGTCATTGACCACGTCACTGGGTTTTTTTTAAGCCAGAACTGCTCGCAAAATTGTGGTAGCAAAAAACAACCACAAGAATAGCGAGCAGTTCATACCCTGTTCGATGTACTCGATTAATCTAATAAATAGCGGACATGACGTAGGATGCGAGCGGCCAGGGGGCGTAGTTTCCCAAAAAACTACTGCAAGTTTTGTACGCTCGTTCAGACCTAGAGGCGTGAACAGACCGCAAACAGCGAACGGTTCATTTGAATAGCCAACCCTATTTTCAGGACGAGCGAGCGCTAATTGCGTCCGGCTCTGAATCAGGCCCTTAGTCCCACACACTCAAAGATACCTTTTCAGCCTAGCGCTGCTCACTAAGTACCCCACAGACTCCCAGACACACAACGCTATTTAGCGTTGTTTTCCCTTGCATACATACACTTAAAGCAATAGTTCCGTAGCGCAAAAGGGTTATTATGCGATTCATTCTCAATGCCAGCATGTAAAGAAATGACTGTTTTCTGCAACTAAGGTTTAGTACACAATAAGTAGATCATGTTTGGTGCCATTCTGATCCCCTGTGTATTTGCAGATCTCCGGTTCTATTGGTGGGGAAATCGCTACAAGCATCTGCAAGTTATGAATAACGGGGAATTTAGTGATAGAATGTGCATTGTATGTAGTGTCCATTACTTAGTTATGTGGCGGGAAAAATAACACAAAGAGCCACTTGGAGGCTGAACTTCTCAAGTTTGAATGGACCAATGGACTGTGCCGTAACGAAAGACTCAAGAAGAAGAACCAATGTGAAGATGCCAGCTCTTGCCTATTGTATTGCTTATCCCTGTTCGGGTACATAACCAGGCTCTCTGACCTCAGTCGAGAGGCTTCTTGCTGTACTGTTGACGGAGGTTTCTATTGCTGATGTCGATATCTGGGACCAGAGCGCGTGCGTATGTAACAACTGTACCTTGGGTCTGTATGATTTATTTGCGCTATTTGTATCTAGATCACAGCGTGTAACCATCTGTTTTTATTGAATAATATCTTTTTGTGCTTTGGAACCACATTCAAAGTCTGAAGGCATTTATTTCTTGTGCGACTCATTACGCTGAATAGCGACAATTTTAGAAGGTATAGGCAGGAATCAATTGTTAGAAGGTATAGATAGGTAGGAATCAATATTACATAAAGAATTTGTTTCCTCAACCATCTTTTTGTTATTGGTGGAAACATTGTTATATTTTGGGACATTGTATCCTAAACAAGCAAGCGGATACACAATAAGCGATAAACCGGCTCAGGTTATTACTGTGGCAATGAGAAAGAACTATTCTAATTATCCGATTGCGGTACTCATTAATTACATCCCTATGAGCTTATTTTAATGGTATATGTTTTTTTTTGTTAATTGTATTTATTTTTTTACTAATTTACCAATTCATTTTATGCCATGTTTTTATGAACTTACGTATATAATAAATTCTTTAGATTTTTCTCGAGTTGCCAACGGATTACGGACCTGATTCATTATGGATCGCCGCTGCGATTACGCACACAGACCCGCTGCGGAAATATGCTAATGTTTCCAACCGCAATGCCGTCGCAGCCCAACATAAAGACGCCCACTTCCCCTTACTCACATCCGTAATACATTGCAAGTCTGCGAAACCATCGGTAACATTGAGTACCATCGGAGCCTCACACATGATTACAACTGGTCAGACCTTACGCAGAATTTGCTAACCTCATCGCACGCAGTGAGAGCTCAAGCTGCGTATATGGCATCGCAGTGGCTAATTTATGCACGCCCCTGTAACGGCGTTCAAACGCACAGACATTCCTGCGTTTCCCCGACCACCCCTCCCCCCCCAAACACTCACTTCCTGTCAATCACTCTGTGATGGGTCTGCATGGTCACAGCTGTCGCAGTACGATTGCAGTGATGCCTTCGCACACACGCACTGCGATGCAAACGCATGTGCAGTGCAATTGGACGTCAGCGTGCGTAATCACACTTGCGATCTGTGATAAATCAGGCCCTAAATTACAGTAATCCACAGCGCTGCCAAACTTTTTTTCCCTTGTGCTAGTTTATGGGGTTTACACATTTTCCCCGGCAATATATGTGAGATTGCTGCAGGTGAACAAATATAATATACTGATTGTAACACATCAAATTAACATTGAATTAACCGACATTGGTGTGCTTAGCGCTGGGTAATGTTTTGCTTCAAGTCACTGGGCCAGATGCAGAAGTGGACGCACTGTCGATGTCGGATGTACAGTAGTGGAACAATTTTTATTTTGCTACAGCGCATGCTTCTACTTTACACTGCGCATGCTTCTACTTTGCACTGCGCACGCTTCTACTTTACACGGCGCACGCTTCTACTTTACACGGCACACGCTTCTACTTTACACGGCACACGCTTCTACTTTACACGGCGCATGCTTCTACTTTACACGGCGCATGCTTCTACTTTACACTGTGAATGCTTCTACTTAGACTGCGCATGCTTCTACTTTACACTGCACATACTTCTACTTTACACTGCGCATGCGTCCACTTTACACTGCGCATGCTTCTACTTTACACTGCATACGCTTCTACTTTACACTGCGTATTCTTCTACTTACACTGCGCATGCTTCTACTTTACACTGTGCATGCTTCTACTTTACACTGCGCATTCGTCCACTTTACACTGCACATGCTTCTACTTTACACTGCGCACACTTCTACTTTACACTGCGCACACTTCTACTTTACACTGCGCACACTTCTACTTTACACTGCGCACACTTCTACTTTACACTGTGCATACTTCTACTTTACACTACGCACACTTCTACTTTACACTGCGCATGCTTCTACTTTACACTGTGCACACTTCTACTTTACACTGGGCACACTTCTACTTTACACTGCGCATGCTTCTACTTTACACTGCGAATGCTTCTGCTTAGACTGCGCATGCTTCTACTTTACACTGCGCATACTTCTACTTTACACTGCACATGCTTCTACTTAGACTGCACATGCTTCTACTTTACACTGCGTATACTTCTACTTTACACTGCGCATGCTTCCACTTTACACTGCGCATACTTCTACTTTACACTGCGCATGCTTCCACTTTACACTGCACATGCTTCTACTTTACACTGTGCACACTTCTACTTTACACTGTGCACACTTCTACTTTACACTGTGCACACTTCTACTTTACACTGTGCACACTTCTACTTTACACTGTGCACACTTCTACTTTACACTGCGCAAGCTTCTACTTTACACTGCGCATTCTTCCACTTTACACTGCGCATGCTTCCACTTTACACTGCGCATGCTTCCACTTTACACTGCGCATGCTTCCACTTTACACTGCGCATGCTTCTACTTTACACTGCATACGCTTCAACTTTACACTGCGTATTCTTCTACTTACACTGCGCATGCTTCTACTTTACACTGTGCATGCTTCTACTTTACACTGCGCATACTTCTACTTTACACTGCGCATGCGTCCACTTTGCACTGCACATGCTTCTACTTTACACTGCACATTCTTCTACATTACACTGCGCACACTTCTACTTTACACTGCGCACGCTTCTACTTTACACTGCGCACGCTTCTACATTACACTGCGCACACTTCTGCTTTACACTGCGAATGCTTCTGCTTAGACTGCACATGCTTCTACTTTACACTGTGCATGCTTCTACTTAGACTGCGCATGCTTCTACTTTACACTGCGCATGCTTCTTACACTGCGCATGCTTCTACTTTACACTGCGTATTCTTGTACTTACACTGCGCATGCTTCTACTTTACACTGCGTATTCTTGTACTTACACTGCGCATGCTTCTACTTTACACTGCGCATGCTTCTACTTTACACTGCGCATGCTTCTACTTTACACTACACATGTTTCTACTTTGCACTGCGAATGCTTCTACTTTGCACTGCGAATGCTTCTACTTTACACTGCGCATGCTTCTACTTTACACTGCACATGCTTCTACTTTACACTACACATGTTTCTACTTTGCACTGCGAATGCTTCTACTTTGCACTGCGAATGCTTCTACTTTGCACTGCGCATGCTTCTACTTTACACTGCGCATGCTTCTACTTTACACTGCGAATGCTTCTACTTTGCACTGCGAATGCTTCTACTTTCCACTGCGCATGCGTCTACTTTACACTGCGCATGCTTCCACTTTACACTGCGCATGCTTCCACTTTACACTGCGCATGCTTCCACTTTACACTGCGCATGCTTCTACTTTACACTGCGCATGCTTCTACTTTACACTGCGCATGCTTCTACTTTACACTGCGCATGCTTCCACTTTACACTGCGAATGCTTCCACTTTACACTGCGCATGCTTCCACTTTACACTGCGAATGCTTCTACTTTACACTGCGCATGCTTCTACTTTACACTGCGCATGCTTCTACTTTACACTGCGCATGCTTCTACTTTACACTGCACATGCTTCTACTTTACACTGCTCATGTTTCTACTTTACACTGCGAATGCTTCTACTTTGCACTGCGAATGCTTCTACTTTACACTGCGCATGCTTCTACTTTACACTGCGCATGCTTCTACTTTATACTGCGCATGCTTCTACTTTACACTGCGAATGCTTCTACTTTGCACTGCGAATGCTTCTACTTTACACTGCGCATGCTTCCACTTTATACTGCGCATGCTTCCACTTTACACTGCGAATGCTTCTACTTTACACTGCGAATGCGTCCCGATTGTGTCCGTGCAGTTCTAAATTCAGGCGCGCAGGGAGAAGTGTATTGAAATTGTAGTGGGGGTTCCTGGGTGGTGTCTTAGTGGTCGCACAGATGGTTTGATGTATGTGCGGGTTATGGAAGTGTTGAGAGCGTGTAGATGAAAGTGTTCGCATATACAGACGACGACCGCTCACATAGGAGGTCATACCTATCTCATATCTACGTACCTACATACGTCATATCTATCTACCTACATATCTACATAATATCTACCTACCTATTTACGTCATATCTATCTAACTACGTCACATCTCTCTACCTACCTATGTCATATCTATCTAATATATATATCTATCTCACATCTATCTATGTCATATCTATCTATCTCTCTATCTATGTCATATCTATCTATATCATATCTATCTATGTCATATCTATGTCATATCTATCTCTCTATCTCATATATCTATCTCTAATATCTATCTATTTATCATATATATATCTCACACCTATCTATCTCACATCTATCTCTCATACCTATCTCATATCTATCTACAGTATGTCATATCTATCTATCCATCTATCTCATATCTATCTCTCTATCTATGTCATATTTCTCTATCTGTCTGATATCTATCTATCTCATATCTATCTATCTATATCTCATATCTATCTACAGTATTTACCTACATATCTATGTCATATCTATCAATCTACATATCTATCTCATATCTATCTACAGTATCTACATACATATCTATGTCATATTTATCTATCGATCTCATACATATCTATCTACCTACATATCTATCTATCTCATATATCTTTCCATCCATCTATCTATCTATCTATCTATCTATCTATCTATCTATCTATCTATCTATCTATCTCATATCTATCTCTCTATCCCTTACATACTGTAAACTATATAGGGGGCCTCATTTTAAAAACACATAAATGTATGGCCAGTGTGGGGCTATTATGAGGGAGTATTAGGAGCAATTTAGCAGAGGCTAATAATCGGATATAATGGACCCAATAATTCTAAATACATTTCCTTGAAATAAAAGAACTAACTCCAACCAGTTTACAAGTTTATTCCAAGCAATATATCAGATCCGCTGATGCAAAACGGTCTATTTCTGAATATATATATTTTTTTCATATGGAATATAAATTCCTGGTATTTTTAGAAAGATTATTAGTCCACAGAATGTGATTTATCTCGCCACGTGCAGAATGCGGGCGATAAAAAAAAATCTACATGAGCGACAGCAGCTGGATTGGAGCTCTCCTCAGCCTGACAATTAAAAGTGCTAATTTCCTATTCCAACAGATCCGCTTGGCTTGTAAATCTCTCTGGCGAAGCGGCTTTTGCTGGGAAAAAAATGACATTTTTGCAGGAGCAGCACATAAGAAAGTGCTACGGACCTAAGTGTTTATTTATGGATATGTAGATTTGCTGCCCAGATCTCGGGCTTGTTAGAACATTGAAGTCTCTCTGCATATTTATACAACGGTGAAAAGTTCACCAGTAAAGTGATAGAGCCTCTCGGGAGACTCAAGGTTCCTTTCTGTTCTCAACATGGTGGTTAGCGTTACTTGTTCACAGCACTGAGGTTTTGAGTTCCATTCCCACCAAAGCCCTATATGTGTGGTGTTTGTATGTTTTCCCTGTGTTTGTGTGGGTAAAAGTGCCCTGTCTGATGGTGATAACGATGTATATACTGATAACTATGACTTCTAAGATGCACCTGATTTCAAATCTCATTGGGTGGGATGTACTAAGCATCACATCCGTGGTAATGACGCTTTTATGTACCTAGACAATCACAAAGGACCGCTCTCCTGGTAAGAGCCGTCCTTTGCATTATAGTGACTTCTGGGTTTATGACCCAGAAATCCCTCTGGCATCATTGTGCGCAGAAAGATGTGCTCGCCGCACGGGGGGCTGGGAGGGATCACATTGGATCCCTCTCAGAGGGCGTTGCAAAAATAAGCCCATAGGCTTTTATTGGGTACCAACCGAGTCCAAACATTTTTGAATTTAGACCCTGATTCAGAGCCGGTCGCTCTTTAGAACGGCCTCCTGGCCGCTCGCATAGCTGTGGGTGACCACCCACAGCTATAGCGAGCGGCCAGGAAGATGGTCATGATGGTCAAGACCATCACGACCATCGGGCTTGCGACGAGACCCTTGTGGTAGGGTCTCGTTGCCGCAAGCCCCAGAGAGATTTCGGCTCTAACAGAGCCGAAATCTCTCCCACTGACATCACTCGTGATGTCAGTGGGGCCGCCCCCAAACGGAGGCGTTCACATGGGAACGCCTCCGTCTGGGCAACCACCCCCCCGGCCCGCCCACCAAAGGGGGCGTGCTGTCACTCAACATCGACAGCACACCCCCTTTGGTACGAGACCCGGAGCGACGGATTGCCCATCGCTATCCGGGTCTCGCGCATGCACACGACGGAGCCGGCTCCGTCGTGCACATGCGCTCTGGGCCACCATCGACCCGGTTGCGAGCGCTCAGTGCTTGCGACCGGGTCTGAATCAGGCCATTAGTATATCCCGTCCAAAGTCCCTTAAGAAGATGCCTGACTGTGTTCGACCCCGGCTTCCTCAGTAGACATTCTAGGGCATGAAATAGCAGCAGCAGGACCACCACTCGCAAAGAAAGCCCATGGTCTGAGCCTTTACTTGCCACTTCATGTTGTATATGGCATATTGGCAATTAAAAGTTTTTCGGCATTAACTTTTCCCTTTATTGTTAGAGGTGATGAAATACTGCTTAGATTTAAGGTGCCCATTACACCTTCTTTCCCTTTGACCTCCTTTAGTAGATGTTGAAGAAGTACTATGACTGGCAGCAGCCGCAGCACTAGTACTGGGTTGCTATTGTTCTTCTATTGACTGAGCCATGGAGCTCATTCAGACCCGAACGCTAAGCTGCACTTTCACGCAGCTAAAAGGGGCCGGGTATTCAAATGCCGCGATCGCACTGTCTGGTGAATGGACACCCTCTATGTCTTAGAGAGCAACGGCTGAGTGAACACACGCCGGTATAAAGATGCCCACTTTTCTCTCTTAACACACGTCATCTCCAGGAAGTGTATGAACAATTGGAACCATCGAGAGCCATCGGAGCTGCATGCAGCGCTTGAGGTAGACCTTACCCCGCCGCAAGCACTGCGATCACTACAGGCTGAAAAACAACCAAGTGATGTGTACAATGACACATCTTTGCTAATTATGCACACCCATAAAACTGCGTTTTGATGGCCAGCCACGCCTGCGTTTGCACCAGCACTCCCCCGACCCGATCACAAGCACTTTTCCCTGATACCACCCATAAACGGCGCTGTCACTCAAAGTAGCGTCCGGTCTGTGTACTACGAGCGCACGATTCCCGGCTGCAGTGACTGGTTCGCGCATGTGTACTTTGACGCATACACATGCGCAAACGTGCGATAATCGCCCATAGCGTGCGTCTGCACTTAGCGAACGTATCTGAATCAGGCCCAATGATTGGTTTCTACATCAGGACAATCTGCTGTAGTTGCACTTAAACTGCCACCACACTTTAAGTGACGTACAATGTGATAGGGAAAGGAGAAACTGTTACCTTTACCTTTAAAAGACTGGATATTTTTGTTGAAAATAAAATGCCTTGTTTCCACTTATTTATTTTTGAGGCGCAGATGTCGCTGACACGTCTAATCTACACACACCCACTAAGTACAGTAATATAAGCTGCCTTTAGGAAAAACACACTCTTAAACATACAATTTTAATTGAATTATTCTAAAAGCCTAGAAATGTTTTTTAAACACTAGCAAAAAAGTCTTTCTTATTTATTTTTGGGGTGCAGCTGTCAAGACACACACTCACTAACGGTGCTTACACACTTGGCGATGTGGTCACGATGCGATATCGTGTCCGATTTCCCCTTGAACTCTCCCCAGCAGCTCCCCAGCAGTCGTGGGCACGATTTGGTGTTAAAAACTGTCCAATGTGACAAACGATCTATCGTGCCTCCTAACTATTCCTGTGCATTGTGACTGAGATTGTCAGATCTGCCCTACAGCACGGCAGATCTAAAGATGCGATGTATGTCCTGCAGGGACGCGATTCAGCATCGTGAGCGGATACTCACGATTTGGGCATATTTTACCCGATTTGTTGCCATGATGCGCCGGAATCGGGCAAATCATGTAAAATATCGCTAAGTGTGTAGGCGCCTCAAGAACAGATATATCAGCTGCCTTTAGGAAACACACACACTTGATAAAAAAAATATATATATATTTTAATTAAATTACTTTAAAAGCCTTGAAATTATTTTTAAACAGTAGCAAAATTGCAATTATTTGTAATAACAGGTACAGAGGTCTTCTTTCTTTTCTTTGGGGTACAGCTCACCAAGGGAAACTGAGCACAGTAGCTGTTTGACAAATAAGCTTGAAGTAGAACTTGAAATCATACTGCCTCTGCCCTCTTACACAAGTGACTGATACAAGTCACAGTGCAAGCTCACATGCACAAAACAGTTTAGCAGTGTGTGAGGTAGGGTCAGGTCAACCACAATTGTGCGGATGGTTCCGATGTTACTCGATGTGACCGGTGTCTTCGCTGAATTGTGGATGCATGTCATGGGAAGTGGGCGGCTTTATACAGTGGTGGGCGCCTTGGTATGGAGCTGCGGCTGCCGTGCGATTGCATTCATTAGCATATTTTCGCAGCGAGCAGGGTGCGTGCGTACCAACCGGAATCAGACCCATAGTGAGAGAGAGTTTTATTAAGACAAACTATAGCCTGCATCCTCTCCCTACAGTCTCCTTTGTGAAATGGCGCCTGATCACAAGGGAGGGACTGTTTTATTCGATCCAAAATACGTGACATCCAACATGTCCAGGAAAATTACGTTTTGCCTCGTTCTAAGACCCGAGCCGGGACACGGATTAACCTCCTATTGGTTTTGTGAACTTGTACGAGTTGCTTTGGTGCCCAGCGTGAACACTTTTTCCTGTACCCCAGTCACTCATGAACGATGTTGTGCACAGTACCCACTGAGATGTTCAGTTAGTCAGCACCAGAGCCGTAGCTAGACTTTTTGGTGCCCTGTGCCAGAAAGAGCATTGGCGCCCCCCTCATTTTTCAAAGGGACATAATGCACCCAAAAAAGGGGAATGGCCTCATGGGAAAGGGCCAGAGAAGAGATAGGGGAGACCAGGAGATGCTGGGGATGAAATAAGAGGAAGCTACAAGCAAGAGCGATAATATACAGAAATTTGACAGGTCCAAACAGCGCCCTCTGACCTGTGGTGCCCTGTGCGATGGCACCGGCCGCACTACCCTAACTACGGCCCTGGTCAGCACTATTACTAACTCAAAGGCATCTGTGGTGGACGTGCCTGGCCGGCCGGATCACTGCTCATCTTGGACTTCTTTCCTGCCGTTATCAAAGGCAGAGCACCAATCCCAAACCTGTTTCCGTGACATGACGCTACCGCTGTACACCTCGACAAGTTGGCTTCTGATGTGCCCTTTACACTCAGAAATCTGATCACACTACGCACCTCCATATTTTACCATGTTTCCTCCAGCCCCACCATCTTACAACTGATTTTGGGACAGTATGACCATAGGTGTCGGAACAGGGGGACAAGGGGATAATTCGCCCTCCCCCTCAAAAATATTTAAAAGGTGCGGCAGCCGTGGACGGTCAGGGGCTGTGCTTCATAAGCTGTACGGCCCCTGCACCGCATGGAGGAGGTGTAATGTGTAGTCTTTAAGTTAAAACACCGCCCCTTCTTGTTCATGTGGTGCAGGGGTCGTACAGCCTATTGCTATAAAGCACAGCCCCATACCATCTTCAGCCGCCACTACTGTATAGTCCCTGCATGCCCAGGTAAGAGAGAAAGGGAAGGAGGAGAATGGGAGGGGAGGGGGGTTACGCAGTGGTGTTGGAACGATTTTATGTTGCCCCCCAACATAAAATCGTTCCGACGCCCCGGAGTATGACTGATATAAGGCAAAGTCTAATGGCCACGAGGGGAAGTAGTGGTCTCTACCGGCTCTGGCCTGATGGGAAATTAGAATGAAATATTGCCATTACAGTCCAGGTTCTAAGTATATCCATGCTTGAGCACCGGTGACTTAGGGCCTGATTCAGAGCTGAACGCTCTGACCAGAGCGCTCGCTCTGAATCAGGGCCCTCCTACCTGTTCTTGGAGCGTCCTCATGGACGCTCGCATAGCTGTGGGTTACCACCCACAGCTTATGCGAGCGTCCATGATGATGGTCGCGATGGTCCAGTTTGCTTGCGACGAGACCCTGCGGTAGGGTCTCGCTGCCGCAAGCCCAGGAGTGATTTTGGCTCTATCAGAGCCAAAGTCACTCCCACTGACATCATTACTGATGTCAGTGGGGCCGGACTCAGACGGTAGGCGTTCCCATGGGAACGCCTCCGTCTGGCCGCCACGCCCCGGCAAGCCCACCAAAGGGGGCGTGCTGTCAGTCACCATCGACAGCACGCCCCCTTTGGTGCGAGACCCCGAGCGACGTATTTCTCGTCGCTCGCCGGGTCTCGCGCATGCGCACAACGGAGCTTCCTCCGTCGTGCGCATGCGCATTCGCCAAACATCGACCCGCTTGCGAGCGAACTTCCCTCGCGAGCGGGTCTGAATGACCCCCTTAATCAGTACCTCCATTAATTTGATTTAACCATCTAGACTCAGGCATGGATATCCTTAAAACCTGGACTGTAATGGCAGAGTGTGGGAAGCTCCGAGATAAAGAACAATACACACGTGAGAGGTCTTGTTATCGTACTTATTGAATCGCCCTCGTATGTATATACACAAATATTTACATATATATTATATATACAGTATACATACATATTTTGCGATATTAAATATAGGTGTTGTACAATGAAAGCCTTTTGAGCATCTGGATGTTGAGCTGAGTGATGGCTCCTGACAGTCATTAATATGGTGAAAGATCAGTCATTTACCCCCTTTATAAACCAAATCTTCCTCCTTGCCACAGTAGAATGGAAATGACATAAGACACCGACGTGGCATCATACAACCTAAGTTAGCGCATACCAAATCGGGACAAATTGTATGTCCCCGATCCACGGACAGACCTGATACAAGGAAGACAGCTACAGTACGTGACAGCAAACAGCTATTCCCTGCAATGAAGCATGTTTATTAATGATAATTAATACTGGAATATAAATATATTATTAAATATAGTTACAGAGTTTTCTTTATAACTCTAACCTTGAGTGAAGGGCTGAGAGAAGACAGGCCCACCTTGGCGAGCATCGTATCCTATGTTTGAAGAAGAGGACACTAAGTACTCATTAAACAGCCAAAATAAACAAATAACACTCTAAAGTGTCTCCCAGGGATTCCAGATCATCCACTTATTTATACAGTCTGCTTCAAGTGAGCAGCGCAAGTGGCCCGGCCGCCTGTCAGTCCCGTCTATCAGCGTTTACACAGTTGGAACCTCAGCGGAGGGAGTTTTTGGAGTCTGGATATGTGATGTTTCCCCCCAGCTCAGGCCCATGTATGTGTGTTATAGGTAACAATATTGTATGTGTGATATATATGGCGGTATTCAATTGTTTCTCCTGTCGGGCGCGATCAGCTGCCGGCGCACCATTTCAGCTCGCAGCCCCAGCGGGATGCGAACTGAAATGGTCGAAAAGTGACATGTTTGCGTGCCCAAACATCACTTTTTCACGATCGCGCCCAGCACTTTGGTCGGGGGTAGCTGCTTTACGCGGCTAAACCCGACCACTTTGGGCGCGGTCAGCGTGAAAAACTGCAACGATTGAATAGCGCCTCGCGATCTCCCATCACTTTAGACGGGAGATCGGGCGCGCTATAACAATTGAATACCGCCCATAGAACAACAACCTGTTTACAAGGGGATGATGAGGACAAGTCTCAGCCGTCCACCATATTCCCATCATTACTCCATGAGTGCAGCCACAATAATCACTGAAACCAACCGGCATCACGGTGTTATCATTACAGAGATAATAATGTCCAGGGGGCACATTGATGTCAAGCTCTAGTCCCGATAATTAAGACGTCCGATCTTCGCTTATTGCAGCAATATGAAATTAGGGATCGTAGCAATCAATGGAAAAAAAAAACATAAGTAAGGGGGCTGGGAAAGGAGACCGGCGCGGAGGAATGTGAGAAGGGGAGTGATCGCTAATACGTCCCTTCTTCTGCTGCGGGGATGGTCATTGCCGGGGCAGTATACTACACGTTCCTCTGCTGGGTTACTGCCTATAGACTACAATGGCTGACGGAGCTTGATACATTTCCGCATAAAGCAGCCACATTAGTAACCTACGGGAGCTGGTTTTGTGAGTGAAATGGGAAACTGTAGCAAATATCTCCAATACCTGCTGCAGTCCCTTGTACAAACATTCAGGGAAAACATAACAGGTGTATTGGGGGGATATCTAATACAAATAGTACAGTGACTGATAAATAGGCCCCTACAGGAATCTAGAAGGAGCAGGTGAGTCACATTGCATGCAGGGAATTCTGGGTAACAATGGACGATATCAGGTGAGTGAGGCATTCCCACCATTGTCTAGGCAGGGTAGGCGAGTCACACTTCATGCAGGGAATTCTAGGTAACAATGGAAGGCATTCGCTGAATCTAGGCAGAGTAGATAAGTCACTGCATGCAGGGAATTCTGGGTAACAATGGAAGGCATCAGCTGAAACTTGGTGGAGTAGGTGAGTCACAGATGCAGGGAGTTCTGGGTAACAATGGAAGGCATCAGCTGAGTCTAGGTGGAGTAGGCGAGTCGCAATGCATGCTGGGAATTCTGGGTAACAATGGAAGGCATCAGCTGAGCTTAGGCGGAGTAGATAAATCACTGCATGCAGGGAATTCTGGGTAACAATGAAAGCTTTAGCTGAGTCTAGGTGGAGTAGGCGAGTCACACTGCATGCTGGGAATTCTGGGTAACAATGGAAAACATCAGCTGTGTCTAGGTGGAGAAGGTGAGTCACACTGCATGCAGGGAGTTCTGGGTAACAATGGAAGGCATTAGCTGAGTCTAGGTGGAGTAGGTGAGTCACACTACACGCAGGGAATTCTGGGTAACAATGGAAGGCATTAGCTGAGTCTAGGTGGAGTAGGCAAGTCACACTGCACACAGGGAATTCTGGGTAACAATGGCAGACATTAGCCGAGTCTAGGTGGAGTAGGCGAGTCACACTGCACACAAGGAATTCTGGGTAACAATGGAAGGCATTAGCTGAGTCTAGGTGGAGTAGGTGAGTCACACTACACGCAGGGAATTCTGGGTAACAATGGAAGGCATTAGCTGAGTCTAGGTGGAGTAGGTGAGTCACACTACACGCAGGGAATTCTGGGTAACAATGGAAGGCATTAGCTGAGTCTAGGTGGAGTAGGTGAGTCACTCTGCACTCAGGGAATTCTGGGTAACAATGGAAGGCATTAGCTGAGTCTAGGTGGAGTAGGTGAGTCACTCTGCACTCAGGGAATTCTGGGTAACAATGGAAGGCATCAGCTGAGTCTAGGTGGAGCAGATAAGTCACACTCAGCCGTGTATTAGTTTAGTTCACAGATCTCACATGTAACCCTCCACTATCTGCATAGACTGGGGTGGCTGATTATGGTAGATTGATGTGACCAGATGTCTTCCCCGTCTATATCCCTGGCCAGGGCTGATTTTAGCTGCCTGAATGATGGTTCTCTGAAGGTGCCAGGAGACAAATGCTGTTGTTTTCATTATGTGGATGAGGTTGTGGAACTTGCAATTTATACCCATTATAATGTCACTAAGGCCCCTATTTATTACAATCTGCATTTCAAATGTGGGCTGTAGTGTGATCATTTCACCTAATGTCTCATTGTGGACTCAGCAACTATCACAAGATAATTATGAAGCAGGGACAGAGCTTATGAGAAAGACCTGACCCTGCCAATCGTCACCACACAATTCTCACTGTATTTTTCGCAAAAGATACAGGACCTCATTCAGAAGCGGTCGTTAGTTGCAAGAGGTCGCACTGAATCAGGGCGGCCGCTTGAATCCTGAACGACCGCCTCCTTGTCGATCGCTAAGCTGTGGGTTAACACTCACAGCTCTAGCGACCAACATGGGTCTGGGCACTCGTAAGCCCCAGGGAGCTTCCTGCTCTGATCGAGCAGGAAGCTCCCCACGGACATCAGCAATGATGTCAGTGGGGCCGCCCCCAAACGGCAAGCGCTCCGGCGGGAATGCCTCCGTTTGGGCAGGCACGCCTCCCTCCCAAACCGGGTGAGCTGACACTCACCATCGACAGCTTGCCCCGTCTGCTGCGAGACCCCTAACGACGGAGCATCCGTCGCTAACCGGGTCTCGCACATGCGCACGACGGAGCCGGCTCCGTCTTGCGCATGCCCAGTGGGGCAACATCGAGTCGGTTACGAGCGCTCAGCGCTTGCGACCGACTCTGAATGACCCCCACAGTGAGAGTGTCTCCGCACATGCGCTGCTGCCGGATAGCGCTACCCCTCCGAGGCCGCTCCCCCCGCGCACCCCTACTCGAACCTTCCCCCTCTCCCACAGCTGACGCTTACCTCGGTGATTGGTGAGCTCTCTTCTCCGGGTAGCTGGTCGCCCGGGCTCTGTGACCCTGGCCAGCTGTGCTGTAAACTGAGATACCGGTTTACAGCACACTTGACCTGGGTCAGTGTGCTAAAGCCACGGCGACTAGTTAACCGCTGGAGAGAGCTCACCGATCAGCTGACCCCCGGCTGCAGGTAAGTGTTTATTATTATTATTTTTTTTAAACTATTCTTTTTTTGCAGTAATCAGCCTGTGGTCTATTTAGGCCCTGATTCAGAGCTGCTCGCGAGCGCCCAATGTTTTTGCTCTGCGCATGCGCCGCTTCCAGCGTGCGCGAGCCCCGCTGAGCGACTGAAGTTCAGTCGCTATGCGGGGGGTGGCAACAAGATGGGGCGGCTATCGATGGTGACTGACAGCTCGCGCCATTTTGTGGGCAGGTAGGGGGGGTGGCTGGACAAACGCAGGCGTTCCCTTAGTAACGCCTGGCTTTTGTTGGGAGGTTTTACTGACATCACTGTCAGTAGTGGACTTCCTGCTCTATTAGAGCAGGAAGTCCACTCGGCCGTGCGGCAGCCTAGACCCTACCGTAGGGTCCTGTCGCAAGGCCGATGGTCGCGATTATCGCGATGGTCTCCTGGCCGCTCGCACAAGATGTGGGTGATCTCCCACAGCTTTGTGAGCGGCTGGAGAAAAAAATTTTAATAAATAGAAAACGCCCACAATCCCAGCAAGCGGCCAGCGGCAGTGAGCGGGTCTGAATCAGGGCCTTAGACTACAAAGCTGATCACAGTGGCCCAGCTCACGGCATCGCACTGCCTGTCAGAGCGGAGAAGGAGCCGGGGAACGTCGGGGGAAGCCTGCTTAATGCCATCTCCAAGAGTTATTATAGCAGGGCTCCCACCCATTACAAACATGGGAAATGCAATCTGCTTGCTTTAGAAATGTGAATTAAAGGGCTTGGAGTAGTTTTTCACAAAAACTGCTCCAAAAGCCCTTTAGTACATTTCATTGAAACTAATATAAAGTGAAAAAGGTGTGAAAACAGCATTTCTCACATGATTTTAGTAAAAAAAAAAAAAAAAAGGAACAATAAATAGAGCCCTATAGCATTCTGACACTTTTACCAGATACACTGCCGATGCGGCAGTACAGTGCTTGTGATCCAATGTCTGCCCGGGCTGTAATCACCTCCTGGGGTATATTATTCTGAACTATAAAAGCAGATAGAGAAGAGGCTGCAATGTTCTATCAGCAGGAGACATCTATGAGCAGCAGTGAGTGCAGTGTGGAAGTTGTGATACTTTCACTGATCTATAATGCTGCAAATGGCTGGTGTCATTCAATTGTTCCATTATTACAGTATATACTATAGTGCCTCCTACACCCAGTCCCGCCCCAGTAACATGTAACAGGATTACATCAGGAATACTGACGGCCAAATACACTGACACCCAGCCCCGTTCCAGTAACATGCAACAGGATTACATCAGCTGTACTGATACCCAGATACACTGAAACCCAGCCCCGTCCTAGTAACATGTAACAGGATTACATCAGGAGTACTGACACCCCGTCCCGTCCAAGTAACATGTAACAGGATTACATCAGGGATTCTGACACCAAGATACATTGACACCCAGCCCCGTCCCAGTAACATGTAACAGGATTACATCAGGGGTACTGACACCCAGATACACTGACACCCAGCTCCGTCCCAGTAACAGGATTACATCAGAGTTACTGACACCCAAATACACTGACACCCAGCCCCGTCCCAGTAACATGTAACAGGATTACATCAGGGGAACTGACACCCAGCCCCGTCCTAGTAACATGTAACAGGATTAGATCAGGGATACTGACACCCAGATACACTGACACCCAGCCCCGTCCCAGTAACATGTAACAGGATTACATCAGGGATACTGACACCCAGATACACTGAAACCCAGCCCCGTCCCAGTAACATGTAACAGGATTACATCAGGGGTACTGACACCCAGATACACTGACACCCAGCCCCGTCCCAGTAACATGTAACAGGATTACATCAGGGGCGCTGACACCCAGATACACTGACACCCAGTCCCGTCCCAGTAACATGTAACAGGATTACATCAGGGGCACTGACACCCAGATACACTGACACCCAGTCCTGTCCCAGTAACATGTAACAGGATTACATCAGAGATATTGCCACCCAGCCCCGTCCCAGTAACATGTAACAGGATTACATCATTGATACTGACACCCAGTCCCGTCCCAGTAACATGTAACAGGATTACATCAGGGGTGCTGACACCAAGATACACTGACACCCAGCCCCGTCCCAGTAACATGTAACAGGATTACATCAGGGATAAAAGGGCCAAACACACTGACACCCAGCCACGTCCCAGTAACATGCAACAGGATTACATCAGGAGTACTGATACCCAGATACACTGACACCCAGCCCCGTCCTAGTAACATGTAACAGGATTACATCAGGGATACTAACACCCAGATACACTGACACCCAGCCTAGTCCCAGTAACAGGATTACATCAGGGGCGCTGACACCCAGATACACTGACACCCAGCCCAGTCCTAGTAACATGTAACAGGATTACATCAGAGGCACTGACAGCCAGATACACTGACACATAGCCCCGTCCCAGTAACATTTAACAGGATTACATCAGGGGTGCTGACACCCAGATACACTGACACCCAGCTCCGTCCCAGTAACATGTAACAGGATTACATCAGGGGAACTGACACCCAGCCCCGTCCTAGTAACATGTAACAGGATTACATCAGGGATAATAGGGCCAAATACACTGACACCTAGCCCCGTCCCAGTAACATGCAACAGGATTACATCAGGGGTACTGAAACCCAGATACACTGACACCCAGCCCCGTCCTAGTAACATGTAACAGGATTACATCAGGGATACTGACACCAAGATACACTGACACCCAGCCCCGTCCCATTAACATGTAAAAGGATTACATCAGGGATACTGACACCCAGATACACTGACACCCAGCCCCATCCCAGTAACATTTAACAGGATTACATCAGGGGTACTGACACCCAGATGCACTGACACCCAGCCCCGTCCCAGTAACATGTAACAGGATTACATCAGGGGCGCTGACACCCAGATACACTGACATCCAGTCCCGTCCCAGTAACATGTAACAGGATTACATCAGGGGTACTGACACCAAGATACACTGACACCCAGTCCTGTCCCAGTAACATGTAACAGGATTACATCAGAGATATGGCCACCCAGCCCCGTCCCAGTAACATGTAACAGGATTACATCAGGGTTACTGACACCCAGCCCCGTCCTAGTAACATGTAACAGGATTACATCAGGGGTACTGACACTCAGAAGCACTGACACCCAGCCCCGTCCCAGTAACATGTAAAAGGATTACATCAGAGGCACTGACACCCAGATACACTGACACCCAGCCCCGTCCCAGTAACATGTAACAGGATTACATCCGGGGTACTGACACCCAGATACACTGACACCCAGCCCCGTCCCAGTAACATGTAACAGGATTCCATCAGGTGTACTGACACCCAGATACACTGACACCAAGCCCCGTCCCAGTAACATGTAACAGGATTACATCAGGGGTACTGACACCCAGCCCCGTCCCAGTAACATGTAACAGGATTACATCAGGGGCGCTGCCACCCAGATACACTGACACCTAGCCCCGTCCTAGTAACATGTAACAGTATTACATCAAAGGCACTGACACCCAGATACACTGACATCCATCCCCATCCCAGTAACATGTAACAGGATTACATCAGGGTTACTGACACCCAGCCCCGTCCTAGTAAAATGTAACAGTATTACATCAGGGGTACTGACACTCAGAAACACTGACACCCAGCCCCGTCCCAGTAACATGTAACAGGATTATTACATCAAGGATACTGACACCCAGATACACTGACACCCAGCCCCGTCCCAGAAACACATAACTGGATTACATCAGGGGCACTGACACCCAGCCCTGTCCCAGTAACACATAACAGGGTTACATCAGGGGTACTGACACCCAGATACACTGACACCCAGCCCCGTCCCAGTAACATGTAACAGGATTACATCAGGGGCGCTGACACCCAGATACACTGACACCCAGTCCAGTCCCAGTAACATGTAACTGGATTACATCAGGGGTACTGACACCCAGATACACTGACACCCAGTTCCGTCCCAGTAACATGTAACAGGATTACATCAGAGGCACTGACACCCAGATACACTGACACCCAGCCCCGTCCTAGTAACACGTAACAGGATTACATCAGGGGCACGGACACCTAGATACACTGATACCCAGCCCCGTCCCAGTACAACGTAACAGGATTACATCAGGGGCACTGACACCCAGATACACTGACACCCAGCCCCGTCCCAGTAACATGTAACAGGATTACATCAGGGGCACTGACACCCAGATACACTGACACCCAGCCCCGTCCCAGTAACATGCAACAGGATTACATCAGGGGTACTAACACCCAGATACACTGAAACCCAGCCCCGTCCCAGTAACATGTAACAGGATTCCATCAGGGGTACTGACACCCATATACACTGACACCCAGCCCCGTCCTAGTAACACGTAATAGGATTACATCAGGGGCACTGACACCCATATACACTGACACCCAGCCCCGTCCAAGTAACATGTAACAGGATTACATAAAGGATACTGACACCCAGATACACTGACACCCAGCCCCGTCCCAGAAACACATAACTGGATTACATAAGGGGCACTGACACCCAGCCCTGTCCCAGTAATACGTAACAGGGTTACATCAGGGGTACTGAAACCCAGATACACTGACACCCAGCCCCGTCCCAGTAACATGTAACAGGATTACATCAGGGGCGCTGACACCCAGATACACTGACACCCACTCCAGTCCCAGTAACATGTAACAGGATTACATCAGGGGTACTGACACCCAGATACACTGACACCCAGCCCCGTCCCAGTAACATGTAACAGGATTACATCAGGAGTCACTGACATCCAGATACACTGACACCCAGCCCCGTCCCAGTAACATGTAACAGGATTACATCAGGGGTACTGACACCCAGATACACTGAAACCCAGCCCCGTCCCAGTAACATGTAACAGGATTCCATCAGGGGTACTGATACCCAGATACACTGACACCAAGCCCCGTCCCAGTAACATGTAACAGGATTACATCAGGGGTACTGACACCCAGCCCCGTCCCAGTAACATGTAACAGGATTACATCAGGGGCGCTGACACCCAGATACACTGACACCTAGCCCCGTCCTAGTAACATGAAACAGGATTACATCAGAGGCACTGACACCCAGATACACTGACACACAGCCCCGTCCCAGTAATATGTAACAGGATTACATCAGGGGTACTGACACCCAGATACACTGACACCCAGCCCCGCCCCAGTAACATGTAACAGGATTACATCAGGGGTACTGACACCCAGCCCCGTCCTAGTAACATGTAACAGGATTACATCAGGGGCACTGACACCCAGATACACTGACACCCAGCCCCGTCCCAGTAACATGTAACACGATTACATCAGGGGTACTGACACCCAGATACACTGACACCCATCCCCATCCCAGTAACATGTAACAGGATTACATCAGGGTTACTGACACCCAGCCCCGTCCTAGTAACATGTAACAGGATTACATCAGGGGTACTGGCACCCAGATACACTAACACCCAGCCCCGTCCCAGTAACATGTAACAGGATTACATCAGAGTTACTGACACCCAGATAAACTGACACCCAGCCCCGTCCCAGTAACATTTAACAGGATTACATCAGGGGTACTGACACCCAGCCCCGTCCTAGTAACATGTAACAGGGTTACATCAAGGGCACTGACACCCAGATACACTGACACCCAGCCCTGTCCCAGTAACATGTAACACGATTACATCAGGGGTACTGACACCCAGATACAGACACCCATCTCCATCCCAGTAACATGTAACAGGATTACATCAGGGTTACTGACACCCAGCCCCGTCCTAGTAACATGTAACAGGATTACATCAGGGGTACTGACACTCAGAAACACTGACACCCAGCCCCAACCCAGTAACATGTAATAGGATTACATCAGGGGCACTGACACCCAGATACACTGACACCCAGCCATGTCCCAGTAACATGTAACAGGATTACATCAGTGGTACTGACACCCATATAAATTGACACCCAGCCCCGTCCTTGTAACACGTAATAGGATTACATCAGGGGCACTGACACCCATATACACTGACACCCAGCCCCGTCCCAGTAACATGTAACAGGATTACATCAGGGGTACTGACACCCAGATACACTGACACCCAGCCCCTTCCCAGTAACATGTAACAGGATTACATCAGGGGCGCTGACACCCAGATACACTGACACCCAGTCCAGTCCCAGTAACATGTAACAGGATTACATCAGGGGTACTGACACCCAGATACACTGACACCCAGTTCCGTCCCAGTAACATGTAACAGGATCACATCAGAGGCACTGACACCCAGATACACTGACACCCAGCCCCGTCCTAGTAACACGTAACAGGATTACATCAGGGGCACGGACACCTAGATACACTGATACCCAGCCCCGTCCCAGTACAACGTAACAGGATTACATCAGGGGCACTGACACCCAGATACACTGACACCCAGCCCCGTCCCAGTAACACGTCACAGGATTACAACAGGGTCACTGACACCCGGATACTCTGACACCCAGCCCCGTCCTAGGAACACGTAATAGGATTATATCAGGGGCACTGACACCCAGATACACTGACACCCAGCTCGATCTCAGTAACATGTAACAGGATTACATCAGGGGCACTGAAACCCTGATACACTGACACACAGCCCTGTCCCATTAACATGTAACAGGATTACATCAGAGATACTGACACCCAGCCCCGTCCCAGTAACATTTAACAGGATTACATTAGGGATACTGACACCCATATATACTGACACCCTACCCTGTCCCAGTAACATGTAACAGGATTACATCAGGGGCACTGACACCCAGATCCACTGGCACCCAGCCCCGTCCCAGTAACATGTAGCAGGATTACATCAGGGGCACTGACACCCATATACACTGACACCCAGCCCCGTCCTAGTAACACGTAACAGGATTACATCAGGGATACTGACACCCATATACACTGACACCCAGCCCCTGTCCCAGTAACATGTAACAGGATTACATCAGGGGCACTGACACCCAGATACCCTGACACCCAGCCCTGTCCTAGTAACATGTAACAGGATTACATCAGGGGCACTGACACCCAGATACACTGACACCCAGCCCCGTCCTAGTTACACGTAACAGGATTACATCAGAGGTACTGACACCCTGATACACCGACACCCAGCCCCATCCCAGTAACATGTAACGGGGTTACATCAGGGGCGCTGACACCAGATACACTGACACCCAGCCCCATCCTAGTAACATTTAACAGGATTACATCAGGGGCACTGACACCCAGATACACTGACACCCAGCCCCTTCCTAGTAACACGTAACAGGATTACATCAGGGGTACTGACACCCAGATACACTGACACCCAGCCCCGTCCTAGTAACATGTAACAGGATTACATCAGGAGTACTGACACCCAGAAACACTGACACCCAGCCCCGTCCCAGTAACTGGATTATGTCAGGGGCGCTGACACCAGATACACTGACACCCAGCCCCATCCTAGTAACATGTAACAGGATTACAACAGGGGCACTGACACCCAGATACACTGACACCCAGCCCCGTCCCAGTAACAGGATTACATCAGGGGCGCTGACACCAGATACACTGACACTCAGCCCCATCCTAGTAACATGTAAGAGGATTACATCAGGGGCACTGACACCCAGATACACTGACACCCAGCCCCATCCCAATAACATGTAACAGGATTACATCAGGGGCGCTGACACCCAGATACACTGACACCCAGCCCCGTCCCAGTAACATGTAACAGGATTACATGAGGGGTACTGACACCCAGATACACTGACACCCAGCCCCGTCCTAGTAACATGTAACAGGATTACATGAGGGGTACTGACACCCAGATACACTGACACCCAGACCGTCCCAGTAACAGGATTATGTCAGGGGTACTGACACTACACCAGGACATAAGCATGAGAAAGTGTAACTTTGCTATAATAGTGATATATGCATTCACTGTTTGATTTATAAATAAAAAAACTCCTATATAACACAGCAGGTATAATGTTCCTTATCGAGTATGAAAAATGGCTAAATAAATACTCCCACAATGATATAACATAGATGTGTCCTCATTTACCTCGTGGTAGTGTGTCATATGGAGCAATTTATACACAGTACCACGGATAACTAGTTTCAGACGTTCGCACTGTAGCGCCTTTCTCGGATCGCCGCTGCGCACATACAGGATTGGAGTGAGCTGAGGGCTTAGAATTTGTACTTTTTCTCGCAATCATGACAGTGTAACTTTGCATAATGTTGCGTGGCGGCTTGTATGTCGCATCTCAGTCATCTCGGGCCCAGTTTTTTGCCTTTCTCAGATTAGCGTCCTTGTTGCACGCTATAGTACGCAAATCCGGTAGTGGTGTACAGGGAATGCACACGTTGTAATTTTATGGTATTAGCCGTGCAAAGCAGACACAAATTCTGTAAAAATAATGAGTAACAGGACACGTGGTGTGGCTTAGTAACATTTTTCGTGGCGTGCCAAACGGTACTACGTGGTGCGATTTGAGCATAGGTTAGTGAGGACATGTGTATTAACATGATGAATAAAGAAAGCACAAATCAGCTTTTCCATTTGAGTATTCTACTTCTCTCTTCCTCCTAGTATATCCTTACTCTCTATATTGCCTTATTACTTCTAGAACATAATGACTCTGCATACATCAGTATAGAATATAATTACTCTGTACGCTTACATCTAGAACTTCCTTACTTTACACTATTCCTTTAAGAATATCCTGACCATGCATCCTTTTCTCTAGACTATCCTTACGTTGCATTCCTCGGTCTAGAGCATCCGGCCTCTACATTCTTCTCTCTTGAATATTCTAACTTTTCACTCCTCTATCTAGAGCATCTTCCCTACATTTTTCTCCCCAGGGGCTCTATTTATTAACATTATTTTTACTAAAATAAAGTGAAAAAGGGTGTTTTCACACCCTTTTCACATTATTTTAGTTTCACCTGTAGTTATTACAGGGCATTAGTAAAATTCTACTCCAACCCCTAATTATCACTTATTTTTAGTAAAGCAGATCGCACTTCCCATAATTGTAATGGGAAATGTGATCCGACCACTAAAAATAAATTGTAAAAAAATACCAGAGGAAGCTCTGTGATAATAACGTCACCTGGAGGTGGCGTTATCCAGGGTCTCCCCCGGTTACCGGGCTCCCACTCTGCTCTAACGGGGAGAGCAGAGGCGGGAGCCGGTACCAGTAATCAGCTATGTGGTCTAAACAGACCGCAAGCTGATTGCTGTAAAAAAAAAGAAAAAAAAAATTGAAACATTTTTTTTTCACTTACCTGAATCCAGGGCCTGGTGTTCGGGCCTCTGGTGATGGCTCCTCTCCGGTCAGCTGGTCTCCCACAGTGCACTGCTGCCCGGTCGTCAGGTGATCGGGTCCCAGTGCAGTATGGGAGATCACCTGATCGGGAAGCCCGGAGAAGATCACCGGAGGCCAGGAAGATGCAGGTAAGTGTAATGAAGGGAGGGGGGAGTTGCGGATGGGGGGGGGGTGTCACGGAGGTCCATGATCGTGGGGGGCGGGGCTTAGCGTCAGTGGAGGTAGCAGCGACGGTGGGTCGGCGCATGCGCGGGCTCTTAGTCGCGGTATTTTTTCCGAAAATACCGCGACTAGAGTGCGGATGGGATCCGCAGGGACAGAGCTTTATCACAAGCTCTGTCCCTGCAAGGGATTTATAGTAAATCCCTGTGATATTGCCTCGGTAATATCACACTACAATCCGCATTCAATATGCGGATTGTAGTAAATAGAGCCCTATAACAGAGGTTCTCAAACTTGGTCCTCAGGACCCGACACAGTTCACGTTTTCCAGGTCACCCAGCAGGTGAACAGGTGCAGTCATTACCCACTGACACATTTTAAAAGAACCACAGGTGGAGCTAATTATTTGATTTGGGATTCTGTGAGGAGACCTGGAAAACATGCACTGTTTGGGGTCCAGAGGACCGAGTTTGAGAACCTGTGCTCTAGAACATTCTTACTCTTACTAGACTAGACATCCTGACTCTACAATCTTTTCTCTGGAACATCCTGATTCTGCACTTCTCAGTCTAGGATATCCTGACTCTGCATTCATCTGTCTAGAATATTCTTACTCTGCACTCCTTGATCTAGTATAGAACAATCTGATTTCTGCATTCTTCTCTCTAGAACATTCTTACCAGTACTCCTTGGTCTAGTCTATCTTGACTCTGCATTCTTCTTTCTAGAACATTCTTACTCTGCATTCCTTGGTCTAGTCTAGAACACCCTGTCTTTTCATTCTTCTCTCTAGAACATTCTTACTCTGTACTCCTTGGTCTAGGCTAGAACATCCTGATTTTGCATTCTTCTCTCTAAAACATTCTTAATTTGCATTCCTTGGTCTAGGCTAGAACATCCTGATTCTGTATTCTTCTCTCTAGAACATTCCTACTCTGCATTCCTTGGTCTAGTATATAACAACCTGACTCTGCATTCTTTTCTCTAGAACATCCTTATTCTGCACTCCTTGGTCTCAGCTACAGTAAAACATCCTGACTCTGCATTCTTTTCTCTAGAACACTCTTACTCTGCACTCCTTGGACTAGTCTAGAACATCCTGATTCAATATCCTTCTCTTTACAAATGAAACCTTTGAATGCAGGGTTATTGCCCGATGCATGGATTCTGTGAATAACAATACTGGAAACAATTATCTCATTAGAACATAAACACAGTTGAAGTTTCTCACTTACCTACACAAGAATCAATCCGTTCCTCAAAGCCGGCACTGCAGACACACTTCCCAATGGGCACAAGCCATTCTCCTTCTGCACTGCAGTACATTTTTGGAGTGTCCTTCTCCTCTGAGTGGCCCACACACTCGCCTCGGACCTCTACCAAAGAAGACGAGTCGGATCCCGTGACTGCTTCGGAGAAAGCAGCCAAGTTACGCACCATAGATGGACACTTTTTATAATACACTCGAACTGAGACAATGGCGATGCAAGCCCCGATGTCCTGAAAGGCCAAATAAAATCCACGTCTATTCAAAGGGCCAACGCCCCGGACCTCTGTATTGAGCTTGAGTCTACGTACTCCAAGATCCACGCTGGTGAAACTCTCATCTGCTGCAATGGTGTCAATCTTCATGAACTGACTCTCTCTGGTGCTGGTGCCCAGGTCCCGATCACTCTCCAGATAGTACAAGTTGAAGGTCTCCTTGCATGTGCCCAGCACTCCAGGCATACTGTTACAGTCTCTCAGGGTGAATTTAATCTCTGCATACACCCGGCGGGCACCATCTCTTTGCACCCAGTTCGTCCTTAGCCAATTGTTCTGATTTGGCGACATCACATTGCAGACTTGATATGTGTGTATAGGACTGAAGAACTCATCCATCTCATTGATGGAGTCCCACTGCAATGGTGCACAAGAATTATACTGTTAGTTTAAGAGGATTTGTTAGTAATGCCTGAAATATTAGGGTCACGTATTTCCAACCTAACAAAATGCTCTGCCCGTATATATCACTTTCTCCTTTATACTGTATGTGTACGACTCTGCAGTAGCTTCAGACATCTGTTCACATCCATCTTTAGAGCTTGGATTTAAGTGAAAACAATTAACTGAAAATGTGGAAAATATTGATCTATTTCCCGGAATACTAGGAAGTTAGGTTTTGTACTGGCCCCAGCAATGTGTATCCAACTTTGTCTTATATTTCCCCATTATTTCCTCCTGCAGCAAAGCTCCTCACAGTGACTATGGAATGAGGTGCTAGGTGATAAGATGAATGTTTTACTGGATCCACTCATTGCATTGTGTAGCAGAGCTTCTCACAGTGACTATGGGATGAGGTGCTAGGTGATCAGATACATGTATAATATTATCCACTCATTACATTGTGTAGCAGTGCTTCTCACAGTGACTATGGGATGAGGTGCTAGGTGATCAGATACATGTATAATATTATCCACTCATTACATTGTGTAGCAGTGCTTCTCACAGTGACTATGGGATGAGGTGCTAGGTGATCAGATACATGTATAATATTATCCACTCATTACATTGTGTAGCAGAGCTTCTCACAGTGACTATGGGATGAGGTGCTAGGTGATCAGATACATGTATAGCATTATCCACTTATTACATTGTGTAGCAGAGCTTCTCACAGTGACTATGGGATGAGGTGCTAGGTGATCAGATACATGTATAATATTATCCACTCATTGCATTGTGTAGTGGAGCTTCTCACACTGAATCTGGGTACAAGAGGTTCCATCAGCCTAACCATTTCTTAGCAGGGCTGGATTCGGGCACGGTCAGGCTCAGCTGCTACCTGGGGCCTTAAAAGAATGGGAAACTTTTTACCTGCCTCCATTTGTTTAAAACCCTTGAGTGGGTCTAGACTGGCGGCTACTCCCAAAACCTCCCTTCTGTAAGGGATCTAGAAGCTACAGGAACCAAGCAGGGCAGCACGAGGCAGGCTACAGGGGTCAGCTCTCAGTGCCAGACGCTGTTATAGAGGACCTTGACTCTGGAAACAGGGGTGTCTTTCCTGCACCCTAGATACATGTGTGTCTATCCTGCACCCTAGATACACGTGTCTGCATTTCTCGCACCCTAGATACAGGTGTGTGTATTTACGGTAACCTAGAATCATGGGTGTAACTAGGTATTTGAAGGCCCCATACAAAAAGTGTGTAAGGGCCCCTATGTACTACCCAACAGTGAAACATGTATATAACACATATACAGTCAGGTGCATAAATATTGGGACATTGACAGAATTTTCATATTTTGGCCTCTATTCACCACCACAATGGCTTTGAAATTAAACAAACAAGATGTGCTTTAACTGCAGACATTCAGATTTAATTTGAGGGTAATTACATCCAAATCAGGTGAACGGTGTAGGAATTACAACGGTTTCTATATGTGCCTCCCACTTTTTAAGGGGCCAAAAGTAATGGGACAAACTAAACAATCCTAAATCTAACTTTCACTTTTTAATACTTTGATGCAAATCCTTTGCAGGCAATTACAGCCTGAAGTCTGGAACGCATAGACATCACCAGACGCTGGGTTTCAACCCTGGTGATGCTCTGCCAGGCTTCTACTGCAAATGTCTTCAGTTCCTGCTTGTTCTTGGGGCATTTTCCCTTCAGTTTTGTCTTCATCAAGTGAAATGCATGCTCAATTGGATTCAGGTCAGGGGATTGACTTGGCCATTGCATAACATTCCACTTTTTAGCCTTAAAAACCTCTTTGGTTGCTTTTGCAGTATACTTCGGGTCATTGTCCATCTGCACTGTGAAGCACCGTCCAATGAGTTCTGAAGCATTTGACTGAATATGAGCATATAATATTGCCCGAAACACTTCAGAATGAATTCTGCTGCTTTTGTCAGCAGTTACATCATCAATAAATACAAGGGAACCAGTTCCATTGGCAGCCATACATGCCCACGCCATGACACTACCACCACCATGCTTCACTGATGAGGTGGTATGTTTTGGATCATGAGCAGTTCCTTTCCTTCTCCATACTCTTCTCTTCCCATCACTCTGGTACAAGTTGATCTTTGTCTCATCTGTCCATTGGATGTTGTTCCAGAACTGTAATGGCTTTTTTAGATGTTGTTTGGCAAACTCTAATCTGGTCTTCCTGTTTTTGTGGCTCACCAATGGTTTACATCTTGTGGTGAACCCTCTATATTCACTCTTGTGAAGTCTTCTCTTGATTGTTGACTTTGACACATATACACCTACCTCCTGGAGAGTGTTCTTGATTTGGACAACTGTTGTGAAGGGGTTTTTCTTCACCAGGGAAATAATTCTTCTGTCATCCACCACAGTTGTTTTCCTTGGTCTTCCGGGTCTTTTGGTGTTGCTGAGCTCTCCGATGCATTCTTTCTTTTTAAGAATGTTCCAAACAGTTGATTTGGCCACACCTAATGTTTTTGCTATCTATCTGATGGGTTTGTTTTGATTTTTCAGCCTAATGATGGCTTGCTTCACTGATAGTGACAGCTCTTTGGATCTCATATTGAGAGTCGACAGCAACTGATTCCAAATGCAAGTGTCACACCTAGAATCAACTCCAGACCTTTTACCTGCTTAATTGATAATGAAATAACGAGGGAATAGCCCACACCTGTCCATGAAATAGCTTTTGAGTTGATAGTCCCATTACTTTTGGCCCCTTAAAAAGTGGGAGGCACATATTGAAACTGTTGTAATTCCTACACCGTTCACCCGATTTGGATGTAATTACCCTCAAATTAAATCTGAAAGTCTGCAGTTAAAGCACATCTTGTTTGTTTCATTTCAAAGCCATTGTGGTGGTGAATAGAGGCCAAAATCTGAAAATTCTGTCAATGTTCCAATATTTATGCACCTGACTGTAACTTTGACAAGCTAGATGGGCCCCCATCAGTTATGTCCCCATAGCAGCTGCACCCCTTACACCTATGGTAGTTAGACCCATGCCTGTGTCTTTCCTGCACCCTAGATACATGTGTGTGTGTCCTGCAACATATATATACGTGTGTGCTCCCTGCACTCTATATACATGTGTCTTTCCTCCACCCTAGATACATGTGTGTGTTCCCTGCACCCTAGATACATGTGTTTTTCCTGCACCCTAGATACATGTGTGTTTTTCCTGCACCCTAGATACATGTGTGTTTTTCCTGCACCCTAGATACATGTGTGTGTTCCCTGCACCCTAGATACATGTGTGTGTTCCCTGCACCCTAGATACATGTGTGTTTATCCTGCACCCTAGATACGTGTGTGTTCCCTGCACCCTAGATACATGTGTGTGTTTCCTGCACAATATATACATGTGTGTGTTTCCTGCACCCTAGATACTTGTGTGTGTTCCCTGCACCCTAGATGCATGTGTGTTCCCTGCACCATATATACGTGTGTTCCCTGCACCATATATACATGTGTGTTCCCTGCACCCTATATACATGTGTGTGTTCCCTGCACCCTAGATAGATGTGTGTTCCCTGCACTGTAGATAGATGTGTGTTCCCTGCACCATATATACATGTGTGTGTTCCCTGCACCATATATACATGTGTGTGTTCCCTGCACCATATATACATGTGTGTGTTCCCTGCACCGTAGATAGATGTGTGTTCCCTGCACTGTAGATAGATGTGTGTGTTCCCTGCACCATATATACATGTGTGTGGACCCTGCACCATATATACATGTGTGTTCCCTGCACCCTAGATACATGTGTGTCCCCTGCACCGTAGATAGATGTGTGTTCCCTGCACTGTAGATAGAAGTGTGTGTTCCCTGCACCATATATACATGTGTGTGTTCCCTGCACCATATATACATGTGTGTGTTCCCTGCACCATATATACATGTGTGTGTTCCCTGCACCATATATACATGTGTGTGTTCCCTGCACCGTAGATAGATGTGTGTTCCCTGCACTGTAGATAGATGTGTGTGTTCCCTGCACCATATATACATGTGTGTGGACCCTGCACCATATATACATGTGTGTTCCCTGCACCCTAGATACATGTGTGTGTTCCCTGCACCCTAGATACATGTGTGTGTTCCCTGCACCCTAGATACATGTGTGTATTCCCTGCACCCAAGATACATGTGTGTGTTCCCTACACCATAGATACATATATGTGTTCCCTGCACCATAGATACATGTGTGTGTTCCCTGCACCCTAGATACATGTGTGTGTTCCCTGCACCATAGATACATGTGTGTGTTCCCTGCACCGTAGATAAATGTGGGATTACCCTGCACCATAGATACATGTGTGTGTTCCCTGCACCGTAGATAGATGTGGGAATACCCTGCACCATTTATACATGTGTGTGTTCCCTGCACTGTAGATAGATGTGGGATTACCCTGCACCATATATACATGTGTGTGTTCCCTGCACCGTAGATAGATGTGGGATTACCCTGCACCATATATACTAGGGGTGTGCACCGGCCACTTTTCGTGTTTTGTGTTTTGGTTTTGGATCTGGATCTTTCTTCGTGTTTTGGATCTGGATTGGTTTTGCCAAAACCACCCTTCCGTGTTTTGGGTTCTGGGTTTTGTGTTTTGGATCTGTATTTTTTTTTTAAAAAGCATAAAAACAGCTAAAATCACAGAATTTGTTGGTTTCTCTGCTCCTATGCTATTATTAACCTCAATAACCTTAATTTCCACTCATTTCCAGTCTATTCTGAACACCTCACACCTCACAATAGTGTTTTCATGTCCAAAAGGTTGCACCGAGGTAGCTGGATGACTATGCTAAGCGACACGAGTGGGCGGCACAAACACGTGACCCATCTAGGAGTGACACTGCAGTGGCAGACAGGATGGCAGTTAGAAAAACTAGGCCCCAAACTGTACATAATGCATAGAAAAAAAAGAAGTGCAAGATGGAATTGTCCTTGGGCCCTCCCACCCACCCTTATGTTGTATAAACAGGACATGCACACTTTAACAAATCAATCATTTCAGCGCCAGGGTCTGCCACACAACTGTGGCTGAAATGATTGGTTCGTTTGGGCCCCCACAAAACAAGCTGGCAATTAATGTGTCCCTGCACAAACTGGCTCTACGGAGGCAAGATGTCATCCTCATCCTCCTCATCCACCGATTCCTCACCCTCTTCAGTGTGTACATCCTCATCCTCACAAAGTATTAACTCGTCCCCACTTGAATCCACCACCACAGGTCCCTCTGTACCTTCTGGAGGCTGGTCTCCCTGGAAGAGCTGATAATTCATTTTGATGAACATCATCTTCTCCACATTCTGTGGAAGCAACCTCCTACGCCTTTCGCTGACAAGGTTCCCGGCTGCACTAAACACTCTTTCGGAGTACACACTGGAGGGGGGGCAACTCAGGTAAAATAGAGCCAGCTTGTACAGGGGCCTCCAAATTGCCTCTTTTTCCTGCCAGTACAGGTATGGACTGTCTGACATGCCTACTTGGATGCTGTCACCGATGTAATCCTCCACCATTCTGTCAATGGTGACAGTATCATATGCAGTGACAGTAGACATGTCAGAAATTGTTGCCAGGTCCTTCAGTCCGGACCAGATGTCCAAACTTGGTCCTGCCTGCCCTGCATCACCGCCAGCGGGTTGCTTAGGATACCTAAGTTTTTTCCTGGCAGCCCCAGTTGCGGGAGAAAATGAAGAAGGAGCCGTTGACGTGTCACGTTCCGCTTCAGCTGACAGTGTGTTCACCAGCAGGTCTTTGCACCTCTGCAGGCTTGTGTCGGCCGGAAAGAGAGACACCACATAGGCTTTAAACCTAGGATCAAGCACGGTGGCCAAAATGTAGTGGTCTGATTTCAACAGATTGACCACCCTGGAATCCTGGCAAAGCGAATGAAGGGCTTCATCCACAAGTCCCACATGCCGAGCGGAATCGCTCCGTCTTAGCTCCTCCTTCACTTTCTCCAGCTGCTTCTGCAAAAGCCTGATGAGCGGAATGACCTGACTCAAGCTGGCTGTGTCTGAACTGACTTCACGTGTGGCAAGTTCGAAGGGCTGGAGAACCTTGCACAACACGGAAATCATTCTCCACTGCGCTTGAGTCAGGTGCATACCCCCTCCTTTGCCTATGTCATAGGTGGATGTATAGGCTTGTATGGCCTTTTGCTGCTCCTCCATCCTCTGAAGCATATAGAGGGTTGAGTTCCACCGCGTCACAACCTCTTGCTTCAGGTGATGGCGGGGCAGGTTCAAGAGTGTTTGCTGGCGCTCCAGTCTTCGGCACGCAGTCGCTGAATGGCGAAAGTGGCCAGAAATTTTTCGGGCCACCCAAAGCGTCTCCTGCACGCCCCTGTCGCTTTTCAGAAAATTCTGCACCACCAAGTTTATTGTGTGAGCAAAACATGGGACGTGCTGGAATTTGCCCAGATGTAATGCCCGCACAATATTGGTGGCGTTGTCAGATATCACAAATCCCCAGGAGAGTCTAAGTGGGGTAAGCCACTGGGCGATGATTTCCCTCAGTTTCTCTAAGAGGTTGTCGGCGGTGTGCCTCTTACTGAAACCGGTGATACACAGCGTAGCCTGCCTTGTAACGAGCTGGCGTTTCTGAGATGCTGCTACTGGTGACGCTGCTGCTGTTGCTGCGTAAGGTGATACATCTACCCAGTGGGCTGTCACAGTCATATAGTCCTTAGTCTGCCCTGTTCCACTTGTCCACATGTCCGTGGTTAAGTGGACATTGTGTACAACGGCATTTTTCAGGACACTGAGGACACTTTTTCTGACGTTTCTGTACAGTCTCGGTATCGCCTGCCTAGTGAAGTGGAATCTAGACGGGATTTGGAACCGGGGACACACTACCTCCATCAATTGTCTAAATCCCACTGCACTAATGGCGGATACCAGACGCACGTCTAACACCAACATAGCAGTCAAGGCCTCAGTTATACGTTTTGCTTCAGGGTGACTGCTGTCGTACTTCATCCTCCTCGCTAAGGACTGTTGGAGGGTCAATTGTTTAGTAAAAGTAGTGGTGTTCCTACTTCCTCTCTGGGATGATGAACGACTCCCAGCAGCAGCAACAGCAGCAGCGGCAGCAGTAGGCGTAGCAATGCAGGATCCTCCAGAGGAATCCCGGATAGGAGAGTCAGTCATGCCAGTGACATGGCCTGCAGGACTACTTCCGATCCTGACTAAGGAGGAAATTGACGAGGAGGGAGTTGACGGTGTGGTTTGCAGTCGCTTGGATACAACAGGACAACGGGATTTAGGTGTCCCTGGACTGCTTACGGTCTTAGCCAAAGTTTCTGAACTTGACAGTAACTTTTTATGAACGCGCTGCAGGTGCCGTATAAGGGAGGATGTTCCTAGGTGGTTGACGTCCCTACCCCTACTTATTTTACCTTTACATATGGTACATATGGCAAGACAGTTGTTGTCCGGATTTGGATAGAAATATTGCCAGACCAAAGAGGTGGAATGTTTGGTCTTCTGCCCAGGCATGACCGTGATGGGCTTTTTCATCCCACGGACAACAACTGTCTCCCCCGGAGCCTGATTTAAACAAACCACATCACCATCAGAATCCTCCTCGCCAACTTCCTCCTCAGCGCCAGCTACACCAGTATCCTCATCCTGTTGTACTTCAACAGTGACATCTTCAATTTGCATATCAGCAAGTGGACTGTGGGTGCTCCTTTCAGCACTTGCAGGGGGCGTGCAAATGGTGGAAAGAGCCACCTCTTCCCGTCCAGTGCTGGGAAGGTCAGGCATCGCAACCACCACCACACTTGGACTTTCCTTGGGGATTTGTGATATCTTCTTAGAAAGCACAGTTCTTCGCTGTGCTTTTGCCAGCTTAACTCTTTTGATTTTTTTAGTGGGAGGAGGGCTTCCATCGTCATGTGAAGCTGAACCACTAGTCATGAACATACTAGGGATCGACCTTAGCCGTTCCTTGCCACTCCGTGTCGTAAATGGCATATTGGCAAGTTTATGTTTCTCTTCAGCTGATTTAAATGTCTTTTTCAAGGTCATTTTCCTGAACTTTGCCATTTGGGATTGTATGTGCCCTCTACTATGACATTGGGCATCGGCCTTGGCAGACGACGTTGATGGCATGTTATCGTCTATGTCATGACTAGTGGCAGCAGCTTCAGCACTAGGAGGAAGTGGTTCTTGATCTTTCTCTATTTTATTTTTATCGGAGAAAGTTTGGTCCTCCATTTATGTTATATCGATTTGATATATACGTGCGGCTAAACCCAGAAAATAATTTTTTTTTTGGTTTGGACTGGAGTGTATTTTGGGTGTTACAGCACCCTTTAACGGTCAAGCCAGCCGGCCCTTTACTTATGACACAGGCGCACTCTTGGCACTACTTTGTTGATGCACGTGCGGCTACTGCGCACACAATTCACAAACACAGAAAATAATTTTTTTTTTGGTTTGGACTGGAGTGTACTTTCGGGGGTTACAGCACCCTTAACGGTCAAGCCAGCCGGCCCTTTACTTATGACACAGGCGCACGCTTGGCACTACTTTGTTGATGCACGTGCGGCTACTGCGCACACAATTCACAAACACAGAAAATAATTTTTTTTTTGGTTTGGACTGGAGTGTACTTTCGGGGGTTACAGCACCCTTAACGGTCAAGCCAGCCGGCCCTTTACTTATGACACAGGCGCACGCTTGGCACTACTTTGTTGATGCACGTGCGGCTACTGCGCACACAATTCACAAACACAGAAAATAATTTTTTTTTTGGTTTGGACTGGAGTGTACTTTCGGGGGTTACAGCACCCTTAACGGTCAAGCCAGCCGGCCCTTTACTTATGACACAGGCGCACGCTTGGCACTACTTTGTTGATGCACGTGCGGCTACTGCGCACACAATTCACAAACACAGAAAATAATTTTTTTTTTGGTTTGGACTGGAGTGTACTTTCGGGGGTTACAGCACCCTTAACGGTCAAGCCAGCCGGCCCTTTACTTATGACACAGGCGCACGCTTGGCACTACTTTGTTGATGCACGTGCGGCTACTGCGCACACAATTCACAAACACAGAAAATAATTTTTTTTTTGGTTTGGACTGGAGTGTACTTTCGGGGGTTACAGCACCCTTAACGGTCAAGCCAGCCGGCCCTTTACTTATGACACAGGCGCACGCTTGGCACTACTTTGTTGATGCACGTGCGGCTACTGCGCACACAATTCACAAACACAGAAAATAATTTTTTTTTGGTTAGGACTGGAGTGTACTTTCGGGGGTTACAGCACCCTTTAACGGTCAAGCCAGCCGGCCCTTTACTTATGACACAGGCGCACGCTTGGCACTACTTTGTTGATGCACGTGCGGCTACTGCGCACACAATTCACAAACACAGAAAATAATTTTTTTTTTGGTTTGGACTGGAGTGTACTTTGGGGGTTACAGCACCCTTTAACGGTCAAGCCAGCCGGCCCTTTACTTATGACACAGGCGCACGCTTGGCACTACTTTGTTGATGCACGTGCGGCTACTGCGCACACAATTCACAAACACAGAAAATAATTTTTTTTTTGGTTTGGACTGGAGTGTACTTTCGGGGGTTACAGCACCCTTAACGGTCAAGCCAGCCGGCCCTTTACTTATGACACAGGCGCACGCTTGGCACTACTTTGTTGATGCACGTGCGGCTACTGCGCACACAATTCACAAACACAGAAAATAATTTTTTTTTTGGTTTGGACTGGAGTGTACTTTCGGGGGTTACAGCACCCTTAACGGTCAAGCCAGCCGGCCCTTTACTTATGACACAGGCGCACGCTTGGCACTACTTTGTTGATGCACGTGCGGCTACTGCGCACACAATTCACAAACACAGAAAATAATTTTTTTTTTGGTTTGGACTGGAGTGTACTTTCGGGGGTTACAGCACCCTTAACGGTCAAGCCAGCCGGCCCTTTACTTATGACACAGGCGCACGCTTGGCACTACTTTGTTGATGCACGTGCGGCTACTGCGCACACAATTCACAAACACAGAAAATAATTTTTTTTTTGGTTTGGACTGGAGTGTACTTTCGGGGGTTACAGCACCCTTAACGGTCAAGCCAGCCGGCCCTTTACTTATGACACAGGCGCACGCTTGGCACTACTTTGTTGATGCACGTGCGGCTACTGCGCACACAATTCACAAACACAGAAAATAATTTTTTTTTTGGTTTGGACTGGAGTGTACTTTCGGGGGTTACAGCACCCTTAACGGTCAAGCCAGCCGGCCCTTTACTTATGACACAGGCGCACGCTTGGCACTACTTTGTTGATGCACGTGCGGCTACTGCGCACACAATTCACAAACACAGAAAATAATTTTTTTTTTGGTTTGGACTGGAGTGTACTTTCGGGGGTTACAGCACCCTTAACGGTCAAGCCAGCCGGCCCTTTACTTATGACACAGGCGCACTCTTGGCACTACTTTGTTGATGCACGTGCGGCTACTGCGCACACAATTCACAAACACAGAAAATAATTTTTTTTTGGTTAGGACTGGAGTGTACTTTCGGGGGTTACAGCACCCTTTAACGGTCAAGCCAGCCGGCCCTTTACTTATGACACAGGCGCACGCTTGGCACTACTTTGTTGATGCACGTGCGGCTACTGCGCACACAATTCACAAACACAGAAAATAATTTTTTTTTTGGTTTGGACTGGAGTGTACTTTCGGGGGTTACAGCACCCTTAACGGTCAAGCCAGCCGGCCCTTTACTTATGACACAGGCGCACGCTTGGCACTACTTTGTTGATGCACGTGCGGCTACTGCGCACACAATTCACAAACACAGAAAATAATTTTTTTTTTGGTTTGGACTGGAGTGTACTTTGGGGGTTACAGCACCCTTTAACGGTCAAGCCAGCCGGCCCTTTACTTATGACACAGGCGCACGCTTGGCACTACTTTGTTGATGCACGTGCGGCTACTGCGCACACAATTCACAAACACAGAAAATAATTTTTTTTTTGGTTTGGACTGGAGTGTACTTTCGGGGGTTACAGCACCCTTAACGGTCAAGCCAGCCGGCCCTTTACTTATGACACAGGCGCACGCTTGGCACTACTTTGTTGATGCACGTGCGGCTACTGCGCACACAATTCACAAACACAGAAAATAATTTTTTTTTTGGTTTGGACTGGAGTGTACTTTCGGGGGTTACAGCACCCTTAACGGTCAAGCCAGCCGGCCCTTTACTTATGACACAGGCGCACGCTTGGCACTACTTTGTTGATGCACGTGCGGCTACTGCGCACACAATTCACAAACACAGAAAATAATTTTTTTTTTGGTTTGGACTGGAGTGTACTTTCGGGGGTTACAGCACCCTTAACGGTCAAGCCAGCCGGACCTTTACTTATGACACAGGCGCACGCTTGGCACTACTTTGTTGATGCACGTGCGGCTACTGCGCACACAATTCACAAACACAGAAAATATATTATTTTTTTAGCACTTGGGGGGAGCACCCCTGATGGACAGAGCACCCCCTGGACAACACTACAGCACTCCTTTAGGACTGGGACACTGCACAGGACTTTGGAGTGGACACAGCCCCTATGGAGAACTGACTGCACAACACAGTCCAGCCAGCCCCTATGGACTTTGAAGTAGTGGACACAGCCCCTATTAACAACAGCAGCACAGCACAACACAGCCAGCCCCTATGGACTTTGAAGTAGTGGACAACAGCAGCACTACACTACACTACACTACACAGCCCTAACTCCCACCCTCCCTCTTCACTGTCCACAGCCGAGTGAGAAAATGGCGCCGACGTGTGTACCTTATATAGGATCCAAAACCCGCGAGACTCGGAAGGCGGGAAGATGACGTTTTGCCTCGATTTCAGATCCGAGTCAGGCGGGAAAAGTCGAGCCTGACTCGGATCGGACTCGGATCGGGGGGGCTCGGGGGGGTTCGGATTTCAGAAATCCGAACCCGCTCACCCCTAATATATACATGTGTGTGTTCCCTGCACCCTAGATACATGTGTGTGTTCCCTGCACCATAGATACATGTGTGTGTTCCCTGCACCATAGATACATGTGGGATTACCCTGCACCATTTATACATGTGTGTGTTCCCTGCACTGTAGATAGATGTGGGATTACCCTGCACCATATATACATGTGTGTGTTCCCTGCACCGTAGATAGATGTGGGATTACCCTGCACAATATATATACTAGGGGTGTGCACCGGCCACTTTTCGTGTTTTGTGTTTTGGTTTTGGATCTGGATCTTTCTTCGTGTTTTGGATCTGGATTGGTTTTGCCAAAACCACCCTTGCGTGTTTTGGGTTCTGGGTTTTGTGTTTTGGATCTGTATTTTTTTGAAAAAAAGCATAAAAACATCTAAAATCACAGAATTTGTAGGTTTTTCTGCTCCTATGCTATTATTAACCTCAATAACCTTAATTTCCACTCATTTCCAGTCTATTCTGAATACCTCACACCTCACAATAGTGTTTTTATGTCCAAAAGGTTGCACCGAGGTAGCTGGATGACTATGCTAAGCGACACAAGTGGGCGGCACAAACACGTGACCCATCTAGGCGTGAAACTGCAGTGGCAGACAGGATGGCATTGAAAAACTAGGCCCCAAACTGTACATAATGCAAAGAAAAAAAAGAGGTGCAAGATGGAATTGTCCTTGGGCCCTCCCACCCACCCTTATGTTGTATAAACAGGACATGCACACTTTAACAAACCAATCATTTCAGCGCCAGGGTCTGCCACACAACTGTGGCTGAAATGATTGGTTCGTTTGGGCCCCCACAAAACAAGCTGGCAATTTATCTGTCCCTGCACAAACTGGCTCTACGGAGGCAAGATGTCATCCTCATCCTCCTCATCCACCGATTCCTCACCCTCTTCAGTGTGTACATCCTCATCCTCACAGAGTATTAATTCGTCCCTGCTGGAACCACAGGTCCCTCTGTACGTTCTGGAGGCTGGTCTCCCTGGAAGAGTTGATAATTCATTTTATGAACATCATCTTCTCCACATTTTGTGGAAGCAACCTCCTACGCCTTTCGCTGACAAGGTTCCCGGCTGCACTAAACACTCTTTCGGAGTACACACTGGAGGGGGGGCAACTCAGGTAAAATAGAGCCAGTTTGTACAGGGACCTCCAAATTGCTTCTTTTTCCTGCCAGTACAGGTACGGACTGTCTGACATGCCTACTTGGATGCTGTCACCGATGTAATCCTTTAACAGACAGACGCACGCTTGTCGCTGCTGCTTTGAGGATTCAAGTGCGGCTACAGCCCACACAATTCACAAAGACAGAAAAAAAAAAGAATATTTTTATTGTTTGTGGAGCACACTTTGAGGGTTACACCACCCTTTAACAGACAGACGCACGCTTGTCGCTGCTGCTTTGAGGATGCAAGTGCGGCTACAGCCCACACAATTCACAAAGACAGAAAAAAGAAGAAGAATATTTTAATTGTTTGTGTAGAACACTTTGAGGTGTCACCACCCTTTAACAGACAGACGCACGCTTGTCGCTGCTGCTTTAAGGATGCAGGTGCGGCTACAGCCCACACATTTCACAAAGACCAAAAAAAAAAGAACAATATTTTAATTGTTTGTGTAGAACACTTTGAGGTGTCACCACCCTTTAACAGACAGACGCACGCTTGTCGCTGCTGCTTTAAGGATGCAGGTGCGGCTACAGCCCACACAATTCACATAGACAGAAAAAAAAAGAACAATATTTTAATTGTTTGTGTAGCACACTTTGAGGGTGTCACCACCCTTTAACAGACAGATGCACGCTTGTCGCTGCTGCTTTGAGGATGCAAGTGTGGCTACATCGCACACAAGTCACAAACACATTAAAAAAATAGTTTTTTATTTTTTGGAACACTTTGAGAGTTACACCACCCTTTAACAGACAGACGCACGCTTGTCGCTGCTGCTTTAAGGATGCAGGTGCGGCTACAGCCCACACATTTCACAAAGACCGAAAAAAAAAGAACAATATTTTAATTGTTTGTGTAGAACACTTTGAGGGTGTCACCACCCTTTAACAGACAGACGCACGCTTGTCGCTGCTGCTTTAAGGATGCAGGTGCGGCTACAGCCCACACAATTCACATAGACAGAAAAAAGAAGAATATTTTTATTGTTTGTGTAGCACACTTTGAGGGTGTCACCACCCTTTAACAGACAGACGCACGCTTGTCGCTGCTGCTTTAAGGATGCAGGTGCGGCTACATCGCACACAAGTCACAAACACATTAAAAAAATAGTTTTTTATTTTTTGGAGCACTTTGAGAGTTACACCACCCTTTAACAGACAGACGCACGCTTGTCGCTGCTGCTTTAAGGATGCAGGTGCGGCTACAGCCCACACATTTCACAAAGACCGAAAAAAAAAGAACAATATTTTAATTGTTTGTGTAGAACACTTTGAGGGTGTCACCACCCTTTAACAGACAGACGCACGCTTGTCGCTGCTGCTTTAAGGATGCAGGTGCGGCTACAGCCCACACATTTCACAAAGACCAAAAAAAAAAGAACAATATTTTAATTGTTTGTGTAGCACACTTTGAGGGTGTCACCACCCTTTAACAGACAGACGCACGCTTGTCGCTGCTGCTTTAAGGATGCAGGTGCGGCTACAGCCCACACAATTCACAAAGACAGAAAAAAAAAGAACAATATTTTAATTGTTTGTGTAGCACACTTTGAGGGTGTCACCACCCTTTAACAGACAGACGCACGCTTGTCGCTGCTGCTTTAAGGATGCAGGTGCGGCTACAGCCCACACATTTCACAAAGACCAAAAAAAAAAGAACAATATTTTAATTGTTTGTGTAGCACACTTTGAGGGTGTCACCACCCTTTAACAGACAGACACACGCTTGTCGCTGCTGCTTTAAGGATGCAGGTGCGGCTACAGCCCACACAATTCACAAAGACAGAAAAAAAAAGAACAATATTTTAATTGTTTGTGTAGCACACTTTGAGGGTGTCACCACCCTTTAACAGACAGACGCACGCTTGTCGCTGCTGATTTGAGGATGCAGGTGGAATCTAGACGGGATTTGGAACCGAGGACACACTACCTCCATCAATTGTCTAAATCCCACTGCACTAATGTCGGATACCGGACGCACGTCTAACACCAACATAGCAGTCAAGGCCTCAGTTATACGTTTTGCTTCAGGATGACTGCTGTCGTACTTCATCCTCATCGCTAGGGACTGTTGGAGGGTCAATTTTTTAGTAAAAGTAGTGATGTTCCTACTTCCTCTCTGGGATGATGAACAACTCCCAGCAGCAGCAACAGCACTAGGAGGAAGTGGTTCTTGATCTTTCCCTATTTTATTTTTATCGGAGAAAGTTTGGTCCTCCATTTATGTTATATTGATATATATACGTGCGGCTAAAGCGCACACAAACACAGAAAATATTATTTTATTTTTGCTGGAGAGTAGTGCACTTTGTGGGTTACACCACCCTTTAAGAAATGAGCCAGCCGGCTCTTTACTTATGGGACACAGGCGCACGCTTGGCGCTGCTCCTTTGTTGATGCAAGTGCAGCCACAGTGCACACAATTCACAAACACAGAAAATAATTTTTTTTTTGGTTTGGACTGGAGTATACTTTCGGGGGTTACAGCACCCTTAACGGTCAAGCCAGCCGGCCCTTTACTTATGACACAGGCGCACGCTTGGCACTACTTTGTTGATGCACATGCGGCTACTGCGCACACAATTCACAAACACAGAAAATAATTTTTTTTTTGGTTTGGACTGGAGTGTACTTTCGGGGGTTACAGCACCCTTAACGGTCAAGCCAGCCGGCCCTTTACTTATGACACAGGCGCACGCTTGGCACTACTTTGTTGATGCACGTGCGGCTACTGCGCACACAATTCACAAACACAGAAAATAATTTTTTTTTTGGTTTGGACTGGAGTGTACTTTCGGGGGTTACAGCACCCTTAACGGTCAAGCCAGCCGGCCCTTTACTTATGACACAGGCGCACGCTTGGCACTACTTTGTTGATGCACGTGCGGCTACTGCGCACACAATTCACAAACACAGAAAATAATTTTTTTTTTGGTTTGGACTGGAGTGTACTTTCGGGGGTTACAGCACCCTTAACGGTCAAGCCAGCTGGCCCTTTACTTATGACACAGGCGCACGCTTGGCACTACTTTGTTGATGCACGTGCGGCTACTGCGCACACAATTCACAAACACAGAAAATAATTTTTTTTTTGGTTTGGACTGGAGTGTACTTTCGGGGGTTACAGCACCCTTAACGGTCAAGCCAGCCGGCCCTTTACTTATGACACAGGCGCACGCTTGGCACTACTTTGTTGATGCACGTGCGGCTACTGCGCACACAATTCACAAACACAGAAAATAATTTTTTTTTTGGTTTGGACTGGAGTGTACTTTCGGGGGTTACAGCACCCTTAACGGTCAAGCCAGCCGGCCCTTTACTTATGACACAGGCGCACGCTTGGCACTACTTTGTTGATGCACGTGCGGCTACTGCGCACACAATTCACAAACACAGAAAAATTTTTTTTTGGTTTGGACTGGAGTGTACTTTCGGGGGTTACAGCACCCTTAACGGTCAAGCCAGCCGGCCCTTTACTTATGACACAGGCGCACGCTTGGCACTACTTTGTTGATGCACGTGCGGCTACTGCGCACACAATTCACAAACACAGAAAATAATTTTTTTTTTGGTTTGGACTGGAGTGTACTTTCGGGGGTTACAGCACCCTTAACGGTCAAGCCAGCCGGCCCTTTACTTATGACACAGGCGCACGCTTGGCACTACTTTGTTGATGCACGTGCGGCTACTGCGCACACAATTCACAAACACAGAAAATAATTTTTTTTTTGGTTTGGACTGGAGTGTACTTTCGGGGGTTACAGCACCCTTAACGGTCAAGCCAGCCGGCCCTTTACTTATGACACAGGCGCACGCTTGGCACTACTTTGTTGATGCACGTGCGGCTACTGCGCACACAATTCACAAACACAGAAAATAATTTTTTTTTTGGTTTGGACTGGAGTGTACTTTCGGGGGTTACAGCACCCTTAACGGTCAAGCCAGCCGGCCCTTTACTTATGACACAGGCGCACGCTTGGCACTACTTTGTTGATGCACGTGCGGCTACTGCGCACACAATTCACAAACACAGAAAATAATTTTTTTTTTGGTTTGGACTGGAGTGTACTTTCGGGGGTTACAGCACCCTTAACGGTCAAGCCAGCCGGCCCTTTACTTATGACACAGGCGCACGCTTGGCACTACTTTGTTGATGCACGTGCGGCTACTGCGCACACAATTCACAAACACAGAAAATATATTATTTTTTTAGCACTTGGGGGGAGCACCCCTGATGGACAGAGCACCCCCTGGACAACACTGCAGCACTCCTTTAGGACTGGGACACTGCACAGGACTTTGGAGTGGACACAGCCCCTATGGAGAACTGACTGCACAACACAGTCCAGCCAGCCCCTATGGACTTTGAAGTAGTGGACACAGCCCCTATTAACAACAGCAGCACAGCACAACACAGCCAGCCCCTATGGACTTTGAAGTAGTGGACAACAGCAGCACTACACTACACTACACTACACAGCCCTAACTCCCACCCTCCCTCTTCACTGTCCACAGCCGAGTGAGAAAATGGCGCCGACGTGGGTACCTTATATAGGATCCAAAACCCGCGAGACTCGGAAGGCGGGATGATGACGTTTTGCCTCGATTTCAGATCCGAGTCAGGCGGGAAAAGTCGAGCCTGATTCGGATCGGACTCGGATCGGGGGGGCTCGGGGGGGTTCGGATTTCAGAAATCCGAACCCGCTCACCCCTAATATATACATGTGTGTGTTCCCTGCACCGTAGATAAATGTGGGATTACCCTGCACCATAGATACATGTGTGTGTTCCCTGCACCGTAGATAGATGTGGGGTTACCCTGCACCATATATACATGTGTGTGTTCCCTGCACTGTAGATGTGGGATTACCCTGCACCATAGATACATATATGTGTTCCCTGCACCATAGATACATGTGGGATTACCCTGCACCATTTATACATGTGTGTGTTCCCTGCACTGTAGATAGATGTGGGATTACCCTGCACCATATATACATGTGTGTGTTCCCTGCACCGTAGATAAATGTTGGATTACCCTGCACCATAGATACATGTGTGTGTTCCCTGCACCGTAGATAGATGTGGGATTATCCTGCACCATAGATACATGTGTGTGTTCCCTGCACCGTAGATAGATGTGGGATTACCCTGCACCATAGATACATATATGTGTTCCCTGCACCATAGATACATGTGGGATTACCCTGCACCATTTATACATGTGTGTGTTCCCTGCACTGTAGATAGATGTGGGATTACCCTGCACCATATATACATGTGTGTGTTCCCTGCACTTAGATAGATGTGGGATTACCCTGCACCATAGATACATGTGTGTGTTCCCTGCACCGTAGATAGATGTGGGGTTACCCTGCACCATATATACATGTGTGTGTTCCCTGCACTGTAGATGTGGGATTACCCTGCACCATAGATACATATATGTGTTCCCTGCACCATAGATACATGTGGGATTACCCTGCACCATTTATACATGTGTGTGTTCCCTGCACTGTAGATAGATGTGGGATTACCCTGCACCATATATACATGTGTGTGTTCCCTGCACCGTAGATAAATGTTGGATTACCCTGCACCATAGATACATGTGTGTGTTTCCTGCACCGTAGATAGATGTGGGATTATCCTGCACCATAGATACATGTGTGTGTTCCCTGCACCGTAGATAGATGTGGGATTACCCTGCACCATAGATACATATATGTGTTCCCTGCACCATAGATACATGTGGGATTACCCTGCACCATTTATACATGTGTGTGTTCCCTGCACCGTAGATAGATGTGGGATTACCCTGCACAATATATATACATGTGTGTGTTCCCTGCACCGTAGATAAATGTGGGATTACCCTGCACCATAGATACATGTGTGTGTTCCCTGCACCGTAGATAGATGTGGGGTTACCCTGCACCATATATACATGTGTGTGTTCCCTGCACTGTAGATGTGGGATTACCCTGCACCATAGATACATATATGTGTTCCCTGCACCATAGATACATGTGGGATTACCCTGCACCATTTATACATGTGTGTGTTCCCTGCACTGTAGATAGATGTGGGATTACCCTGCACCATATATACATGTGTGTGTTCCCTGCACCGTAGATAAATGTTGGATTACCCTGCACCATAGATACATGTGTGTGTTCCCTGCACCGTAGATAGATGTGGGATTATCCTGCACCATAGATACATGTGTGTGTTCCCTGCACCGTAGATAGATGTGGGATTACCCTGCACCATAGATACATATATGTGTTCCCTGCACCATAGATACATGTGGGATTACCCTGCACCATTTATACATGTGTGTGTTCCCTGCACTGTAGATAGATGTGGGATTACCCTGCACCATATATACATGTGTGTGTTCCCTGCATTTAGATAGATGTGGGATTACCCTGCACCATAGATACATGTGTGTGTTCCCTGCACCGTAGATAGATGTGGGGTTACCCTGCACCATATATACATGTGTGTGTTCCCTGCACTGTAGATGTGGGATTACCCTGCACCATAGATACATATATGTGTTCCCTGCACCATAGATACATGTGGGATTACCCTGCACCATTTATACATGTGTGTGTTCCCTGCACTGTAGATAGATGTGGGATTACCCTGCACCATATATACATGTGTGTGTTCCCTGCACCGTAGATAAATGTTGGATTACCCTGCACCATAGATACATGTGTGTGTTCCCTGCACCGTAGATAAATGTGGGATTATCCTGCACCATAGATACATGTGTGTGTTCCCTGCACCGTAGATAGATGTGGGATTATCCTGCACCATAGATACATGTGTGTGTTCCCTGCACCGTAGATAGATGTGGGGTTACCCTGCACCATAGATACATATATGTGTTCCCTGCACCATAGATACATGTGGGATTACCCTGCACCATTTATACATGTGTGTGTTCCCTGCACTTAGATAGATGTGGGATTACCCTGCACCGTAGATAAATGTTGGATTACCCTGCACCATAGATACATGTGTGTGTTCCCTGCACCGTAGATACATGTGGGATTACCCTGCACCATAGATACATGTGTGTGTTCCCTGCACCGTAGATAGATGTGGGATTACCCTGCACCATAGATACATGTGTGTGTTTCCGGCACCCTAGGTGCAGACGTTTTCCCAGTACAGATAATGATCCTTTAGCCATTCAGAATTTCCAGTCTGTGTAGATTTATGTTTTTATGATAACTGTCACTGACTGAGGCTTCAACCAAACAGAAATCAACTCAGACAAAGCGAGTGTCCTCCGGCGGCTCTCGCTGCGCTCTCCGCTACAGGTGTGTTACCACGCATGGCTGCAACTCATTATTCACTCATATGCAATGTGATTAAAGTCGCTGCCACTTTGTATTGTTACAGATCTGCAATTTAAAATTATTTTTAACCAGAATTTGAATAAAATAATTTCAGCTGGAATCTGCATAGAAATTATGCGCCCAGAAGGTGCGAGAGGTAAATACGGTACAATACCTATTACATACATGGACAATCACAAGCATGTACACTCTCAGATACATATCAGATTGGTGATAGTTGTTGTAGCACATCTCTATCCACTTTAGAAAGTGCTCACTGTCCATTTCCATATGTCACTGAAAGACTGACTCCTAGCCCTGGACACTGTTTATTAGCGATGAGCAAGTGTACAGTTACCCAGAACAACCAGCAAGTACATTCATCCATCTGGGGGGTGGTATGTATAGTCGATATTCAGAATGTTGACAGGTTCTGAATGTCGACATGGACTTTAGGTCGACAGCCAATATGTTGACATTCAGAAAGGTCAACATCATTATAATGCCCTTTAACAAGATAAATAGATAGATAGATAGATAGATAGATAGATAGATAGATATGAGATAGATAGAGATATGAGACAGATAGATAGATATGAGATAGATAGATAGATAGATATGAGACAGATAGAAGATAGATATGAGATCAGATAGATAGATAGATAGATAAGAGATAGATAAGAGACAGATAAATGAGATAGATAGATATGAGATAGATAGCTATATAGGAGATAAATAGATATGAGATAGATAGATAGATAGGAGACCAATAGATAGATATGAGACAGATAGATAGATAGATAGATAGATAGATAGATAGATAGATAGATAGATAGATAGGAGACTAATAGATAGATATGAGAGATAGAGAGATATGAGACAGATAGAGAGATATGAGAGATAGATAGAAGATAGATATGACATCAGATAGATATATAAGAGATAGAGAGATATGAGATAGATAGATAGATAGATAGATAGATAGATAGATAGATAGATAAGAGATAGATAGATATGAGCTAGCTAGATAGATAAATAGATATGAGCTAGATAGATATGAGCTAGATAGATATGAGCTAGATAGATAGAAATGAGCTAGATAGATAGATAAGAGATAGAGAGCTATGAGACAAATAGAGAGATATGAGACAGATAGATAGATAGATAGATAGATAGATAGATAGATAGATAGATAAAGAGATAGAGAGATATGAGACAGATTGATAGAGGAGACAGATAGATAGAAGATAGATATGAGATCAGATAGATAGATAAGAGATAGATAGAGACATATGAGACAGATAGAGAGATATGAGATAGATAGATATGAGATAGATAGATAGATAAGCAATAGATAGATATGAGCTAGATAGAGATAGATAAGAGATAAATAGATAAGAGATAGATAGATAGATAAGAGATAGATAGATGTGAGATAAGATGTGAGATAGAGAGATAGATAGCTATCTAGATAGGAGATAAATTTGAGGTAGATAAATAAATAGGTAGATATGAGATAGATAGATAGATAGATAGATAGATAGATAGATAAGATACATTTGAGGTAGAAAAATAGATAGATATGAGACCGATAGATATGAGACCGATAGATATGAGATAGATCGATAGATAGATATGAGACCGATAGAAAGATATGAGAATATGAGATAGATAGATAGGAGATCAATTTGAGGTAGATAGATAGATATGAGACCGATAGATAGATAGATAGATAGATAGGAGATACATTTGAGGTAGATAGATAGATATGAGATAGATAGATAGATATGAGGTAGATATGAGATAGATATATAGATAGAGAGATAGATAGGTAAGCTAGATAGGGGATACATTTGAGGTAGATATGAGATAGAGAGATAAATAGATAGATAGATAGATAGACAATTTGAGGTAGACAGATAGATAGATAGATAGATAGATAGATAGATAGATAGATAGATAGATAGATAGCAATATTGTGCTAATCTCTGGGGAATATGAGTAAATTAAAACTATTGTTACAATTTATTGAGTAGAAAATAAGGCGACATCTGTTTTGTGTCTGGTTATTGCAAAACCCCAGAGAAATTAATGAGAACTGTCGGCTGGAAAACTCACAGAACATTCTCTGCATGCCCGACGCCTGGTGCAAGATTGAACTCTCTGATGTTTCCTAAGCACCTTCCTCAGATCTAGGCCTGAATTTAACGAGCGGAGGTTTCTCGCAGTTAAACATTGAGAGCAGAGGCTGAAGTATGGGAGCTGGGCCCTGGGCTGATGGCGCAGTGTGTAACTGGCAGGGGATAAAACGCCAAGGTGGGTCATACAGAGAACATGACGCAGGAGAGATGGATACGGTAAGGGAGACTGTCATCCTAGAGACAGAAAAAGTGTTGTGGAGAGACCTCTATGTACTTACTTACAGGTTCCCATAATGGTCCTCTCTCCTAACTGGCGGCCAAGCGCTCTTCTGGAGTATAGTGCCTTCTCTCATCGGTGCATACTGTAGGTTGGGTTCTTTTATTTTAATATTTCCTCATGGATTACAAGATAACCATTAGATTATGGCGGACCAACTAATAAAGAAGATTTATAGGCAAGTATTTTACATGAACATTTAATATTTAAGGGGACAATACTTTGCTATTTATTTATAGAGGTAATATTTCATACCCCATGTGCTGCACACTTGTGGCACTACATCATACTTGCCTACCCTCCCAAAAATCAGGTGCCACTCCCGGCCTCCCGGGAAGGCAGGTAAGTCTCCCGGCAGCTGCCGACCCCTCCTGCCCCTCACTGTATTTACCAGAAAATCCCCGGCAGCAGGGCGGCCTGACGCGATTCACGCGAAATCGCGTCATTTTGGCCCTGTCCCCTGCTTCACAATGCCGGGATTATCGGCATTGTGTAGCGGGGGTGGGGCCAAAATGATGCTATTGTGTGGCCACGCCCCCAGTTCCACCCACAAGTGCCGGCCACGCCCCCCGGTTTTGCCGATCTGGCTGCCCCCTCCCGGAATGGGCATCCAGATTGTCGGCATCTCTGCTACAGGTGCAAGTATGCATGTGTGCCCGTGTGCAGAAGAGCAGGGCCGGCAACAGAAATCATGGAGCCCGTTACACAGATATCTTTGCCCCCCCCTCCCCACTTAGCCCCCTCGACCCCTCCTCCACACAACCCACACATCCCTTCCAATACATGTATCACCAAATATGAGACACTGTAATTGTGGAGATACAGGAAACCATACAATTTGGGAGTCAATTTGGCTTGATTGAAGAAGAATTAAGGCCCCCATACACGGTGCCTTTTGCACCTTGCGACGCGACGGCCGATCAGATGGCCAACATATCGGGCGGTCCCCACACGCGGGGCATGGGATCGAACATTGGCCCTGATTCAGAGCCGTTCGCTATTTGCGGTCGTTCGTTCAAAAACAAGGGGTGGCTATTCAAATGATCCGTTCGCAAATTGCAGTCTGTTCACACCTCTAAGTCTGAACAAGCGAGCAAAACATACGCTCGTTTATTTGTTAAAAACGCCCCCTGGCCGCTCGCACCATATGTCATGTCCGCTATTTATTAGATTAATCGAGTACATCGACCAGCGTATGAACTGCTCGCTATTCTTGTGGTTGGTGTTTGCTACCACAAATTTGCGAGCAGTTCTGGCTATAAAATAACCCAGTGACGTGGTCAATGACGCTGCTGTATTAATTATGCACACCCATAATACGCCCGTTTTGACCTTTAAGCACGCCTGCGTTCGGATCTCCACTCCCCATTTTCAAGCACCTTCCCCTGTTACCACCCACATACGCCTCATTCTGTCACTCAAAATAGCAGGCACTCGCTATATAGCGTTCAAACGATTTTTGGCCGCACTGACTGGTTCGCGCATGCGTACTAAAAACCGTACGCATGCGCAGATGTGCAAACATCGCTCGGAACGAGCGTACTGCCGCTAACGAGCGGCTCTGAATGAGGGCCATTGCTCCCTCAGATCCACTGAACATGCAGAAAGATCTGAAGGAGAGATATACGACCCCATGGGAACACACTCAGGGCCTGATTCAGAGCCGGACGCTATTTGCGAACGGTCGTTCAGAAAAAGGGGCCGCCTATTTAAATTGAGCGCTCGCTCTTTGCGGTCTGTTGACGCCTCTATGTCTGAGCGAGCGAACGAAACATGCGCTCACTATTTTGTAAAGACGCCCCCTGGCCGTTCGCATCATACGTCATCTCCGCTATTTATTAGATTAATCGGGAACATCGAAAGGCGTCTGAACTGCTCGCAGTGCTTGTGGTTGGATTTTCCTACCGCAATCATGCGAACAGTTCAGGCTAAGAAACAACCAAGTGACGTGGTCGATGACGCTGCTTTGTTAATTATGCACACCCTTAAAACGCCAGTTTTGACCGTTTGGCACGCCTGTGTTCGGATCTCCACTCCCCGTTTTCAAGCACCTTCCCCTGTTCCCACCCACAAACGCCTCATCCTGTCACTCAAATTAGCAGGCACTCGCTATTTTGCGAACGTACGATTTCCGACCGCACTGACTGGTTGGCGCATGCGCATTACGACCCATACGCATGCGCAGATGTGCGGACATCACTCGGAGCGAACGAGCGGCCGCTTACGAGCGGCTGTGAATCAGGCCCACTGGTCGATATCATACCCACACACAGAACGATATAGCAGCGATATCGTTCCAATCATCGGATCGGCTGCTATATCTAGGACCGTGTATGGGGGCCTTTAGAGTTGCCTCTGGACATGATATGTGACAGTATGACATGCATGATCATTTTTATTGAAAAATGTGCAGGAACAGGTCACATGTTAACAAAAAAAAAAAAATTACAGACTCTCCATCAACATTTTGAAAACAAAACATTATTGGAACATCCACTTACATAACATATCTAAGCCACCCTCTAAATGCATCTACATGCATTAGGGATGTGCAGGAACATGCATAGATATAATGAGTCTTAAACACTGTCTGTCATGGATGTCACTTACCCCTATAAATATCTGCTGGGACAGACAGTGGAGCCTGGTGCAGAGCTGCAGGCACACAGCTGGCCTGTGTGTGCCCGGCGGGCGGCGGCGGTCAATACCACTTCAGTTCCTGGCCCACCTGCTTCTCGGTGGATGGATGTTGTAGCAGGACGTCCAGGGATACAGGGAGGAAGGCTGGCGCAGCATTATGCGAAGACGTGATATGCGTGATCGCCCGACCCCCGGCCACACTCAGGCCCTGATTCAGAGCCGGACGCTCTGACAGAGCGCTCGCTCTGAATCAAGGCATCTTTTTTTTATGGAGCAGCCTTCTGGCCGCTCGCATTGCTGTGGGTTGCCATCCACAGCTAATGCGGGCGGCCAGGATGATGGTCGCGATGGTCAAGACCATCGCGACCATCGGGCTTGCGACGAGACCCTTGTGGTAGGGTCTCGTGGCCGCAAGCCCCAGAGAGTTGTCGGCTCAAACAGAGCCGAAAGCTCTACCACTAACATCACTTGTGATGTCAGTGAGGCCGCCCCCAGACGGTAGGCGTTCTCATGGGAACGCCTCAGTTTGGGCAGCCACCCCCGGCCCGCCCACCAAAGGGGGCGAGCTGTCACTCAACATCGACAGCTCACCCCCTTTGGTGCGAGACCTGGAGCGACGCATTGCCCGTCGCTATCCGGGTCTCGCGCATGCGCATGACGGAGCCGGCTCCGTCGTGTGCATGCACTCTGGGCCACCATCGACCTGGTTGCGAGCGCTCAGCGCTTGCGACCGGGTCTGAATCAGGCCCTCAGTACAAGTAAGTAATGACAGGGCCAGCAGGGCCCCGGGGTAACCCTTTGGGGGGAGAGCCGGGGGTAATAATTTATCTTGGCACAACTTTACACATTCCAGATGGGCGGCCAGCTGGGCAGATGATGTGGTTTGTGTCCCTGAGCCCTCGGGGCCCGGCACGGGTGTACCCCTTCGTACCTCACTGTTGCCGGGCCTGCGGGCGAGTTGGTGAAAGTGAGTGTGGTTTGATCTATCTCACCTGTCAGAGCCTATAAGGGACGGTTTGACAAACTGGCTATATCACACATTTACTGATACTTTAAAAAAAAAAAAAAAAAAAAAAAATTGTCTGTTCGTAATGCTGGCCATACACGCTACAATTATCGGGGCGATCCGCCTGATATCGGCGGATCGCCCCGATAATTGTACCGTGTGTGTGGGCGACCGAGGGTTAAATATTGCTCGGTCGGGCATGCAGGATTGTCCAGCATGCCCGTCCGATGCGATATTTACCTGGTAACTGTCGGCCGCATCGGGCCCAGGGCGGCCGACAGACAGACATTTCCTGTGTTCCTTCCTACGGAAGGAACAGGCAAATGTCTCCTCCCCCGGGGGCGGAGCGCGGATGTCGGGCTATACACTGTGAGATTTCAGTGTATGCCTGCGACATCTGCGGCTGGCAGCCGGCCAGATAAAATGTCTGTCGGTCTGAAAGACATTTTATCTGGCTGTGTATGCCCAGCATAAGTGTGTGATTTAGCCCCAGAAATGCAACATCGATGTTGATCGATTTTCATTGATTTTAAATAGATCAAAATCGATTAACATCGACCTTTAGTAATTATACCATTAAATATTCACCATTTGCCTTTTGAATGGCAAAGGTGTATTTGCTGGGCACACTAAAGCTGGGTACACACTGAGCGATGTGTACTCAGCCGGTAATGACATATCGGATCCTGGGTACACATCAGAAAAATTTAATGAACGACGGAACAATTACTCATTCAGTCCTTCATTATACTGCATGGCGCCGCATGCGATATCGTCAGGTTTGATGGGCAGCACGTCAAACCTGATAACGCTGCATGTGACCGCGGGAGTACACTGCACAATATGTCATTACAATTTGGCCAAACCAGCCGAATCAGAACAACATTGCTCCAGCGTGTTCCCAGCTTAAGATCCCGCTGCCTAGTGCTGTCGCTGTATATGAAGTGCTACGATGAAGCGGCTGCGGCTTTTTTTTCACGCCAAGTTCCGTGGTGCTTCATATACAAGTCTCCTCTTTATACAATCAAGCTGTATGTCATACCTCATACAAGCATCAGCCTGGGTTATGCCTTCTGCAGTTACGTTGGTGGCTTCGGGTAAGTGGGTGCCAGACCCATGGAGACCGCCATGTGCCCGACCCAAGGAGACAGCCTCCACACAGCCCTGGCTCCTCCAATTCATGGATTAGGGGTTTGGGACCTATTTATCATTATTGAGAAATAGGCCCCATTACTTATCATTCCTGCATGCCAAATTCTATTGCGAAAATAAATTAATTTTCTTCACTATCCATCAAAAATATCTTGCTAAGAAGCTGCCCTGGAGAAGATCCTGGCACTGCCTACTCTGACACGGTGCTTGGGTAGTACTGTATACTAACAATGGGCAGGGAGCAGGAAGGAGGGAGGGGGGGGGGAATCAGCCGATATTGTCTCTGAAGCTTTTCGGGAACTTGGCAAATGGGGTCAGCAATCTGCAGCATTAGTCACATGTCATATAGCCCCCATACCTAAATCATGCACAAACTGCTTGATAAATAGGCAACATTATCTTTACATCCACCAGCAAAATAACTTCTAGAACTGTGTACTTGGGGGCTGACACCCACCTCCAAGCTGAATTCGGCTCCAGGAGATATTGGATCCCAGGAGGCTGGACATGGGATCCCACCAGGCTGGACACTGGACCCCATTAGGCTGGTGTCGAAGCTGAATAATTGGCTGAGACAAGTTCAGTGTAAAATTTAATCACGGCGACGCCATCTTGCGACTGGCTGCAAGACGCCATCTTGAAAATGAGATCGCAAGACGCCATTTTGCGAATGGCCGCTGAAGCGCCATTTTAGATAAACTCACATTTTAGTACATGTGGCGATAATACTAATAGCACCATGCGTTTGCATCTTTCACCATTTCTCATACACACATTAATACACACAATTGCGCTGTTAACTAGTCGCATATTAGCGAATGCATAGGACTTTGTATGAAACCGCTGTTTTATTAGCTTTATGCGCACGCATCTGCCCCAAGTTAACTAGCGTCCTTATATCAAACCCTGAATACCCACACATTACATATTCACACATAAGGTTCAATATGCTTTAAAGTGTATGATTTAAGTTGGTTCAGTTAGTTTAAATGCTGAGAAATAAAGATATTTGATAACTAAGGTATTATACATGCTAAACAAGTCGTGTTTGGAGTTCTACTGATGCGTACTCTTTTTACAGTATTCCGGTGTTATCGGTGGGGAGATCGCATCATGCATTCTCGAGTTATGGATCGCAGACCCTACCAGCAACAAAATGTATATTTTAGGAACAACTGTTAGGATGTTGCAGGGGGCGTGAAGAGGAAGACCCCCAGCTGTTAGAGGCAGGGAGAGTCTATTTGAACTAGCCTGTTAAATGTGCTGTAACAGATGCTTCTCCCCTGGGAACCAATGACACCAGCAACAAACTGCCCTATTGTCCTGTTTATCCTGGGGGGGTATAAATATGTGTGAACGAACGCTGGTTCTCAGTCTTCATGCTGAACGCTGTATGACTAGGGGTCTCTTGCTGATGCCTATCTCCGGGTCCGGAAGCGCCTGCTTATGTATACTGTACTTGGGTCTGTATAATTTCCTTTTGCGCTTAAATTGTGTCTTGATCAATTTGCGTGTAACTGTCTGAACTTTTACCTGAATAACACTTGTGCTTTGGAACCACAGATTCCAGGTCTAAGGCCCTCATTCAGAGCCGTTCGCTATTTGCGTTCGTTCAAAAACAAGGGGTGGCTATGCAAATGATCCGTTCGCACATTGCAGTCTGTTCACACCTCTAAGTCTGAACGAGCGAGCAAAACATACGCTCGTTTATTTGATAAAAACGCCCCCTGGCCGCTCGCACCATACGTCATGTCCACTATTTATTAGATTAATCGAGTACATCGAACAGGATATGAACTGCTCGCTATTCTTGTGGTTGGTTTTTTCAACCGCTATTTTGCGAGCAGTTCTGAGTTAAAAAAAACCAAGTGACGTGGTCATTGACGCTGCTGTATTAATTATGCACACCCATAAAACGCCCGTTTTGACCTTTAAGCACGCCTGCGATCGGATCTCCACTCCCCGTTTTCAAGCACCTTCCCCTGTTACCACCCACATACGCCTCATTCTGTCACTCAAAATAGCAGGCACTCGCTATATTGCGTACAAATGATTTTCGGCCGCACTGACTGGTTCGCGCATGCGTACTAAAAACCGTACGCATGCGCAGATGTGCGAACATCGCTCGGAACGAGCGTACTGCCGCTAACGAGCGGCTCTGAATGAGGGCCATTGCTCCCTCAGATCCACTGAACATGCAGAAAGATCTGAAGGAGAGATATACGACCCCATGGGAACACACTCAGGGCCTGATTCAGAGCCGGACGCTATTTGCGAACGGTCGTTCAGAAAAAGGGGCCGCCTATTTAAATTGAGCGCTCGCTCTTTGCGGTCTGTTGACGCCTCTATGTCTGAGCGAGCGAACGAAACATGCGCTCACTATTTTGTAAAGACGCCCCCTGGCCGTTCGCATCATACGTCATCTCCGCTATTTATTAGATTAATCGGGAACATCGAAAGGCGTCTGAACTGCTCGCAGTGCTTGTGGTTGGATTTTCCTACCGCAATCATGCGAACAGTTCAGGCTAAGAAACAACCAAGTGACGTGGTCGATGACGCTGCTTTGTTAATTATGCACACCCTTAAAACGCCAGTTTTGACCGTTTGGCACGCCTGTGTTCGGATCTCCACTCCCCGTTTTCAAGCACCTTCCCCTGTTCCCACCCACAAACGCCTCATCCTGTCACTCAAATTAGCAGGCACTCGCTATTTTGCGAACGTACGATTTCCGACCGCACTGACTGGTTGGCGCATGCGCATTACGACCCATACGCATGCGCAGATGTGCGGACATCACTCGGAGCGAACGAGCGGCCGCTTACGAGCGGCTGTGAATCAGGCCCACTGGTCGATATCATACCCACACACAGAACGATATAGCAGCGATATCGTTCCAATCATCGGATCGGCTGCTATATCTAGGACCGTGTATGGGGGCCTTTAGAGTTGCCTCTGGACATGATATGTGACAGTATGACATGCATGATCATTTTTATTGAAAAATGTGCAGGAACAGGTCACATGTTAACAAAAAAAAAAAAATTACAGACTCTCCATCAACATTTTGAAAACAAAACATTATTGGAACATCCACTTACATAACATATCTAAGCCACCCTCTAAATGCATCTACATGCATTAGGGATGTGCAGGAACATGCATAGATATAATGAGTCTTAAACACTGTCTGTCATGGATGTCACTTACCCCTATAAATATCTGCTGGGACAGACAGTGGAGCCTGGTGCAGAGCTGCAGGCACACAGCTGGCCTGTGTGTGCCCGGCGGGCGGCGGCGGTCAATACCACTTCAGTTCCTGGCCCACCTGCTTCTCGGTGGATGGATGTTGTAGCAGGACGTCCAGGGATACAGGGAGGAAGGCTGGCGCAGCATTATGCGAAGACGTGATATGCGTGATCGCCCGACCCCCGGCCACACTCAGGCCCTGATTCAGAGCCGGACGCTCTGACAGAGCGCTCGCTCTGAATCAAGGCATCTTTTTTTTATGGAGCAGCCTTCTGGCCGCTCGCATTGCTGTGGGTTGCCATCCACAGCTAATGCGGGCGGCCAGGATGATGGTCGCGATGGTCAAGACCATCGCGACCATCGGGCTTGCGACGAGACCCTTGTGGTAGGGTCTCGTGGCCGCAAGCCCCAGAGAGTTGTCGGCTCAAACAGAGCCGAAAGCTCTACCACTAACATCACTTGTGATGTCAGTGAGGCCGCCCCCAGACGGTAGGCGTTCTCATGGGAACGCCTCAGTTTGGGCAGCCACCCCCGGCCCGCCCACCAAAGGGGGCGAGCTGTCACTCAACATCGACAGCTCACCCCCTTTGGTGCGAGACCTGGAGCGACGCATTGCCCGTCGCTATCCGGGTCTCGCGCATGCGCATGACGGAGCCGGCTCCGTCGTGTGCATGCACTCTGGGCCACCATCGACCTGGTTGCGAGCGCTCAGCGCTTGCGACCGGGTCTGAATCAGGCCCTCAGTACAAGTAAGTAATGACAGGGCCAGCAGGGCCCCGGGGTAACCCTTTGGGGGGAGAGCCGGGGGTAATAATTTATCTTGGCACAACTTTACACATTCCAGATGGGCGGCCAGCTGGGCAGATGATGTGGTTTGTGTCCCTGAGCCCTCGGGGCCCGGCACGGGTGTACCCCTTCGTACCTCACTGTTGCCGGGCCTGCGGGCGAGTTGGTGAAAGTGAGTGTGGTTTGATCTATCTCACCTGTCAGAGCCTATAAGGGACGGTTTGACAAACTGGCTATATCACACATTTACTGATACTTTAAAAAAAAAAAAAAAAAAAAAAAATTGTCTGTTCGTAATGCTGGCCATACACGCTACAATTATCGGGGCGATCCGCCTGATATCGGCGGATCGCCCCGATAATTGTACCGTGTGTGTGGGCGACCGAGGGTTAAATATTGCTCGGTCGGGCATGCAGGATTGTCCAGCATGCCCGTCCGATGCGATATTTACCTGGTAACTGTCGGCCGCATCGGGCCCAGGGCGGCCGACAGACAGACATTTCCTGTGTTCCTTCCTACGGAAGGAACAGGCAAATGTCTCCTCCCCCGGGGGCGGAGCGCGGATGTCGGGCTATACACTGTGAGATTTCAGTGTATGCCTGCGACATCTGCGGCTGGCAGCCGGCCAGATAAAATGTCTGTCGGTCTGAAAGACATTTTATCTGGCTGTGTATGCCCAGCATAAGTGTGTGATTTAGCCCCAGAAATGCAACATCGATGTTGATCGATTTTCATTGATTTTAAATAGATCAAAATCGATTAACATCGACCTTTAGTAATTATACCATTAAATATTCACCATTTGCCTTTTGAATGGCAAAGGTGTATTTGCTGGGCACACTAAAGCTGGGTACACACTGAGCGATGTGTACTCAGCCGGTAATGACATATCGGATCCTGGGTACACATCAGAAAAATTTAATGAACGACGGAACAATTACTCATTCAGTCCTTCATTATACTGCATGGCGCCGCATGCGATATCGTCAGGTTTGATGGGCAGCACGTCAAACCTGATAACGCTGCATGTGACCGCGGGAGTACACTGCACAATATGTCATTACAATTTGGCCAAACCAGCCGAATCAGAACAACATTGCTCCAGCGTGTTCCCAGCTTAAGATCCCGCTGCCTAGTGCTGTCGCTGTATATGAAGTGCTACGATGAAGCGGCTGCGGCTTTTTTTTCACGCCAAGTTCCGTGGTGCTTCATATACAAGTCTCCTCTTTATACAATCAAGCTGTATGTCATACCTCATACAAGCATCAGCCTGGGTTATGCCTTCTGCAGTTACGTTGGTGGCTTCGGGTAAGTGGGTGCCAGACCCATGGAGACCGCCATGTGCCCGACCCAAGGAGACAGCCTCCACACAGCCCTGGCTCCTCCAATTCATGGATTAGGGGTTTGGGACCTATTTATCATTATTGAGAAATAGGCCCCATTACTTATCATTCCTGCATGCCAAATTCTATTGCGAAAATAAATTAATTTTCTTCACTATCCATCAAAAATATCTTGCTAAGAAGCTGCCCTGGAGAAGATCCTGGCACTGCCTACTCTGACACGGTGCTTGGGTAGTACTGTATACTAACAATGGGCAGGGAGCAGGAAGGAGGGAGGGGGGGGGGAATCAGCCGATATTGTCTCTGAAGCTTTTCGGGAACTTGGCAAATGGGGTCAGCAATCTGCAGCATTAGTCACATGTCATATAGCCCCCATACCTAAATCATGCACAAACTGCTTGATAAATAGGCAACATTATCTTTACATCCACCAGCAAAATAACTTCTAGAACTGTGTACTTGGGGGCTGACACCCACCTCCAAGCTGAATTCGGCTCCAGGAGATATTGGATCCCAGGAGGCTGGACATGGGATCCCACCAGGCTGGACACTGGACCCCATTAGGCTGGTGTCGAAGCTGAATAATTGGCTGAGACAAGTTCAGTGTAAAATTTAATCACGGCGACGCCATCTTGCGACTGGCTGCAAGACGCCATCTTGAAAATGAGATCGCAAGACGCCATTTTGCGAATGGCCGCTGAAGCGCCATTTTAGATAAACTCACATTTTAGTACATGTGGCGATAATACTAATAGCACCATGCGTTTGCATCTTTCACCATTTCTCATACACACATTAATACACACAATTGCGCTGTTAACTAGTCGCATATTAGCGAATGCATAGGACTTTGTATGAAACCGCTGTTTTATTAGCTTTATGCGCACGCATCTGCCCCAAGTTAACTAGCGTCCTTATATCAAACCCTGAATACCCACACATTACATATTCACACATAAGGTTCAATATGCTTTAAAGTGTATGATTTAAGTTGGTTCAGTTAGTTTAAATGCTGAGAAATAAAGATATTTGATAACTAAGGTATTATACATGCTAAACAAGTCGTGTTTGGAGTTCTACTGATGCGTACTCTTTTTACAGTATTCCGGTGTTATCGGTGGGGAGATCGCATCATGCATTCTCGAGTTATGGATCGCAGACCCTACCAGCAACAAAATGTATATTTTAGGAACAACTGTTAGGATGTTGCAGGGGGCGTGAAGAGGAAGACCCCCAGCTGTTAGAGGCAGGGAGAGTCTATTTGAACTAGCCTGTTAAATGTGCTGTAACAGATGCTTCTCCCCTGGGAACCAATGACACCAGCAACAAACTGCCCTATTGTCCTGTTTATCCTGGGGGGGTATAAATATGTGTGAACGAACGCTGGTTCTCAGTCTTCATGCTGAACGCTGTATGACTAGGGGTCTCTTGCTGATGCCTATCTCCGGGTCCGGAAGCGCCTGCTTATGTATACTGTACTTGGGTCTGTATAATTTCCTTTTGCGCTTAAATTGTGTCTTGATCAATTTGCGTGTAACTGTCTGAACTTTTACCTGAATAACACTTGTGCTTTGGAACCACAGATTCCAGGTCTAAGGCCCTCATTCAGAGCCGTTCGCTATTTGCGTTCGTTCAAAAACAAGGGGTGGCTATGCAAATGATCCGTTCGCACATTGCAGTCTGTTCACACCTCTAAGTCTGAACGAGCGAGCAAAACATACGCTCGTTTATTTGATAAAAACGCCCCCTGGCCGCTCGCACCATACGTCATGTCCACTATTTATTAGATTAATCGAGTACATCGAACAGGATATGAACTGCTCGCTATTCTTGTGGTTGGTTTTTTCAACCGCTATTTTGCGAGCAGTTCTGAGTTAAAAAAAACCAAGTGACGTGGTCATTGACGCTGCTGTATTAATTATGCACACCCATAAAACGCCCGTTTTGACCTTTAAGCACGCCTGCGATCGGATCTCCACTCCCCGTTTTCAAGCACCTTCCCCTGTTACCACCCACATACGCCTCATTCTGTCACTCAAAATAGCAGGCACTCGCTATATTGCGTACAAATGATTTTCGGCCGCACTGACTGGTTCGCGCATGCGTACTAAAAACCGTACGCATGCGCAGATGTGCGAACATCGCTCGGAACGAGCATACTGCCGCTAGCGAGTGGCTCTGAATGAGGGCCTAAGTCTTTATTTACGGTATGACTGCGTACGCAAATTAGCGTCATCCTTAGAGGTTTATAGGAAGGGTTTTAGAAGGTACAGGCAGGGGTATATAGAGGTTCTGATCCAGTATCGTTACTGGACACTGGACTTCTTCAGACTGGACACCGGCCTCCAAGAGCTTGGACACTGGATCCCATCAGGCTGGTCACCTGATGGGACCCAGTGTCCAGCCTGATGGGACCTAGTGTCCAGCCTGATGGGCTGGATACTGGGTCCCATCAGGCTGGACACTGGGTCCCATCAGGCTGGACACCAGTGACGTGCAGTGAGTTCAATGGCTGGGGAGGCACACAGTTTTTATATCAAAACTCTGGGGCATGACAGGGAGTACGGTAGGGGAGGGGAGGCATGGCAGGGGAGGCACTGCCTCCTCTAACTGCAAATCTCTGCTGGACACTGGGTCCCAGGAGGCTGGACACTAGATCCAGGTACAACAGTCTTCTTGCCGTCCCTGAACCAGCAATCAGAGCTCTGGATTGGTACTTTGTCTACTTCTTATTTTTCCATCCCACACACACACAAACACATGGAAATCGCAGCCAACGAGATCCACAAAACCATAACAGCAAATGAGAAAACCCATGGTTCCTTGGAGGGTAACTAAGGAGGCACAATCACCAAATCCAGGGGCAGTGGTGCTACCTGAGACACACTATCGAGGACACCTTCTGCTGTTACCATAAATCAGCGGCTCTCTGTATTCCGGCATAATCCCAATTGTGCTTATTTACTTTCTATAGAAGTTGTAATGGACCCGGTTGGGAATCTCTATGTTCTTGTCTTATCCAGCTCTCTATACGGTGCGCCGCTTACCTGATGCATTAGTAGATTATGTAGACAACGCTTCCATGGACTGTCCTGAACTCAGACATCTCTGCGTGACTTCTGTTTTCCAGAGAGATTAATCATGGTCTGGCTGCTAGCTGAATCCTTGTATAATGATATGCTTATTTCAGAGCATCAACGTCGCGGGAAAATGCCTTGTTTTGGAAACAAAATGAGATGGGAACAGCAGGTATGGTTCCTAAGCCTATAAACGCCGAGCCTTCTGCCTGTCTTATGTTGTGCAGCTTGTGCCATTGAGTAAATCGCTGTGTGTCTCCTGCAGCTGAATTAGGGATATCAATCTGGTTTATAAACTGGGAGGGGGGACACAGAGTTTTACATGTTTAATACATTAATTGCTATGCCTGAAGCAAACGCCTATTAACATCTTTGAAAAGCGGAAGCTCGAATCAGTTGCAAAAATAAATAACAGAAGGAAATAAACATTCCTCAGTCTATTTATATAAAGATATTATACTTGTATTAATAATTAGGCCAGTTATGCAGAGTGGGGGAGATTATAGTGAGGCAAGTTCCCCAGGACAGGAATGGTTCACAGGTAGACAATGGTATGTAAATGAGCAGCTGATGGCGTGATCTATCGCCCCCAGACCACGCCATTAATTCATTACATTCTCTTATCCACTGACATCCCTACCATAATCATGGGCGACTCCCACATCCTCATTGATGATCCAGATTTTCCCTGTGCCTCTCAACTACTCCCCCTAACCTCCTCTCTCGGCCTCTCCCAGGGGGCTGACTCCTCTACTCTTCGGGATGGCTGCTGCCTTCTCCGAGCCTCCACATACAGTACTTTTAGAAACCTTCTCTCTCTTATGTAGCAACTTTCCAACTCATGGCAACAACCTCTACCTCCAAATTCTACATTGTGATGCCCTGACCTCACAATCCCACCTTAACTAGAGCCCAGCAACAGCCCGTGGTCAAATAGTTCCAGTTACTCTTTCCCCTTAGCGTCAGGGACATGCAGTCAGGGTAGGCAGTCATACTCCTGAGGTTTGATAGAAAAAGGATTAAAATAATACAAAGGAGATATAACTTATAAACATATTCTTTGTTTATTGTAATCATTTTAATAGCACACACTCACCAGCTTTGTGGAGCTCCCTGGGACTGCAAGGAGACGAAAGATGAGGCAGCAACAGCTCAGCTGGGGGTGGGGCCACACCACAGGCAGTAATCTGCACAGAAAGACAGCTAATAGAGGCATGCCTCTGAGTATGGGAGGCGTGCCTTGAGCACTGATAGACGCCTTGGATGTGTCATGTGACCAGGGAGTACACTGCAGTGTTTAGAGATCGGAGGTCAGCAGCAAGAGAAGACAAGGTGATGCAGGTAGGAGAATCAATGGACACTGAAGCTTAGTGTAGAAAGGGGAGAGTTACAGTGAGTAGGGGGTGAGACAGGCTCCCAGCACACAGATCCATCTCCATGTGTGCCTCCCCAGCAATTAACCTCCCCGCACGTCACTGCTCAGAGTCAACTACAAATTCACCATGACATATTACGGAAGCGTGCTCCCCGCATAGTAGAACATAATTGCTGTAAATCTCTTACAGCTCATGATTTCTTCCAATATAACGGTATCTACCACTTACTGTATGCAATCCAGTGGCGGAACCAGCGGCGGTGCAGCTGGGGCCCACTGTGATGCAGGGGCCCATAGTTGCCACCACACCAGCCGCTAGTGTCCCCCGGGCCCCACAAGTGTAGGGCAGCCCACAGTGAGAGCGTTCTGCACTACATAGTAACAAACACACAGCCTCCAGCAGCGGCTGTGTGTTTATTATAGCAGCCAATGAGAGTCAGACAGACTGTCATTGCTGCTGCATCCATGGAGGGAGCTGGCTGGAGCTCACTCGCAAGCTCCGCCTTACGGCAACCCCTGCAGCGGGTAATGGGAGAGACGTCATGACGTCTCTCCCATAGTGCAGAAGAGCGGGCCGGGAGGAATGGACAGCGGCGGTTGCGGCAGGAGCGGAGATTCAGGTAAGTTGTGTTTTTTTGTGTGTGTGTAAGGGCGCACGGGAACTGGCTTAGCATAGGGGGGTGTGAGGTTCTGGTTTTGTTGTGGACCCGGGGTGGTAATAGGAGCAGACAGAAAGAGATTTAAAAATAAACGTGGAGTTTTTAATGAGTGGCTTAACAGACATGAATGTGGCAAAACAGAAAGTCCAGGTTTAGCACTAAAGTGCACTTGGTAACTGTAGTGAGGCAATGGGAAAAAGTCCAGGTAGTGATAACAGAAGGTAGTCCAGTATCCCAGGTTTTGTGAGGCTGAAAAGAATTACAGGCTGAAGTGATAATGTCCAGAGGAAATATAAGTGGAGGCAAGGTGCAGGGTGAACAGCAGACTCAGGTGCTCAGGCAAGGGGAAGATAATGAAGGATGCAGGATAGTCCAGCGGGGTTGGAGAAGACAAGCAGGCAGGCAGGTAGCGTTTCACAGGAACAGATGGTGAGCACAGGAAACACGTTGCACTGGCAATGAAGAGGCTCTGGACCTCTCTAAATACCAAGTGCCGTACCGTGACTGGCCAGAGAGAGCACGAGACACACAAGGATAGGACGGCTGAATCACATGAGCGGAGGCAAGATGGCGGCGCCCATGCCGAACGGAACGGAAGCACCACCAGGCCTCACCAGCCCAGAGTGACAACATGCCCGCACAGAACCACGCACAGCCAATGCCCCTCGCCAAACACCAGCGCCACCACCAGACGCCCCCCGCCACAGTGACCTCACAGGTATTACCCGTCGACCACAATGCCGAGAAACCCTGGACGTGACAGGGGGGCACTACTGGGAGCACTGTATAGGGGGGCTGTTACTGGGGGCACTCTATGGGGGTGATGGCCATTACTGGGGGAACTGTATAGGGGGGGACTACTACTGGGGGCACTGCATAAGTGGGATTACTACTTGGGGAAATGCATAGGAGGGACTACTACTGGGGGCACTGCACAGGGGGGACTACTACTGGGGGCATTGCATGGGGGGACTACTACTGGGGGCAATGGATAGGGGAAACTACTACTGGGGGTAATGCATAGGGAGTATTACTACTGGGGCAATGCATAGGGGAACTGCTACTGGGGGCAATGCATAGGGGAACTGCTACTGGGGCACTGCATAGGGGGGACTACTACTGGGGACACAGCATAGGGAGGACTACTACTGGGGGCACTGCATAAGGGGGACTACTACTGGAGGCACTGCATAGGGAGGATTACTACTGGGGGCACTGCATAGGGGGGACTACTACTGGGGGCAATGCATAGGGGGGACTACTACTGGGAGCAATGCATATGGGGGATTACTACTGGGGGCACTGCATAGGGGGGATTACTACGGTGGCACTGCATAGAGGGAACTACTACTGGGGGCACTACATAGGGGGGGTACTACTGGGGCCAATGCATAGGGGGAGGTTACTACTGGGGGCAATGCATAGGGGAACTACTACTGGGGGCAATGCATGGGGGGACTACTACTGTGGGCAATGCATAGGGGGACTACTACTGGGGGCACTGCATAGGGAGGACTACTACTGGGGGCAATGCATATGGGGGATTACTACTGGGGGCACTGCATAGGGGGGATTACTATGGTGGCACTGCATAGGGGGGACTACTACTGGGGGCAATGAATAGGGGGGGTTACTACTGGGGGCAATGCATGGGGGGACTACTACTGGGGGAAATGCATGGGGGACTACTACTGGGGGCAATGCATAGGGGGGACTACTACTGGGGGCAATGCATATGGGGGATTACTACTGGGGGCACTGCATAGGAGGGATTACTACGGTGGCACTGCATAGAGGGAACTACTACTGGGGGCACTACATAGGGGGGGTACTACTGGGGCCAATGCATAGGGGGGGGTTACTACTGGGGGCAATGCATAGGGGAACTACTACTGGGGGCAATGCATGGGGGGACTACTACTGTGGGCAATGCATAGGGGGACTACTACTGGGGGCACTGCATAGGGGGGACTACTACTGGGAGAAATGCATAGGGGGGACTACTACTGGGGGCAATGCATATGGGGGATTACTACTGGGGGCACTGCATAGGGGGGATTACTATGGTGGCACTGCATAGGGGGGACTACTACTGGGGGCAATGAATAGGGGGGGTTACTACTGGGGGCAATGCATGGGGGGACTACTACTGGGGGCAATGCATAGGGGGGACTACTACTGGGGGCACTGCATTGGGGGAACCAATTCTGGGGGGGCACTGTATAAGGGGCACTACTGGGGGCACTGCATAGGGGGACCACTACTGGGGGCACTGCATAGGGGGGCCCAAGGCATATTCTTGCACCTGGGCCTACCACTCTCTAGTTCCGCCATTGCTGCAATCTCTAATCTCTGCTCAGCCTAATCTCTCCTCAACCCTTCTTCTCCAAACCACTGAGAATCCATCACTGGCCAAGATCTCAAATCAATTTTCAAGAACAAAGTTTGACATGAAATTATATTTTCTTCCCTGAGCAACAAGTACTGTACTCTCTTCTTTTCCTTCCACTCTAATAACAGTCCACTTGACCCTACAACTTTACAAATCGATTGTTCCCTGTCCTCCTGTGCTCATCCCAGCCATACAGTAACTAACATCCGTTATCTCTCTCTACTGGTATCTTCCATTATTATTCAAACGTGATCATTGGTCTTCTACTGAAAAAAACAAACAAAAACTACTGTAGTTCTGACCCAAACTCATCCCGTCTCTTAGCTCCATCAAGCTTCTTGATCACACATGTCCTTTTCTCCTCACATCACCTAAAGGACTCTTCAGTCAGGCTTTTCTTCTACACATGCCACAGATCCTGCGAGGATACCTGGTACCTGGTTTAGGCATGCATTATTCTCTCAGATGGAAGTCACAGCTCTGAGAAAGGCAGAGATTATAGCTCTCACACGGTACTCTGCTTCATGTACGAGTCCCTTTGATCACACAACAGCGAAGATACAAGATGACCTTTATTTCACACAGCACCCACCACAGTCATGTAAAAACAACAACTACAGAGTATGTACAATATATACAGAAATGCCAGTAGTATTAGCCACATGCTGAGAGCCCTACACCACCCACTGTATCCATGATCCCTTCAGTATGGAACTTGTGAACAGTTATGGTGTCACGCTTATCTGCCTTGGCCAGGGAAAGTGCTGCTGTGAGGGAGGCCACTGAAGGAGTTCCTGTTGTGCAACTTCATACTTGTCATGACACGTCTTCCCTGTATATTGGCCGCTAGGGCGAAGGTCTTGCTGCTGGTGTATCCTCTACCAGCATGGTAATGTGCTCCTGAGGTCAGCCTGCTACAGTCAGTACACCATGTCAGGTGGTCACAGATGGCTCCCGATGGAGTATATGAGTAGGCTGAGCATCTTTCACTGGGCCCTTCAACTCTGTGTGAAGTCCGCTGCTGGAGAGCTGGATGGTGGCACTGCCGATGAGTCTGGCAGGAGTCCTAGGCCAGCTCCAACCTCGGTGACACAGAACAAAGAACCCAGAGTTCCTTGTGCAGCCCCTTTTTTATCCCTCAGTCCAGTGCAGCGATTTGGTTAATGTTGAATACCAGGATGCAAACGTGTCCTGATTTGTGGCTTCTTGCTGGCTGGGCACTCCAATGGTGGGGTTAGGAGTCTGTACAGCAACCTGTGAAGGAAGGGTCTCCCCCCCCTGCATCCTTAAACAGTGGCAGATCAAGGTGGGTGATACGTTCCAGCCAACTACCACTACCTGTGGCAGTTGGCATCACGGTGTCACATCAGGCAGGGAGAGAACAGAGACTGCAGCTGCTTGGCGGCTGTAGCACGTGCTGGGCAGGGAAGGGACTCTGCTATACAGCGACCAGCAGCAGCGGGCAGGAGATAAGTGTTACACCCCTGTCCTTAAAACCAGGGCCGGACTGGCCATCGGCACTTCTGGCATAAGCCAGAAGGGCCGATGGCCTAAGGACCGGCTCGAGGAGGGGTGAAGGAAAAGACCAACGCCCTCCACCCAATGGCTCAGAAATCATTAAGATTTCACGGAGCCAGAAGGGGTGGAGACGTGTGTGGGCCGGCGGCGGCTGTGCTGGGCCGAAGAGAGACAGGGGCGTGCCACGAGGCCAACCCCCATAACTTGCGGCATACCACCTTGCATTTACCACGCCCCCCTCTACACGGAGTGCAGGACGGGCTGCCAGGGCTGATATACAGCCCCAGTCCGTCCCTGATTAAAACACATGTTTACAGTACAAGGAAGCAATGGCACTACTCCAAATACCACCCCAGGCGATCCCTAACAACAGACGTTACAACATTACTACATACTGTAGCTTATTACATCGGCTACACAATACCCCACAGTCTATACTGTTAGAAGCAGTCAGGACACGTGTTGGTTATGTAGCTCCTTTTCCCTGCGCTTGTACACTGAGAGGCAGAGGAACAAGGTGAAAAGTACATTGTTTGGGTCACTACCCTGGGAGGAGCCAACTGCAGGGCTAGAAACAAACTGGGAGCCCTCGGTCTGTCACAAACTATATATCAGTATGGAGGGTAAATTTCACTATGAGAGGTGGGACTGCACCATATGCAAAATGTGACTGTGTAGGGGTCAATGAGGCCTATAAAGGTGAATGAGGGGGCTCTGGGCAGGCATATAAGGATATGAGGGGATCTGAGGCAGATAGAGGGCATGGATCTAAGGATATAAAGGGACATGAGGGGGCTCTATGGATATAAAGGGGCATGGTGGGGGTCTGAGGCAAATAAAAGAGCATGGGTGGGCTGTGGATTGGCATATAAGGGCATTGTAACGACACTAGGAGTTTGATGATCCAGGTTGGGATCCCTTGGGCTAGCTGTATGTGCTGGAGTGTGAGTGCAGCTAGGTGGTCTAATAATGCTATTCCTCATGCAGACCAGTAGTATTATCAGCGGGAGACTTATGCTGCATAATGATTAAATAACCAATACTGAAACCAGATGCAGGCTAGTAGAAAAGCCCATGGCAGAAGCAGTAGGTTGGGGTATCAGGAGCAGACTGCAATTATAAGTGGGTGCCGGACGCACTACTATAAGGAGGCAGCAAGAAACACTGGACCTACGGGCAGGAGCTCAACTAAAGCAGCCTAATGGAAACACTACAGTTGGGTGCAGAAGCACTACTGAGGCAGACTGCAGGAAACACTGGTACTGGGTGCCGGAAGCACTACTAATGCAGACTGCAGGAAACACTGGTACTGGGTGCAGAAGCACTACTGAGTTAGACTGCAGGAAACACTGGTACTGGGTGCCGGAAGCACTACTGAGTTAGACTGCAAAAAACACAGGTTCTGGGTGCTGGAAGCACTACTGAGTCAGACTGCAGGAAACACTGGTACTGGAAGCACTACTGAGTCAGACTGCAAAAAACACAGGTTTTGGGTGCTGGAAGCACTACTGAGTCAGACTGCAGGAAACACTGGTACTGGGTGCCGGAAGCACTACTGAGTCAGACTGCAGGAAACACTGGTACTGGGTGCCGGAAGCACTACTGAGTTAGACTGCAAAAAACACAGGTTCTGGGTGCTGGAAGCACTACTGAGTCAGACTGCAGGAAACACTGGTACTGGAAGCACTACTGAGTCAGACTGCAGGAAACACTGGTACTGGGTGCTGGAAGCACTACTGATTCAGGCTGCAGGAAACACTGGTACTGGGTGGTGGAAGCACTACTGATTCAGGCTGCAGGAAACACTGGTACTGGAAGCACTACTGATTTAGACTGCAGGAAACACGGTTACTGGCTGCGGGAAGCACTACTGAGTTAGACTGCAGGAAACACTGGTACTGGGTGCCGGAAGCACTACTGAGTTAGACTGCAAAAAACACAGGTTCTGGGTGCTGGAAGCACTACTGAGTCAGACTGCAGGAAACACTGGTACTGGAAGCACTACTGAGTCAGACTGCAGGAAACACTAGTACTGGGTGCTGGAAGCACTACTGAGTTAGACTGCAGGAAACACTAGTACTGGGTGCTGGAAGCACTACTGAGTTAGACTGCAGGAAACACTGTTACTGGCTGCTGGAAGCACTACTGAGTTAGACTGCAGGAAACACTGTTACTGGCTGCTGGAAGCACTACTGAGTTAGACTGCAGGAAACACTGGTACTGGGTGCTGGAAGCACTACTGAGTTAGACTGCAGGAAATACTGGTACTGAGTGCTGGAAGCACTACTGAGTCAGACTGCAGGAAACACTAGTACTGGGTGCCGGAAGCACTACTGATTCAGGCTGCAGGAAACACTGGTACTGGGTGCTGGAAGCACTACTGATTCAGGCAGCAGGAAACACTGGTACTGGAAGCACTACTGAGTCAGACTGCAGGAAACACTGGTACTGGGTGCTGGAAGCACTACTGATTCAGGCTGCAGGAAACACTGGTACTGGGTGCTGGAAGCACTACTGATTCAGGCTGCAGGAAACACTGGTACTGGAAGCACTACTGATTTAGACTGCAGGAAACACTGTTACTGGCTGCTGGAAGCACTACTGAGTTAGACTGCAAAAAACACTGGTACTGGGTGCCGGAAGCACTACTGAGTTAGACTGCAAAAAACACAGGTTCTGGGTGCTGGAAGCACTACTGAGTCAGACTGCAGGAAACACTGGTACTGGAAGCACTACTGAGTCAGACTGCAGGAAACACTGGTACTGGGTGCTGGAAGCACTACTGATTTAGACTGCAGGAAACACTAGTACTGGGTGCTGGAAGCACTACTGAGTTAGACTGCAGGAAACACTGGTACTGAGTGCTGGAAGCACTACTGAGTTAGACTGCAGGAAACACTGGTACTGGGTGCCGGAAGCACTACTGAGTTAGACTGCAAAAAACACAGGTTCTGGGTGCTGGAAGCACTACTGAGTTAGACTGCAGGAAACACTGGTACTGGAAGCACTACTGAGTCAGACTGCAGGAAACACTGGTACTGGGTGCTGGAAGCACTACTGAGTTAGACTGCAGGAAACACTGGTACTGGGTGCTGGAAGCACTACTGAGTTAGACTGCAGGAAACACTGGTACTGAGTGCTGGAAGCACTACTGAGTCAGACTGCAGGAAACACTAGTACTGGGTGCCGGAAGCAGTACTGAGTTAGACTCAGGGGCGTATCTATAATGGGTGCAGGGTGTGCGGGGCACACGGGCCCCTGGGTCCAGGGGGGCCCCGCACCGCACACCCTGCACCCATAGTTTTACTTACCTCTCCGGAGTCCCACGTCGCCCCGGGGTCTGGCGCTGTAAAAACGATTGGTAAATGGCCGCCGTGGCCATTTTCCCGTCATTTGCGCATGTGCAGTACAGGGAACATGGCCGCTGTGGCCATTTTTCCGGTGACCTGTACATACTTTATAGACTCTGGGCGCAGTCTAGTGCGCAGAGTTTATAACCATGGCGCTGGCAGCGTACATCTCAGTGCGCTGCCGGCCGCCGGATAGAGAGGAGTCTAACCAGGGGTGTTTCTAGAGAGGAGGGGGCCCGTGTGCAGTCTCCGACACGGGCCCCCTCCTGTCTAGAAACGCACCTGGTTAGACTGCAGGAAACACTGGTACTGGCTGCTGGAAGCACTACTGAGTTAGACTGCAGGAAACACTGGTACTGGCTGCTGGAAGCACTACTGAGTCAGACTGCAGTAAACACTGGTACTGGAAGCACTACTGAGTCAGACTGCAGGAAACACTGGTACTGGGTGCTGGGAGCACTACTGAGTTAGACTGCAGGAAACACTGGTACTGGCTGCTGGAAGCACTACTGAGTCAGACTGCAGGAAACACTGGTACTGGCTGCTGGAAGCACTACTGAGTCAGACTGCAAAAAACACAGGTTCTGGGTGCTGGAAGCACTACTGAGTTAGACTGCAGGAAACACTGGTACTGGAAGCACTACTGAGTCAGACTGCAGGAAACACTGGTACTGGGTGCTGGAAGCACTACTGATTCAGGCTGCAGGAAACACTGGTACTGGAAGCACTACTGATTTAGACTGCAGGAAACACTAGTACTGGGTGCTGGAAGCACTACTGAGTTAGACTGCAGGGAACACTGTTACTGGCTGCTGGAAGCACTACTGAGTTAGACTGCAGGAAACACTGTTACTGGCTGCTGGAAGCACTACTGAGTTAGACTGCAGGAAACACTGGTACTGGGTGCTGGAAGCACTACTGAGTCAGACTGCAGGAAACACTGGTACTGGAAGCACTACTGAGTCAGACTGCAGGAAACACTGGTACTGGGTGCTGGAAGCACTACTGATTCAGGCTGCAGGAAACACTGGTACTGGAAGCACTACTGAGTCAGACTGCAGGAAACACTAGTACTGGGTGCTGGAAGCACTACTGAGTTAGACTGCAGGAAACACTGGTACTGGGTGCTGGAAGCACTACTGATTTAGACTGCAGGAAACACTTGTACTGGGTGCTGGAAGCACTACTGAGTTAGACTGCAGGAAACACTGGTACTGGCTGCTGGAAGCACTACTGAGTTAGACTGCAGGAAATACTGGTACTGAGTGCTGGAAGCACTACTGAGTCAGAGTGCAGGAAATACTGGTACTGAGTGCTGGAAGCACTACTGAGTCAGACTGCAGGAAACACTGGTACTGGAAGCACTACTGAGTCAGAGTGCAGGAAATACTGGTACTGAGTGCTGGAAGCACTACTGAGTCAGACTGCAGGAAACACTGGTACTGGGTGCTGGAAGCACTACCGATTCAGGCTGCAGGAAACACTGGTACTGGAAGCACTACTGATTTAGACTGCAGGAAACACTGGTACTGGGTGCTGGAAGCACTACTGAGTTAGACTGCAGGAAACACTGTTACTGGCTGCTGGAAGCACTACTGAGTTAGACTGCAGGAAACACTAGTACTGGCTGCTGGAAGCACTACTGAGTTAGACTGCAGGAAATACTGGTACTGAGTGCTGGAGGCACTACTGAGTTAGACTGCAGGAAATACTGTTACTGGCTGCTGGAAGTACTACAGATTCGACAAAACATTATATTAGCCGGACGTGGCTATCTGCTAAAAAACCTCAAGTTCAAGTGGATCTTTTATGATTGTACTGCTTCTTGCTGTCACACAAGGATTTGTGTCAATAGAGAGAGGTTTATTGTGGACCTTTGAAAGATTTGTAGCAACCAGCTGATACAATGTATTAATTTATAACCACTTGTCAGGTTTTTGTTTTTTATGGTTTTCTATTCTTTAAAGAAAGCATTAGATAAAATTAATAATTTTTTTTTAATGTATTAAATATTTTCAAATTACCATATGGTGCAGTCTTCATTTTTTATTATAATAAGTTTTGTTTAAAAATACCTGTAGCGCGGTTATTTCTTTTTTTTTTTTTTTCTCATTTGCAACTAAGTAAATTAACACTTGGGGGATGCCGAAGTCGGACAGCAGGAACATGGATGGACACAAAGTGACACCTCCAAACCTGGTAACGGAATCCTGGACTCTGGGCATTATAAAGCTCTGAAAGGGGCATGCAGTGGCTCTTAGACATAGAAAGGCATGACTGGGGGGCTCTAAAGCATATATAGGGACATGCAGCGGTTCTTAGAATTAGAAAGGGATGACTGGGGGGCTATGAAGCATATATAGGGGCATGCAGCGGTTCTTAGACATGGAAAGGGATGACTGGGGGGCTCTGAAGCATATATAGGGGCATGCAGCGGTTCTTAGACATGGAAAGGGATGACTGGGGGGCTCTGTAGCATATATAGGGGCATGCAGCGGTTCTTAGACATAGAAAGGGATGACTGGGGGGCTCTGAAGCATATATAGGGGCATGCAGTGGTTCTTAGACAAAGAAAGGGATGACTGGAGGGCTCTGTAGCAAATATAGGGGCATGCAGAGGTTCTTAGACATGGAAAGGGATGACTGAGGGTCACTAAAGTATATAAAGGTGCATGAGGGGGCTCTTAGACATATAAAAGAATATGTGGGGGGCTTTGAGGTATATATAAAGGGGCATGAGGGGGCTCTTTATAAGAGTGATTAGATAATTGCCTGAAATCTGACAAGTGGTTGTAACCCTGTATTTTTTAGCCATGGCTCCTGTCTGGGAATGTGAAAATTAAAAGGTGGTAACCCTAATTTATCAAAACTGTATTCAGTCTTATTATGTGGGCAGAACTTATACCATCACACTTAATGGACAGTTCCTGTGTCATTTAGAGACCTAAGACCATCATTACAATAACACATAAAAATAGTCTGTTACGAGCAAATGAGGCGAATGTGATCCGAGTACTGTAATTATCTCCAAATATATAAGATCAATCTATTTAGAATATTAAAACATTACTTATAACGTCACAATAGATTTGGCTGTTAATGTGGTTGCCTAGGAAACCGCTGTTCTATGTCTGCGATCCAAGGCTGGCAGAGTGGCTCAGCAAGCAGAATGCCTAATACGGATGTAAAACCCGCTTACAATGCTAGGCATACTGATATAATGGATAGATAAGGTTACGTTTCTTCTGATACTTCCTGTCTGCTGACACACTGATTATATACATAGCAATGACCATCCTGGAGCCTAAACTACAAAACTAAGAAGGTAATCGTGTCAGTTTGAGTTATTGCTCCTATCACATTCGATCAGTGGTATATGGCGCACATTTCATACACCTGATAGAATCCTGGTGCCCATCAGAGCTATCCCTCTGTCCTGCATGTCTGTGTAATACTATGAGTTACACAGAGATAAAGAGCATTGAGCGGAGCCGCTGCAGTGGACATTTATCATGGATGCATAACAAGGGGCCCTCTCAGAGCAGGGGATCTGGGGCATGTGTCCTCTGAGCCATGGCTTGACCTGGCTCTCACATACCTGGATCTCATTTTGGCTCCCCCTAAAATCAAACTTTTTGGTTTCTCATGCAGCCAGGTGGATGACTTTTGGTTCCTCCTGCAGCCAGGTGGATGACTTTTGGTTCCTCCTGCAGCCAGGTTCCTCATGTAGCCAGGTGGATGACGTTTTGGTTCCTCATGTAGCCAGGTGGATGACCTTTTGGTTCCTCATGCAGCCAGGTGGATGACATTTTGGATCCTCATAGAACCAGGCGGATGACTTTTGGTTCCTCCTACAGTCAGGTGGATTACGTTTGGTTCTTCCTGCAGCCAGGTGGATGACATTTGGTTCCTCATGCAGCCAGGTGGATGACTTTTGGTTCCATATACAGTCGGGTTCCACCTGCAGACAGGTGGATGACTTTTGGTTCAATATACAGCCAGGTGGGTGACTTATGGTTCTTCATACAGCCAGATGGATGACGTTTTGGTTCCTCATGCAGCAAGTGGATTACGTTTTGGTTCCTCATGCAACCAGGGGGATGACATTTTGGTTCCTCATGTAGCCAAGTGGATGACATTTTGGTTCCTCATGCAGCCAGGTGGATGACGTTTTGGTTCCTCATGCAGCCAGGTGGACGACGTTTTGGTTCCTCATGCAGCCAGGTGGATGACGTATTGGTTTCTCATGCAGCCAGGTGGATGACGTTTTGGTTCCTCATGCAGCCAGGTTGATGACTTTTGGTTCCTCACACAGCCAGGTGGATGACTTTTGGTTCCTAATACAGCCAGGTGGATGACTTTTGATGTATTGGTTTCTCATATTTGACGTGGATGACGTATTGGTTTCTCATGCAGCCAGGTGGATGATGTTTTGGTTCCTCATGCAGCCAGGTGGATGACGTTTTGGTTCCTCATGCAGCCAGGTGGATGACGTTTTGGTTCCTCATGCAGCCAGGTGGATGACTTTTGGTTCCTCACACAGCCAGGTGGATGACTTTTGGTTCCTAATACAGCCAGGTGGATGACTTTTGGTTCCTCGTACAGCCAGGTGGATGACTTTCTCACACTGTAACAGCATTTTGCATGTAGATACAGCTGCATTTGCATTCAGAATATAGGCATGCTGCATATCATTTTAACATTGCTTGTTTGACCTATTCGCATCGCTTTGCAAATAAGATGCAATTTAAGATTAAAAAGTGACACAAAAAGACCCACGGTGCTACCAAGCCATGCCACTGCATAGCGCAACTAGAAGGGCTGTTTAAAGCGCAAGGAAGTAAGATGTATGTTGACACATCTGTAGTCCTCTTCTCCAGGACTCTACAGCATTAATCAACTCCTTCCGAAGGATTTTTGATGAACTGAGAATAGTTGCACCAGTGGAATCCTCCATTGTTTGGCTCCACCAAGGTTCCTCCACAGTGGGAGAGTACATCGTCCAATTTAAGACTCTGTCCTCTCAGCTGACATGGAACTATGAAGCCCTCCTAGCTATCTTATGGAAGGGACTGGCAGACCACATCAAGGAGGCCTTAGCACTAGCATGATTGCCGTTTGCATTAAGTGTGACATCTGGTTGGCCGAATTGGCAGCTGAGAGAGAGGAGGGTTCCAGGACCTGTCACCCAAACAGGTACCCCAATTCCAACCACCTTGTGACCAATTACAGGAACCCATGCAGCTGGGTAGAGCACATCTTACCCAACAGTAGCAAGAATGCCACCTTAAGCACAAACTATGGGCCAAATGCAACAGGGTGAGAGTTTAGAAAACTTGAGACTTTAGCAGTAAACCTTCCTTGAGCCCAAACTCTTGGTACCCATCACTCTCAGAAGCCCTAAGGGCAAAAACCGCAGTACAAGCCACAAACTTAATTTCTGTGACCTTTCCAAAGGCAGGCGTCTCCAACTTTACAAACTACCCCAGCCATTCTCTTTGATCTTCATGGATGGGGATAAAATCCCACATATCTCTATCACACAGGGTACTATTGCTACTCACATGCAAACAGGAGCTACTCACTCTGAACTCATCTCCTTTCTGGTCATACCACAAGTCATCCATCCTTTAGTTTTATTGCTACCATGGCTATGTCTGCATTCACCCAAGCTGGACTGGTTCTCGCTAGAGATCAAAGCATGGGAAGTGTCAACTACGTTGCTCCACCAAGGTGGACAAGAGAAACCACATGACGCTATGCCAAGACCCTACCATCTCACTACTCAGAATTCTCAGAAGTTTTTGATAAGCAGAGAGCAGAGCCGATGCCACCCTATCAGAAAGGTGATTGTGGGATCGACCTGGTTCCAGGAAAGTCCCTACCACGGGGGCAGGTTTTTTCATTCTCATTGCCAGAGACCATTGCGATGTCAGACTACATCCAGGAAAACCTGGCAAAGGGTTTTATTCGAAAGTCCAAATCTCACCCCCTGGAGGGGAGTTTCTTCTTTATAGCCAAGAAGGATGGAGCACTCCATTCTTGCATTGACTACAGGGGTCTCAATGCCATAACTATTAAAAATGTGTACCCCATCCCAAATTCTGATGTATTCAACGTGGTATATCTGCAGTCAGCCAGCACACTGGTCATTGTTCTTGTCCAGGTTCCAATTCACTATCACCCAATGGACTGCATACAACTCCGATGTTAGAAGACCTGAGCATGCGGATAATCTGTACCGGGCATGTGCAGATCGCCTTTTGCGAGTGAGCGAGCCGTGTCCAGATGCCATAGCCTGATTTACAGGCTGCGGCCATTTGGGGGCAGAGCAGGGGCATATTATTGTGCAGTAGATGTGTCCAAACACTTTATTCCCATGCTGTGGTTGTTTGGGGGCGGATATTCTGACCATTTTTTATGAAACGGAGAAGTCTCCCCAATTTTGTAGGCGTGACAAGGCTATGATCTTGAGATTTCCTGGCCCCCTCTGATCAGTAACGGTAGTCATTCTAGGTAAGCTTAAACTCATAAGAGTTGACTGCACACCCTAATTTCAACCAAAATAAGAGGTGCTACCATGCCGACAGGAGACGTCTTACTGTATGTCCTAAGGTAACACCTGCTGCATTAACATATTTTCGCCTCGCTGCTGCGTCCACATTGATGCAGTAGCGATGCTTATAGCGACAGCTCTGAATCGGATCTACAGTCTTGGTGGATTCATTGTGATCCTGCATCCCAAGATCACCGATAAATTGTTTCTGAATCTGTGTTTGTGCCTGGTACATGTTTCCCAGTGTTTCTTACTCTTTACCATCTGGAGCGCACAATATTCTCTTCGCTTCACTTGCTTTAGATTATTGGATAGTTTTCAAGATCTCACAGGACTTGTAGTTGGACGGCAATATCCACCACACTGCTGAGCGTCTTTGCAGAACGCTGTGCGCCTGGAGTACAGCCAAACATCACACCTAAGACAAAGTGCTGACAGTATACTTAATAGGAAACCAAAGCAAAACCTCCTCAAGATAAATCAAAATATAAACTCCCCCTCCCCCCCCCACAATTCTGACTAATTTCTCACAGTACACGGAATTTGCTCTAAGGATTTTTATCTTCTTTTGTAGGGACCTTATCTGCATCACTATGTACAGTACAGGTTTATGTTTATGTCATGTATCGTGTACGCTTAATCCACGTCACTTGTGCTCCGGATAGTCCTGAGACTTCTGAAGCTCCCACTTTCAATCCCCGTGGACAGTGCACTTCCACAGGTGGAGTTTCCAAACACTCAACCATCGGTGCGTCATTGGGCCTACCATTGACTCTTGCTCTAGCCTATGTACCATCGACTCTTGCTCTAGCCTATGTACCATCGACTCTTGCTCTAGCCTATGTACCATCGTCAGTCGCATCGTCAGAACGGCCCTACATGTAGCTCAATCTGTCAATCTGGCTGACCACCCCATGCAGCATGTCGTATGATCGATCCTGTGCCTCATGCGCTCACTAGTCATTGAAATGACTTGAATTGCCGCACGATGGATCGCATGAACAAAATAAACGGCACGATCTGCACACGATATGATGGACAAGATGTGCTGCACATCTGATCATAAGATCCGATTATAGGAGCTGCGAGAGCGCGCATCGGATCGTATCTTACTAAAAAAAATACACGATTTTCACAAGATCCATCATATGGCTCGTCGAAAATCGGGCAATCGTCCCGAAATCGTGCAGGTGTATGGCCAGCATTAGTGTAAGTGATTATCACTTGTGTCTAACCTTAAATGGTGCTCCAACTAATCAGCTCCTAACTGTCATTGTCAAACACATGGCAGGAGCTTTATTGGGTATAAAGGGAAGCGCTCAGTTTTTCTGTAAATCTCACAGCAAATTTATCATTAATACACAATTAATAAAAAAATATAATTTATTAATCAACATTTAAAATAATGATACACAAAAAAAAAATATACAGTTAAAATCTAAACCTCTCCAGCAGTATATTTATGGATCTATTCAAAAGCTTGTTCAGCCCTATTCACATCAAAAATAAAAAAGTAGACCTACAGTATATTTCCAGTCTCCTGGACTATTATATAAGTGTGCATAGAGCAGAGAGGTGTATGTGTTAAGGTGCGTATCCATTTAGCGATTAAACAGGCCGATCGAACGATAAAGACATCGTTATCGTTCAGTGGCTTGTTAATCGTTCGCAAATCTGCCATGCAAATGTCGAAAAAACGACCAGCGATGCGCACACCCGCTGATCGTTTTTGACATCTATCATCGCCCGAACATGCTGGTCAAACTGACGATGACGTCCGGTTGCCCATGTTTGGGGATGATTGATGTACCTACACTGAACGACTGAACGCTCAGTGTAGACACATCACAGGCTGTGGAACGACTGCACGATTACAATGTCGTAATCGTGCGCTAGTTCCTATGTCTGTAAGTGGATACGCACCTTTACTCATGTTCGTTATAGTTCACCTTTATAAACAGGGAAGAAAGTACTCCTATTTGTTACATAAGTTCTTTTATGTATCTCTGTTGAAAGAAGGTTGGGGAGGCAACAATGTATATTGTTATTTTGACAAAGGTATCCAATTTAGTATAGTCACTTACTGTAGTTATTGCAATGATTTTTTTTGCTACTGATTTTTACATTTCCCTACGGTGCCCTTTGGATATGTATATTATTGCAACTAGAACTGTTCCTCAATCATTGAAATAACTAAGTGATTATACTAAATTGGATATGTTTGTCACACCAACAATATACAGTATGTGCAACATTGTTGCTTCTCCAATCTTCTTTCAACACAGATACATATAAGAAATTAAGTATTAAATAGGGGTACTTTCTTCCCCGTTGTTTACAAATGTGTGCAATAATGAACACGCGTAAAGGGGCCTATCCATTAGCAGATAAAATGAACGATTGAACGATATATCATTCAATCGTTCATTAAATCTGCTAATGGATAGGCCCTGAATGATGACAGATGCGCACTCCCGCGGGCTATAAATCGCATCTATCATCTCTCCAACATGTTGGTCAATTATCACATATAGCTGTACGATATTAGCAATATCTGGCAGTTTATATGCGGTAAACGACGAATGATATTAGCAGCAGCTACAGAGCGCTGCTGAGAAAAAAATCCACTCCCTGAATGATGTCATGCGATATCGTTCATCATTCGTGAATAGATCCATAAATATACTGCTAGAGATGGTTAGATTTTAACTGTATATCTTTATTGTGTAGTATTATTTTAAATGTTGAGTAATCAATTATTATTATTTTTTATTAATTGTGTATTAATCATAAATTAGCTGTGAGTTGTACAGAAAAACTGAGCGCTTCCCTTTATACCCAATTAATGCCCAGCCTTAGTTCTATCAGTGGAGAGCTCACATCTCTCTTATTGGACAGCTGCCGGGCGTTTTCTGTATCTGTCTGTATCTTATATAGCTGGACACTGATTAGCGCTGTGTCTTTGTACATAGCTCCTCCCTTTTTCCTGTATCTACATGGCAGGAGCTGATTGGCTGGAGCACCATTTAAGATTAGTAATAAGCGTAACAAAGGTATCACTCCTTGATAGATCTGGGCCTGAGTTAGATGCACTAAGCTTTGGAGAGAGCAAAAGTGGAGAGAGATAAAGTACCAAACAATCAGCTCCTGTAAACTGACGGGTTAGGAGCCGATTGGTTGATACTAGTTGAAATTTATCTGTCTCCACTTTATACATCTCCCCCTTTATACCTACCCTTGATCCCCTGCAGTTACACCAAAGTTATCTGGCACTTTAATATTGTCTACATAGATTGAATTATTTGCACCTTCTATGGGTGACAGAGTGTCTCCTCTGGACCTCAAAATTAAGACTGCATTTTGCCCAGACACACCAGTACCGGCCATCTTCCATCTCTCCAACCACGGATCCACAGCCCATACCACCGCAAGTCATCTTGCTTAAAGACTGTTTTGGATCTCAAAATCCAAGGACTGGTAAATGTCCCTAACAGGATACGGCCTTCTGCTGGAACTTCATTTGTGTGGGTACAAACCAGACCTGACGTTTGCACTAGTTTATTGCTCTGCATATCGGAATATTTGCTCATCTGCTTTTTGTAATATTGACCTTTTATGTGAAACATTTTATTGTTTTTTATTTAATAAAGGCTGATTACTCTGATCAGCCGAACCATTATATTTACTGAATATCTATATATGTTCTCTCTTATACTAGGTTGATACCCTCCACTACAGCTACTTTGGGCTTACTAGGCTAAACCAGTGTGGATTCACTTTTTCTTTTTTTGCTGAAAGGATGGATCTGTTTGTTGCTAATTTGTTCTATTGGTTGGGGAACGGCTTCGGTTCTTTGAGAGAGCGTTTCTGTGGCAGAAGGGCAGACAGTCAGCGGCAACACATGGTGCAAGAGCTGGTTGGGTGCACTAAAGCTTCTGTGTTTTCGGCTGTGGTTTTGACTTCACCTGTGTGGGGGTCCTGGGCATAACCCATGCAGGGGGTCCCAGAACTGAGCCAAGGGAGGCTCCCAAGTGGGAATGGACAGCCACCTTTTAATTGGTAAAGTGGATTTAGGCTGGAGCGGATTGCTGCTTCCTGATTTTCTTGGCCTCAATGCTACTTACTAAAGGTGTGACATCTTTGCCAAAACCCATGTGTCTGTATTTTTATAGTTATATGGTTCCAGTGGTTATTTGGGGGGGTGATATAGGACAAGTAAGATGATAAACTGCCAGAATTAGTTATCTTTCAGCAATCTTTTTGGTCTAATAACAGTTTTTTGGGTGGATAAGTGCCCACATCCTGCAAGTCACTGTAGTAGCATCGTGCTATGCATCTGGTTATCATAGTGATTTATGCTGAGTATAGTAATAAGGTACCAGTGCACACGTCTGCCTGTGACCTCTATGGTTGGAGAAATGTTTGAATACTTAATCAGACATCCTTACTCAGCCACTTACATTGGACCAGGCCACACACTTTACCCTTTAGGGGCATATTTATTATTAACTGTGGTCTGCCCCCCGATAATAAATATTCCTTATTGCAGCAATTTGCAGCAATAAGGAATCTTGGCTCACTGGAATGTATCAGCTGTGAGTCGTGGGGACTGGGGCTCCAATAACACCCCACCCCGGTGATGGCAAACAGCCCTGAGAAATGCGCCCCCCTAATCACTTACGTATCTGCCCACAGACCTTGTGTCCATTACCATAACCCACCACAAGGGTGCGCTCCTGAACCGCACGTCAGCATATAGGTCACCTCAGCAGAATCAGCAGCGGCACACAGCCGATGTCTAGACATAGTATTAATTTTATTCATTAATATGTATCTACAGCTGCAATAAAGGATATACTGCTCAGACTTATTTTTATCTGTTATTAGATTCACAAAACTAATTTCGCTCTCATATTTTACAGGTGAATTCCTGCAACATACATCTTAGAATGAGACAGTACGGCGGTATAAAAGAGGTCATTGGAGCTATGTAGAAGCAGGATGATAACGTGTTGATGTCAGTAACTCATTTCCGCAGGGGGAATAAGAAGCAGATATTTATTATAGACTCACAAACAAACACAAAAGTCATTTTAGGTAACAAGACTTCCTGTCCCAAAGACCCATTCCCTCTGCTGACCGGCCAAGATGGAGACCTACAGTACGTCAGCGGCCACCGGCTGGAGAAGGCTGGGTGACATAAGTACATAGAACTGAACTAGGATGAAATAGGATGGGTCTCAGGATAGAAGAGGGGTATATGGGCCTGATTCAGACCCGCTCGCAAGCAGGTCGGTGGTGGCCCAGTGAGCACGCGCGGCGTGCTCGAGCCCCGGAGCGAGCGCAAAAAGCACTCGCTCCGGCGCTCGCATGCAAAAGGGGCAGCTGGCGATGTTGATTGACAGCTGCCCCGTTTGGAAGGCGGGGAAGGGGGGTGGCTGAGCAAACGGAGGCGTTCCTGCAGGAACGCCTGCTGTTTGTGGGCGGCCCTACCGACATCACTAGTGATGTCAGTAGGTTCACTTCCTGCTCTAGTAGTGCAGGAAGTCCACTGGGGCTTGCGGCAATGAGACCCTACCGCAAGGGTCTCGTCGCAAGCCCGATGGTCGCGATGGTCTTGACCATCGCGACCATCATCATGGTCGCTCGCATAAGCTGTGGGTGGTAACCCACAGCTATGCGAGCGGCCAAGAGGCCGCAACAACAAAAAAACCCACACGCCCTGATTCAGAACGAGCGCACGCTTTTTGCGAGCGGCTCAGAATCAGGCCCTATGTAAAAAAATCTTGGTGAAAGAAAGTACCAACCGATCAGCTCCTGTCATGTTACAGACTGTGGACCTGACTCAGACCCGCTCGCTAGGATGCGTTCGCTCGTAGCCGGAGAATGTTCACATTTTGTGCATGTGTACACATCGCAGTGCGCATGTGCGAACCGCAGCGATCGGGAAGCAGAGTGAGTGACAGGAGAAGCCGTTTGTGAGTGGTGACAGGGGCTGGACACTATAAACGGGGGAGTGGAGATGTGAACGCAGGCGTGCCTGAGCGTCTTAACGCCGTTTCAGAGGCGTGCATAAATGATAAGGAGCGTCATAGTACACGTCACCTGGCTGGTTTTTACACTGAAGTGCTCGCAGTGCTTGCGGTAGGGTATGGTCTACCTCAAGCGCTGCAATCGCATCCGATGGTACCCGGTGTGTGATAAAATGACAGTTAGGAGCTGATTGGTTGGTACTTTATCTCTCTCCACAGCTTAGTACATCTACCCCATACAGGGAAGCATTGTCATAAATGTTTAGTAATTTCTATACTCTAGAATATCAAAGCTTATTCCAGTGTAATTCCCCACATGATAATACGCCATCTATAGATGGTGTTGGGCACCGCATCAAAGCCCCGAATGTATGGCATTCTGCAGCTTGATGCATACTGTATGAGAAATGCGGTCAGACCCCTGAAAATGGCATTTGACCGCAATACCGACGTTAGTGCATCCCGCCCACAATGTCGTGTATCCTGTAATTCAGTGTTCAATGAATTAAAAAGCTGAGATACAATGGAAATTACACCCATTAGACATGGAAAGAGCCCTTAGTCAAGCGTCTAGAATCAGCAACAATTCCTGGTCCTTGCATGGACCAAAACAGAGAATTACCTTATATTAGGAAAGTCTATTCCACAGCAGGATTTATTACAGTATATTATACTGTCCTAGGAGTGTATATACGTTATAATAGGATATAATACTTATACATGTAACTCTAATCCAGTGCATGCCGCCATGATAATGCAACATGACCGCTCCCCATAGAGATGTACAGCAGCTGGAATCGGTATGATATCCCGGCTGTCGCATGGCCGGGAGTTCGAATCACAGCAGCGGCAGCCCGACAAAACAGCAGAGCCCGGCAGCGGAAGCCCGACAGCGCTGGAAATCACGATCGTGGTAAGGTAAGTATTCTCTAATCTAACCTAACCCCCCTAACCGTAACCCTCCTTAGGGGTGCCTAACCCAAACCACCCCCTTCCCCACTGCCTAAACCTAATTCCCCTGGGGGGGTGCCTAAACCTAACCCTCCCTCCCCCTAGCCTAGCCCTAACCCTCCCAGTGGAGTGCCTAACCCTGAGTCCCCCCCAGGTACCCTAAACCTAACCCTCCCCCCCCCCCGCGGCTGCCCGCTCGCGGCACCCGGCATCCGCTCGATCGGGATGCCGGACGCCTGTCTCCCGGCGTCGGGGAAATAAGCGGCGTTTAGATATAGACGCCGGTCATTTATCCCACGGCGGGATAAAGCAGTCGGGAAGCCGGCAGCCGGCTTGTCGATTGTATACCCAGCAGCTGTATAAGGTCAGAGCTAAGCACCTGTCTGATGGGCGGAGGATCTTCTAGTGAATACCAATAACATGAATGACGGCGATGGCGCGGTCAGGAACCCTGTTTGATTAGATGAAAGTACACTAAGGGCCCAATTTAGCAAGGAACACAGTTGCTTATATGTACGCAATCGGCAGTGCGCGTGCGCAAAGCAGTCATTACGATCGGGACTGCGATCGCAGTGACTACGTAGACCCATCGCAGAGTGATTGACAGGAAATGCCGTTTGTGGGCGGTGACAGGAGGCATGCCAGTGCGTTTCAACGCCTTTGCATGGGCGTGTATAAATTATCCACTGTGATACCATACGCATCCTGAGGCCTCATAACGTGCGCTGAAGTAAGCAAATCCTGAGTGAGGTCTGACCTGCCTTAACTTTGTGTATGGGTCCGATGTTACTCGATTGTACCAATGTTTTCGCAGTGTTGCCAACCATTACGGACGTGCATGTAAAGTAAAGTGGGCGTCCTTATGTCGTGCTGTGGCGGCATTGCGATCGCTATGGATTAGCATACTGTCGCACTGAACTGCGTGCGTGCGCTATATTGCGTTCCTTGCTGAATCAGGCCCTAAATGAGGGCAGAACCTAACTGCTATAAATGTTCTCACATCTACATACAAGCATTATAATATGACGGCAATAAAATAATAAGAATAACACTTCTGATAGTCACAATGATAAACTGAGTGTATGATGATATTATTTAGTAATGAAGAATTATTGCTCCCATTATCCATCTTTGTAGTAATCCACTACATATGGGAATGACCCCTCCAGTGAACTCTTAGGCTGGGTACACACTGGGCCTGTTCCTGAGTCACTCACTGGCCATGATTCAGCAGAGGACGCCAATACGGATCGCCGCTGCGAAAATACGCTAATGTTCCCAAAGCAGAGCCGAGCATAGGGACGCCCACTGCTGCCCTCTCATATCCGTCTGACAATGTACCACAGCGTAAACATCAACACAGATGGGGCAGCCATGTACAGTAAGTCAAGTCTGACCTGCCTAAAACATTACGGCTCTCCTGACACGCAGAGAGCTCTCATGCTGCGAATGCCATCGCAATGGCTAATTTATTCACGCCCAGGAAACGGTGTTCAAACGGTCAGACACGCCTGCATTTGCCAAACCACCCCCCCATTACTTCCCCCAAACACTGACTTCCTGACACTCACTTTGCGAATAAATTCTCTGTGCGAGCCTAATCGCAAACCAAATACTGCACGTGCGCAATGCTAATCGCTCGATTTGCGTAAATATTAGCAATGAATAAATCTATGATTCAAGCCCACTACACGAACCATCGTACGACATATTGTTCCGCTGTGGATTGGAACAATATATGGTATACATTGTATAGTGTGTACGCCCGATCCGTCGAATCCCAACGGTCGTTCATCGCATCACGCGAGATGTATCGTTTCTGGGTCACCCCATGGTATGGTGTGTACCAAGCTTTACAGTAAATCAGACACCATAACGCTACAAATCATAAACTTTCCATTAACGTGGTGCTGGGTAGTTGTCTGGTCTGATCGGGTGTCGTATTACAGTAGGTCTGTAAATTATTGATCATTGGGCCTGATTCAGACCCACTCGCGAGCGGCATGCGCCAGACGCGACGAGCGAAGAAAGTCCTTCGCTCGTTGTGTCTGATCAAAGGGGGCGTGCTGTCGATGTTGATTGACAGCACGCCCCCTTTGGTGGGCGTGCCTCCCTGACGGGGGCGTTCCTAAAGGAACGCCTACCGTCAGAAGCCGGCCCACTGACATCACTAGTGATGTCAGTGGGAGTGATTTTGGCTCTGATAGAGCCAAAATCACTCCGGGCCTTGCGGTTGAAAACCTCAACCGCAGGCTCTGGCTTGCAGTTTCGATGGTCGCGATGGTCAAGACCATCGCGGCCATCAAACTGCACGCTCGTATAGGCTGTGGGTGGTGACCCACAGCTATACGAGCGTCCAGGAGGACGCTCCATAGTTATGGAGGACGGCCCTCATTCAGAGCGTGCGCTCTGCTCAGAGCATACGGCTCTGAATGAGGGCCATTATTTTTGTTTCCCAGCCTAATTTCCAAAATGATCAAAGTTCCTGACTGCATTAGACACAAGGAATAGACCTCTCTCCCCCTCAGTACTACTATGAAATCTGGAATATAAAATGGTACCAATGAGTCTGCCATAAATGATAACTGAACGGTGCTGCTGGAGGCTGAACGCTACCCGTTTGTGCTCAGCTGACGATTAGTAATGGTGACTGTAAGGGACTGGCTAATCCTTCTAGGTCTATACCAGTGACGTGTGGCGAGGTCAATGGCTGGGGAGGCACACATCAAGATGGGTCTGAGTGCTGGGAGCTTGTCTCACCCCCTACTCACTGTAACTCTCCCCTCACTACACTAAGCTTCAATGTCCATTGATTCTCCTTCCTGCATCACTGTGTCTTCTCTTGCTGTAACTGATTAAGCTCCGATCTGTAAACACTGCAGTGCACTTCCTGGTCACATAACACATCCAAAGGTGTCCATCAGTGCTCAATGCACGCCCCCCATACTCAGAGGCATGCCTCTATTAGCTCTCTTTCTGTGCAGCTTACTGCCCGTGGTGTGACCCCGCCCCCAGCTCTGCAAGCAGTGCTTGACCATGCAGAAGCGAGGCTGAGCTGTTGCTGCCTCATTCTCCTCTCCCTGCAGTCCCAGGAAGCTCCACAAAGCTGGTGAGCGTTAACTATAAAAATGATTACAATAAACAAAAGAAGCGGTTTATAAAAGTTATAAATGATCTCCTTTGTAATATTCTAATCATTTTTATAACAAATCTCAGGAGTATGACAGGAGAGGCTCTGCCTCCCCTGACTGCACGTCGCTAGGAAATATCCATCCATCCGCTGATCAGGAGCGCAGACATCTGCCGCACTGTGGGTGACCTCTACGGAATACTGACACAACAGCTGAGCATGAAAAATGTACATTTCACAGAGAATGGGCGATCGTCAGGTGAAATGCCTTTTGATGCTTTATTCTTCACTTTAAAAGAAAAAAAAAAGAAAAAAATAGAAAGAAAACCTAATTAACGGTTTTCAAAAAGCACTTCACTTCCTGATGGGAAAAAGGCGGAGAGTTTTCTCTTGGCTGGAATGAGCCATCTCCTCAACTCAACTGAAAAGGTGAGATTGCGATCAGCTTCCTATCTCCAAACTAAATACCTGCTCTCTCCGGTGTCCTTTCATCTACAAATTCCTCGCTGTTAGTTTTGAAGTGTTTTTAATAAATGAGGTTCAGTCCATCTCGTCTGCTGCCATCGTGATAACATCCCCTAGCGGGTTCGAAAATGAGGACATCTTAATTAACAAGGGGAGGTTCTAATTCCATTTGTATTCAGGCCTCTTATGATTGAAAATTAAAGTCAACGCATAACGGTAAAAATAAAAGTGCGGCTATTCAGTAAGGGCCTGAGGAAGACGGCTGGCGGTGATAGAGTTGGCAGTCACTCCGGTGACTGGCGTAATGTAGGAGGTAGGGCCGCAGATTGGACACATAAAGGGTGTTTAGACTGTCAGTGTTATCTCCTGTGGTCAGTGTACAGCGTCTCTTATCATTATGTTTGTTCATTCAGACAGACCAGGCGTCCTATTGCATTGTTCACTTCCTGAGCTGGCAGAATCGGTCCCTGCCTGCGCCAGTTGCTACATCCAGCCAATCTGCGTAGCCGTCTTTTGTCCCCATCATCAGCTCGGCAGCGTCTGTTTCATTATTCATTAGTGCTATTATCACTCAGGGTCCCGGTGTCATATTCGGCATAGTGGTAAAGACCAGAAAGACCTGGCGCAAGGTTGGCGTTGCCGTGATGGCACCTGGAGGAGAGACAACTTAAAGTGATATCGTATCGCGTTTCTGCTGCCTGATTAAATCGCACTCGTTGCATCTCTTCTTAGTGACGTATGGTGTAATGGTTAGCATTACTGCCTCGCAGCACTGAAGTCATGGGTTCGATTCCCGCCATGGCCCTGACTGTGTGGAGTTTGTGGGTGGGATGTACATCTGCTATGCGGTACATACTGCTACTTATCGGGTACCAACGCCGGTACGTACCTAGAAATACAATTAAAATGGCAAAGGACACCTCTCCCAATAAGAGCTGTCCTCTGCAATAAAGGGACTTATGGGTTTATTACTCAAAAATCCCTCTGCGATTGCGCAGAAAGACGCTCGTGCCACGGAGGGATCCAATTATGTAATGCCATCTAAAGATAGCGTTTCCCACCGGGTCCAAGCACCAGAATGTAAGGCGTTGCGGAGCTCGGTGCATATGGGATTTGGCTGCATTTCAGGCTTAGTACATCCCGCCATGCTTGTGTGGGTTTCCTCCGAGTACCCTGGTTTCCTCCTACACTCCAAAAACACCCCAGTATACTGGAAGAGTAATAGCCCTGTCACAGTGCCCGCAAATAACCATATTGCACATGAGCACCCAGCAACCCGGGTTACTGTGCAGTGTGAAAGGATCCAGTTGAAATAACCCGGGTCGAGCGATCCGGCATTTCAACCTGGGTAGTGAGCAGGGATGAACACGAGTTCGACCCGGCTCGCAGTGCAGTGTGAACGGGTAACCCGGGTCGAGGCGGCCTGGGTCCCGTTCACTGCATATGTAGGAAGAGCCAGCGCTTGGCGACGATCTCCTCTCCAGGAGCCGACTCAGCACATGATGGCGACGATGTCATCGACCCGGCATTATTGCCGGGTCGGGCTGCCTGGCTCAGCCAGGTCGCATCCCGGGATCGAAAGGCGTGTACAAATCCCAGGTGCGACCCGGCAATTGCGATGTGAAAAGCTGCATACATACACACACAGCGATTTAGTAAATGAACGATTTTAGTAAACGATTTTCATTCATTTTTTCAAGGGAAAAATTAACGAAAATCGTTTACTAAATGTAATGAACAATTTTTTTGAACTACAAACGATTTTTGCATATTCCCTTAATGAAAATCGTTGAGTTGGTCAGTCTGACTGAACTACAAACCACAAACTACAAACGTGAACGCGCAGGAACGATGATCGGCCATCATTTTAACTCAGAAAGTGAACGATTTTTTCAACGATTGAACGATAAACAATATCGTTATCGATAATCGTTCAAAAAAATCGTTGTGTGTGTATGCACCTAAAGAGGTATAATTGGCTCCTGGCAAAAAAAAATTAACCCTAGTGTGTACATGTGGTAGTTAATATAGATTGTGAGCTCCACTGGGGCAGGGTCTGTTGTAAATAGCCAGGTATTCTCTGTACGGCGTTGCAGGATAAATGTCTGCGCTATATAAATAACTGATAATATATAATAAACAGTGGCCGATGATAATGACGACAACTGGTGTACTGTATCTATTATACGTGTGACATCCAAATGAATTTCTTGTATTTTGAGCCATGTTTCCTAAGATATGCGCGCCTCAAGCTACACACATAAGAACGCAATTGTGCAGCCAGTTCTTTATGTACAGGCTCGGACAGAAATTGCCTTCTACTCTAAATGAGGCCCTTAATCTCCAGCAGCAAACAGAAGGCCTAATTCAGACCCGCTCGCGAGCGCTCGCAAGAGGGTCGATGTTAGCCCAGTGCGCATGCGCACGACGGAGGCGGCTCCGTCGTGCGCATGCGCGAGACCCGGATAGTGACGGGCAAGCCGTCGCTATGGGTCTCGCTACAAAAGGGGGCGTGCTGTCGATGGTGAGTGACAGCACGCCCCCTTTGGTGGGCGTGGCTGGCCAGACGGAGGTGTTCCCATGGGAACGCCTACCGTCTGGGGCCGGCCCCACTGACATCACAAGTGATGTCAGTGGGAGTGCTTTCGGCTCTGATAGAGCCGGAAGCACTCCAGGGCTTGCGGCAACGAGACCCTACCACAAGGGTCTCGTCGCAAGCCCGATGGTCGCGATGGTCTTGACCATCGCGACCATCTTCCTGGCCGCTCGCTATAGCTGTGGGTGGTCACCCACAGCTATACGAGCGGCCAGGAGGCTGCTCTAAAAATTCAGAGGGACTGCCCTGATTCAGAGCGAGCGCTCTGTCAGAGCGTCCGGCTCTGAATCAGGGCCAGAGTCCTGTAGTGTATGAGCTGTGACACGGCAGGATGCTCTGCAGATAGACGTGATAGATGGAGAACATACTCACTGGTTAGATCTAACCCTATTTCATGTGTCCTGTGCTGGGATGTTCTGTGGCATCTCAGTGTGAAATGTAATATTAGGATTGAATAGTACATATTATACATAAGGGTAATTGATATGATTACAGACCAGTGGGCATTAAGGCGGGCTAGTATGCAGAGCCCTTACATAGGATGGCAGCATGATACAGAAGGAAAACTCATGGTAAATCAGTCAGTAAGGATTGTACATAACAATAGTGTAGCATCCCTCCTTACCATTCCTGCTTTTCGGGCACTGCTCCGCAGTACAACCGGTGTGCTGCAGTGTCCTGTGAGTTTTGTTTATGAAGGTTAAGAGGGCACTCTCACTGCGCAGGACACCAGTGAATGAATGTTGCACCAAGCATCCAATCACTGCTGAGAGAGTCAGACTCCCAGCCCTCAGAATGCAGAATGTGGAGAAGGAGAGGGAACATGTCCTAGAGCAGGTAGAGCTCAGAGGGATGTTCCAAAGCCTCTCTGCTCATTACGTCATGTGTCATTGCCACGGTAGTAGTCACAGGACACTATGCAGATTTACAGATCATTCATAGCAGGCTGCAGTAACAAACCAAGTAAAAATGGTCGTTACCAAGATTCCACTTAGAGACAGCCACAGTGATTTATGTAGGCCTCACGTTTTCATGAGATTGCCGCTTTAAATATGAAAAAGCGTAGTAAGAAAAAGTATTTATTGTACGTTACACAAAACACATGATACATTAGACGCAATTAATTTCTATAACTACAGAAACAGAATCTTTCAATTATTGTCAATATTTTCTATTAATTGGAAAAATATAGGTTACAACAATCCCTGCACGGTAAGCGAGTCCCCCAATACGGTGCTCGGTATATGGCTTACCAGATAACGGTGCGATATTATCCATCTAAGCTGGTCTGTTATATCAGTGTATATACGAGGTTGGTCTCCGGCACGGTTGTACCTGCTCAGGGACATAAGTTGCCGTTTCTCTGCCATTTGATAAGTAACACGGGGGAGCTGCTCGCTGTCACTTATTCCTGATGTCTTCCTTAGTAAGAATGGTCGGTCACTGATGGTTTCTAGCCCGGGGGGCTTACAGGATATATATGAAAGGATCACTGACCCTTCCTCCTTCCCACAGGCTGTGGAGAGACAGCAGAACTGACCCTTTTTTTTTTACAGAAGCTCCAGATTCATTTTACAGCCAATTATATCTCCAGTACTGCGGAACAGGCAACTCTAGCTGGGTGTCACACATCTGACCTACTACAGCCACAAGGGTGCAGACAAGCCCCGTGGAGGATCCTACTGAAGTCATTGTGATTTACCATATAGCCCACCAAGGAACATGGAAGCTGAGGGCCACAAAAAGGCCTTGGTTGGGGGAAGGGGGGGGATTCTGGCTTTAGCCTACCACTTGTAAACCTTCCTAAAACGTCAAGCAGCAAAATACCAACAACCTCATTAAATCCACAGATCAACAGCAACAACATTCACCCGAGAAACTCCATATAATAGAGGGGCAATTTTAATTGATAATTAACAGTATATAATTTTTTTTCCCAGTGGGGGGGTAACATTTTTTCATTTAGGGCTATATAAATGTAAACCACATCATAATATAATACATGTTGCTCCATTATAAAAACATTTTCAAACAACTATAAATATTAGCATATTTAGGATAATAATTAATGAATTATATTGCTCTCTTAATAAAATGAAACAATAATTTTTCCCTCATTGGAAGATGTATCAATGTTACAGTATCTGCTGCTTATTGAATACATAATAATTGAATGGCGATTCCTCTCCTTCTGATTGGCCAGACAGACGTGGCGGTTTTGTGGTGTGTTTTTCATGGAGTTTTGTCCAAAATTGCCATAAACTGCTGTTAAAACGATCTACAGCGACGGTGGATTTGATTACAAGTACCCATCATAACGGCTGAATAGTAAAAATTTACCACTAAATGTTTAATATGACACAGGCGATATATTTAAAGAGCTAGTGACTGGCTTTGCGGGCAGTGGTAGTCCTGGCATTATGCCCGAGCACTACCATGGACGGCAATATGGCTGCAGGTACCTAGAATGGAAGAACAGCTCATTCTCAGATAAAAGCCATATTTCTGCTGCTGTAACTGGCACATCAGCGCCCTGTACCGGCTCCGCCCACTGAGCAAGAGATGTCATGATGTCGTGCAAAGAGGGCATTACCGGCAGCTTCTGTAAGCGCAGCGCTGACCGGGAACCCTCAGGATGCCCGACTGGCTTCATATACAATAGTGTTGCTTTCTCATGCTAACGCAAGTATCTGCCCATCTATATTCCGATTATATGCCCATCGGCATGCAGAATGCCCACTATAATTCTGTCCGCAGCATCATCACTGGCATCTAATCCATGATGGGTGCACAAGAGCCATCTAAAGCTGGCGCCCATCTCCTCATTAGGACTTGTTTCCCAGATATATAGACCCCATATCCTTTAATTGTACACATACAGTACAGTATCTTGTCTACATATATAAGACTAAACATTGATCAAATATTGATTTATATTATTGTCAGGTTGCCCTATTTATAATACAAAGGCTCATAGATATATTGTGTCGGAATAACAATGAAGTGCTATGCAGAATATTACTTTAAGTCTTTTAATGGTATCCAGACAGTTCTCCAAATATCCAAATACAAACAGCTACTTACCCCATGTGGTGGATAGGTGAGCCAACCCCAGTCCCCAGGAATTGTCGCTGTGTCTAGTAAATTCACTAGGGAACAAAAGAAACAGCGTCGTGAGGCTACATAGATAAAAGATTGTGATAAGAAAAGTCTTCATTATACTGTAGAACCTTGCACCTGTCACAGCCCGTGCAGTTCCTCTATCCTGCCAGGGGTGTCGCTCTCTGCTCTGATACTTCTAGCACACTCAGCTGCTGCAACAAACTGCTGAGATTAAGCCGTTTGCGCTCTAGAAGCTCAAGAGCAGAGAGCGACACCCCAGGCAGGGAAGAGGAACTGCACATGTTTTAACAGGTGCAGGGTGCTAGAATGAACACTAATAACAATAATAATAAATGAATGCTATTCTGTGCTCAGCAAAGACAATAATAAATAATAAAAGCCCAAAGCCATGCATATAGAGCAGAAGGGCCCCCCGACTGGCAGACGACTCAGTAAAGATGGGGACACACACACTAGACAATGGCCCTCATTCAGAGCCGGACGCTCTGAGCAGAGCGCACGCTCTGAATGAGGGCCGTCCTCCATAACTATGGAGCGTCCTCCTTGACGCTCGTATAGCTGTGGGTCACCACCCACAGCCTATACGAGCGTGCAGTTTGATGGCCGCGATGGTCTTGACCATCGCGACCATTTGAAACTGTGAGCCGAAGCCTGCGGTTGAGGTTTTCAACCGCAAGGCCCTGGAGTGATTTTGGCTCTATCAGAGCCAAAATCACTCCCACTGACATCACTAGTGATGTCAGTGGGCCGGCTTCTGACGGTAGGCGTTCCCTTAGGAACGCCCCCGTCAGGGAGGCACGCCCCCGGCATGCCCACCAAAGGGGGCGTGCTGTCAATCAACATCGACAGCACGCCCCCTTTGATCAGACACAACGAGCGAAGGAAAGTCCCTCCGTCGTGCGCATGCTCAGTGCAGAACATCGACCCACTTGCGAGCGGACAGCCGCTCGCGAGTGGGTCTGAATCAGGCCCAATGTGTGTACCCAGCGACGGCAGATGTGACAGCAGGATATACTGGGCGGTCCGTGCACACGACCGCCTGATATGTCGTTCCCCCGCCACATCCAGAAGCATGGTGTCGTTAGTCGGAAACTGGTAAATCATCCAAAACATCGTGTAACTGGCTCAAGTCTCTCCTTGCTGGTGCCGGTCACTATCACCTGCTCCTGCAAATTTCTCTGTTAAAGTGGACCAACATTTTTGTGGATTCTCCTAGAAGAGTCTTTAGTTCACCCACATCCTGCCCACAGAAATCAAGTGTGTGGGTGAGGGGGTGTGGCCAGTATGACATAATTGTATTATAATTGCTTTGCTTGGCCAGGACTATTTGCGTATTTTTGCCCCACCCCATCAGATGCCACCTGCAATCTAGAGATGGACATCAGAAACCCGTCATCGAATGGTTGCTGGGCATCCGACATCAAATCCAAAGGTGCGATGGGAACTAGCCATCACATCGCAACCATACGATGCTTATACTTGCGCATGAAGAGGGGGCGGAGTCTGTGGAAAAGGGGGCAGAGCCTCGCAGCTCCCCCATCCACGTCACTGTGGGGGCATGCCCAGCACTCCTCGAGATGGACATCGGAAAGCTGCAATTGATGGCTGGTAACTATCAAATTCCCGGGAATTTGATGAAAAAAAAACTTCCATTGAATCGGAAACATTGATGGTTCATGGTTGCTAACTATCGGCTTCCGATGTCCATCCCTACTGCAATCTCTCTTAAGAGCTGTACACACTAGATGATTTTAATAAACGATATATTGTTCAGTGTGTATGCACTATTGGTGCGTACACAGTAGACGATATGCTCCCTGAGCGTTATAGTCTAGTGTGTCCCCGGCAGGGTGTGCTCAATGTCGTTCATGACATTGAGCACACCCGCTGAACGATATCATTAACGATATCGTTCAGCGCCGGGCTCTCTTCCCCCGTTCCCCAACATGCAGCAACCTGACGACATCGTCAGGTTGGCCTGCATGTTAACCCGATGAACGATGAAGACGAACGACCCGCGGGAACACGCGTCGTCGTTATCGTTTGTTTTTGTGTTAAAAATGGACGATAAAGTGGACGACTGAACTATAACGATATCGTCCATTTTAATCGCCCAGTGTGTACCCACCATATGTCGGTTGCCCGGGAGTTCAAGGGCAAACACAAACTATCGCTCATGGAGCATATAATCTAGTGCGTATGAGCCTTTAGAGATTACAAAACTCCTCAATGCTCGATAGCAGTGTTTCTCATTGTTGGTCCTCAGTGACCCCTAACAGGGTGTGCAGGGGAAGAACTCTGGGAGACAATGGAGGCGCCTGCCGCCGGGCTCCAGCTCTGAAGGGGCACTTCCTCCATTGTCCTCAACATATTCACCCCACTTAGGGCTGTAACTATGTACCCAGAGTGTACCGTCACGGCCACCCAATACATGGGACCCCTTCCCGGCACCTGAGAAGCCACCATACACTACTGGAGAGCGCCATGACAGACCATCCGCGGCTGCCTTTGTCTATAGCTTGTCTGCATTACAGTGTCAGCTGCTGTGACAGGGGGGTGGGGGCACCAAATTATATCTTGCCTCCGGGCGTCTGGGATGAACTTACGCCACTGAGGGTGTGTTTTCAAGGTATCTCCACAAATAATTAGTACCACATGTAGAGTTATCACACCTGTGCTACAGCTAGGTGATCTAGAAAACATGCCCTGAAAGTTTCCTGCTCCTGTAAGCAGAAAACTGCATCCATGTAATCACATACAGTACCTACTAAATGAACCCAATAATGTCCTCAGCCTGATAGACACCCTGCCCGCAGCCGCAGAAAACATAGGGAAATGCTGCTCAATTTAAAACTGCAGATTAAGAATCCTGCAGTGCATGCTGGGAGTTGTAGTCTGTCTGTCTCTAGAGAGCACACGGATTCCCAGTATTCTGCACTACAATTCCCAGCATCCAATTCCCCTCCCCTGATGCTGGGCAAGTCACGAAATGAAAACCCGGTAACTAGAAGAATCCTGTGAGGAGGGTAAGTAAAAGAGAGGGTATATATCAGTATAAGGGGGTATACAGTATATGAGTATGATCTATCTATCTATCTATCTATCTATCTATCTATCTATCTATCTATCTATCTATCTATCTATCAGTATGAGCCTGGGGGTATGCAGTATATCAGTATGAGAGAGGTATATATCAGTATGAGGGAATTATATATATATCAGTATGAGAGGGGTATATATAAGTGTGGGGGAATGCAGTAGATCAGTATGAGGTGTATATATCAGAATAAGGGAGGCATATATCAGTATTTAGTATATAACATTACTATAATTTCATTTATTATTATTCATCATTGTAATGTTATTATTTTATTATTATTATTGGATCATTGTTGTTATTACTGCATGCTGCCTTCCGCCCTGTCTCATTTTGCAGTATGTCCACTATAATAAATTTATTTTACCATGTGCTTCTGCCTGCCATACACTGACTGATTTCACACAGTCCCTTCATGCTGTCCTCCTTCCTATCCTATCCTCCAGCCGTCCCTCCAATCCTACCCACCAGTCACCCCTCCTATCCTACAGTACCTGTCTGCCCACCATGCTATCCTTCCAGCCCCCCTCCTATTATACTCTCCTCCCCACCTTCCTATCCTACCTTTCTGCTCACCCTGCTATCCTTCCAGCCCCCCCTCCTATTATACTCCCCAGTCCACCCTCCTATCCTATCCTCCAATCCTACTCCCCAGCCCTCCCTCCTATCCTATCCTCCAATCCTACTCCCCAGCCCACCCTCCTATCCTATCCTCCAATCCTACTCCCCAGCCCACCCTCCTATCCTATCCTCCAATCCTACTCCCCAGACCTCCCTCCTATCCTATCCTCCAATCCTACTCCCCAGACCTCCCTCCTATCCTATCCTCCAATCCTACTCCCCAGCCCTCCCTCCTATCCTATCCTCCAATCCTACTGCCCAGCCCATCCTCCTATGCTATCCTCCAATCCTACTCCCCAGCCCATCCTCCAAACCTACTCCCCAGCCCACCCTCCTATCCTTCCTTCTAGCCCCCCTCCTATCCTATCCTCCAATCCTACTCCCCAGCCCCCCTCCTATTCTACTCTACAGTTGCCCCTCCTACTCCCCAGCCCTCCCTCCTATCCTATCCTCCAATCCTACTGCCCAGCCCATCCTCCTATGCTATCCTCCAATCCTACTCCCCAGCCCATCCTCCAAACCTACTCCCCAGCCCACCCTCCTATCCTTCCTTCCAGCCCCCCTCCTGTCGTATCCTCCAATCCTACTCCCCAGCCCTCCTTCCTATCCTACCCTCCAATCCTACTCCCCAGCTCTCCTTCCTATCCTACCCTCCAATCCTACTCCCCAGCCCTCCTTCCTATCTTATCCTCCAATCCTACTCCCCAGCCCTCCATCCTATCCTACCCTCCAGTCCTACTCCCACCGCCCCTCCTATCCTTCCTTCCAGCCCTCCTATCCTATCCTCCAATCCTGCTCCCCAGCCCTCCCTCCTATCCTATCCTCCAGTCCTACTCCCCAGCCCTCCCTCCTATCCTATCCTCCAGTCCTACTCCCCAGCCCTCCATCCTATCATGCCCTCCACCGCCCCTCCTATCCTTTCTTCCAGCCTTCCCTCCTATCCTATCCTCCAATCCTACTCCCCAGCCCTCCCTCCTATCCTATCCTCCAATCCTACTCCCCAGCCCACCCTCCTATCCTATCCTCCAATCCTACTCCCCAGCCCTCCATCCTATCCTATCCTCCAATCCTACTCCCCAGCCCACCCTCCTATCCTGTCCTCCAGTCCTACTCCCCAGCCCTCCCTCCTATCCTATCCTCCAGTCCTACTCCCCAGCCCTCCCTCCTATCCTATCCTCCAGTCCTACTCCCCAGCCCTCCATCCTATCATGCCCTCCACCGCCCCTCCTATCCTTTCTTCCAGCCTTCCCTCCTATCCTATCCTCCAATCCTACTCCCCAGCCCTCCCTCCTATCCAATCCTCCAATCCTACTCCCCAGCCCACCCTCCTATCCTATCCTCCAATCCTACTCCCCAGCCCTCCATCCTATCCTATCCTCCAATCCTACTCCCCAGCCCACCCTCCTATCCTGTCCTCCAGTCCTACTCCCCAGCCCTCCCTCCTATCCTATCCTCCAATCCTACCCCCCAGCCCTCCATCCTATCCTACCCTCCACCGCCCCTCCTATCCTTCCTTCCAGCCCTCCCTCCTATCCTATCCTCCAATCCTACTCCCCAGCCCACCCTCCTATCCTATCCTCCAATCCTACTCCCCAGCCCTCCATCCTATCCTACCCTCCATCGACCCTCCTTTCCTTCCTTCCAGCCCCCCTCCTTTCCTCCAATCCTACTCCCCAGTCCTCCCTCCTATCCTACCCTCCAGCTGCCCCTCCTATCCTTCCCTCCAGCTGCCCCTCCTATCCTACCTTCCAGCCCCCCCTCCTATCTTTCCTTCCAGCTCCCATCCTATCCTATCCTCCAGTCGTCCCTCCTATCCTACCTTCCAGCCCCCCTCCTATCCTTCCTCCCAGCCCCCCTCCTATCCTATCCACCAATCCTACTCCCAGCCCTCCCTCCTATCCTACCATCCAGTCGCCTCTCCTATCCTACCTTTCTGCCCACCCTGCTATCCTTCCAGCCCCCTCCTATTATACTCTCCTACCCTCCCTCCTATTGTACAGTCCTGTTCTCCCTCCTATCCTAACCTCTGTCCTTCCTATCCAAGTCGCCCACAGTACCCTCATGTCCTCCCTTCTATCCTGCCCTCCCACCTATTCTACAGTCCTGTACTCCTTCCTATTCTAACCTCCATCCTTCTTATCCAAGTTACCTACCTTCATGCCTTCCCTTCTAGCTCACTCATCTGACCTTCCTCTTATTCTGCCCTCCCTCCTATCCTACCCTACCAACCTACCTCCTATCCTACCCTCCTGTCCTACTACTTCCTCCTATCCTACTCTACCAACCTGCCTCCTATCCTACCCTCCCTCCTATCCTACTACTTCTTCCTATCCTACCCTCCCTCCTATCCTGCTCTACCAACCTACCTCGTATCTAACCTCTTAACCTCCCTCCTATCCTACTACTTCCTATATCTTACCCTCCCTCCTATCCTACTCTACCAACCTACCTCCTATCTAACCTCTTAACCTCCCTCCTATCCTACTACTTCCTATATCTTACCCTCCCTCCTATCCTACTCTACCAACCTACCTCCTATCTAACCTCTTAACCTCCCTCCTATCCTACTCTACCAACCTACCTCCTATCTAACCTCTTAACCTCCCTCCTGTCCTACTCTACCAACCTCCATTCTATCTTACCCTCTCAACCTCCCTCCTATCTTACCCTCCCAACCTCCCTCCTATCTTACCCTCCCAACCTCCCTCCTATCTTACCCACTCAACCTCCCTTGCTCCCCCTCCTACACTACCCTCCCTTCTATCTTACCCTCCCAACCTCCCTCCTATCTAACCCTCACCAACCTCCCTCCTATCTTACCCACTCAACCTCCCTTGCTCCCCCTCCTACACTACCCTCCCTTCTATCCTTCCCCCTGGCCTCCCTTCTATCTCACCCTTAGGGCTATTTTCACACCAGCCGGTCACAACCTGTGCAGTTTCTCTTTCCTGCCTGGGGTGTCACTCTCTGCTCTGGTGCTTCTAGCACCCTCAACTGATGCAACAAACTGTAAGTCGTTTGTGTGCTAGAAGCACCAGAGCAGAGAGTGACACCCCAGGCAGGAAAGAGGAACTGCACAGGTTTTAACAGGTGCAGGGTGCTAGAATGAACACTACATCCTCTTGCCCTCCTTCATATTTTACCCTCCCCTCCCTCCTATCCTACCCTCCTGCTGCCCTCCCTCCTATCCTACACTTCTGCCCTCCTTCTTATACTACTCTCCTGCCCACCCTTCTATCTTACCCTCCTGCCCACCCTTCTATCTTACCCTCCTGCCCACCCTTCTATCTTACTCTCCTGCCCACCCTTCTATCTTACCCTCCTGCCCACCCTATCTTACCCTCCTGCCCACCCTTCTATCTTACCCTCCTGCACTGCCTCCTATCCTACCCTCCTATTGCCCTCCCTCCTATCCTACACTTCTGCCCTCCTTCTTATCCTACTCTCCTGCCCACCCTTCTATCTTACCCTCCTGCCCACCTTTCTATCTTACCCTCCTGCCCACCTTTCTATCTTACCCTCCTGCCCACCTTTCTATCTTACCCTCCTGCCCACCCTTCTATCTTACCCTCCTGCCCACCTTTCTATCTTACGCTCCTGCCCACCTTTCTATCTTACCCTCCTGCCCTGCTTTCTTATCCTACCCTCCTGCCCACCTTTCTATCTTACCCTCCTACCCTTCCTCCTATCCTACCCTCTCTCGCCTTTCTCTCTTCTTTCCCACTCTCCCTGCCTAATATCCTTGCCCCATTCAAAACTACCTTATCACCACTTCTACCCACCCTCCTGCTGCTTGACTTGTTTAACCTATACCTTCTCTGCTGCTCCCCCCGAACAGCTAAACTGAATTCCCCCCTAGCTGTTGTTGACTTCTCCTGAATGTAAGCTCTCATGGTTTGGTACTTTATGTTAGGTTGACATTGAAAATATACACAATCATAATATAGACATCATTATTTCGATAGGTACTTTGTGTCAACCACCAAAATGTCGACATGGACTATGGACCTCATTCAGAGCCGGTCGCACAGAGCGTGCGGTCAGTCTGAATGAGGGGAGGACCTCTTGATTTTTCAAGACGTCCTCCTTTGCGGTGGTAAGGCTGTGGGTTAACACCCACAGCCTTACGACCGCCTAAGGTGATGGTCGCGATGGTCAAGACCATCGCAACCATCGGGGCTTACGACGAGACCCTAGGGTAGGGTCTCCCTTGTCGTAAGCCCCGGAGAGCTTCTGGCTCTGTCTCAGCCGGAAGCTCTCCACTGACATCACTAGTGATGTCAGTGGGGCCGCCCCCAAACGGTAGGCGTTCCCATGGGAACGCCCCCGTTTGGGCTGCCACCCCCCTGCCCGCCTTCCAAACGGGGCGAGCTGTCAATCAACATCGACAGCTCGCCCCCTTTGGATCGAGACCCGCTACGACCGGCGCTGTCGGTCGTAGCGGGTCTCACGCATGCGCACGACGGGGGTACATATAACACTTCAGCATGGAGTTACATCTAGCACATTAGTGTTTGGTGTTTGCGCCAGGCTGAGGGGCTCACAGCGCCCCCCCTCCCAGCGAGCAACACTGTTACAAATAGTTCTCTTTTTATTTTTATGTTTTTCTAAAGGGGAGTGACCACGCCTCCCGCTATTAGGTCACGACCCCTTTCCACGGGACTGGACTGGCTCTCTACGGCCCTGCATGTAACACATCAATATGGGGGTACATGTACTGGAACACGTCAGTACCTAGGGTACATCTAACACATCAATATGGGGGTACATGTACCGGAACACGTCAGTACCTAGGGTACATCTAACACATCAATATGGGGGTACATGTACTGGAACACGTCAGTACCTAGGGTACATCTAACACATCACTATGGGGATACATGTACCGGAACACGTCAGTACCTAGGGTACATCTAACATAACAGTATGGGGGTACATGTACCGGAACATGTCAGTACCTAGGGTACATCTAACACATCAATATGGGGGTACATGTACTGGAACACGTCAGTACCTAGGGTACATCTAACACATCAATATGGGGGTACATGTACCGGAACACGTCAGTACCTAGGGTACATCTAACATCAATATGGGGGTACATGTACTGGAACACCTCAGTACCTAGGGTACATCTAACACATCAATATGGGGGTACATGTACCGGAACACGTCAGTACCTAGGGTACATCTAACACAACAGTATGGGGGTACATGTACCGGAACATGTCAGTACCTAGGGTACATCTAACACATCAATATGGGGGTACATGTACTGGAACACGTCAGTACCTAGGGTACATCTAACACATCAGTATGGGGGTACATGTACCGGAACACGTCAGTACCTAGGGTACATCTAACACAACAGTATGGGGGTACATGTACCGGAACATGTCAGTACCTAGGGTACATCTAACACAACAGTATGGGGGTACATGTACCGGAACATGTCAGTACCTAGGGCACATCTAACACATCAATATGGGGGTACATGTACTGGAACACGTCAGTTTGCAGAGATCAGCTGCATCCGGGGGTAATGATGATCAGTCCACCCCTGCACCACTCCTCTGTGTTCTGCAAAGGTGAGGGGGCAAGGACAGGTCACGGTGGGGGGGGGCATCTTTTGGTTTTGGTACTTGGGGGGTTATGCTGCTGATTAATATATTTTTTTAGCTGTGGTGTCGGAATATATATATAAAAAAACAACATTTTTTACATAGTGACACCTGGTGATGGTGTGGTGTGGGGGGGGGGCAAAATGACAATTTCTGTGCAATTTTGATGAAAAAATGTCAGTTAAGTGGTTAATTAATAAATGGGGTATCTCATTTCTTTGTAAAATGTTACATTCATTTCATAACCCTTGTAAGTCATGAAGTTTCATCTTTATGTCAGATTATTTTATTTTGGGTTAATTATATGCCAGGCAGTAATGCATGGAGTCCATCTATAATGAGACTATAGGGTTCCTCCTCCCCCATCATCACTAGTCTGCTCCTTACAATGGGGCAGGTCAGAGATTTCACCCTATAACATAATGACTTCCTTCCGGCGGCCCCTGGATCTCGCCTGTTGGCTCACTGGACCTGGTGGAAGGGTTAAGCAATGATCTGGTATTTGTGTAATTAGAGGATCTCAATAACAGGCAGCTCTGCAGCCTGCATGGAGATGAAGGGTCAGTAACGCAGGAACTGTCCCCTCCGGCTGCAATTGCTGACGATTAAAACTTCAAAGGGTTCCCAAGAGATATTCAGGCCAGCTCCAATTCCTGTGGAACAATTCCCTCCACATTGTTAATTAAACTCTTATCGGCCCCTGGTTCCCACACCCCACTCTCTGCGGCAGAAGTGATGCACAACATGAATGCAGCTTCTGTTACGTAACAGCAAAAAGTACTGTTCCCTCCCCATGACCACCTTGTCTGGTTCATTCACAAGACGCACGTCGTCTCTCAGACATCTATATCGTACAGACGGCAGATTATGCTGATCTGCAACTATAATCAGGCAGACAGACAGATAGATAGATAGATAGATAGATAGATAGATAGATAGATAGATAGATAGATAGATAGAAAGATAGATCAGCAAAGCTGATACAGTCAGGTGCATAAATATTGGGACATTGACAGTATTTTCATATTTTGGCCTCTATTCACCACCACAATGGCTTTGAAATGAAACAAACAAGATGGGCTTTAACTGCAGACTTTCAGATTTAATTTGAGGGTAATTACATCCAAATCAGGTGAACGGTGTAGGAATTACAATGATTTCTATATGTGCCTCCCACTTTTTAAGGGGCCAAAAGTAATGGGACTATCAACTTAAAAGCTATTTCATGGACAGGTGTGGGCTATTCCCTCGTTATTTCATTATCAATTAAGCAGGTAAAAGGTCTGGAGTTGATTCTAGGTGTGACATTTGTATTTGGAATCAGTTGCTGTCGACTCTCAATACGAGATCCAAAGAGCTGTCACTATCAGTGAAGCAAGCCATCATTAGGCTGAAAAATCAAAACAAACCCATCAGAGAGATAGCAAAAACATTAGGTTTGGCCAAATCAACTGTTTGGAACATTCTTAAAAAGAAAGAACACACCGGAGAGCTCAGCAACACCAAAAGACCCGGAAGACCACGGAAAACCACTGTGGTGGATGACAGAAGAATTATTTCCCTGGTGAAGAAAAACCCCTTCACAACAGTTGGCCAAATCAAGAACACTCTCCAGGAGGTAGGTGTATATGTGTCAAAGTCAACAATCAAGAGAAGACTTCACAAGAGTGAATATAGAGGGTTCACCACAAGATGTAAACCATTGGTGAGCTTCAAAAACAGGAAGACCAGATTAGAGTTTGCCAAACAACATCTAAATAGCCATTACAGTTCTGGAACAACATCCTATGGACAGATGAGACAAAGATCAACTTGTACCAGAGTGATGGGAAGAGAAGAGTATGGAGAAGGAAAGGAACTGCTCATGATCCAAAACATACCATCTCATCAGTGAAGCATGGTGGTGGTAGTGTCATGGCGTGGGCATGTATGGCTGCCAATGGAACTGGTTCCCTTTTATTTATTGATGATGTGACTGCTGAAAAAGCAGCAGAATGAATTCTGAAGTGTTTCGGGCAATATTATATGCTCATATTCAGTCACATGCTTCAGAACTCATTGGACGGCGCTTCACAGTGCAGATGGACAATGATCCGAAGCAAAAGCAACCAAAGAGTTATTTAAGGCTAAAAAGTGGAATGTTATGCAATGGCCAAGTCAATCCCCTGACCTGAATCCGATTGAGCATGCATTTCACTTGATGAAGACAAAACTGAAGGGAAAATGCCCCAAGAACAAGCAGGAACTGAAGACATTTGCAGAAGAGGCCTGGCAGAGCCTCACCAGGGATGAAACCCAGCGTCTGGTGATGTCTATTCGTTCCAGACTTCAGGCTGTAATTGCCTGCAAAGGATTTGCAACAAAGTATTAAAAAGTGAAAGTTAGATTTAGGATTGTTTAGTTTGTATCATTACTTATGGCCCCTTTAAAAAGTGGGAGGCACATATACAAACCGTTGTAATTCCTACACCGTTCACCTGATTTGGATGTAATTACCCTCAAATTAAATCTGAAAGTCTGCAGTTAAAGCACATCTTGTTTATTCCATTTCAAAGCCATTGTGGTGGTGAATAGAGGCCAAAATATGACAATTCTGTCAAAGTCCCAATATTTATGCACCTGACTGTATATGAGCTATATGAGATAGATGGATAGATAAATATGTGCAATATGAGATAGATAGATATATGAGCTATATGAGATAGATAATTGATATGGTATATATATGTAGACGGATAGATAGATAATTGATAGTGCGTGTATATATATATATATATATATATATATATATATATAGATAGATAAATAGAACAAATAGATGCATAATTGATGCAGTTTATTTGTAGATAGACATGAGATAAATAGATATGAGATAGATATGAAATAGATAGACATGAGAGATAGATAGATATGAGATAGACATGAGAGATAGATAGATATGAGATAAATAGATATGAGATATATAGATATATAGATAGATGTAAGATAGATAGATAGAGATGAGATAGATAGATGTGAGATCGATAGATATACAGTATATGATATAAATAGATATATATGAGATAGATATATATCAGATAGATATATATAGTACATATGAGTTAGATAGATGTGAGATAGATAAATATTAGATAGATAGATATGAGATAAATAGATATAAGATAGATATATAGATATGAGATAGATAGATAGATAGATACATAGATACATAGATAGATAGATAGATATGAGATGGATAGATATTAGATAGATAGATATATAGATAAATATGAGATAGATAGATATGATATATATATATATATATATATGAAATAAATAGATATGAGATGGATGGATGGATAGATATATAGATATGAAATAGATAGATATGAGATGGATAGATATTAGATAGATATGATATAGATATATATGAGAAATAGATATGATATAGACAGATATGAGATGGATAGATATTAGATAGATAGATAGATATGAGATAGATAGATATGATATAGATATATATATGAAATAAATAGATATGAGATGGATGGATGGATAGATATATAGATATGAAATAGATAGATATGAGATGGATAGATATTAGATAGATAGATATGATATAGATATATATGAGAAATAGATATGATATAGACAGATATGAGGTGGATAGATATTAGATAGATAGATATGAGATAGATAGATAGATATGATATAGATATATATGAGAGATAGATAGATAGATATGAGATAGATAAATATGAGCTATATGAGATAGATATATATGTGCTATATGAGATAGACAGATATGAGATAGATAGATATGAGCTATATGAGATAGATAGATATGAGCTATATGAGATAGATAATTGATATTGTATATATATATGTAGACGGATAGATAGATAATTGATAGTGTGTGTATATATATATATATATATATATATACAGTATATACAAAATATATATATATATATATATATATATATGTTTACAGATAGACAAATAGAACAAATAGATACATAATTGATACAGTTTATTTGTAGATAGACATGAGATAAATAGATACATGCGAGATAGATATGAGATAGACATGAGAGATAGATAGATATGATAGATAGATAGATAGATAGATAGATAGATAGATAGATATGAGATAGATAGACATGAGAGATAGATAGATATGAGATAGACATGATAGATAGATAGATAGATAGATAGATAGATAGATAGATAGATAGATAGATAGATAGATAGATAGATAGATAGATATGAGATAAATAGATATGAGATATATAGATAGATGTAAGATAGATAGATATGAGATAGATAGATGTGAGATCGATAGATATACAGTATATGATATAAATAGATATATATGAGATAGATATATCAGATAAATATATACAGTAGATATGAGTTAGATAGATTTGAGATAGATATATATTAGATAGATATGAGATAAATAGATATGAGATAGATAGATAGATATGAAATAGATATGAGACAGATAGATATGAGATGGATAGATATGATATAGATATATATGAGATATATGATATAGATAGATATGAGATGGATAGATAGATACAGTATGAGATAGATAGATATATAGATAGATATGAAATAGATATGAGATAGACAGATATGAGATGGATAGACATTAGATAGATATATATGACAGATAGATAGATATGATATAGACAGATATGAGATGGATAGATAGATAGATAGATAGATATGAGATGGATAGACAGATAGATATGATATAGATATATATGAGAGATAGATAGATATGATATAGATAGATAGATAGATATGAGATAGATAGATAGATATGAGATAGATAGATAGATAGATAGATAGATAGATATGAGATAGATAGATAGATAGATAGATAGATAGATATGAGATAGATTCATGATAGATAGATTGATAGATAGATAGATAGATAGATAGATAGATAGATAGATAGATAGATAGGGGTTGAGTCTCCCATATCCAAAATGCTTGGGACCAGGGGTATTTTGGATATCGGAATATTCCGTATTTTGTAATATCATACCATCATTATTTATGTTTTATATACACCTTATACACACAGCCTGCAGGTAATTTTATACAATACTTACAATCATTTTGTGCATCAAACAGAGTTTGTGTATATAAACTCCGCTCTCCTCTCCCCTGGATTGTAAGCTCCTAGGACAGTGTTGGCTAACCTTGACACTCCAGCTGTTGTGGAACTATATATCCCAGCATGCCCTGCCACAGTTTTAGCGTGCCCTAATAGCAAAACTGTAGCAGTGCATGCTGGGTTATGTAGTTCCATAACAGCTGGAGTGTCAAGGTTAGCCAACACTGTCCTAGGAGCAGGGTCCTCCTCCCCACTGTCTCACAGCCTTCTTCTCTAGCACTTCTATGACAGCCTTCACCTTCCCAGCTGTACTGTGTATGGAGAATTGTGTTGCTAAGTGTTACTTGTGCGCTGTTTATAAGTTGGTTAATGTATTGTAATGTAATGTTCTGTGTACCCTGTACTGTATGTACGGCGCTGTGGACCACTTGTGGCGCCCTATAAATAAAATGTAATAATAATAATAATAATATATCCATGAAATTCATTTATGTTTCATATACACCTTATACACACAGCCTGAAAGTAATTTTATACAATATTTTTAATAATTTTGTGCCTTAAACAAAGTTTATGTACATTAAACTTTCAGAAAGCAAAGGCTACACTAGTTAAGTCATATTAAAAAATTCTGTATTTCGGAATATTTTGTATTTCGGAATATTTAGATATGGGAGACTCAACCTGTAGGTAGATAGATATGAGATAGATAATTGATACGGTATATATACAGTACTATATATGTAGATGGATAGATAGATAGATTGATACTATATATATATATATATATATATATATATATATACAGATAGATAATTGATACAGATTATCATTTGTGAATAGACAGATAGTGTAGGTAACAGAGCCATTATTAGTAAGGATAGAGTCAGCAGATACTATGCGTTTGGCCACCTTCCGCCGGTAGAAATAGGTCAGTGGATCTCAGCTGTATACACGGATGTGTGCAGGTTATCGCTGCCTGGAGGGAGCTGTTGGCGATCAGACATTGCTCGGCTGTTAGTTGCCCACAAGAGGGAAATTTTACTTTTCATCAAGTTTTCTTTACTAATCCAGGGATATAACAGGGATATGTCATGTCCTCTATTCCATGGACTATGTATGATCAGAGCTGCTTTAATGCTGGGCTATGTACCAAAGTGATATTAGCAGCCTTTTACCCAACACTTGTGGAGTAACTGTACCCCCATACGGTAGTACAGGGTATTAGTCGTATAAGATATCCTGGTAATGATATGAGGTTCCTTATCTCTTGCGTCTGGATTAAGCTGAGAGGTAATGGAATTAAAGTTTGTGTATAGGTTTGTGTACATATAATGCGAAAATGGTAAAATATACATTACTGGATATGTAAAGAGTAATGGGATAATATCATACTTACCGACTTTGCCAGGTCGATAGAGAGGGGGCGCGGTGGTCCGGGAAAGTGGGCGGTTCAGGGGGAGTGGCGGCACGGTCGCATCATCGTGGCCCCGCCCCCCGCTATGCAGTGCTAAGAAAATAGGCATTTTAAAATAGGGGGCGGATCAACGATGACGCAATTCACTGCAAATCACATCATATGGCCCAACCCCACGGACCGCCCACTTGTGCTCTGTAAGTGGGTGTCCGCGGGCGGTGGAGGAGGGTGCGGGAGATTTGCCTTCTTTTCTGAGTGGCTGATTTTTGGGAGTCTCTAGGGCAGGCCTGGCCCACCTGTGGCTCTCCAGCTGTTGTGAAACTACAAGTCCCAGCATGCCTTGCCAGAGTTTTAGCATTCCCTAATAGCAAAACTGTGGCAAGGCATGCTGGGACTTGTAGTTTCACAACAGCTGGAGAGCCACAGCTTGGCCAGGCCTGCTCTAGGCCATTTCGGGAGAGTAAGCAAGTATGGATAATATACGGATGTGGATATTTTCTGTGTAAAAGGTTTAGGTATGTAATGTGTAAAGTTAATATACAGATGCATCCTTTCATACTGTGGTTTCAGTCATGCCAAATAACCCCGCTCGGTGCGCCAGGTCGCGTGGACAATTATATATTTTAAAATGTGCGTCTCATTTGCACAAATAAAACAACTGCATTGCTAGTGTACACTGACCACTGGGGTTTGTGACATTCGTACATATGGGTGCGACTGAGCCTGAATCTGAGTCAAAAGGGCTCCGATGCAGCGACCGCGACTTTTCCTGACGCCATGTTCCTCTGTGCTACGACTGCGAGTTTGTACATACATGTAAAACGAATTCCTGTGCAATTAGAGTCAAAGCCCAGCTGTGGAAAGGGTTAATATAGAGATTTGGCTATGTAAAATGTAAAGGGTTAACATACAAGTTTGGATATGTAACGTGTAAAGAAAAAAAAAATATACAGGTTTGAATATGTAATGTGTAAAGGGTTAATATACAGATTGGATATGCCATGTGTAAAGAGTTAATATGTAGGTCTCAGTATGTCATGTGTGAAGAGTTAATATACAGATTAGGGTATGTAATGTGTAAGGGCTTAGTATATAGGGTAGGATAAGTTATGTGCAAAGGGTTAATATACAGGTTTCAATATGTATTATGTTATGGGTTAATATACAGGTTTAGATATGTAACGTGTAAAGGGTTAAAATACAGGCTTTAATATGCAGTGTGTACAGGGTTAATATACAGGTTTAGAGATGTATTGTGTGAGTGGTAAATGTACAGATTTGGATATATAATGTGTAAAGGGTTAATGCAGTTTTTGATATGTAACGTGGAAAGGATTAATATACAGGTAATTTAAGCATTAATGAACAGGTTTCGCTGTGTATTGTATATAGGGTTAATATACAGATTTATATTTGTAATGTATAAAGGGTTAATATATAGGTTTAGGAACTGTATGTAATGTGTGAACGGTTAATGTACATGTTTGGATATATAATGTGTTTAGGGTTATTTGGATATATGTGGAAAAGGTTAATATCCAGTAATCAACAGGGTTAATGAACAGGTTTGGATGTGCATTGCAGAGGTACCCAAACTCGGTCATTACAGTCCAGGATTTGAGGCTATCCATGTTTGAGCCCAGATGGTTAAATCAGATTGACCGAGGTACTAATTAAGTCACCTGTGCTCAAGCATGAATATCTTTTAAAACCTGGACTGTAATGACAGAGTTTGGGAACCTCCGGTATAATGGGGTAATATATTGGTTTCTATAGGTAATGCGTAAAGGGTTAATGCATAGGTTTAGGCATGTAAGAGTTAATATACAGTTTTGGATAAGTAGATGGGAAAGGGTTAATGTAAAGTTTTTGGCGTGAAGAGTTAATGTAAGGGTTGGGATATTCCATGTGTACACAGGTTTAAAATATATGAACTACTAATGTATAATAGTCTGTGAAGGGGTTAAATACAGTTTTGGATAGATGACGTGAACAGTTAATACAGGTTGAGTCTCCCATATCCAAAATGATTGGGAACAGAAGTGTTTTGGATATCAGATTTTTCCGTATTTTGGAATATTTCCATAATGAGATATCTGGGGACCCAAATCTAAACACGGAATCATTTATGTTTCATGGACACTTTGTGCAGCAAACAAAGTTTGTGTACATACACAAAATGCAGGGCCACCATCAGGGGGGACAGCCGGGCCTGGAGTCCTGAGCCCGGACACTCTGGGGGCCCGCCCTCGCCTCCTACCGCCTGTCCACTACTTCCACTCTGCTAAACTTACGTTCACTGACCGGCTCGGCCGGAGGTCCACGGCCGCCCGCACCCACTCCTACAGTATATCCTCTCACTATATCTCCAGCCGCCCGCCGCTGCTGCTGTGTACATGGCTGGCTGTGGGAGGCAGGCAGAGGGGATGCTCCCAGCCTGCTCTGTACTGCTAGCCAATAACACAATCCAGCAGCCGGGAGCATCCTCTCTGCCTGCCTCCTACAGCCAGCCATGTACACAGCAGCAGCGGCGGGCGGTTGGAGAGGTAGGGAGGGGATATAGTAGTGGGCACAGGTGGCTGCGCGCTGGTAGAAGCGGACCCCCGGCCGAGCCTGTCAGTGAATGTAAATTTAGCAGGGAAAAAGCAGTGGGTGGGCGGGGGCCCTGGGCCCCTCGTTGTGCGGGGGGGGGGGGGGGGGTTGTGCGGGGGGGGGGGGTTTAGTGAGGGAGATTACTCGGGCAAGGGGGGTGGGTGAGGCTCTGTATAATGGGGGCTGGGGGGGGGGCCTGCCTATTTGGCCCATCCCGGGCCCCATGATATCTGAAGGCGGCCCTGACAAGATGTATTTATGTTCTGTATACTCCTTATACACAGCCTGAAGATGATGTTATACAATATTTTTTATAATTTTGTGCTTTAAATAAGTTTGCATTGAACCATCAAAAAGCAAAGTTATCACTATCTCAGTCACGCTCCAAAAATTCCTTTGTTTCGTAATATTTGGATATGGGAGACTCAGCCTTTATATAGTTTTGGATAGGTTCATACATGGGTTTGGATATGTAATGTGTAAAGTAAAGGGCTAATTTCCAGGTTTGGCTAGGCAATGTGTAAAAGTTTCATATACAGGTTTGATATATTATGTGTAATAGTTTAATACACAAATTTGGATATGTAAAGAGTTAATATATAGGTTTGGACCAGTAATGTGCAAAGAGTTTTAAACAGGTTTGGAGAGTAATGTATAAAGAGTTAATATACAGGTCTAGATATGTAATGTGTAAAGAACTTATCTGAAGGTTTGCTATGTAATGTGTGAAGAGTTACTATACAGGTTTATATATGTAATGTGTAAAGGGTTAATAATCATGATTCAATATGTAATATGTAAAGGGTTAATATATAGGTTTGGATAGTAAATGTGTGAATTGTTAATATAGAGGTATGGATACATAATGTGTAAAGGGATAATATATTGTATGGAAATATAATGTGCAATGGGTTAATATACAAGTTTGGATAAGCAATGTGTTAAAGTTGAATATTCAGATTTGGATTTGTAATATGTAAAAAGCTAATATACATGTTTGGGTAAGTAATGTCTAAAGGGTTAATATTTTTGTTTGGAAATATAATGTGTAAAGGTTGATATACATGTTTGTATAGGCAATGTGTAAAGGGTTAATATTCAGATTTGTAATAGTGGGTTAATATACAGGTTTGGATAGGTAATGTGGAAAGGGTTAATATACAGGTTTGGGTATGTAATGTACAAAGGGTTAATATACAAGCTTGATAGATAATGTGTAAAAGGTTAGTACACAGGTTTGGATAGGTAATGTGTTAGCATTTAAAATATTGGCTAATATTTGCAAAGGGTTAATATACAGGTTTGTGTATGTAATGTGTAAAGGTTAATATGCAGGTTGATATATGCAATGTAAGGGGTTAATATATTGGTTGGGCTGTATTGAGTAAATGGTTAATAGACAAGTTGGGATGTAATGTGTAAAGGGTAAAAAAATGTTCGATAGTAATATGTAAAGGGTTAATATAGTGGTTAGATAGTAATGTGTACAGGGTTAATATAGTGGTTAGATAGTAATGTGTTCAGGGTTAATATAGTGGTTAGATAGTAATGTGTACAGGGTTAATATAGTGGTTAGATAGTAATGTGTACAGGGGTAATATAGTGGTTAGATAGTATTGTGTACAGGGTTAATATAGTGGTTAGATAGTAATGTGTTCAGGGTTAATATAGTGGTTAGATAGTAATGTGTACAGGGTTAATATAGTGGTTAGATAGTAATGTGTACAGGGTTAATATAGTGGTTAGATAGTAATGTGTACAGGGTTAATATAGTGGTTAGATAGTAATGTGTTCAGGGTTAATATAGCGGTTAGATAGTAATGTGTTCAGGGTTAATATAGTGGTTAGATAGTAATGTGTACATGGTTAATATAGTGGTTAGATAGTGATGTGTACAGGGTTAATATAGTGGTTAGATAGTAATGTGTTCAGGGTGAATATAGTGGTTAAATAGTAATGTTTACAGGGTGAATATAGTGGTTAAATAGTAATGTGTACAGAGTTAATATAGTGGTTAGATAGTAATGTGTACAGGGTTAATATAGTGGTTAGATAGTAATGTGTACAGGGTTAATATAGCGGTTAGATAGTAATGTGTTCAGGGTTAATATAGCGGTTAGATAGTAATGTGTTCAGGGTTAATATAGTGGTTAGATAGTAATGTGTACAGGGTTAATATAGTGGTTAGATAGTGATGTGTACAGGGTTAATATAGTGATTAGATAGTAATGTGTTCAGGGTTAATATAGTGGTTAAATAGTAATGTGTACAGGGTTAATATAGTGGTTAGATAGTAATGTGTACAGGGTTAATATAGTGGTTAGATAGTAATGTGTACAGGGTTAATATAGTGGTTAGATAGTAATGTGTTCAGGGTTAATATAGTGGTTAGATATAATGTGTTCAGGGTTAATATAGTGGTTAGATAGTAATGTGTTCAGGGTTAATATAGTGGTTAGATAGTAATGTGTACAGGGTTAATATAGTGGTTAGATAGTAATGTGTACAGGGTTAATATAGTGGTTAGATAGTAATGTGTTCAGGGTTAATATAGTGGTTAGATAGTAATGTGTTCAGGGTTAATATAGTGGTTAGATAGTAATGTGTACAGGGTTAATATAGTGGTTAGATAGTAATGTGTACAGGGTTAATATAGTGGTTAGATAGTAATGTGTTCAGGGTTAATATAGTGGTTAGATAGTAATGTGTTCAGGGTTAATATAGTGGTTAGATAGTAATGTGTACAGGGTTAATATAGTGGTTAGATAGTAATGTGTACAGGGTTAATATAGTGGTTAGATAGTAATGTGTTCATGGTTAATATAGTGGTTAGATAGTAATGTGTTCAGGGTTAATATAGTGGTTAGATAGTAATGTGTACAGGGTTAATATAGTGGTTAGATAGTAATGTGTTCAGGGTTAATATAGTGGTTAGATAGTAATGTGTACAGGGTTAATATAGTGGTTAGATAGCAATGTGTACAGGGTTAATATAGTGGTTAGATAGCAATGTGTACAGGGTTAATATAGTGGTTAGATAGCAATGTGTACAGGGTTAATATAGTGGTTAGATAGTAATGTGTACAGGGGTAATATAGTGGTTAGATAGCAATGTGTACAGGGTTAATATAGTGGTTAGATAGCAATGTGTACAGGGTTAATATAGTGGTTAGATAGTAATGTGTACAGGGGTAATATAGTGGTTAGATAGTAATGTGTACAGGGGTAATATAGTGGTTAGATAGTAATGTGTACAGGGGTAATATAGTGGTTAGATAGTAATGTGTACAGAGGTAATATAGTGGTTAGATAGTAATGTGTACAGGGGTAATATAATGGTTAGATAGTAATGTGTACAGGGTTAATATAGTGGATAGATAGTAATGTGTACAGGGGTAATATAGTGGTTAGATAGTAATGTGTTCAGGGGTAATATAGTGGTTAGATAGTAATGTGTACAGGGGTAATATAGTGGTTAGATAGCAATGTGTACAGGGTTAATATAGTGGTTAGATAGCAATGTGTACAGGGTTAATATAGTGGTTAGATAGTAATGTGTACAGGGGTAATATAGTGGTTAGATAGCAATGTGTACAGGGTTAATATAGTGGTTAGATAGCAATGTGTACAGGGTTAATATAGTGGTTAGATAGTAATGTGTACAGGGGTAATATAGTGGTTAGATAGTAATGTGTACAGGGGTAATATAGTGGTTAGATAGTAATGTGTACAGGGGTAATATAGTGGTTAGATAGTAATGTGTACAGAGGTAATATAGTGGTTAGATAGTAATGTGTACAGGGGTAATATAATGGTTAGATAGTAATGTGTACAGGGTTAATATAGTGGATAGATAGTAATGTGTACAGGGGTAATATAGTGGTTAGATAGTAATGTGTTCAGGGGTAATATAGTGGTTAGATAGTAATGTGTACAGGGGTAATATAGTGGTTAGATAGCAATGTGTACAGGGTTAATATAGTGGTTAGATAGCAATGTGTACAGGGTTAATATAGTGGTTAGATAGTAATGTGTACAGGGGTAATATAGTGGTTAGATAGCAATGTGTTCAGGGTTAATATAGTGGTTAGATAGCAATGTGTACAGGGTTAATATAGTGGTTAGATAGTAATGTGTACAGGGGTAATATAGTGGTTAGATAGTAATGTGTACAGGGGAAATATAGTGGTTAGATAGTAATGTGTACAGGGGTAATATAGTGGTTAGATAGTAATGTGTACAGGGGTAATATAGTGGTTAGATAGTAATGTGTACAGGGTTAATATAGTGGTTAGATAGTAATGTGTACAGGGGTAATATAGTGGTTAGATAGTAATGTGTTCAGGGGTAATATAGTGGTTAGATAGTAATGTGTACAGGGGTAATATAGTGGTTAGATAGTAATGTGTACAGGGTTAATATAGTGGTTAGATAGTAATGTGTACAGGGGTAATATAGTGGTTAGATAGTAATGTGTTCAGGGGTAATATAGTGGTTAGATAGTAATGTGTACAGGGTTAATATAGTGGTTAGATAGTAATGTGTACAGGGGTAATATAGTGGTTAGATAGTAATGTGTACAGGGGTAATATAGTGGTTAGATAGTAATGTGTACAGGGTTAATATAGTGGTTAGATAGTAATGTGTACAGGGTTAATATAGTGGTTAGATAGTAATGTGTACAGGGTTAATATAGTGGTTAGATAGTAATGTGTACAGGGTTAATATAGTGGTTAGATAGTAATGTGTACAGGGTTAATATAGTGGTTAGATAGTAATGTGTACAGGGGTAATATAGTGGTTAGATAGTAATGTGTACAGGGTTAATATAGTGGTTAGATAGTAATGTGTACAGGGTTAATATAGTGGTTAGATAGTAATGTGTTCAGGGTTAATATAGTGGTTAGATAGTAATGTGTACATGGTTAATATAGTGGTTAGATAGTGATGTGTACAGGGTTAATATAGTGGTTAGATAGTAATGTGTTCAGGGTGAATATAGTGGTTAAATAGTAATGTTTACAGGGTGAATATAGTGGTTAAATAGTAATGTGTACAGAGTTAATATAGTGGTTAGATAGTAATGTGTACAGGGTTAATATAGTGGTTAGATAGTAATGTGTACAGGGTTAATATAGCGGTTAGATAGTAATGTGTTCAGGGTTAATATAGCGGTTAGATAGTAATGTGTTCAGGGTTAATATAGTGGTTAGATAGTAATGTGTACAGGGTTAATATAGTGGTTAGATAGTGATGTGTACAGGGTTAATATAGTGATTAGATAGTAATGTGTTCAGGGTTAATATAGTGGTTAAATAGTAATGTGTACAGGGTTAATATAGTGGTTAGATAGTAATGTGTACAGGGTTAATATAGTGGTTAGATAGTAATGTGTACAGGGTTAATATAGTGGTTAGATAGTAATGTGTTCAGGGTTAATATAGTGGTTAGATATAATGTGTTCAGGGTTAATATAGTGGTTAGATAGTAATGTGTTCAGGGTTAATATAGTGGTTAGATAGTAATGTGTACAGGGTTAATATAGTGGTTAGATAGTAATGTGTACAGGGTTAATATAGTGGTTAGATAGTAATGTGTTCAGGGTTAATATAGTGGTTAGATAGTAATGTGTTCAGGGTTAATATAGTGGTTAGATAGTAATGTGTACAGGGTTAATATAATGGTTAGATAGTAATGTGTACAGGGTTAATATAGTGGTTAGATAGTAATGTGTTCAGGGTTAATATAGTGGTTAGATAGTAATGTGTTCAGGGTTAATATAGTGGTTAGATAGTAATGTGTACAGGGTTAATATAGTGGTTAGATAGTAATGTGTACAGGGTTAATATAGTGGTTAGATAGTAATGTGTTCATGGTTAATATAGTGGTTAGATAGTAATGTGTTCAGGGTTAATATAGTGGTTAGATAGTAATGTGTACAGGGTTAATATAGTGGTTAGATAGTAATGTGTTCAGGGTTAATATAGTGGTTAGATAGTAATGTGTACAGGGTTAATATAGTGGTTAGATAGCAATGTGTACAGGGTTAATATAGTGGTTAGATAGCAATGTGTACAGGGTTAATATAGTGGTTAGATAGCAATGTGTACAGGGTTAATATAGTGGTTAGATAGTAATGTGTACAGGGGTAATATAGTGGTTAGATAGCAATGTGTACAGGGTTAATATAGTGGTTAGATAGCAATGTGTACAGGGTTAATATAGTGGTTAGATAGTAATGTGTACAGGGGTAATATAGTGGTTAGATAGTAATGTGTACAGGGGTAATATAGTGGTTAGATAGTAATGTGTACAGGGGTAATATAGTGGTTAGATAGTAATGTGTACAGAGGTAATATAGTGGTTAGATAGTAATGTGTACAGGGGTAATATAATGGTTAGATAGTAATGTGTACAGGGTTAATATAGTGGATAGATAGTAATGTGTACAGGGGTAATATAGTGGTTAGATAGTAATGTGTTCAGGGGTAATATAGTGGTTAGATAGTAATGTGTACAGGGGTAATATAGTGGTTAGATAGCAATGTGTACAGGGTTAATATAGTGGTTAGATAGCAATGTGTACAGGGTTAATATAGTGGTTAGATAGTAATGTGTACAGGGGTAATATAGTGGTTAGATAGCAATGTGTACAGGGTTAATATAGTGGTTAGATAGCAATGTGTACAGGGTTAATATAGTGGTTAGATAGTAATGTGTACAGGGGTAATATAGTGGTTAGATAGTAATGTGTACAGGGGTAATATAGTGGTTAGATAGTAATGTGTACAGGGGTAATATAGTGGTTAGATAGTAATGTGTACAGAGGTAATATAGTGGTTAGATAGTAATGTGTACAGGGGTAATATAATGGTTAGATAGTAATGTGTACAGGGTTAATATAGTGGATAGATAGTAATGTGTACAGGGGTAATATAGTGGTTAGATAGTAATGTGTTCAGGGGTAATATAGTGGTTAGATAGTAATGTGTACAGGGGTAATATAGTGGTTAGATAGCAATGTGTACAGGGTTAATATAGTGGTTAGATAGCAATGTGTACAGGGTTAATATAGTGGTTAGATAGTAATGTGTACAGGGGTAATATAGTGGTTAGATAGCAATGTGTTCAGGGTTAATATAGTGGTTAGATAGCAATGTGTACAGGGTTAATATAGTGGTTAGATAGTAATGTGTACAGGGGTAATATAGTGGTTAGATAGTAATGTGTACAGGGGTAATATAGTGGTTAGATAGTAATGTGTACAGGGGTAATATAGTGGTTAGATAGTAATGTGTACAGGGGTAATATAGTGGTTAGATAGTAATGTGTACAGGGTTAATATAGTGGTTAGATAGTAATGTGTACAGGGGTAATATAGTGGTTAGATAGTAATGTGTTCAGGGGTAATATAGTGGTTAGATAGTAATGTGTACAGGGGTAATATAGTGGTTAGATAGTAATGTGTACAGGGTTAATATAGTGGTTAGATAGTAATGTGTACAGGGGTAATATAGTGGTTAGATAGTAATGTGTTCAGGGGTAATATAGTGGTTAGATAGTAATGTGTACAGGGTTAATATAGTGGTTAGATAGTAATGTGTACAGGGGTAATATAGTGGTTAGATAGTAATGTGTACAGGGGTAATATAGTGGTTAGATAGTAATGTGTACAGGGTTAATATAGTGGTTAGATAGTAATGTGTACAGGGTTAATATAGTGGTTAGATAGTAATGTGTACAGGGTTAATATAGTGGTTAGATAGTAATGTGTACAGGGTTAATATAGTGGTTAGATAGTAATGTGTACAGGGTTAATATAGTGGTTAGATAGTAATGTGTACAGGGGTAATATAGTGGTTAGATAGTAATGTGTACAGGGTTAATATAGTGGTTAGATAGTAATGTGTACAGGGTTAATATAGTGGTTAGATAGTAATGTGTACAGGGTTAATATAGTGGTTAGATAGTAATGTGTACAGGGTTAATATAGTGGTTAGATAGTAATGTGTACAGGGTTAATATAGTGGTTAGATAGTAATGTGTTCAGGGTTAATATAGTGGTTAGATAGTAATGTGTTCAGGGTTAATATAGTGGTTAGATAGTAATGTGTACAGGGTTAATATAGTGGTTAGATAGTAATGTGTACAGGGTTAATATAGTGGTTAGATAGTAATGTGTTCAGGGTTAATATAGTGGTTAGATATAATGTGTTCAGGGTTAATATAGTGGTTAGATAGTAATGTGTACAGGGTTAATATAGTTGTTAGATTGTAATGTGTACAGGGTTAATATAGTGGTTAGATAGTAATGTGTACAGGGTTAATATAGTGGTAGATTATATTGTGTACAGGGTTAATTTACAGTTGGGATGTGATGTGTTAAAAGTGAATATAGCCTACAAGTTTGCTATTCTAATGTGATAAGGGATTAATATACAGGTTAGTATGGGGTAGGGATGGGTACGGGATGCCAGCGCTCGGGATCCCGGCGTTTCCAACGCCAGCATCCCGACAGCGTTAGGATACTGACACTTGTTAGTCGGTATCCTATCCTTCCCCCTCTCCCTACCCCTAACCGTCCTACCCCTGTGCCTAAACCTAACCTCACCCCCAGGGCCTAAACCTGACCTCCCTCTCCCCGCACCCTAAACCCTCCCCCCTTAGTGTCTAACCCTCATCCTAGTGCCTAACTCCTAACCCTAATCCTCCCCCTAACCCCGTTACTTACCTTCGGGAACCCGGTGATCAGGATGCCAGCACCGGGATTCTGACAGATGTGCGTTCAGTAACCCGACAAAGGGGACGTTCGTTTAGAATACCAGCGCAGGCATCCTCTTTGTCGGGATATTGAACGTATACCAGAGGGTTAATATATATGTTTTGTTAGGTAATGTGTAAAGGGTTAATTTACAGGTTTGGATGTATTGTGCAAAGGGTTAATACAGGTATCAGTGGCTGAAGTCAGAATGGGCTCAGGCTGAACATTTAGGGCCTGATTCAGACCCGCTCGCGAGCGCATAGCGATCGCAAACGTGTCGATGGACGGGCAGTGCGCACGCGCAGCATGCGCGAGCCCCGGAGCGAGTGAGAACTTCACTTGCTCGGGGTTCGCAGCAAAACGGGGCAGTTGATCGACAGCTCGCCCCGTTTTGTAGGCAGGTCGGGGGGGTGGCTGCGCAAACGGAGGCGTACCCAAAGGAACGCCTGCCATTTGTGGGTGGCCCTACTGATATCACACGTGTGGATTGGAGCAGGAAGTTCACTGGGGCTTGCGGTGGACGAGACCCTACCACAAGGTTCCCGTCGCTAGCCCGATGGTCGCGATAATCGCAACCATCGCCAGGCCGCCCGCACAAGCTGTGCGTGGTCACCCACAGCTATGCGAGCAGCCTGGAGGCGTACTTTTTTTTTTTTTATATCCGCCCTGAATCAGAGCGAGTGCTCGCAAATGGCGAGCGCCTCTGAATCAGGACCTCAGTGTATTTCTACAGTGTCTCACACATGTAGCTACTAAATGTATGTCATACACCTCCTCATGTTCTGGTAATTAATGTCATCACTACACATATCTGTGACTTAGGACTCTATTTATTAACAGTTTTACTAAAATAAAGTGAAAACGGGTGTTTTGTGTATTCACACCCTTTTCACATTATTTTAGTTTCACCTAAATTTACTAAAAATTCTACTACAAATCCTAATTATCACATATTTTTAGTAAACAGATCACATTTCCCATTATTGTAATAGGAAATAGGTAATAGGATGTGGGGAGAGTCACATGGGAGTGATGCTATCACAACCAGACATTGGCCCTGATTCAGAGCCGCTCTTAAGCGGCAGTACGCTCGTTCCGAGCGATATTTGCACATCTGCGCATGCGTACGGTTTTTAGTATGCATGCGCGAACCAGTCAGTGCGGGCGAAAATCGTTTGTTCGCTATATAGCGAGTGTCTGCTATTTTGAGTGACAGAATGAGGCGTATGTGGGTGGTAACAGGGGAAGGTGCTTGAAAACGGGGAGTGGAGATCAGAACGCAGGCGTGCTTAAAGGTCAAAGCGGGCGTTTTATGGGTGTGCATAATTAATAAAGCAGCGTCATTGACCACGTCACTTGGTTTTTTTTACTCTGAACTGCTCGCAAAATAGCGGTTGAAAAAACCAACCACAAGAATAGCGAGCAGTTCATACGCTGTTCGATGTACTCGATTAATCAAATAAATAGCGGACATGACGTATGATGCGAGCGGCCAGGGGGCGTTTATAACAAATAAACGAGCGTATGTTTTCCTTTCTCGTTCAGACATGGAGGCGGCAACAGACCGCAAAGAGCGAACGGTTCATTTGAATAGCCACCCCCTTTTTATGAACGAGCGAGCGCTAATTGCGAGCGGCTCTGAATCAGGGCCATAATTCTTAGTAAATATACCTGTAAGAGCAGCAGTGTCTCCTGCCCTCTAACACAGGGGTGGCCAACCAGTCAGGGCAAAGAGGCAAAAAATATTTGTAGTCAAGCTAAAGAGCCGATCGCATGCGCGTATCTTCGGCGCTCCCAAAATGGGGCGTGGCCTAGCTGTCACAAGGCCATGCCCCATTTTTGTGTGCACGCCTTAGGTATGACATTTGCACCCCTGTTTTTAGTCACACTGGGGCGAGCCCAGCACATTGAAAATATTGTATTTGTGCCCCTTTTGCAGTGCCCCCTGTAGTTTTGCCCCATATGCAGTGCCCCTTAAGCAGTGCCCCCAGCTCAGTACTCACCTGACCACGCTGGCTTTGGCTCTGGCGCATAACACCAGCTTCTAAGGGCTGCATTTGCTGCAGCCCCGAGAAGCCGCGTGGGATGCCCAAAAGACAGAGCAGCGGTCTCTACTAGAAGCCGCTCGCTGCTAATTGCAGTCCAGACTGGCAGTCCCAGGGGGAGGAGTCACCTCCCCGTGGGGCTGCCTGTACTGTCCAATGGGAAGCCACCTCCATTCACAATGTGACCAGTACAGTCACGGACTACAACTGGCTCAAGTAGCTCCACAGCCCCTAGGTAAAATCTGCTACTGCCTAAGAGATACTGTATATACAGTACGTGTAAGGAGCAGGGTCCCCCAGCAGCACAGAGTATATCAGGAGAGGAGTGATGTGTTAGTGAGGACAGGGCTGCATGTGACAGGGGCAGTGACATGATGTGAGGAGGGGAATGGAGGCAGTAGGAAGCCACATACTGAGGGTTATATAGTGGGAGGTGCAGGGTCCCCCAGCAGCACAGAGTATATCAGGAGATGAGTGATGAGTTAGTGAGGACAAGGCTGCATGTGACAGGGGCAGTGACATGATGCGAAGAGGGGAATGGAGGCAGCAGGAAGCCACAGACCGAGTTACATAGTGGAAGGAGCATGGACCCCAGCAGCACAGAGTAGTGAAGTGATTCTCCTTGCATACTACTGCAGGAATATTGTGGGTTCAAACCAACCTCTGTATGAAGCATAGATTACAAATCCACATTTTATTCAAATAACATATTCCTTTAATCTGGCATAATTGATCGACCCCCATGGATGTGTATATAACTCATTTACTGACACCCTCAGGTGCACATCCATGTATTATCGTGTAATGGAAATGCTCTATTTTCTGTACAATAAATAGACAAGTTTAATATCTGAGAATAATTAGTGATAGACTCTGAGATATGTGTAACACATTCGCATATTAAGCAGCAATAAGCACAATGTATAGAGGGGCTTTTAGGATACATTTTATATCCTACATACAATCTGGTACAGTGCTTAATGCTAGACTCAAAACTGAGCATTTCTACTGCTCAAAATGATCTATCAGGCTAAGGCCCGTATTCACTTAGAGGCGAAAAGTCGGAGAAGTTTCGCCTATCTGACTCTCCGCCTCCTTCACCTGTTTTAGAGGCGAAAACTTTTCATGCGCGTCCCCGCTTTTCACCCTATTCAATTCCTAAACACGCGAAAACGGAAAACAGAGAATACGGAAAAGGCGGAAAGTGGGGACATAAGTCTGTACCCCAAAAAAACATGCACTAACATAGGGAATCAATGTACATGTGTACTAATAGCCCTAATAAAGCTGTTTGGGGTACTTAAGTAGTTTAAATTGTGTCTTATTAGTGTCTTTGCAAAAGTGGTGAAGAATGGCATAAAGCTGTATTTTTTGGTAAAAATAAGTAGTCCTGTCACATTTGGGGTACTTGAAAATGGGTGCAAGCATATTTTAAGGTTTAAAGTTTAAAAGCGAACTTTTAAAAAATGTCAAAAACCCACCAGCTTGTGCACCTGCAATCCCCAAAACACCTGAACCATCCTTGCAGACCCCCAAGAAGTTTATTTTGCTAGTTTTTATGCTTGCGCCCCCACTTTTTACTTTTTTGCCCCAAAAATGAAAGTACTTTTTTGAGGTGTTCTTATGTTATTTATTTTGCCAGGTTTTGTCCTTTGGGGGAGTGTGCCAAGAGATATGGGTTGTTTCCCCACGTTTTCTCCTCAAAATAAAGATTATGCACTTTTTTTCACCTGCTATTCATTGGAGAAACTTTTTGGCCTATTACATTGCATTGACTTTCCGCTTAGGCGAATTCCGACTGGAATTGAATTTGGAGATAAGTTCCGACCAGGCGAAAAGCGGCAGTAGGCAAAACTTTTTCACCGATTACTGCTTTTCGCCTCTAATGGAATACGGCCCTAAGTGTCTGTGACGTTTATAACCTCGTTATTCTGTAAAAAAAAAAAAGTAGAGGGAAATGTTTGTTTTTCTAATAAACTTTTTTTATTATTTAATAAGTAGATTTTGACTTATTTTCTTAGGAGAATAGATATTGTTATTTAAATTATACAGTACATTAATACACCATTTATATATACTGTATAGTGTTCACTCTAGGTCTGGCGGCAGGCAGGGCGCCTGGACCTAGAGCAAGGGCATTTCTGCACGCGCCCGAAAAGGGGGTGTGGCCAATGAAAAGGGGCATGTCTATATGACGCGTCCCCTTTTCGGAACTTTTGGGGGCATGCCTGGCACTTACAGACATGCCGGACAGCCCCCAAGCTCCGCAGTCACTGTGAATGGATGCCAGGCACCGTGGGACACTGCGGCCTGCAGGTGGAGGACGGAACCCGCAGGCTGAAACAGCATCATCATTGCTCCGCCCCCTACTTCACAATGCTGGTACTCACGTCATTATATAGTAAGGGTGGGGCTACGATAGCGTCATCACGCCACAGATTCACCCACTTCAGTTGCGCCATGCCCCATGAAGTGCCAATCTGGGAGGGAGCAGCCAGGTTGGCAAGTATGGTCTGCTGGGCTCTCCCCAGAGTAAAGATATATATGCAGATCAATTTGCATATATGGCTTAAGGCAGGGCTCGACAAATCCCGGGGGTCAGGTCGCCTTGGCAACCAAGATTTTAGTCCTGGCGACTAATTTTTGATTAATGAAATCACAAAGCACAGAAGCCCATTCATCATCAGTGTACTGTTTGGGGATGTATTTTGCTGTAGCTGCGATAACTCCGCCTGGCCGCAAGGAAGCGCTGTAACCGAGCTCCACTCGCCTTCCTCCAACTCCAATCATGTAAGTCTATCATGCCAGAAGGGAGGACTGGAGCTGCTGAAATTATGGTCGAGGGGGGGAGCAGAAACAGAAGTCAGGAATAAACTGCAGGTATATGACTGGGCTAAGGGAAAAGGGGCAGTCAGTAAGATCCCGGGAATCTGCCCCCCTGGTATGGATAATACTGTGAGGATCTGCTTGCTTGTATTAGTGATCACTCATTCTATGGGGGGATATGGGATATGTAACTGCTACTAACTGTTATACATGGGGCATATGGTGTGCTGCTAATCCTCCAAAGTCCATAGATGCAAGTGCTGAAGAGATGGAAGTAATGTGTGTGTGTGTGTTAGGCGTACAAAGCGTTGTACAGCTTGTGTTTGTCTCCCATTTGCAGCAGCTCCCACTAGGTAATAAGAGCTGGCACATTGCATTTCCCTGGGAAAGTTTGTTGCAGAGTTTTTGTCACTTCTGCCTCGTGCCTGTTGCAATAGCCCTACTTTTTGGGATAATATGTATTTGGGCCCTACTATGTGTCATATTTTGATATGGGGGCAGATATGGACATGTAGCAGAATCTGATGACCATTGAAGAGGCATGTGTGGTGGTCTGATGGCATGTGGGGAGGTTGAGGGGCATTGAAGAGGCATGTGTGGTGGTCTATACAAGTTTTCATATATTTTGGACGCAAGCGATAATCTGGCTCCTAAACTTTTAAGCTGTCTCCTAGGTTTTACAAAAATTTGTCAAGCCCTGGCTTAGGACCAGTGGCTGGTCTGTCTATAAATGAGTAAGACTAGCCACTTTACGCGTTTCACCACACTCCCCAATGTGTCCTGGAACGTTTATCACGCGAGATGGAGGAACCGCCATTTTCAGACTATTGTTCTGTTTCTGAGGTTGTGTTTTGATACACATTTTGGCACCAGGCAGGTATTTTTGTGTTTCCATAGCAGCCAATGATACACTTGCTTTTAGTGTGTAACTAACATTTAACCAACCCTAAAATTACTGGAACTTTGGTAAAGTAAATCCCTACCTACTCTTTGTGCAACAATGTATTTAGTTGAATGTTAGTTTCCATCAGCCTTAATAACGGTGCGTGCTGGAGAGTGGAATTCCAGTATTTTTGAGCCTAAAACACGCCAGGAGGCTACTCTAAGCTGTGAAATGGTCGCCGAGACCGATGGCTCATTTGACGCATACATGTTAGATGTGATGGCTATTATAGGATTTTGTGGGCCGGGAGGGCGTTTCCCAACATACGTTGTCTTGTCTGTAAAGGTGCTAATGGGTGTGAGAATTTTGCTGATTCAATTATACCATTTGTGTCATAACTTCCAAGATTTCATCGGGACGCAGGGATCTATTTACTAAGCCTTGGACGGAGATAAAGATGTACTAAGCTCTGAAAAGTGATAGCCACTCATCTCCCAACTGTCATGTCACAGGCTGTGTTTGAAAAATGACAGTTGGGAGCTGATTGGCTGGTGGTTTATCACTCTCCAGTTTATCACTTTTCAGAGCTTAGTACATCTGGCCCTTTAAGTCCGAGCCACTCAGCTCCTAACTGCCATGTCACAGGCTGTGTTTAAAAAATAACAGTTAGGAGCTGGTTGGCTGGTACTTTATCTCCGTCCACTTACTCTCTCTCCAAGGCTTAGTAAATAGAGCCCACAATGTACTACTGGACTTCCAACACCGATTGCTGTATCCGAGGATGAATACGTGAAGGGACCCCGCACTCTCTCTCTGCTGCACCCCCCCAATTAGTGGCAAATATAAGGATGTTTGGTAGGACGGTCAGTGTTTTCTGCCCAGTGAATAAATTCCACCTGTCTTTCAGGACAGAGCATGAGATGTCATCCTGTAGACCACGCACACGGCAATAGTATGTATCCGCATTTTCTGGCCGTCACCCACTATTTATTACACAGATAGTAGGCCACTAATCCACATTCTCATAATTACTTCCCTTCCACAATAATCAGAAGAGATTACTACTGCCCACATGATTAATGTTTAAATACCGAAAATCTACAACGCTTAACAATATCACGGAAGAGGACGCTGAACAGCATATGCAGGCATATAACATTATTATCACAATGTCCAAATATCACATGCAAACAAACACAAACATATCTCATAGAGAATCTGACGACATAGAATACTTCATATGAAGGCTCACTATCCAAATATACCGCAATACACAATAATACAACAGTGTAACAGATCTAATATGTAATATAGATAGCCGCGTCACTATATAATCAGTAATAGACACCAAGCCATGCTATGTCCTGGAACATGCACTGTGTTGCGTTACATACTGTACGTGTATTGTTTCACCTGTTTGGAGGGTACCAATTAGTGGGGTATCTACTTAAACGCCTGGTGTTAATTACACTATCTGAGCACAAATATTATTGTTTTCCGAAATGATTTGTATAGAAAGTTGTCTTAATGACAATGAATAACATGTACTTCCGGTCCCAGATTGGCCGGGTTGTGTCAGATATCACCGTGTGAGCGTAATCTGTACAATGAATACAATTCTATGCCATGGAAACGTAACCCCTGTATTTGCTATACAGTACGTCCAGTCAGATGGCTCATACAGATGATATTTAACTGGAATTAATATTAATATTAACTGTAAGTGATATAATATGATTTGTGTTTGTTAGTACTCGGTCTGTGTATTGATTAGACGACTCCATATACTACATAGAGTGTAATATAAAACATTGCACCAGGGCTCAGCAGGAGTGTACGTGTCATAGTGGCCCATTTATTAATAACTGTATTTGCAATGCCATCTGGGCAGGATACTAGCGCCCATGATCGCATTGCAGAATGCGATCGTAGCGCCCGAATGTATTAAATTGCGCCCGCAGGCACATGACCGCACGTGTGCGACAGCCATTGCCAGGAGACGTTCCTTTGGAACCCTCTCCAGGGACTTTTTGCAATGTGTAGGCTACAGTGGCTTATGCCATCCTGACATGGCGTAAGCTGCGGGGACCATAGACAGAGAGTGCAGGAGAATTAGAGTGACATAGGCAAAGAGAGAGTGCAGGAGAATTAGAGTGACATAGACATAGAGAGAGTGCAGGAGAATTAGAGTGACATAGACATAGAGAGAGTGCAGGAGAATTAGAGTGACATAGACATAGAGAGAGTGCAGGAGAATTAGAGTGACATAGACATAGAGAGAGTGCAGGAGAATTAGAGTGACATAGGCAAAGAGAGAGTGCAGGAGAATTAGAGTGACATAGGCAAAGAGAGAGTGCAGGAGAATTAGAGTGACATAGACATAGAGAGAGTGCAGGAGAATTAGAGTGACAGAGACAAAGAGAGAGTGCAGGAGAATGAGAGTGACAGAGATACAGAGAGAGTGCAGGAAAATTAAAGTGACATAGACAAAGAGAGAGTGCAGGAGAATTAGAGTGACAGAGATACAGAGAGAGTGCAGGAGAATTAAAGTGACATAGACAAAGAGAGAGTGCAGGATAATGAGAGTGACAGAGATACAGAGAGAGTGCAGGAGAATGAGAGTGACAGAGATACAGAGAGAGTGCAGGAGAATTAAAGTGACAGACAAAGAGAGAGTGCAGGAGAATTAGAGTGACATAGACAAAGAGAGAGTCCAGGAGAATGAGAGTGACAGAGATACAGAGAGATACCAACCAATCAGCTTTATCTATCTCCAGGGTTTACATCCCCCCCTTCCCCCCTGGAGAGAGTGACATATACAGGGATAGACTGATATCTGTGTAGTGGATATTTTTATGGACTATGATCTGTGTAAAATATCGGGGGAGATGCATCAAGTCTTCTATAGAGCTGACAATTGTATAAGTTCGGCTTCATTGTATACAACGTACTTGATGAATGATAGCTAAAAGCTGATTGGCTGCTATGGGTGACTTCTCTACTGTTCCAATTCTCCATTCTCTAACAGGCTGAATACATCCTCCCCATTGTATGTGTGATTATGATCTGTGAGCTGAGTACAGGACACTGTGTGTGGCCTGCGTACAGGAGATTGTGCGACTATGACCCATGTACAGCACATTGTGTGACTGAGACCTACACACTGTATATTATATTGTGTAACGTGACCTGCATAACGAAATATTGCATGACTGTGACCTGCATACCGACCATTGCGTGACTGTGACCTGCGTACCGACCATTGTGTGACTGTGACCTGCATACCGACCATTGCGTGACTGTGACCTGCGTACTGACCATTGCGTGACTGTGACGTGTGTACCGACCATTGCGTGACTGTGACCTGCATACCGACCATTGCGTGACTGTGACCTGCGTACTGACCATTGTGTGACTGTGACCTGCGTACCGACCATTGCGTGACTGTGACCTGTGTACCGACCATTGCGTGACTGTGACCTGCGTACCGACCATTGCGTGACTGTGGCCTCCAGACCCGACCATTGCATGACTGTGACCTCCACACCCGACCATTGCGTGACTGTGACCTCCAGACCCGACCATTGCGTGACTGAGACCTACATACCGACCATTGCGTGACTGTGACCTCCACACCCGACCATTGCGTGACTGTGACCTCCACACCCGACCATTGCGTGACTGTGACCTGCATACCGACCATTGCGTGTCTATAGCCTGCGTACCGACCATTTCGTGACTGTGACCTGCGTACCGACCATTGCATAACTGTGACCTGCGTACCGACCATTGCGTGACTGTGACCTGCGTACCGACCATTGCGTGGCTGTGACCTACGCACTGACCATTGCGTGACTGTGACCTGCGTACCGACCATTGCATAACTGTGACCTGCGTACGGACCATTGCGTGACTGTGACCTACGTACCGACCACTGTGTGACTGTGACCTCCACACCCGACCATTGCGTGACTGTGACCTACGTACCGACCATTGCGTGACTGTGACCTGCGTACCGACCATTGCGTGACTGTGACGTGTGTACCGACAATTGCATAACTGTGACCTGCGTACCGACCATTGCGTGACTGTGACCTGCGTACCGACAATTGCGTGACTGTGACCTGCGTACCGACCATTGCGTAACTGTGACCTGCGTACCGACCATTGTGTGACTGTGACCTGCATACCGACCATTGTGTGACTGTGACCTGCATACCGACCATTGCATGGCTGTGACCTACGTACCGACCATTGCGTGACTGTGACTTAGGCACAGGACATTACACAACTGTGACCTGCACACATGATATTGTATGACTGGGACTTGCACACAGGACATTGCGTGACTGAGATGTGACTGTGTCCTGCACACAGTGTATTATATTGTGTAACCATAATCTGAGTACAGAACATTGCGTGACTGGGACCTGCATACAGGTCATTGCGTGACTGAGATGTGACTGTGACTTGCATATAGGACATTGCGTGACTGGAACCTGCACACAGGACCTTGCGTGACTGGGACCTGCACACAGGACATTGCGTGACTGGGACCTGCACACAAGATATTGTGGTGACTAATACAAACATCATGTGAAGCGGAAGGTGATATATGTCTGTGCGGCAGGACCTGTAACTCATCTAATCTCTTTCCTTACACTGACACTAAAATCACAGCGATATCTGGCGTTATTGTGGCGAGACGGTGGCGGTTTTATTATGGTATAGTGTCTATATGTAGATTTATCATACTTCTATAATTCTACCTGCAGATTTCTGCCTATTATATAAAAGAAGAAGCAGACGCCACAACTTCCCATTAAATAGCTAAGTCTGTGATAGCATGATGATTAGCCGTATACTGTGCGTACGAGATATATAGTCATCTAAGGGGCAGCCCGTTCCTTACACACCAGCGTATTGTACATGCAGACAGCGGGGGTCACATACTAATATCCACATAGGTCTGCAAATGGCGCAGGTTTATTCATTTACCTAGCCACACGAAAGGTGACAGAGTCCTTAATAATGGGGGAGATCGGACACCATCATTCTTTCAGTGTGATTTAATATCTGTCGTCCCTCGTACTGATTTAGGGTCCCCAATAAAGCAGAGAAGGGGTTACTATTCTCCAAATTACAGACGATTAATAATCATAAGCATCATAGTCAATATATAACAACCACATTGGTCCACGCAACTACATACATGTATACCATATGTTATAGCAATACATGCGGACAATCGGCTTGGACTGAGCTGACAGTTTTGCTACAACAGAGAGTTGAACTATCGGACAATGATAACGCCGAGAACCTTCTTCTAACGTTTCGCCCAGTTGCATCGGTGTCCCCCCGGCAGATCCGTGCGGCGACAACCAGAATTGTGTTTGTGGAGCGCGGACACAGCTGGCGCTCCAGATAGTGTAACTCATCCGATAGAGATATCAAGTTTGGAAGCACCCCAGCTATTGTCCACACATCAAAGGACTTGTCCCAACCTTGTCGCCCCGGGTTAGGAACCAGAGCGAGCATTGTCTGGAGGATCCCTGAGTATCTTATACACCTTCAAAGCAATAGGGGATCAACTTTCTGTCAGCCATTCAGTAATGGAGCATCATTGTATCTCCGCCGAGACCTAGCAGCTTCCTTATATTGCAAATCATTTCTAAGAGTTGGTGATCCCAAAGGAAGAAAAAATAAATAAAATGCACATACAGTATGCACTTGCTGGAATATAACATAAAGTACGAGTGCAGCAGACGGAACAGGCGACTGACTCGAGTCTCTTACCTTCGCTGGTAGAGGCAGGGACACAGGAGACCATGCAGAAACCTATACACAGCACACAAGCAGCCTTGGATGTCTGTGCCATAGCCCTAGCTCTCGCTGTCTCTCAGAAGCTCCCAGTATCACTGCGATACAGACACCAGCAAATCCTACCGCACTTTAAACCCATTTTCTCACATACACATAGGCAGGCTGCAAAAGGAGGAGGAGGGGGCTGAGTGCCTGTCAAAGCCCGGCAGCCAATTGTCTCCATACTACATCTGCCCCCCCACACACACTCCCGGCACACACAGTTGGGGCCAGGCACTTTCTCACCTCTCTGAAACTGGAGTATATACAGGATGATCACATTGAGTCTGTCAGTCCAGCCTGGGATTTAACCCTTTCCACAGCGATGGAGAGACCCTGCACCGTGATCATTTATCAGTAATTACTCCCTGCACTGACTGATACTGCCTGGGTGTCATCTGGGGACCCCATTCAGCTTCAGCATCTCATCTGACCATGTACCCGGCAGCACAGCTCTGCATATACAGTAGGCCCAGAGGAGAACGGCTCACGCTGGAAAAATGGCTCCTAATAAAGAATGTATTTGTTGGTGCTGCCTTATTCTGTCAATCATTGAAGATCTGCAAATTATTACTACAATAGCGCCCTGCAAGAGAGGACGGATGGGTTTCTGGACGAGTACTATTCGCGTCCTCAGCAGTCGGTAAAAAAAAAAAAAAAAGTCTAAGCATCAAAGGCCAATTTTGAATATGTCACCTGAGGACACGGTGGTTAATGAATAGACATGAAATTAGTAGCAATGTATCTCTATGCTGGCCAATAACCCCACTCCCACTCCCCAGCTGGCTGTCGTAGCAGACCTGTCTGGGTGGCACGGTGCAAATGGTAGAATCATCATCAAGCAACTTAAGATAATAAAAAAAGTGTAACCTGATGGAAAGTGTCCATCTCCTCTGTCCAGCTAGCAGGAGGAGTTTACAGTCCACAGCTACACTGGAAAGTGCACGTTTGCTAGATGGCACCTGTGATTCAGAAAATAATGACTAATATCTTATTTGAACAATATGTCTAAAATCTGAGTAAGCCGACTAAAGCTGCCCATCCATTAGCAGACGTGAAAACGATTGCACGATGACGACATTGTAATCGCGCAGTCGTTTGTCAGTCTGTGATGAGCCTGCACTGAACGAGCAGTCGTTCAGTGCAGGCTCATCAATCATCTGCAAACGTGCTGAACCTGACATTATCGTCAGGTTGACCAGCATGATTGCACGATGATAGATGTCTAAACGACCAGTAGGCACGTGCATCGCTGGTCGTTTTAGACACGTTTGCAAACAATTTGCAAACGATTTATGAATGATCCTTATCGTTCAATCGCTCAACTTAATCGTCTAGTGGATGGGCACCTTATCATTCAACGGGCCTCTGCCAATCAGATTATTGTTACTGGTACCAATGGGAATACCGAGAATTATTTACATACTGTATGTATTTAGAATTGACATTTGCCAGGGGATCACTATTGTCTTATAAAGAATTGATACATCCAAAAGACAACATTGCAGTGACTACAAGTGCTACAAACAAATAAAAGTATGTTTTGTGCTGGGAACGGAGAACAAACACTGAATTTGTATCATGTCGCTTAAACGACTGTAATGCCGCCTACCTGTGTCTCCCAGCAAAACAGTTGCACGGCTTGTAGCTGGTACACAATGCAGCGGCCAGGATGTTACCTAACCAGCCCTGTTCCTGCCATAGAACACCCAGGGGGAAATGTATCAAACCATGGAGAGAAATAAGATGGAGAATAAAGGGCCTTCTTCAGAGTTGGACACAGTGTTGACGTTTGCGCAGATGAGTGACGTAGTGTTCATTCTAGGTCCAGTGCCGGGCAGGGCGTCGGTCTAAAACGGGGCATTCCTGCGCCCAGAAAGTGGGCATGGCCATGAGAAAAGGGGGCTTGTCTTTAAGACGCGACCCCATTCCATCACACTTGGGGCTGTGCCTGGCATTTACGGACATGACGAGCTGCCCCCAAGCGCTGCTGTCTAAGTGAATAGATGGTGGGCACATGCGCCCGGCATAAATTCTCCGTTGGTGACCGCTACTCCGCCATTTTCCCCACCCGGGGACAGAGCCGGCCCTAGCCACTTTGGTGCACAATTTGGTGCTGACCCTTTTGTGGAAAACATATATATATATATATATAAAACATGTAGAGGGGCACTCTCAGTTCAATAAATAAAGTGCCGGGGTGCCTTCCTTACAATCATGTAGACACTGGATTACTGTATACAGTATATATAATAAATATGTATATACAGATGACACAGCCCCTCTCAGAGTAGGTTGCAGCAGTGGCCAGCAACCCTCTCTGCCCCCCCAGTGCCCAGTGGATGCCCGCCCCGCCGCCCCTCTCTTACTGTCTCCCAGCTAGCCTAAGCTAGCTAAACTTACCAAGGGTGAGAAAGGTCTCACTCACCCTGGCTGGCCCCTTCTTTCTATGACTTAACGTGCCCCTATAACGCTTCCCGCTTCGTCTCTTAGTGCTGATGCCCTGTGTCTCCGTCCCGGCCGGCTCCACTGAGCACGTGCGGGATCTCACAAGTATCGCGAGATCCGGCGTGCAGCCCTGGAGCCGGCAGCCCCCTGCAGCAAGGACAGCTGCAGCGGGCAGAACTGTCAGGTGAACTGACCGTTCATACATAGTCCAGGCTATCGGCGCTGCTATCTTGTAGATACTAGACCACCAATATTACCGCCAGACCCCCCAATCATAAATGGGGGAGAAGCGGTATCAGCGCACGTAACACGCGCTGATGCTGCTTCAGCAGTTAATACATCTCCCCCACTGTGCTTTACCTATCGCATGGATGTGAACCTATCAGAGCCCTTGTACCTGGATGTGATCCTATCAGAGCCCTTGTACCTGGATGTGATCCTATCAGAGCCCTTGTACCTGGATGTGATCCTATCAGAGCCCTTGTACCTGGATGTGATCCTATCAGAGCCCTTGTACCTGGATGTGATCCTATCAGAGCCCTTGTACCTGGATGTGAACCTATCAGAGCCCTTGTACCTGGATGTGATCCTATCAGAGCCCTTGTACCTGGATGTGATCCTATCAGAGCCCTTGTACCTGGATGTGATCCTATCAGAGCCCTTGTACCTGGATGTGAACCTATCAGAGCCCTTGTACCTGGATGTGATCCTATCAGAGCCCTTGTACCTGGATGTGATCCTATCAGAGCCCTTGTACCTGGATGTGTTTCTTTACACATCCGGGCTGTACAGAATTTCTTGGAGACAATAACAGGAATAAAAGGTTTGCATGGAGGGGGTGGGGCTTAACCTTACCTCTAACTTTGTCAAAGTTAGAGGTAATAAAGAGGTATATAATTTATAATTGCAATACAAAATATATATCTTTAATGTGTATCACATATAGAATGTATGTATTTTATGTGAACGAAAGTTTGACTATTTTTTAGCCTTAAAAAGGGGATTTCTCACTAACCACACCCAGGGAAAAGGGCGGGATCTCATACAGAATAAATATTAGCTTGTCTGGATCGTACACCATTGCCTTGATAAAGACTATCAGTCGAAACGCGTTGGTATGGCGTGAATATAGCCATTTAGCATTGGATCAATAAGCCATTACTTCACCACTTGGGTAAGAATACCCGGGTTCTATATTTTGTATTATTTTTATTTGTTTTTTTGTAATTGTCTATTTGCCCAGTGGTGTTAACCATCAGTAATGGTAATTTGGTCCTTGTGTATGGATATGGCTTTTTAAGAAAATATTCTCTTGGATTTTATAAATAAACAGATATTTTTTACTAAACCAATTTGTATGGATGGAAAAGTATATCTGTTTTAAAGATACCGCTATGTGAGGATCCGCCACAATATGGGCCTCATTCAGAGGCGGTCGTAGGATGCCTCCATGTCGGTCGTTAGGCTGTGGGTTAACACCCACAGCTCTAACGACCGCTAAGGGAGATGGTCGCGATGGTCAAGACCATCGCGACCATCGGGGCTTACGACAAGACCCTAGGGTAGGGTCTCGTCAACCTTAAGCCCCAGGGAGCTTCCTGCTCTGTTTCAGCAGGAAGCTCCCCACTGACATCACTGGCGATGTCAGTGGGGCCGCCCCCAAACGGCTAGCGTTCCGGCGGGAACGCCTCCATTTGGGCAGGCACGCCCCCTGCCCGGCCAGCAAACGGAGCGAGCTGTCAATCAACAACGACAGCTCACTCCGTCTGCTTCGAGCCCGCTAACGACGGATCACCCGTCGATAGCGGGGCTCGTGCATGCGCACGACGGAGCCGTCTCCATCGTGCGCATGCCCTGTGGACCGACTCTGAATAAGGTCCTATATGTGTAAGCATATTTGATCTACGTGATTGGCACAAGGTGTGTTAAGGATAAAGATAATAATCGCTGTGCACAGAGAAATAAGAGTTTTAAAGAAACCATTATACTTATGGTGTATTCTGACGGATGTAAGCCTTATCGTGAGCGTTTCATCATATGCCTTCACTTGTGGGTGACCCGCTATTCATAGTTTGTCACAGACCCCATTATTTTGTGGATTGGATCGTTTTTTGGAACTCTATATAGGATTATATGGGCAACCTATTCAACTAAAATACAGGTTGAGTCTACCATATCCAAATATTCCCAAATATTTTCAGCATGACTGAGATAATTAAACCTATGATTTTTGATGGTTCAATGGGCCTGATTCAGAGCCACTCGTAAGCGGCAGCTCGTTCGCTCTGAGCGATGTTTGGCCAACTGCGCATGCGTACGGATCGTTATACGCATGCGCGAACCAGTCAGTGCGGTCGAAATTCATGTGCTCGCAAAATAGCGAATGCCTGCTAATTTGAGTGACAGAATGAGGCGTATGTGGGTGGTTACAGGGGAAGGTGCTTGAAAACGGGGAGTGGAGATCCGATCGCAGGTGTGCTTAAAGGTCAAAACGGGCGTTTTATGGGTGTGCATATTTAAAACATCAGCGTCATTGACCACGTCACTGGGTTTTTTTAAGGCAGAACTGCTCGCAAAATTGTGGTAGCAAAAACCAACCACATGAATTGCGAGCAGTTCATACCCTGTTCGATGTACTAGATTAATCTAATAAATAGCGGACATGACGTAGGATGCGAGCGGCCAGGGGGCGTAGTTTCCCAAAAAACTACCGCAAGTTTTGTTCGCTCGTTCAGACCTAGAGGCGTGAACAGACCGCAAACAGCGAACGGTTCATTTGAATAGCCACCCCTATTTTCAGGACGAGCGAGCGCTAATTGCGTCCGGCTCTGAATCAGGCCCAATGTACACAAACTTTGTCTAAGGTACATATTATTAAACATATTGTATAAAATTACCTTCAGGCTGTGTGTATAAGGTGTATATGAAACATACATGACATTTATTTATGTACACAAACTTTGTTTGAGCCACAAAATTATTAGAAATATTGTATAAAATTACCTGCAGGCTGTGTGTATAAGGTGTATATAACACATAAATGTATTCTGTGTGTATATTGGGGTCCCATTCCCAAGATATTTCATTATGATATGCAAATATTCCAAAATACGGAATATTCCGTTATCCAAAATACCCCTGGTCCCAAGCATTTTGGATATGGGAGACTCAACCTGTACTACACTATTAGCCATTTTTTTCTTCTCTTCTGTTTTCTTTCCCTTCATGTGCATGGAGAGTATTGTTGAAAACATCGTATAAAGAAGAAATTCAATATTAAGAAAAAAAAAACACAGACATTTGAGAACACTAAGGGCCTGATTCAGACCCGCTTGCGAGCGCCCAAGTGCGCATGCACACGACGGAGGCTGTTCCATCGTGCGCATGCGCGAGACCTGGCTAGCGACGTGGAAGCCGTCGCTCCGGGTCTCGCACCAAAGGGGGCGTGCTGTCGATGGTAAGTGACAGCACGCCCCCTTTGGTGGGCGTGCCGGGGGCGTGGCTGCCCAGACGGAGGCGTTCCCATGGGCACGTCTACCGTCTCGGTCCGGCCCCACTGACATCACTAGTGATGTCAGTGGGAGTGTTTTTTGCTCTGATAGAGCCAAAAGCACTCCGGGCTTGCGGCCAACGAGACCCTACCGCAAGGGTCTCGTCGCAAGCCCGATGGTCGCGTGCCGGGGGCGTGGCTGCTCGCATAAGCTGTGGGTGGTCACCCACAGCTATGCGAGCGGCCAGGAGGCCGCTCCAAATTTAGGTAGGACGGCCCTGATTCAGAGCGAGCGCTCTTGTCAGAGCGTCCGGCTCTGAATCAGGCCCTAAGTACTGTATATCTATTAATTCTCCATTTGGAGCGCACTGTTCTATTGCTGGTATTCTATTTGTCCTATAGATTGTAAGCTTGCAAGCAGGGCCCTCTTACCTCTATGTCTGTCTGTTATTACCCTGTTTTGTTCTATCAATGTTTCCAATTGTAAAGCGCAACGGAATATGCTGCGCTATATAAGAAACTGTTAATAAATAAATACATTTGTGATTTCTTTAGGTATTAATAGCGCCTATTTTGAACTTGTAGCTGTTCCTTTACTGCGCAAGGGGGCATCAATTTTGTTTTTTACCGTAGTGTTAATCAGATGCTGGTGGGTGCTGGCAGTAACCCCACCCATCGCGTCTTCTTAGTAACTGTGGTCTTTAGTGTACGCGAGGCCCCTGATTGTTGTGTGACCACATTGTCGGCGGGTGGATCGTCTGCATCAAGGACAATTTCTGGCTGTAAAAGAGCAGAATGTTACTATAGTGGGACACAGCTGCTCTTACTGCTCCTAATGTACCTTCACTCACACTGATCTCAGCAGTCACACTGCAGGTGGAGATCGGTGGAAGAGGCTGATTCTGCAGCTAGCCCTGCTGATCATACCCTGCCCTTGCTAAAGCCATCTGTGATAGAGGAGACGGGGTATGTCATATTCAGCTTTATTCCTCTTCTCAACCTGGCCCAGAAATTATTTTATACAAAAATCAGTGTATCCCCCTCAGCTTTAGCTCCCTTCTCTTTGCAATTTGCTCTAAACACTTCCAGTATAAGCAAGAAAATCCCTTCCCATTTCTTCATTGTTACATATGCAGATTTATAGGACATAGGGCCTGATTCAGAGCCGGACGCTATTTGCGGACGGTCGTTCTGAAAAAGGGGCCGGATATTTAAATTGAGCGCTCGCTCTTTGCGGTCTGTGGACGCCTCTATGTCTGAGCGAGCGTCCGAAAAATGCGCTCGCTATTTTGTAAAGACGCCCCTTTGCCGTTCGCATCATACGTCATCTCCGCTATTTGTTTGATTAATCGTGAAAATCGAAAGGCATCTGAACTGCTCGCAGTGCTTGTGGTAGGATTTACTTCCCGCTATCACTGCGAGCAGTTCAGGCTAAAAGACAACCAAGTGACGTGGTCGATGACGCTGCTTTGTTAATTATGCACACCCATTAAACTGCGTTTTGACCGTTTGGCATGCCTGCGTTCGGATCTGCACTCCCCCGTTTTCAAGCACCTTCCCCTGTTACCACCCACAAACGCCTCATCCTATCACTCAAATTACCAGCCCCTCGCTGTTTTACGAGCGCACGATTTCCGACTGCACTGACTGGTTTGCGCATGCGCATTACGACCCATATGCATGCGCAGTTGTGCGAACATCGTTCAGAGCGAACGAGCGGCCGCTTACGAGCGGCTCTGAATCAGGCCCATATAACCCTTTCCCTATGCAGCAGGTTCAGCATAGTTCTCATTGGTTGGGACAAATGTTTGAGCCTTCATTCAGGTGGCAGAATAGTTTCATAACAAAAATCATTATTTCTCTTATCTTCCGTTACTGAGACAGGAAACACCTGTGATGACCAAAGGAGGATCCCCAGCCTGTTACTAATGCTGTATATTGTCTCGTCCTAAGTTAGTGACCCAGGCAGTGGGCTTGTTACTGCCGGTATCTCTGCTTCTCAGTGCATAAGTACAAGGAGAAGGAGCTGCATGGGCCGGGAGTGCCCTTACTTGCTCTTATAATAGAGACTTGGGGGTATTTTGTGGTCAATATGATGAACCATGTAACGATGTTGCAATGCTTTTTTTTTTTTTACTAGACATTCCCTGTGCTTGTTGTTAAGTCTGTGACTTGTACTTCAATAAGGTTTTCTTAATAACCTGGACGCAGGAAACCAAAGACTTAGAATAGAGATTCATACGCCAACTAATCAAGATCATCGCGACCATCGGACTTGCGACGAGTCCCTTGTGGTAGGGTCTCGTTGCCGCAAGTCCCAGTGGACTTCTTGCTCTTACAGAGCAAGAAGTCCACCCACTGACATCACTTGTGATGTCAGTGGGGCCGGCCTCAGACGGTAGGCGTTCCCATGGGAACGCCTCCGTCTGGGCAGCCACACCCCCGGCACGCCCACCAAAGGGGGCGTGCTGTCACTCACCATCGACAGCACGCCCCTTTTGGTGCGAGACCCGGAGCGACGTCTTGCCCGTCGCTATCCGGGCCTCGCGCATGCGCACGACGGAGCAGCCTCCGTCGTGCGCATGTGCACTTGCCCAACATCGACCTGCTTGCGAGCGCTCAGCGCTCGCGAGCGGGTCACAATCAGGCCCTCTGGCCCTGATTCAGAGGCACTCGCAAAAAGCAAACGCTCACTCTGAATCAGGATGGGTGCTTGGTCTTTTAGTTGGGGCCTCTTGGCCGCTCGCATACCTGTGGGTTACCACCCACAGCTTATGCGAGTGACCAGGATGATGGTCACGATGGTCAAGACCATCGCGAACATCGGGCTTGGGACGAGACCCTTGTGGTAGGGTCTTGTGGCCGCAAGCCCTAGAGAGCTTCTGGCTCAAATAGAGCTGGAAGCTCTCCCACTTACATCACTGGTGATGTCAGTGGGGCCGCCCACAAACGGCAGCCGTTCGCATGGGAACGCCTCCGTTTGTGAAGCCACCCCCCTCGCTACACCTACAAAATGGGGCAAGCTGTCGATCAACATCGACAGGCGCCCCTTTTGTAGTGAGCCACGGAGCGAGTGCTTTTTGCGCTTGCTCCGGGGCTCGCTCATGTGCGCACTGGGCAACCATCGACCCGCTTGCGAGCGGGTCTGAATTAGGCCCTCTGTCTGGGTAACGATGTTTAGATCCCAGAGTGACTGGCTGCTCCACCAAAATCACACTAGAAGGTTCAGGATCAGTTGTTGTCACTAAGGGAACCTCATGCTCAGGTGACTCCATAACAGGCTTGGGAACAGTCTCTGTAGCTGACCCGGAGGGGTATACATTCTCTACAGTGTCAGGAACAGTCTCTGTAACAGATCCAGAGGGGTAATCATTCTCCACAGTGTCAGGAACAGTCTCTGTAACAGGCTTGGGAACAGACCCAGAGGGGTATGCATAAACTCCCACATCACTTGCTTGGCTATGTCCAGATATCGACGTACAGTCCATTTGCCTCCTGACCTCAATTATTTGATCAATGTAGCATCGCCACAAATCTCCTCACACTTCAATCACGTACATCAGCGGGACAGATTTGGGAGAAACTATTCCCGGTTGCCATTTGTCTAATCTGTAATCACGGACAATTACCTTTTGGCCATTGTCGAAGGTCCGAGTAGGTTTGTGATAAACCGTTTGAAACTGTTTGCCTCTCATCTGGTTTTATCAAGTCCCATTGAGACCGCAAGTTCCGTTGCATAAAGAACACAGCAGGTGGCTGACCGGTAGTGGAGTGCTCAGTTCTACGATATATAAACAGGACGTTGTCAATCTTGTGTTGCAAAGGCAGATGTTCATGGTGCATGGACTTGATAGCTTTTTTGAATGTTTGTACAAATCTCTCAGCCAAACCGTTAGTAGCTGGATGGTGTGGAGCTGATGTCAAATGTTTAATGCCATTGTCTCGCATAAACTTTTTGAATTCCGTGGACCCAAATTGTAGCCCATTGTCAGTGCATACTTGCTCCGGTAGACCATTTCTGGCAAAGATGGTCCGCAGAACAGCAATTGTTTGCTCAGATGTAGTGGATTTAATCTTTATTACCTCTGGCCATTTTGAATGAGCGTCCACTGCAATAAGAAACATACAATCCATGAATGGACCAGCAAAGTCAATATGTACCCGCTGCCATGCCATGGAGATGATAGCCATTCCCAGGGGTGTAACAAGGCTAAGGGCAGTGAATTTTGAACTCTTTAGCATCCTTCACATCCTTTTGTCAATGTTTCAATTTTACCATCGATTCCTGGCCACCACACGTAGCTTCTAGCAAGACTCTTCATTTTCACCGTGCCCAGGTGACCCAAAAGTTTTCCAAAACTATTTCACAGTTTAGGTGGTATTACCACTCTGGACCAACACATTTGAGTTCATTTATAGAAAGTTGATCTCTCCTGGCCAAAAATCCATAATATTGAGCATTGCCATGTTTAGGCCAACCTTTTATAGTTAAGTCCATAACCTTAGATAGCACCGGGTCTTTCCTTGGTAATAGGTAGCTGTTCTATTAACATATTGTGATACACTTCCAGTGGGTCTCATTTTCCTCCTCACTTTAGGGCAAGGGGGAACGCGATAGACCATCAGCATTGCCATGTAGTTTTCGTTCCTTTAAACTCAATGTCATACAGTATGTGTGTGCAGCCAGGAATAATGACCAACGTTGAAGACTAGCAGCTGTCAATGGTTGATGATCAGTTATTAATGTAAACCTTTGTCCATACAAATATTGATGACATTTCTTTACTCCCCATACTAGACTTAAGGCCTCTCGATCAATTTGAGAATAATTCTTCTCAGTTGATGTGACAGCACTGCTCCAATGCCGTATGGTGTGGCATCACATGCCAGTCTGATGGGCAGTTTCGGGTCAAAATGAGTAAGGACTTTATCAGATGTAATCAATCTTTTTGTTTCTGAGAATGCTTTCTCACAGTCTTTTATCCACTTCCAACGTCCATCTTTCTGTAGTAGGGCATTCAGTGGGTGTAGTACTGTGGAGATGTCTGGCAAGAACTTGTGATAATAATTCTCTAGGCCCAAGTAAGATCCCTGATTCAGAGCCGGACGCTATTTGCGGTCGTTTGTTCACAAAAAAGGGGGTGGCTATTCAAATGAACCGTTCGCTCTTTGCGGTCTGTTCACGCCTATAAGTCTGAACGAGCGAACAAAACTTGCGGTCGTAATTTTGAAAAAGACGCCCCCTGGCCGCTCGCACCATATGTCTGTCCGCTATTTATTACATTAATCGAGTACATCGAACAGCGTATGAACTGCTCGCTATTCTTGTGGCTGGTTTTTACTACCGCTATATTGCGAGCAGTTCTGGCTTTAAAACAACCAAGTGACATGGTCAATGACGCTGCTGTATTAATTATGCACACCCATAAAATGCCCGTTTTGACCTTTAAGCACGCCTGCGTTCTGATCTCCACTCCCCGTTTTCAAGCACCTTCCCCTGTTACCACCCACATACGCCTCCTCCTGTCACTCAAAATAGCAGGCATTCGCTATATAGCGAACAAACGTTTTTCGGCCGCTCTGACATGCGTATTACAAACCGTACGCATGCGCAGATGTGCGAACATCGCTCAGAACGAGCGAACGGCCGCTTACGAGCGGCTCTGAATGAGACCCTCAGTTGTGACACAGACTGGGGCCTAGGGTGCTTGCAGTACTGCCTCAATTTTATCATTCGACTTGTGCAGGCCCTCTCTATGATTTACATGTCCGCAATAGGAAATGCTTCCTTGATGCAAATGAAGCGCTCGCAAGTTGCGTCGTTAAGATGGGATCGTTAGCTGGACGAGCGAGGGGAGGATGCGGCCGTAAGACTAAAAATACGCCCCCTTCTCGTTCGCATTACACGTCATCTCCGGGCATATAAGGATTAATCAAGACCATCGGGAACCATCGGAGCTGGTCGTAGAGCTTAAGGCTGACCATACCCTCTCTTAAGCACTACGATCAAGTCAGTGTAAAAACCTCCCATGTCACATGTGCCATGACACTACTTAGTTAATTATGCACTCCCATAAAACGCCATTTGCATAGTCAGGCACGCCTGCGTTCGGATCTCCATTCCCCCGTTCACAAGCACCTTCCCCTGTTACAACCCACAAATGCCTCATCCCTTAATTCAAACTAACGACCTGGCTGTGTTCAAGGAGAGAGCAATTTCTGATCGCAATATTTAATTTGCGCACGCGCATTGCGAATTTTACGCATGCGCAGTTTAGCGAACATCGGTGGCGTACGACCGTGCGGCCGCAACGACCGACTCTGAATGAGGTCCTGAGTCCGTATTCCTGTAGTCGAGTTAATGCTCTTTCCAAATTATTTAAATGGTCCACATCATCTTTGTCTGTTACAATTATATCATCCAGGTAACATTGTGTACCTGGTATTCCTTGTAGGACTTGATCCATTGCTCTCTACCATAGTGCTGGGGCGGAAGATAATCCAAACACAAGACGGTTATATTGTAAAAGCCTCTGTGTGTATTGATGGTTAGATACTACTTGGATGCGTCCTCTAAGTATGCTTGAGCTAGGTCAATTTTGGAGAAGCGGTCGCCCCCCCCGAGAGAACTGCAAAGATGTCCTCTATTTTAGGCAAAGGATACTGTACAGTACGTAGTATTGGATTTTTCTACTTCAGGGTCCATAGGGTATCCAAAGGATACCTTGGGGTATAGGTGTGACGCCAGTCGCCGGGCACCATAGAGTTAAGCTTTTCAGCCTCCCAGGATGCACTAGGGTCCCCCTCCTATACCCCGCCCCCGAGCCAAGGCACCTCAGTTTAGTTTGGTGCCCGGCCGGAGTCGGGTGCAAAAAAAAAGAATGTCGGAGTGGGGGCTAGAAGAGCCCCTGAAGCTTTCTCCTATGCAGCTGTGGCTGCACATCTGGATGTACAGCATGGACAGTCAGTCCTGACGTCCATGCTGTCTTCCCTACACCCCCGCCGGTACCAGAACGCCGGTACCGATCCGGGGATGCTGGTGAGCATCTGGGGTCACAGCTAGCGGTGACCCCAGATGTTCCGGACCATGGCCGGATTTAAGGGGGACAAAGGTAAGCAGCGGGGTCCCGCGGTGGGTCCCCGCTGATCACATGGTCCTGAGTCCCCAGGCAAGGGGCTCCCTGGGGACTGGCTGCAGCATGGATCCAGGCGACCAACCTGCGCTTCTACTACCCCCTGGGACAGCGGACCGCAGCAGAGCGGTAGCGCTGCGGCATCCCAGGGGTTAAATGCATGCCAGGGGAGCGCGCTTTCCCTGTCTCACAGCCGGCGCCTCCCCCGCTGCACACAGCCCTCTCTGCACGCTGCCGACTGGTCCTGTGACAGCGCTCCTCCCCTAGGCCAGCCTCCTCTCTGCTCCTCGGCGGCCATCTTCTTCTGGACGCATGGTGAACGCTGCTGGAAGCGCTGGACGGAAGCATCGTGGTCTGGGTCCCCCCGCATACCTCTCCTCCGCTGGTCAGGTCTGTGTATGCAGCGCTGTGTCCTACCAGGCCCTGTGTCTGCGTAGTTGAGTGATCAGCGCTGTTAGTGCAGGAATTGATTTTCTTTGCATTGTATGTGACTGTGCTAGCGCTGCTGCCTGTAACTTTTCTTCTAAACTGTCAGCTTTATTCTGTCCCTGTACTTTCTGCTAAGCCCTTGCGGTGCGGTGCTGCAGGGTGGTCTCTCGCCTTTTAACTATTTAATTGGTGAGAGGGGTCACATACCTGGTGCCATCATGTCTGAAAGTGATTTTCCTCTCCGGCTACAGTGTACTACGTGTAAAGTACCATTAACGGAGGGGGAGGGTAGCGCGGAGGGCCTTTGCCGGCAGTGTTTGTCCATGGCGCGGCCGCTTACGGTTACAGCACCGGTACAGGAGCCGCCCTGGGCTTGTTTCGCTCAGGCGCTTACAGCCTTAGTGGGCCAGTTAGCTCCGCAGCCCGCGTTTACACCGATGGGTTTGTCCCAGCAGTCAGTGGTGTCGTCACCCATGCAGGGTTTCCCACGACAATTGGTGGTACCCCACAGTCTCCCTATTTCCCCGCTCCCGGTTTCTCAGGAGCCAGCGTGGGTTAACTCCCTGACGAGTTCTGTACAGCACTTGTCGGATGTGTTGCAAGGGGAGTCTGTGATGCGGCCGCATAAACGGCCGGTGGCGTCTCTGTCGGCTCCTTATGAGGATGACGCGGGGACGTCTGATGATGGGGAGATTCTGGATCCTTACGATCAGGAACCTCTCCACAGTAAGGACGCTGATGCAAAGTCCAAGGTATATATTCCTGGACTTATTCGGGCGGTCCGCACAGCCTTGGTGATTGAGGACGAAGTTCCCCCAGTGGCTAAATCTAAGTATGCCTTTTTCAAAGATGTGAAGGGCGATGCCACAGTCTTTCCTCTTTCGGGTCAGTTAGTGGACCATTTAGAGGAGGCGTGGAAACAGCCTGGCAAAAGATACCAGCCGCAGAGATGCCTGGCGGTGACTTATCCATTCGCGGATAATTATTTTGCAAAGTGGGAATCCCCTCCACAGGTAGATTCTCACGTGACCCGTCTTGTCCGTAGTGCCACATTGCCGATGCCATCCATGTCCTCCCTTAAGGATGCTACGGACCGCAAGGTGGAGATCTGCCTGAAGTCCGCTTATTCCCTTGCGGGGGGGGCAGCACGGCCGGCTATGGCCATTTGCTGGGTTGCCAGAGCGATGGAGCGCTGGGCGGATTCATTAGAGGCTTCTTTTGATTCCGACTGTCCGGCCGAACAGGCGGAGTTGATTGGCAATCTCCGTGATTCGGCCACTTATATCAAGGAGGCGGCCCTAGACATTAGTACTCTGGTGTCTAGAATTTCTTCAGCAGCGGTGGCTGCTCGTCGCACCTTGTGGCTGCGATCCTGGAAGGCGGACGCAGATTCCAAAAAGGGTCTGGAGGCGTTGCCGTTTACCGGAGAAGTTCTCTTCGGTCCGGATCTGGATAAGATTGTGGCCACGCTGGCGGCAGCCAAATCGGCTTGTCTCCCGTCGGCCGCTGCTCCTTCTGGTTCTGGACCATCATCCTTTCGGTCATCTAGGGCCCAGGGCAGGCCCAAACCACAGTCGTTTCCTCGACAGGCTGGCCCTAAGAAATCGGCCAAGCCCCGGAAGCAGGCATGGAGTACCAGACGTCCGGCCCCCAAGCCAGATGACAAGCCTGCGGCCCGACGGTCCGGGCCTCCCTTTGGGGGATCCCAGGGTTGGAGGCCGCCTGCTGCAGTTCGCCCAGTGTTGGTCGGCCACTACGACAGACACTTGGGTTCTCGAGGTGGTCTCTCACGGGTACGCCCTCTTCTTCCGGCACAGACCCCCGGCGCGATTCTTCACCACGGGTCTACCATCAGACCGGAACAAGGCTATGGAGCTGCGGAAGGTATTGCACACTATGCTCCAGGCTGGAGTTATAGTGCCTGTTCCATTCTCCCAGAGGGGCCAGGGTTTCTATTCAAATCTTTTTTTGGTACAGAAACCCAATGGGTCGTATCGTCCGATTCTCAACCTCAAAGCACTCAACAAGTCTTTGCGGGTTCCGAAGTTTCGGATGGAGACCCTACGGTCCATCATTCTGGCGCTGGAACCTGGGGACTACATGGTGTCATTGGACATACAGGACGCTTACCTGCATGTCCCTATTCTTTTACGCCATCAACAGTTCCTCAGGTTTGCAATCCGCAGCGACCACTTCCAGTTTCGGGCGTTACCTTTTGGCCTGGCGACAGCACCACGGGTTTTCACCAAGGTGATGGCGGTCATGGCAGCTTCTCTGCGGCTGCAGGGAGTCCGCATGTTGCCGTACTTGGACGACCTGTTATTGGTGGCAGGATCTCCAGAGCTCCTGGTACGCCACTTGGACCTGACCATTGCACTGCTGCAACGGCACGGCTGGCTAATCAACTGGCAGAAGTCCACTCTAATCCCGTCTCGGAGGATTCTGCATCTGGGAGCCTTATTGGGCTCGGGACAGCAGAGGATCTTCGTGACGGAGGACAAGATCTCTGCTTTACAGTCAAGGGTGCGCAGTTGTCTGCACAGCCGCCGGGTGTCCCTACACTCGGCGATGAGGTTACTGGGCTCCATGGTGTCGGTGTTCGACATGGTGGAATTCGCCCAGTTTCACTCCAGACCTCTGCAGCACCTGATCCTGTCCAAGTGGAACGGGTTGCCTCAGTCTCTGAAGTCCCAGACGATTGTGCTCACCCCGGAGGTTCAACTGTCCCTTGCTTGGTGGTTACAGACAACTCACCTCAACAAGGGACGTCCGTTCTGGGTTCCAAATTGGGTCCTGTTGACAACGGACGCCAGTCTTCGGGGCTGGGGAGCAGTTTTGGGTCCACACTTGTTCCAGGGCAGGTGGACGCCGACAGAAGCGGAGCTTCCAATAAATATCTTGGAACTCCGTGCGGTCTTCAATGCTCTCCAGCAGGCACATCGGTTTCTCCAGGGTCACCCGGTGCAGGTCCAGTCGGACAACGCTACCACCGTGGCCTACATAAACAGGCAAGGAGGAACCCGAAGTCGGGCGGCTCTCGTAGAGGTCTCTCGGATCCTGGTTTGGGCGGATCGCAATCTTCTGGCCATATCAGCGGTCTTTATCCCGGGAGTGCTAAATTGGGAGGCGGACTTTCTAAGTCGCCAGGACGTTCATCCGGGGGAATGGTCCCTGTACCCGGACGTTTTTCAACTGCTGGTGGACAGGTGGGGTCTTCCAGAGATCGACCTCATGGCGTCCCGGCACAACAACAAGTTGCCGGTGTACGGGTCTCGCACAAGAGACGAAGGGGCGTCTCTGGTGGATGCTCTGTCCGTCCGGTGGACGTTCCGGTTCGCATACCTGTTCCCTCCGGTCTCCCTTCTTCCACGAGTAATCCGGAAATTCAAACAGGAAGGAGGGACGCTCCTGTTGATAGCTCCCGCGTGGCCCAGACGGCACTGGTTCTCAGACCTTCAGGGTCTGTCCGTGGACAGTCCTCTGCGGATACCGCTACGACTGGACCTTTTGTCTCAGGGTCCTTGTCTTCACCCGGACCTGACTCGGCTGTCTTTGACGGCGTGGCTGTTGAGACGGCCATGCTGAGGTCCCGGGGGTTTTCCAGCTCTGTGGTGCGTACCATGTTGCGAGCTCGGAAACCGTCTTCCGCGAGGATATACCATCGCGTGTGGCATACGTTCTTCCAGTGGTGTCGGCCGAGAGGTTATGCACCGCGGGAGTTTCGTCTGTCTCGGATTCTCGCCTTCCTGCAAGCGGGACTAGATCATGGGCTTCGCCTTGCTTCTTTGAAGGTACAGGTTTCGGCCCTGTCTGGTTTCACCGTAGGATTGCTACAATCCCGGATGTGCGCACCTTTATGCAAGGTGTTCTCCGCATTCAGCCGCCCTTTGTTCCACCTGTGGCGCCTTGGGATTTGGCTGTGGTCCTGAGGGCTCTCCAAGGACCGCCGTTTGAACCACTGAGCTCAGTGGATCTTAAATGGCTAACAGCTAAGACTGTTTTCCTTCTGGCTATTGCTTCGGCCAGACGTGTTTCTGATTTAGGGGCTCTTTCTTGTAGACCCCCTTTCTTGGTTTTTCATGGGAACAGGGCAGTGCTCCGCACTCGGCCCGAGTTTCTTCCCAAAGTTGTTTCCCAGTTTCATGTTAACGAGGAAATCGTTGTTCCGGCCTTTAACTCACCGGGTCTTTCCGTGGGTGAGGCCTCTTTGGATGTTGTGCGGGCCTTAAGGACTTATGTTGACCGCACTTCTTCGTTTAGGAAGTCGGACGCTTTGTTTGTCCTCTATGGCTTCCGTAAAAAGGGTTGGCCTGCTTCAAAGCAAACTTTGGCAGCCTGGATCCGTATGGCTATTTCTGAAACTTATCTTCATGAAGGCCTACCGGTTCCTCCTTCTGTGAAGGCTCATTCCACTAGGTCTGTTGGTCCTTCGTGGGCAGCTCGACGTGGTGCCTCTGCAGTCCAGATCTGCAAGGCTGCTACGTGGTCTTCTGTCCATACCTTCGTGAGGTATTACAGGTTTGACACCTTCACCTCTCAGGATGCTTCCTTCGGGCGGCGGATTCTCCTTTCTGCACAGGAGCGTCCCCACCCTTAAAGGACACTGCTTTGGGACATCCCCAAGGTATCCTGTGGATACCCTATGGACCCTGAAGTAGAAAATATGAGATATGTTAAGAACTTACCCTTGTTATCTCTATTTCTACGAAGTCCATAGGGTTCCACAGGACTCCCGCCCTGTCGCACCTGTGCTGCAGATGGGCTTTGCTCTGGTCACCGGTTTTCCGTCTCCCTCTGGTGAGAATGTGATTCTTGTATGTGTCCAGATCTTTTTTCTCTCTCTTCCTTCTCCTCCTCCGGCCTATGGCTTGATAACTGAGGTGCCTTGGCTCGGGGGCGGGGTATAGGAGGGGGACCCTAGTGCATCCTGGGAGGCTGAAAACCTTAACTCTATGGTGCCCGGCGACTGACGTCACACCTATACCCCAAGGTATCCTGTGGAACCCTATGGACTTCGTAGAAATAGAGATAACAAGGGTAAGTTCTTACCATATCTCATATTTTTGTAATTTTTAAATCTACGCAAATGCGGATAATTCCGGCTTTGTCCTTTACTACCGGAACTATAGGCGTAGCCCATTCACTCCATTCTAGGGGGGAGAGTATACCAGAGTCTTCCAGTTTCTGTAATTCCTCCTCAACCCCGGGTCGGATAGCATATGGTACTGTACGAGCTTTATGAAACTTTGGAACGGCATGTGGATCCAACTCTATACTGGCCTTAATGCCCATTAGCGTGCCTATCCCTTGTTGGAAAATGGGTTGTGCAGCAGCTAACAATTTAGAAAGTCCTTTAGTAGCTGCGTCACTTTTGGACACATTAGATGTGGTAGGCTGTAACATGTGAATGGACTGCCAATGAAGTTGAATTTTTCTTCATGGCCCAATACACCGGTCCACACTGTGGAAGTACGTATAAATACAGCTTAAGGGTATTGCCTTTGTATTTCATAAACACTTTTATTTCTCCCAGTGGGGACACAGGTTCGCCCGTATATGTGCGGAGTGCTACTGATGTTTTCTTTAAACAGGTGTTTGTCATCACTTGCATTTATTTTATCGCTGACAGAGCAGAGCCTGTGTCTAATTCAATTTTTAAGTCAATACCTGCTACTTCCAAGGTGACCCAAATCACTTGACGCTCTTTTGCCGTTATAGAGTGCACCTCTAGGCTGCCTAAACCTTTGTCTGTCCCAGTACTATCAGTAAAGTCTGACTCATTGTCGGCTACCTTATGCACCTGGGGTGTATATGTTTTTCCAGGGGCTTTGGATACTTGCGGGCAGTTGGAAGTTTTCCCCGACTGGCACAACCTCTTAATATGGCCTCTTTTCCTACATTTTCTACACACTTTGGACCTCATTCAGAGTCGGTCGTTGCGGCCGCACGGTCGTACAGGAAAAGGGGCCGGATATGCAAATGATGCACATGCATGTTGCGTCCCTAAGGTCGGATCGTTAGCTGGCCGACCAAGGGGAGGATGCGGTCGGATCGCTAAAAAAACGCCCCCATCTCGTACTCATTACACGTCATCTCCGGCCATATAAGGATTAATCGCGAGCATCGGGAACCATCGGAACTGGTCGTAGAGCTTAAGGTTGACCATACCCTCTCTTAAGCTCTACGATCATGTCAGTGTAAAACCTCCCATGTCACGTGTGCCATGACACTACTTTGTTAATTATGCACTCCCATAATCCGTATGCACTCCCATTAAACGCCGTTCGCATAATTAGGCACGCCTGTGTTTGGAACTCCACTCCCCCGTTTTCAAGCACCTTCCCCTGTTACCACCCACAAACGGTTCAATCTGTCACTCAAACTACCGACCTGGCTGTGTTCAAGGAGAGAGAAATTTCTGATCGTAGCCGCTTGTTTGCGCACACGCATTGTGAACTTTACGCATGCGCAGTTTAGCGAACATCGGTGGCGTACGACCGTGCGGCCGCAACGACCGACTCTGAATGAGGTCCTTTGTCTCTAAACCAGCACTGACTGGCATCGTGTGATGACTTCCCACAGCAATGAATTATTATTATTATTATTATTATTACCAGTTATTTCTATAGTGCACACATATTTCGCAGCGCTTTACACAGAATATTTGGCCATTTACATCAGTCCCTGCCCCAGTGGAGCTTACAGTCTATATTCCCTATCACATGCGCACACACATACACACTAGGGTTAATTTTGTGTGGGGAGCCAATTAACCTACCAGTATATTTTTGGAGTGTGGGAGGAAACCGGAGTACCCGGGAGGAAACCCAAGCAAGCACAGGGAGAATATACAAACTCCACACAGTTAGGGCCATGGTGGGAATCGAACCCATGACCTTAGTGCTGTGAAGCAGTAATGCTAACCATTACACCGTAATTGGATCAATAGTACATTCTGGTCCCTTTTGTTGTAATTCTGATGGCTCCATGGTTGGGGATGTAGTCAGGATACCGGTGGGCGCTATCCCGCAAGACGATATCCCGACTCCAACATGGGACTAAAGATAGGCGTCAAAATCCTGACGCCTATCATTAGCCCCACTCCAAAATCCTGACACCCGACATATCAAATGAAGGTAAGCCGGGTGTTTTAGCGTTTTCGGCCAGGAGAGATCAACTTTCTGTCTATCAAGGAACTCTAATGTGTGGGTCCGTTGGGGGGAAGGGTTAGGTTTAGGGACTAACGGGGGAGGTTAGGGTTAGGCACCCCCCGGGAGGGAAAAGGGGGTTTGGGTTAGGCATCCCTCCCTGGAGGATTAGGTTTAGGGCGAGGGGGGGTTAGGTTTAGGAACTAACGGGGTGGTTAGGGTTAGGCACTAGGGGGGAGGTTAGGGTTAGGCACCACTAAGGGAAGCTTAGGGTAGGGAGAGGAGAGGGTTAGGGTACTTACCTGCTGCAGTCGGGATTTCGATCCGTCAGGCTACCTCTGTTAGTATTTGATCCGGCGGCTAAACAGTCGCCGGCATTACATACCAATTCCCCTGGTTGCAGTCTCCATTGAAATAGCTATGGATAGGGTAATGTCTAAATCCCCTTCATGGAAAGAACCCTGACATCATCAGCCAGTGTCCAGCGTCATTCCCTACCATCCAAGTGGACATAGAAGGGGAATATAACCATGTGGCGAGGGTAGCGAGTTACCGAGCCTGAAGCGTGGCGAGCGCAGCGAGTCTGCGAGGTGACAACTTTCTTCTTTAGGTGGCCTTAATGTGCATGGAATTGCACTTCCGCCCTCACTCACGTCACTTCCAGGTCCCTAGCATGAAGGGGAAATAAGCTCTACCCTATGGATAGTGTCTGCTCTAAGGTCAGTTTAGGCCATCGTTGCCGACATTCAGCTCCCTCCTTCCGGGAGGGAGCTGAATACCTGCACACAGCGGGGGGCGTGGCCGGGCACTGACTCTGCATGGGGCGTTACCGCATGACCGCATCATCGTGGCCCCGCCCCCTCTTCTCATTGCCGAAAATAAAGACATTGTGAAGCGGGGGGCAGAGCCACGATGACGCGATTTAGAGCGAATCGAGTCGCCGGGCCCTGTGGGGGGTTTCTAGTTGTAGTCGGCTGGGCAGGCGGCAGCCGGGAGGCTTGCCTGGCTTTCCGGGGGATCACAAGCGGCACCCGATATTCGAGAGGCTCCTGACCAAATCGGGGGGGTAGGCAAGCCTGGTTCAGGCTCAGCCAGCAATTTCTTCTTGTGTAATCTTGCACTTGTCATCCCACAAACTAAACAGTCTCTTAGGGCATCTAGTAACCCTGCTCCAAAATCCCAGTGCTCAGATAACTCTCAGTTCAGCAATGTAATCAGATACACTTTCAGTTTGATCCCTTCTGTGAAACCTGAATCTTTCAGCAATGGTTTAGGATTTCAATGCTTTTGTAAAATGTCCACAATGTCAGTGAATGACTTGCTGGCTGGCTTCTCCGGTGTTGTTAAACTCTTCAGCAAACCGTATAGGTATGTAGTCGGCATCCCGGTGTGCGGGATGCCGACGGTCTAAATACAGGCGCCGAAATTCCAACAGGTCAGGATCCGGCACCGGAATCCCAAAGGTAAGTATCGGGGTGTTAGGGGGAGGTTAGGGCGCGGGGTTAGGCCAGACATGCCGACATTCTGGCTGCCCCTTCCAGGAGGGGGGCAGCCAGATCAGCAAAATCGGGGGGCGTGGCTGGGTGTTGTGGGCAGGGCGTGGCCACGCGCACGCGTCATTTTGGCCCCGCCCCGCTACACAATGCCGATAATCTCGGCACTGTACAGCAGGGGGCGGGCCAAAATGACGTGATTCGGCATGAATCGCGTCACAGGCCCCCCACTTCCTGGGGATTCTCACTGATCGCAGGTTGGGACAGGAAGGGACAGCGGCTTGTGGGAGACTTGCCTGCCTTCCCGGGAGGCCGGGAGTGGCACCCAATTTTCGGGAGGCTCCCGACCAAATCGGGAAGGTAGGCAAGTATGGGTTAGGCATTGGGGAGGGAGGGTTAGTCATAAAAAACCCCGACAGTTCAGTTAAGTGGTTAATCCTCGTCGGCAGTGTTAACTCTGTGACTTATAGTTCAATAAGGTGTTCTTAATAACCTGGACAGTGAGTGTTGCATGCTTCTTTACTATAACACTGCAGGAAACCAAAGACACAGAATAGAGATTCATACGCCAACTAATACACACAAAAAATAAGATCCGTTGTAACTTTCCACCGGAGTACATACACAGCAATGAGAACTATGTACACATCAATTGTATTTGGATCAGTTGTCCTTGCAGGGAGAGAACCCTCCCCAGGCAGCTACACCCCTCCTAGCCTCCACCGTTGGGAGAAGCCAAGCCTTGCAACACTCGATGGCCTGCAGGAAGTCTCAAATCAGACATGGTTGCACCATACCAGCGGGTGGACAAAGGGCCTGATTCACTACCATACACAACTGCGATTACGCGCACAATCGGGCGATTTTTTTTTGTTCAGAGCTTGTGCAAGTGTGCGCGAGGCTGCAATTGTACCGATGGTTTCGCAGTCTTGCTAAACAGTATGGATGTGTGCTAAGTAAAGTGGGCGTCCTTGAGTAGTGCTGCAACGGTCTTACGATCACAATGAATTAGCATACTATCACAGTTGAACTGTGTGCGTAATCGCAATTTCATATGCAGTTGCAATCTGTAGTTGATCAGGCCCCGGGTCTCTTCCCATACTGCCCAGGACACATTTACATCCTGAGATTCAAAATCTACGCAATCCCTGTACTGGACTGTGGGATAAAAAGTAGCAGCACAAGAGTCTAAGGGCCTGATTCAGACCCGGTCGCAAGCGCTGAGTGCTCGCATCCGGGTCGATGGTGGCCCACAGCGCATGCGCACGACGGAGCCGGCTCCGTCGTGCGCATGCGCGAGACCGTCTAGCGACGGGCACTCAGTCGCTCCGGGTCTCACACCAAAGGGGGCGAGCTGTCGATGTTGAGTGACAGCTCGCTCCATTTGGTGGGCGGGCCGGGGGGGGTGGCTGCCCAACCGGAGGCGTTCCTGAGGGAATGCTTGCCATTTGGGGGCGGCCCCACTTCCGGAAGCTTGAGAGCTTCCGGCACCTGTTACAGCCGAAAGCTCTCTGGGGTTTGTGATGAACGAGACCCTACCACAAGGGTCTTGTTGCAAGCCCAATGGTCGCGATGGTCTTGACCATCGCGACCATCATCATGGCCGCTCGCTATAGCTGTGGGTGGTCACCCACAGCTATGCGAGCGGCTGGGAGGCCGCTCCAAAAATTAAAAAAAAACGCCCTGATTCAGAGAGAGCGCTCTTTCAGAGCATCCGGCTCTGAATCAGGCCCCAAGTCTTCTTGGCCATTGGATTGTACCAGGCTCATAGGCAGCACTACGTTACAGTCTGTCCGCAGTTGACTTTGTACAGCTGAGACATGAAAAAATATGCAGCCAAAACATATGCTTCATCAGGAGTTGTCCACGGCCGAATGATGTGGTGCACCCACAGGAGTAGACTGACCTTCAGGCGTGCCCTACCACACTGATAGAGAACATAGAAGGCTAAGAGGCTGGGATCAGCAAGTCATGGGCCCCAGCAGCGGGGATCCCAGGAGGACGCTTACAAAGTATCATGGAGTCGCTCAGCAGGAACTCCCTTAGTGGCATCTCTCTCGGTGGGACCACACTTAGCAGCCTCCCTCACAGTGGTACTTTCAAGACTCTGTAACTGATTGTTAATTCTATCACTGAAAGGACCACTGTTTAATGGTTACAGAATGTGGCTTAATACTACTTGCATTTCTGTATATATAGTTTGTAGTTACTGTTTTTACATGACTGTAGTGTGTGCTACTGTATGTACTGTAAAATATAGGTATCATTGAGTGTCATCCTGGGTGAGCCTAGAACTTATAATGAAACTTGGTACCGTCGAGAGGTATAACCGCCGCTTTCTTAATTTGGTGATGTGCAATCTGTGAGAAAACCACACATAAACCTGCCTTTAGCATAATCTTGATTGGCTGGTATTTTAGGGAGAAAGGAAGTGTGGCAGGTGAAAAAAAAATTAGAGAGGTTGAAACTTAATGTAGCAAGGGGACCAGTGAGAGGTGCAGCAGATGAGGGCTAGACGGGGGCGGCATTTAAAAAAGGTAGTAAGTTGATTGCCATGAATGAGGAGTAGAATATTTCAGGTAGAACTGTACAGTGAGATTGCACACTTTAGGGTGTCTCAGAGATGGAGGTGCCATTGTAAAAGACTTGCCTTTGAAGTAGGGGTGAGCAGGTTCGGTTCCGTTCGGATTTAAAAACCGAATCTTATTGGCTATCCAAAACTCGTGATAGCTGATAGCCAATAAGATTCGGTTTTTAAATCCGAATGGAACCGAGTAGAACCGAATCCGCTCACCCCTACTTTGAAGTAATAGTTTTATGGTCGTAATTAGTGTTCACTCCAGCTCAGGCGGCACGCCGGAGCTAGAGAAGGCACTTAGGCGCGCACGCACACGAAAAGGGGGTGTGGCCATTGAAAAGGGGGCGTGTCTATAAGACACGTCACCTTTTGGTCACTCTTGGGGGCGTACCCGGTACTTACGGACACGCCGGGCAGCCCCCAAGCGCTGCTGACAGAATAGATGCCGGGCGCATGCGCCCAGCGTCTATTCACCGGCGGTGACCGGGTCACCGCACATTTCCCCACCCGCGGGACACTGCGACCCGCGGGTGAAGACGGCACCCGCAGGCTGTGAGGGCAGGGCGCTTTTTGCCCTCCTTCTGGAGGGCAGTGCGCAGCGCCCCGCTAAAACAGCCTAGCGGGAACGCTACGTAATGTACTTCATACATGCCTACACTCCCGAAAGTTGCGGGAGGCTCCCGTTTTTTCGGGTAACCCCCCCGCACTCCCGGCAGTGTAGGCACTTCTCCCGCCCCACTTCCTAGTGTGCAGAATGAGGAGAAACATACCGGAAATCCGCGGCCCGTCAGGGGACGAGGCTTAATGACGCGATTCTATTATCGCGTCATTTGGCCCCGCCCATATTAAAATATGCGCGATTCGTGGGCGTTTCACCTCGAGGGGGCGGGGCCTAATGACATGATTGGTTCGGCCCCGCCCCCATCACTGCTTCACTTTCATTTATGAGGAGAACATTGGGGCAGCTCTGATCTTTTCTGTTTCTCTCTGTGTCACGTCTGTGGGTGATTGTCCTGAATCAGTGCCAGATCTGGTAACTGTGCTGTATTTTTTAGCAGGAACAATTCCATATACAAATATATAATTTTTTTTGAAGGACATGTATCTTTTTTGCCAAGTGGTCTTAGGGCCTGATTCAGACCCACTCGCGAGCGGCTGTCCGCTCGCAAGTGGGTCGATGTTATGCACTGAGCATGCGCACGACGGAGGGAGCTCCGTCGTGCGCATGCGCCAGACGCGACGAGCGAAGGAAAGTCCTTCGCTCCTTGTGTCCGATCAAAGGGGGCGTGCTGTCAATGTTGATTGACAGCACGCCCCCTTTGGTGGGCGTGCCGGGGGCGTGCCTCCCTGACGGAGGCGTTCCCACGGGAACGCCTCCCGTCAGAAGCCGGCCCACTGACATCACTAGTGATGTCAGTGGGAGTGATTTTGGCTCTGATAGAGCCAAAATCACTCCGGAGCTTGCGGTTGAAAACCTCAACCGCAGGCTCCGGCTCGCAAATTCGATGGTCGCGATGGTCTCGACCATCGCGGCCATCACAAAGCACGCTCGTATAGCCTGTGGGTGGTGAGCCACAGCTATACGAGCGTCCAGGAGGACGCTCCATGAAAATGGAGCCCGGCCCTCATTCAGAGCGTGCGCTCTGCTCAGAGCGTGCGCTCTGAATGAGGGCCTTAGTATCCTAATCTATCTAACATTGCTACACTTGTGTTTATCAAACAGCATTTGCTCTGTGGCTTAATACATTTATGTGCAGCACCATACGAGTAGTGGTACATGCTGATTCATCACTATTGTGTATGCATACATTGTGTGTTTATTGTATTACTTTACATTTTATATCTATTTTTTATTTTCATCATTTATGGTATATTTCATTTATTTTTTATTGATATTTTTTTATTATTATTTATTTATTATTGGATCTCAATTCATTTTGTACGTTTTTTACCATAATAATATCATTGATGTTTTTTCTTATGTGTTCTTACCTCTTGGAGTTTACTCCTATTATTATTAAATGCCTTTATAATTTTACCTTGATTAGCGCCCACTATTTCTTCCATATAACTGTGCTGTATACTGAGGGTAGCAGATCAGGGCAGGCCAGAGAGTACAGAGAACAGTATTACTCAGGTTTCTATACGGGACGTAGTATGCGGCCGCCGGCCTCTATCCCGACAGCAGAATCCCGGCAAGGGATTGAACATAGGCGTCGAAATCGAAATATCAACGCTTATGTTAATCCCAACGCCGAAACGCTGAGGACGACAGACCACAAGTCCGGGGTGCCCCTAGCGTTAGCTGTGGGGGGGGTGGGGTAGGGTTTGAATTAGGGACTCTAGGAGGGTTAGGTTGGGGGAGGGATAAGGTTAGGCACCCCTAGGGAGGAAGGTTAGGGTTAGGCACCACCACGGGTAGGGTAGCTTTAGGCAGCCCCCTGGGAGGGTTAGGTTTAGGGTGCGGGGAGGAGGGGTTAGGTTTAGGCACCCCTGGGGGGAGGTTAGGGTTAGGCACTAGGGGGGAGGTTAGCGTTAGGCACCATTAAGGGAGGGTTGGGGGGGGGGGCAGGGGAGGGTTAGGATACTTACCTGCCCCAGTTGGGATCTCCTCCTGTTGGGCAAATAGCCGCTGGCATTTCAATCCCATTCCTTCTATACAGCCTTTTAAGTTTGGAAGGAGAAAGTGCTGAAGGAGATAAAATGAAAATAGGTTATGGTCAGTTATCGTTCTCCAAAAGTGTTAAAACTGAAAGTGTTAAAAATTAAAATAAAAAAATATAAAAAACGAGTGATGCCCCCTCCCACGTCCACAACCAGCTATGGACCTTGCATGGGAAATCGGGGGAAAAATCGGCATGGGGTTCCTAATATTTTTCATTTACCAGCATCGGGCTGAACCAGCCGGGGTGGTTATGCCATAGTAGGGGCACACACAAAGTGAGATACCCCTACCATCACAATAACTAGACTTACACTGGTCAGCCCAGGGCTGGAAATATTTGGAAATCTACTGTACCAACCCTGAGCTGAAAGCTCGGGCTCCTCCCCTATCACTGTTGGCAGTGGATGTGGGGTTAATATGTAAAAGATAGATTTGTAGTGTTCCCGCTAGGCTGTTTTAGCAGGGCGCGGCGCCCTGCCCTCCTTCTGGAGGGCAAAAAGCACCCTGCCCTCCAGAAGGAGGACAAAAAGCGCCCTGCCCTCACAGCCTGCGGGTGCCATCTTCACCCGCGGGATGCAGTGTCCCGTGCATCCCGCGTGGTGGAGAAATGTGCGTTGACCTGGTCACCGCCGGAGAATAGACGCTGGGCGCATGCGCCCGTCATCTATTCTCCCTGTCTGCAACACTTGGGGGCTGCCCGGCGTGTCCGTAAGTGCCGGGCACGCCCCCATGTATGATGAAAAGGGGACGTGTTTTATAGACTCGCCCCCTTTCCATGGCCAAACCCCCCATGGCCACGCCGGAGCTAGAGTGAACATTAGATTTGATACTGTTCTTTACAAGTGCCACCATGCCCGAACAGTAAAGGTGCGTACACACTAGACGATATTCTGCACTGTTTGCCCGATTTCGACGCATCGGATCGACAAATCATGCAAAATATGTGCAAATCGTAAGTGTCCACTGACGATGCCGATGCGGGTACCCGCGGGTCGTCCGTCGTATCTTCAGATTTTACCTACAGCAGGCCAGATCTGCCAATCTCGTACACGACACACTGGAAATCGTTAAGGACGCACGATAGATCGTTGGTCAGATTGGACACTTTAAGCACCATATTGTGTCCTGGAGTGCCACGTAGAGTTCAAGGGAAATCAGCGGACGTTTTCTATGGCAGAAGCCACCTGGACTGTCTGTATAACATGTGTCCTGAGAGTGAGAGGACACCAGGACTGTCTGTATTACATGTGTCCTGAGAGTGAGAGGACACCAGGACTGTCTGTATTACATGTGTCCTGAGAGTGAGAGGACACCAGGACTGTCTGTATTACATGTGTCCTGAGAGTGGGAGGACACTGGGACTGTCTGTATTACATGTGTCCTGAGAGTGAGAGGACACAAGGACTGTCTGTATTACATGTGTCCTGAGAGTAAGGGGACACCAGGACTGTCTGTATTACATGTGTCCTGAGAGTAAGGGGACACCAGGACTGTCTGTATTACATGTGTCCTGAGAGTAAGGGGACACCAGGACTGTCTGTATTACATGTGTCCTGAGAGTGAGGGGACACCAGGACTGTCTGTATTACATGTGTCCTGAGAGTGAGGGGACACTGGGACTGTCTGTATTACATGTGTCCTGAGAGTAAGGGGACACCAGGACTGTCTGTATTACATGTGTCCTGAGAGTAAGCGGACACCAGGACTGTCTGTATTACATGTGTCCTGAGAGTAAGGGGACACCAGGACTGTCTGTATTACATGTGTCCTTAGAGTGAGGGGACACCAGGACTGTCTGTATTACATGTGTCCTGAGAGTAAGCGGACACCAGGACTGTCTGTATTACATGTGTCCTGAGAGTAAGGGGACACCAGGACTGTCTGTATTACATGTGTCCTGAGAGTGAGGGGACACTGGGACTGTCTGTATTACATATATCCTGAGAGTGAGGGGACACCAGGACTGTCTGTATTACATGTGTCCTGAGAGTGGGAGGACACTGGGACTGTCTGTATTACATGTGTCCTGAGAGTGAGAGGACACAAGGGCTGTCTGTATTACATGTGTCCTGAGAGTGAGAGGACACCGGGACTGTCTGTATTACATGTGTCCTGAGAGTAAGGTGACACCAGGACTGTCTGTATTACATGTGTCCTGAGAGTAAGGGGACACCAGGACTGTCTGTATTACATGTGTCCTGAGAGTGAGAGGACACCAGGACTGTCTGTATTACATGTGTCCTGAGAGTGAGGGGACACCAGGACTGTCTGTATTACATGTGTCCTGAGAGTGAGGGGACATCGGGATTGTCTGTATTACATGTGTCCTGAGAGTTAGGGGACATCGGGACTGTCTGTATTACATGTGTCCTGATAGTGAGGGGACACCGGGACTGTCTGTATTACATGTGTCCTGATAGTGAGGGGACACCGGGACTGTCTGTATTACATGTGTCCTGAGAGTGAGGGGACACCAGGACTGTTTGTATTACATGTGTCCTGAGAGTGAGGGGACACCAGGACTGTCTGTATTACATGTTTCCTGAGAGTGAGGGGACACCAGGACTGTCTGTATTACATGTGTCCTGATAGTGAGGGGACACCAGGACTGTCTATATTAGATGTGTCCTGAGAGTGAGGGGACACCAGGACTGTCTGTATTACATGTGCCCTGAGAGTGACAGAGACACGAGGACTGTCTGTACTACATGTGTCCTGAGAGTGAGAGGACACCAGGACTGTCTGTATTACATGTGCCCTGAGAGTGAGAGGACACCAGGACTGTCTGTATTACATGTGCCCTGAGAGTGAGAGGACACCAGAACTGTCCGTATTACATGTGTCCTGAGAGTGAGGGGACACCGGGACTGTCTGTATTACATGTGTCCTGAGAGTGGGAGGACACTGGGACTGTCTGTATTACATGTGCCCTGAGAGTGAGGAGTCACCAGGACTGTCTATATTACATATGTCCTGAGAGTAAGGGGACACCAGGACTGTCTGTAATACAGGTGTCCTGAGAATTAGAGGACACAGGGTCTGTATGTATTACATGTTTCCTGAGAGTGGGAGGACACTGGGACTGTCTGTATTACATATGTCCTGAGAGTGAGAGGACACCAGGACTGTCTGTATTACATGTGTCCTGAGAGTGAGAGGACACCAGGACTATCTGTATTACATGTGTCCTGAGAGTGAGGGGACACTGGGACTGTTTGTTTTACATGTGTCCTGAGAGTGAGGGGACACTGGGACTGTCTGTATTACATGTGTCCTGAGAGTAAGGGGACACCAGGACTGTCTGTATTACATGTGTCCTGAGAGTGAGGGGACACTGGGACTGTCTGTATTACATGTGTCCTGAGAGTAAGGGGACACCAGGACTGTCTGTATTACATGTGTCCTGAGAGTAATGGGACACCAGGACTGTCTGTATTACATGTGTCCTTAGAGTGAGGGGACACCAGGACTGTCTGTATTACATGTGTCCTGAGAGTGAGAGGACACCAGGACTGTCTGTATTACATGTGTCCTGAGAGTGGGAGGACACTGGGACTGTCTGTATTACATGTGTCCTGAGAGTGAGAGGACACCAGGAATGTCTGTATTACATGTGTCCTGAGAGTGGGAGGACACTGGGACTGTCTGTATTACATGTGTCCTGAGAGTGAGGGGACGCCAGGACTGTCTATATTACATATGTCCTGAGAGTGAGGGGACACAGGGTCTGTATGTATTACATGTGGCAGTTTGAGTGTGAAGTGTGTGTCACCCCTTTATTGTATAGTAATCTTGCTCCACAAAATGAGTGCAGCGCTTCCCCCTACTGTACTTTACACTCAGCCCAATTCCCAATTCAGCCTGTGCAGATTTCTGCCCCTTTTCTCGCCCTCTCATGTGGGAAATGTAATTGCACAGCGTGTCTGAAGCTGGTTGTGTCCTGACTATACACTTTGTAAATGACCTCCAAACTATCTCCTGCTTCAAGACTCAGTTGTGCTGTACGTACCGTGCACCGAGTGTCGCAGCGCCTCATCCTTCTAGAAACAGTTAAACGCAGCATCTACCGAGTGTTTCATTATTGCACCTTGATAATTAGTAGTTGCTGTAGATTGAGACAAATCTGATCTCACAAATAAACGACCCACGTTCACTAAATTGTGCGCTGTTTAGGCGCTGTTCTGTCACGTGGGATATAAAGTCTGCCTTTCCGGATCCATGTATTACAGGAATAATCTTTTTCTTTTTTTGTGTGTGTTATTAGCTGTACGCTGTCATTTAGATTTTCATTCAGCAGTCAATAGCTCTCAGCCCACGTACAGCCCGAACTTTCAGAATGATGTAAATCCCAAGTTTACGGAGAGGATCCAGTCCTTTGTCACGTATTCCGTCATCTCCAACCCATAGCCGGATATTAAAAAGAGGATTGTCCATTACCAGCTGACTTAATCATCCTCGTACAGGTTGGAGGACACACACAAGCATTACCTCTGTGCATTCTCGTAATGAATGCCAACAGCAAGATAGTAACAAAGCAGAAAATGTCATCTAGCGATGTGCTCGGAATAATCTCCTAACTGATAACTTAAAGGAGTCTACTAGAAAATTGGCTATTTGGATGCAGATTACAGATGAACGGGTAGAGAAGGATGAAACACTGGGAATTCATTTAGTGTCAATATGCCCTAATTTGGTCACAATCTCACTATCTTGCGTGTCTCATGCAATATCATGTGATTGGCCGTGCTGCACAGCCAATCACACGATATCGACTGCGGTGCAGTGCATCTTACTGAACGACGGAACGACACATAGTTTCGTCATTCATTAAATCTTCTGACCTGTACCGGCAATATTGCATGGTGCGTGGCTAATGTAAATCGCCTGACCATTGACAAGATTGCCGATCGTACAAGTGTATACCCGGCATTAGGGCAGTTTGTGCTAAGCGAGTATCACTTGTTTTGTATGATGCCCTACTCATTTGATGGGTTAGTGTAAGCGCGGCACTGCAGATCCACGCACAGTGACAGTAAATGAATGGAAATTGATAATATGACGCCACTACATCCTAAATGACCTTCTGGGGAGCAATCAGAGCTCAGAATGGTGTTACAAAGCCTCTCTGCTCACTACATCATGTATCATATAAGTGTGGTTGACATGGTAGTTACTTTTAACAGCACATAGTTCTAAAACACTAATAGCCTGAAGAGAAAATCCAGGGAAAAATGGTAATTATCGAGCTTAATTTTTTATATCGTCTATCACAGTTATACAGTATTTATACAGCACAAATAACTAATAAATGATACACCCATGCAACAATATACTGTTCATGTAATAATGTCTTACTCATCTCTGCATGTACAATAATGTATTGCTTATTGTTATTATTATAACTACCAGTTATTTATATAGCGCACACATACTCCGCAGCGTTTTACAGAGAATATATGGCCATTTACATCAGTCCCTTCCTCAGTTGAGCTTACAATCTATTTTCTGTACCACAACAACACGCACACACATACACACTAGGATTAATTTAATTAGGCTACCAGTATATTTTTGGAGTGTGGGAGAAAACCGGAACACACAGAGGAAACCCATACAAACATGGGAAGAACATACGAACTCCACACAGTTAGGGCCGTGTGGGAATCAATCCCATGACCTCAGTGCTGCGTGCCAGTAATGCTAACCATTACACATTCTCTGCCTATACAATGTCTTACTCATCTCTGCCTATACAATAATCTGTACTCATCATATGTCTATATGATATTGTATTAAACTCCCTAACAGTTGATATCCACAGTGTACCTCCAAGACTTATTACAACTCTAATAGTTATCTCAAATATATAAACGGACAACAAGAGTTGGGATCACTTTAGGTCAAATTTACTTTGACATCAACCAATTGAATTCAAATTCTTGAATCATCAAATATAATTGAGTTAATATGGGATGTAGTTAGCAGACGCTGGAAGTCCGACACGGAACTTAAGATAGGCGTCAAAATACTGACACCTATCTTAATCGCGACACCGGAACAAAGGCAGATGCCAGCCCAAACCAGGTAAGTCTGGAGCGTCTTAGTTGTTAGCCGCGGGGGGTGGGGGGGGTTAGGTACCGTAGCATAGCGGGGTTAGCGTTAAGTTTTATTTGGTGGAGGTTAGGGTTGGGCACCGCTAGTTGGAGTTATGGTGCCCACACATATAGCGACATTTTACACGATCTGGCCGTTTTCGACGAATCGTGACGACAGATCGTGTAAAATATGGCCAAATCGTGAGAAAATCGTGAGTCCCCACTCACGATCACGATGCGCGTCCCCGCTGGTCGCACATCGCATCGTCAGATCTGCCGTGCAGTAGGGCAGATCTGACAATCTGGGACAAAATGCACTGGGGAGAAAAAAAAAATGTTAAGATGCACGATAGATCTTATGCTTTTTACTCCAAATCGTGTGTAGGAGCTGCCGGGGGAGAGTTCAGGGGAAATCGCACACATCGTGGGATCGTGTGCAGATCGGTATGTGTGTGGGCACCTTAAAGGTGCCCACACATATACCGATGTGCTCACGATCAGCCGATGTGTACTATTTGTATACGATTTCCCTTGAAACTCTCCCCGGCAGCTCTGCACACGATCTCCACACGATATGCACACGATTTGGTGTCCAATCTTCAAACGATCTCTCCTGCAGTCAGACTTTTTACAGTGCATTGTGTCCTAGATTGTCAGATCTGCCCTACAGCACGGCAGATCTGACGATGCGATGTGCGACCAGCGGGGAATCGCATCGTGAGTGGGGACTCACGATTTCCTCACGATTTGGCCATATTTTACACGATCTGTCGTCACGATTCGTCGGAATCGACCAGATCGTGTAAAATGTCGCTATATGTGTGGGCACCTTTAGAGTTAGGTTCTAATGGGTTAGGTTTAGGCACTACCGGGGAGGGTTAGGGTTAGGCTACAAGAAGGGAGGGTTAGGGGGAAAGGGTAAGTATACTTATCCCGACAGCCAGCATTACATACCAATTCCGTTACTATAATAAAAGTTAGTATGGTGATGGGCAACAAAGTATGGCCAACTACAACAAGTGCATGCATACCAAGAACACTCATTGGTGTTCAACTCTCCTGAAAAAGAACTCCCGGTAAGGCTGTGTCTCTTCCCATTAGGGACCAATTGCGTATAATCAAATAAGGAGAGCGCACCCATCTAAAATATATAAACAATTAACAAAACCACAGTTTCCGCAAAATCATGGCACTCAAGTCTGCACCCAGACACCTAAACTAAATCTGTAAAATCCACTTCCACAAACAAAAACAACCCCTTAGACGTCAAATGCACACCATCACGCCTAAACAGATACACATCCTGGAACCCTATCAGACTATGGGGTCTATTTACTAAGCCTTGGATGGAGATAATGTGAACAGAGATAAAGTACCAGCCAATCAGCTCCTTACTGCCATGTCGCAGGCTGCATTTGAAAAATGACAGCTAGGAGCCGATTGGCTGGTACTTTATCTCCGTCCACTTTATCTCCGTCCAAGGCTTAGTAAATAGACCCCTATGAACCACCACCAGACCACCGATTGACAGCACAAAGTGGCCCACTGTAGAATTCACCTGGAGCCTGTCCTCTTCCATCACCTGACCCAGTTTGTAGGAACGCCACTTATGGCGAGGAATTATCGCTGACTACAGCAATTTACAAAAAGGCCAGATGCAATGTAAGATATCGAAATCATGTACAATGGCCAACCTAGGATCCAAAGAAGTACGTCGACATAAATCATGGTCTACCATGTGCATTACCAACACTTTAGGCTGACCAAACCTCTGCACAGCATCCAACAATGCCCTTTAAATTCATCCCACAACATGCTCCTAAACCCAAACCAATGCACTTAGTAGGGGTGTGCACCGGCCACTTTTCGTGTTTTGTGTTTTGGTTTTGGATCTGGATCTTTCTTCGTGTTTTGGATCTGGATTGGTTTTGCCAAAACCACCCTTCCGTGTTTTGGGTTCTGGGTTTTGTGTTTTGGATCTGTATTTTTTTGAAAAAAAGCATAAAAACAGCTAAAATCACAGAATTTGTAGGTTTTTCTGCTCCTATGCTATTATTAACCTCAATAACCTTAATTTCCACTCATTTCCAGTCTATTCTGAACACCTCACACCTCACAATAGTGTTTTTATGTCCAAAAGGTTGCACCGAGGTAGCTGGATGACTATGCTAAGCGACACGAGTGGGCGGCACAAACACGTGACCCATCTAGGAGTGACACTGCAGTGGCAGGCAGGATGGCAGTTAGAAAAACTAGGCCCCAAACTGTACATAATGCAAAGAAAAAAAGAGGTGCAAGATGGAATTGTCCTTGGGCCCTCCCACCCACCCTTATGTTGTATAAACAGGACATGCACACTTTAACAAATCAATCATTTCAGCGCCAGGGTCTGCCACACAACTGTGGCTGAAATGATTGGTTCGTTTGGGCCCCCACAAAACAAGCTGGCAATTAATGTGTCCCTGCACAAACTGGCTCTACGGAGGCAAGATGTCATCCTCATCCTCCTCATCCACCGATTCCTCACCCTCTTCAGTGTGTACATCCTCATCCTCACAAAGTATTAACTCGTCCCCACTTGAATCCACCACCACAGGTCCCTCTGTACCTTCTGGAGGCTGGTCTCCCTGGAAGAGCTGATAATTCATTTTGATGAACATCATCTTCTCCACATTCTGTGGAAGCAACCTCCTACGCCTTTCGCTGACAAGGTTCCCGGCTGCACTAAACACTCTTTCGGAGTACACACTGGAGGGGGGGCAACTCAGGTAAAATAGAGCCAGTTTGTACAGGGGCCTCCAAATTGCCTCTTTTTCCTGCCAGTACAGGTATGGACTGTCTGACATGCCTACTTGGATGCTGTCACCGATGTAATCCTCCACCATTCTGTCAATGGTGACAGTATCATATGCAGTGACAGTAGACATGTCAGAAATTGTTGCCAGGTCCTTCAGTCCGGACCAGATGTCCAAACTTGGTCCTGCCTGCCCTGCATCACCGCCAGCGGGTTGCTTAGGATACCTAAGTTTTTTCCTGGCAGCCCCAGTTGCGGGAGAAAATGAAGAAGGAGCCGTTGACGTGTCACGTTCCGCTTCAGCTGACAGTGTGTTCACCAGCAGGTCTTTGCACCTCTGCAGGCTTGTGTCGGCCGGAAAGAGAGACACCACATAGGCTTTAAACCTAGGATCGAGCACGGTGGCCAAAATGTAGTGGTCTGATTTCAACAGATTGACCACCCTGGAATCCTGGCAAAGCGAATGAAGGGCTTCATCCACAAGTCCCACATGCCGAGCGGAATCGCTCCGTCTTAGCTCCTCCTTCACTTTCTCCAGCTGCTTCTGCAAAAGCCTGATGAGGGGAATGACCTGACTCAAGCTGGCAGTGTCTGAACTGACTTCACGTGTGGCAAGTTCGAAGGGCTGAAGAACCTTGCACAACACGGAAATCATTCTCCACTGCGCTTGAGTCAGGTGCATACCCCCTCCTTTGCCTATGTCATAGGTGGATGTATAGGCTTGTATGGCCTTTTGCTGCTCCTCCATCCTCTGAAGCATATAGAGGGTTGAGTTCCACCGCGTCACAACCTCTTGCTTCAGGTGATGGCGGGGCAGGTTCAAGAGTGTTTGCTGGCGCTCCAGTCTTCGGCACGCAGTCGCTGAATGGCGAAAGTGGCCAGAAATTTTTCGGGCCACCCAAAGCGTCTCCTGCACGCCCCTGTCGCTTTTCAGAAAATTCTGCACCACCAAGTTTATTGTGTGAGCAAATCATGGGACGTGCTGGAATTTGCCCAGATGTAATGCCCGCACAATATTGGTGGCGTTGTCAGATATCACAAATCCCCAGGAGAGTCTAAGTGGGGTAAGCCACTGGGCGATGATTTCCCTCAGTTTCTCTAAGAGGTTGTCGGCGGTGTGCCTCTTACTGAAACCGGTGATACACAGCGTAGCCTGCCTTGTAACGAGCTGGCGTTTCTGAGATGCTGCTACTGGTGACGCTGCTGCTGTTGCTGCGTAAGGTGATACATCTACCCAGTGGGCTGTCACAGTCATATAGTCCTTAGTCTGCCCTGTTCCACTTGTCCACATGTCCGTGGTTAAGTGGACATTGTGTACAACGGCATTTTTCAGGACACTGAGGACACTTTTTCTGACGTTTCTGTACAGTCTCGGTATCGCCTGCCTAGTGAAGTGGAATCTAGACGGGATTTGGAACCGGGGACACACTACCTCCATCAATTGTCTAAATCCCACTGCACTAATGGCGGATACCGGACGCACGTCTAACACCAACATAGCAGTCAAGGCCTCAGTTATACGTTTTGCTTCAGGATGACTGCTGTCGTACTTCATCCTCCTCGCTAAGGACTGTTGGAGGGTCAATTGTTTAGTAAAAGTAGTGGTGTTCCTACTTCCTCTCTGGGATGATGAACGACTCCCAGCAGCAGCAGCAACAGCAGCAGCGGCAGCAGTAGGCGTAGCAATGCAGGATCCTCCGGAGGAATCCCGGATAGGAGAGTCAGTCATGCCAGTGATATGGCCTGCAGGACTACTTCCGATCCTGACTAAGGAGGAAATTGACGAGGAGGGAGTTGACGGTGTGGTTTGCAGGCGCTTGGATACAACAGGACAACGGGATTTAGGTGTCCCTGGACTGCTTACGGTCTGAGCCAAAGTTTCTGATCTTGACAGTAACTTTTTATGAACGCGCTGCAGGTGCCGTATAAGGGAGGATGTTCCTAGGTGGTTGACGTCCCTACCCCTACTTATTTCACCTTTACATATGGTACATATGGCAAGACAGTTGTTGTCCGGATTTGGATAGAAATATTGCCAGACCAAAGAGGTGGAATGTTTGGTCTTCTGCCCAGGCATGACCGTGATGGGCTTTTTCATCCCACGGACAACAACTGTCTCCCCCGGAGCCTGATTTAAACAAACCACATCACCATCAGAATCCTCCTCGCCAACTTCCTCCTCAGCGCCAGCTACACCAGTATCCTCATCCTGTTGTACTTCAACAGTGACATCTTCAATTTGCATATCAGCAAGTGGACTGTGGGTGCTCCTTTCAGCACTTGCAGGGGGCGTGCAAATGGTGGAAAGAGCCACCTCTTCCCGTCCAGTGCTGGGAAGGTCAGGCATCGCAACCACCACCACACTTGGACTCTCCTTGGGGATTTGTGATATCTTCTTAGAAAGCACAGTTCTTCGCTGTGCTTTTGCCAGCTTAACTCTTTTGATTTTTTTAGTGGGAGGAGTGCTTCCATCGTCATGTGAAGCTGAACCACTAGTCATGAACATACTAGGGATCGACCTTAGCCGTTCCTTGCCACTCCGTGTCGTAAATGGCATATTGGCAAGTTTACGTTTCTCTTCAGCTGATTTAAATGTCTTTTTCAAGGTCATTTTCCTGAACTTTGCCATTTGGGATTGTATGTGCCCTCTACTATGACATTGGGCATCGGCCTTGGCAGACGACGTTGATGGCATGTTATCGTCTATGTCATGACTAGTGGCAGCAGCTTCAGCACTAGGAGGAAGTGGTTCTTGATCTTTCTCTATTTTATTTTTATCGGAGAAAGTTTGGTCCTCCATTTATGTTATATCGATTTGATATATACGTGCGGCTAAACACAGAAAATAATTTTTTTTTTGGTTTGGACTGGAGTGTACTTTGTGGGTTACAGCACCCTTTAACGGTCAAGCCAGCCGGCCCTTTACTTATGACACAGGCGCACTCTTGGCACTACTTTGTTGATGCACGTGCGGCTACTGCGCACACAATTCACAAACACAGAAAATAATTTTTTTTTGGTTTGGACTGGAGTGTACTTTGGGGGTTACAGCACCCTTTAACGGTCAAGCCAGCCGGCCCTTTACTTATGACACAGGCGCACGCTTGGCACTACTTTGTTGATGCACGTGCGGCTACTGCGCACACAATTCACAAACACAGAAAATAATTTTTTTTTGGTTTGGACTGGAGTGTACTTTCGGGGGTTACAGCACCCTTAACGGTCAAGCCAGCCGGCCCTTTACTTATGACACAGGCGCACGCTTGGCACTACTTTGTTGATGCACGTGCGGCTACTGCGCACACAATTCACAAACACAGAAAATAATTTTTTTTTTGGTTTGGACTGGAGTGTACTTTCGGGGGTTACAGCACCCTTAACGGTCAAGCCAGCCGGCCCTTTACTTATGACACAGGCGAACGCTTGACACTACTTTGTTGATGCACGTGCGGCTACTGCGCACACAATTCACAAACACAGAAAATAATTTTTTTTTGGTTTGGACTGGAGTGTACTTTCAGGGGTTACAGCACCCTTTAACGGTCAAGCCAGCCGGCCCTTTACTTATGACACAGGCGCACGCTTGGCACTACTTTGTTGATGCACGTGCGGCTACTGCGCAAACAATTCACAAACACAGAAAATAATTTTTTTTTTGGTTTGGACTGGAGTGTACTTTCGGGGGTTACAGCACCCTTAACGGTCAAGCCAGCCGGCCCTTTACTTATGACACAGGCGCACGCTTGGCACTACTTTGTTGATGCACGTGCGGCTACTGCGCACACAATTCACAAACACAGAAAATAATTTTTTTTTTGGTTTGGACTGGAGTGTACTTTCGGGGGTTACAGCACCCTTAACGGTCAAGCCAGCCGGCCCTTTACTTATGACACAGGCGCACGCTTGGCACTACTTTGTTGATGCACGTGCGGCTACTGCGCACACAATTCACAAACACAGAAAATATATTATTTTTTTAGCACTTGGGGGGAGCACCCCTGATGGACAGAGCACCCCCTGGACAACACTACAGCACCCCTTTAGGACTGGGACACTGCACAGGACTTTGGAACTGACTGCACAACACAGTCCAGCCAGCCCCTATGGACTTTGAAGTAGTGGACACAGCCCCTATTAACAACAGCAGCACAGCACAACACAGCCAGCCCCTATGGACTTTGAAGTAGTGGACAACAGCAGCACTACACTACACTACACTACACAGCACTAACTCCCACCCTCCCTCTTCACTGTCCACAGCCGAGTGAGAAAATGGCGCCGACGCGGGTACCTTATATAGGATCCAAAACCCGCGAGACTCGGAAGGCGGGATGATGACGTTTTGCCTCGATGTCAGATCCGAGTCAGGCGGGAAAAGTCGAGCCTGACTCGGATCGGACTCGGATCGGGGGGGCTCGGGGGGGTTCGGATTTCAGAAATCCGAACCCGCTCACCCCTAGCACTTAGTAAACCAAACCAAACAATCCAGAATCACGACCTGCAAATGATTGTGCAGAACAAGACATAATTGAATGGCCAATAAGCCAAATGGGCCTAGAGTTGAACAGTCCTGCAAAAGTCTAAAATAATGAAGAAATATCGTACAATTAAACCATATCCACAACGAAAACACACACACCAGCAAATGGAACAGAAATACTACAAACACAATGTTAGCGACAAACACAAGCAGGTATAAAACAAAAGAAAAAACTACTAGGTTCTTTTCTATGAAATATTGTATTTAAGAAATAAACTACTTGATGACCGTAGGAAAAATAAAATCCCTCACAGACCCCTGCAGAGTAGTGGGTACTCTAAACCTCTGGTTAGCGTGCTGAAGAAGTGCCAGCAAATGCTTTACCCAGCCGCACATAACGACAAAAAACAGCAGTTTTCCACCGGCCCAGAATTTGAATCTCTGACAGGAAAAACCGTATACAGTACAGCAGCATTACAGTAGTGGCGGCCCCGATTCGGAATGAACGGGCACCAATATCGTGCAAAGGCAAATCCAGAGTTTCAAAACCTGACCAAATTGATATTTAGGGGGTCATTCAGACCCGCTCGTGAGTGGCAGTACGCTCGCAAGCTGGTCGATGTTCCCCACTGCGCATGCGCACGACGGAGGGAGCTCCGTCGTGCGCATGCGCGAGACCCGGCAAGCGACGGGCTCACCATCGCTCCGGGTCTCGCACCAAAGGGGGCGTGCTGTCGATGTTGATTGACAGCACGCCCCCTTTGGTGGGCGTGCATGCCAGACGGAGGTGTTCCCATGGGAACGCCTACCGTCTGAAGCCGGCCCCACTGACATCACTAGTGATGTCAGTGGGAGTGATTTTGGCTCTGATAGAGCCAAAATCACTCCAGGGCTTGTGGCTGGGAGACCCTACCGCAGGGTCTCCGTCGCAAGTCCGATGGTCGCGATGGTCAAGACCATCGCGACCATCTTTTTGGCTGCTCGCATATGCTGTGGGTGGTCACCCACAGCTATGCGAGCGGCCACGAGGCCGCTCCATTTTCATGGAGGAGGGCCCTGATTCAGAGCGAGCGCTCTGGTCAGAGCGTTCAGCTCTGAATCAGGCCCTTAGTTAACGGGGATCCATCCACATGAATAAATCAGGCGGCTGCAATTAAATATGCATGTGTCAAAGATACCGGGCAGATTCGGACTTCCCAACGTCTTGGCACAAATATGATCCTGCCCAATTTGGTAAGTCTTGGAATGCCGGATCTGGCATATGATCACATCACCATCACATAGAACATTCTGAAAAAGGAAAAGCTGACTCCACAGCCCTCGCTGGCACCACTAATCCGCTTACGTAAAATGCTCCATGAGAAGCCATGGCGAAAGCGAGCTTATACAAACAAACTTTACACACATAAAACACCTTCAACTGCTGTCAATAGGTGTAGCAATAGATTGACATCAATAGGATGCTAAACGTGGGTGTCTCAGTGCTTGCACATCTAGGGCCTGATTCAGACCCGCTCACAAGTGCTATGCTCTCGCAAGCGGGTCGATGGTGGGGCATTGCGCACGCGCGGCGTGCACAATGTGTGTGCGCAAGCCCCGGAGCGAGAGAAATTTTCTCACTCCAGGGCTCGCTACAAATGGGGTGGCTGTCGATGTTGGTCGACAGCTCGCCCCGTTTTGTAGGCGGGGTGTGGGGGTGTCTGGACAAACGGAGGCGTTCCTGAAGGAACGCCTGCCATTTGTGGGCGGCCCTACTGACATCACCAGTGATGTCAGTAGTTAGCTTCCGGCTCTATTAGAGCCGGAAGCTCACTGGGGCTTGCGGCAGACGAAAATCTACCACAAGGGTCTCGTCGCAAGCCCGATGGTCGCGACCATCACCTGGCCGCTTGCTAAAGCTGTGGGTGGTCACCCACAGCTTAGCGAGCGGCCAGGTTTTTTAAAACAAAGCGGCCGCCCTGATTCAGAGCGAGCGCTCGCTTTTTGCGAGCGGGTCTAAATCAGGTCCTTAGGTTCATGCTAGTACACTAGGGGAAGGCAGAAAGTAGCATTTACATATTATCGACCTCACGACTTCGCAAACATACGCACCAACAGCTGCAATTCCGTGCCCGTCTGAATTTTCTTGACTACTACAGTGTGACCCTGGGAAATGTTCCCCTATGTATGCATTAGTATCCTGCAGAGAAAGGTGCTTGGCTGGTATAATGACTGTTTAATTATTCTACAGTATATGTAGCATCCTTGTGTTCTGTATCACCTGGTGCCCTGGGCCTGTTCCTGACTCCCAGATTACAGCCGGTCAGGTGACTGGGTCCTAAGGAAATTCGTTTTTCATGTTTATTTCCCCAATGAGTTTACTGCAAATGATGGCGAGAAAAGTTGCCGTCCTTTATCATCTATAACCTATTGTATCCAGTCCTGGTGTCTTCCTGATAGACACATCTCATCCATTACACTTTGTGCCAGAGACGGTCATTTCCCGGCTGTCACATCCTGGGATATTGATATTTATGGCTAGCATCATTTATACTGTGTGTGATTCCTTGCTGTCTGTACTGTGTTGTTAGACTCTTATATTCTCAGAGTTAGGGTTTAATCTCGGCAATAAAAAAGAACAAACTGTGTCTATTGTACGACCTCTGTCAGAGACATCAATCATTGGACATTACGAATATATTTTCTAATTATTATATATATATACATATATATATATATATATATATATATATGTATATGCAGTATATGGGATGTAGTTGGCATCCCGGCTTGCAGGATGTTGGCGGTCTGAGTACCGGCGCCAAAATCCTGACAGGCTGTCTGTGCGAGTTTCCTCCTGTCTGTGCGACTACCTTCCTGCCTATGTGAGTATCCTCCTGTCTGTGCGAGTATCATCCTGTCTGTGTGAGTATCCTGCTGTCTGTGTGAGTATCCTCCTGTCTGTGCGAGTTTCCTCCTGTCTGTGTGAGTATCCTGCTGTCTGTGTGAGTTTCCTCCTGTCTGTGTGAGTATCCTCCTGTCTGTGCGAGTATCCTCCTGTCTATATGAGTATCCTCCTGTCTGTGCGAGTATCCTCCTGTCTGTGTGAGTATCCTCCTGTCTGTGCGAGTATCCTCATGTCTATGTGAGTATCCTGCTGTCTGTGCGAGTATCTTCCTGTCTGTGTGAGTATCCTGCTGTCTGTGCGAGTATCTTCCTGTCTGTGTGAGTATCCTGCTGTCTGTGCGAGTATCTTCCTGTGTGAGTATCCTGCTGCCTATGAGAGTATCTTCCTGTTTGTGCGAGTATCCTCCTGTCTGTGTGAGTATCTTGCTGTCTGTGCGAGTATCTTCCTGCCTATGTGAGTATCCTCCTGTCTGTGCGAGTATCTTCCTGTCTGTGAGAGTATCCTCCTGCCTATATGAGTATCCTCCTGTCGGTGTGAGTTTCCTCCTGTCTGTGTGAGTGTATCCTCCTGTGTGTGTGAGTGTATCCTCCTGTCTGTGAGTATCCTGCTGTCTGTGCAAGTATCCCCCTGCCTATGTGAGTTTCTTCCTGTCTGTGTGAGTGTATCCTCCTGTCTGTGTGAGTATCCTGCTGTCTGTGCGAGTATCCTCCTGCCTATGTGAGTATCCTCCTGTCTGTGTGAGAGTATCCTCCTGTCTGTGTGAGTATCTTGCTGTCTATGTATCCTCTTGTCTGTGTGAGTATCCTCCTTCTGTGTGAGTATCTTCCTGTCTGTCTATGCGAGTATCTTCCTGTCTGTGTGAGTGTATCCTGCTGCCTATGTGAGTTTCTTCCTGTCTGTGTGAGAGTATCCTCCTGTCTGCCTATGTGAGTATCCTGCTGTCTGTGTGAGTATCCTCCTGTCAGTGTGAGTATCCTGCTGTCTGTGCGAGTATCCTGCCTATGTGAGTTTCTTCGTGTCTGTGTGAGAGTATCCTCCTGTCTGTGTGAGTATCCTGCTGCCTATGTGAGTATCCTCCTGTCTGTGTGAGTATCCTGCTGTCTGTGCGAGTATCCTCCTGTCTGTGTGAGTTTCTTCCTGTCTGTGTGAGAGTATCCTCCTATCTGTGTGAGTATCCTCCTGTCTGCGTGAGTATCCTGTCTATGTATCTTCTTGTCTGTGTGAGTATCCTCCTGTCTGCGTGAGTATTTTTGTGTCTATGTATCTTCTTGTCTGTGTGAGTATCCTGTCTGCGTGAGTATTTTTCTGTCTATGTATCTTCTTGTCTGTGTGAGTATCCTCCTGTCTGTGTGAGTATCCTCCTGTCTGTGTGAGTATCCTGCTGTCTGTGTGATTATCCTCCTGTCTGTGAGAGTATCTTCCTGTCTGTGTGAGTATCCTGCTGTCTGTGCGAGTATCTGCCTGTCTGAGTGAGTATCTTCCCGTTTGTGTGAGTATCTTCCCGTTTGTGTGAGTATCTTCCTGTTTGTGTGAGCACCCTCCTGTCTGTGTGAGTATCCTCCTGTCTGTGTGAGTATCCTCCTGTCTGTGAGAGTATCTTCCTGTCTGTGTGAGTATCTTCCTGTCTGTGTGAGTATCCTCCTGTCTGTGCGAGTATCTTCCTGTCTGTGTGAGTATCTTCCTGTCTGTGTGAGTATTTTCCTCTCTGTGTGAGTATCTTCCCGTTTGTGTGAGTATCTTCCCGTTTGTGTGAGTATCTTCCTGTCTGTGTGAGTATCCTCCTGTCTGTGAGAGTATCTTCCCGTCTGTGAGAGTATCTTCCTGTCTGTGTGAGTATCCTCCTGTCTGTGTGATTATCCTCCTGTCTGTGAGAGTATCTTCCTGTCTGTGAGTATCTGCCTGTCTGTGTGAGTATCTTCCTGTCTGTGTGAGTATCTTCCTGTTTGTGTCAGCACCTCCTGTCTGTGTGAGTATCCTCCTGCCTGTGTGAGTATCCTCCTGCCTGTGTGAGTATCCTCCTGTCTGTGTGATTATTCTCCTGTATGTGAGAGTATCTTCCTGTCTGTGAGAGTATCTTCCTGTCTGTGAGTATCTTCCTGTCTGTGTGAGTATCTGCCTGTCTGTGTGAGTATCTTCCTGTTTGTGTGAGTATCTTCCTGTTTGTGTGAGTACTCTCCTGTCTGTGTGAGTACCCTTGTGTGTGTGAGTATCCTCCTTTCTGTGAGTATCTGCCTGTCTGTGTGAGTATCTTCCTCTGTGTGAGTAACTTCCTGTCTGTGTGAGTATCTTCCTGTCTGTGTGAGTATCCTCCTGTCTCTTCCTGTCTGTGTGAGTACCCTCCTGTCTGTGTGAGTATCTTCCTGTCTGTGTGAGTATCTTCCTCTGTGTGAGTACCCTCCTGTCTGTGTGAGTATCTTCCTGTCTGTGTGAGTATCTTCCTCTGTGTGAGTATCTTCCTGTCTATATGAGTATCCTCCTGTTTGTGTGAGTACTCTCCTGTCTGTGTGAGTACCATCCTGTCTGTGTGAGTACCCTCCTGTCTGTGTGGGTTCCCTCCTGTCTGTGTGAGTATCTTCCTGTCTGTGTGAGTATCTTCCTGTCTGTGTGAGTAACTTCCTGTCTGTGTGAGTACCCTCCTATCTGTGTGAGTATCCTCCTTTCTGTGAGTATCTTCCTGTCTATGTGAGTATCTTCCTGTCTATATGAGTATTCTCCTGTCTATGTGAATATCCTCCTGTCTATGCAAGCATCGGCTGCATCCGCTAGAATTTGGGTAGGGCTGCGCGATAGGGAGAGGAGCAACTTCCCGCTGGAAGCACACTCTCTGATAAGTGCAGCCCAGACTGGCAGCCCCAGGGGGTGAAAATAACTACTCCTGAGACTGCCTGTCCTGTCTGTGACTGGCAGGTAGGGCTTCCAATAGGAAGCCACTGCAGGTCACTGTAGTCAGTGCAGTCACCGACGGCAGCTGGCTCACTGAGGGGGCAGATTTTACTGGGGGGCTGCAGCCAGGAGGTTAAATCTGCCACTGTGTATGTGCGTACCATATTGGTTTAAAAAGCAGGCATATCACAGATAATACTGTGATACGCCTGCTTTTTTAACCAATACGATACACACTGAATCGGTATGACTTACCGCTGGAGCCTTGCCCGGCGGTTGGAATCCTGACAGCGGCATCCCAGCAGAGGAGGAAATCCAGATCGTCAAAGGTAAGTATATACTGACCTATTTCTACACCCTAACCCTCCCTTAGTAGTGCCTAACCCTAATCCCCCCCCAGTGCCTAACCCTAATCCCCCCTCTAAGTGCCTAAACCTAACCCCCCCTTCCCCGCCGCCTAAACCTAAGTCCCCCCCGGGGGCGCCTAACGCCTAACCCCCCCTTCCCCTAGCCTAACCCTAACCTCCCGGGAGGGTGCCTAACCCTAAGTCCCCCCCGGGAACCCTAAACCCAACACCCCCCCCCCCCACGGCTATCCGCGCTCAGCTCCCGGCATCCCTTCGATCGGGATGCCAGGCGTTGGGCTCCCGGCGTATGTCTAATGACAGGTGGTGGCATATCGACGCCTGTCTTTAGACCCTTGCCGGGATATGAAAGTCGGGAAGCCGGCTGTCTGTCAGGATTAGGTCCGATGGCTTCCCGACTGCATACCGTACGCACATTAATTACTTCTTACCACTGTCTATTCCCTAAATTATTTCACAAGAAGGCGCTTGTGTCCCAAAACTTTTATTATATATTACATATATTTATATATGTTTGTGTACAGTATATACATATATATATACACATTTGTTTGTGATTGTCTATGTATATATAAACATATATGTATACATATATGTGTGTGCAGATGTATATACTGTATGTATATGTTTGTATATATTTATAATATATGCTCTACTACCAAATGCATATTCTACGTGATACATTATTACAGAGATGCATGACTTCTCTGGAGTGATGGCAGGTTATGTCTGTATGCATTGGATAGTGTAACCCGCTGTCACCTGCCCGTCCATAGATCCACGCTTAATGCTTGTGTGAATGAGCCGTAGTCATTAATTCAGGTCAGGATCTCTGCGGCCAAGTGAAGCTCTTTCCTCCTCCATATCATCTGAGGCGCGATGTATTCATTGCCCAACTACTTAAAGAAAAAAATTATCTTATCACAATTTAGCCTCACCGAGGACAACTGTTTCACAATTGGAATTCAGAGCACCCCTCCAGCTGACAAGATAGAAGTTAAAGAGGTAGTCTATTTTTTTTTAAAGCCGTTTGGTAATATCCCTGACGCCCTTATCTGCGAGGATATTAGATGTATTGAAATGCTAAACAGCCCTTTACCATCTAGGCCGCTTTTCATTAAAGTATCTGAAAATGAGACTCATGGAGACGGGACACTGGTTTTTTTTTTACTTTCCATTAGAAATCCTGATTGTTGGATATTAAAGGTATTAATGTTCTTTTATCCGTTGAAAACCTGAGATGTTCTTTTCAACTGGGATTTTCCTCTGTTGCTGAAGTTGAAATGAGATCCTTTATTAGCCAAAGGCAAGTAGCCTGCTAGTCAGGTGTCATTGCAGAGGCCGGGTAAGGTTGTCACTCACAGTCGGGCTAATTGTACTCATCTGTCGCTGGGATATTAAAGTGTGAGGGCTGACAGCTGAGTAGGGTGTTTAAACAAAGCCAGGAGGTGGCACAGATTTGTATCTCCAACCTGTACTGTGCCCTTGTCCGTACTGCTCTGTACTAAACATAAAGTTAGACGGGGGTGCACAGACGTATATCTAACATATACCATGTCCTGGTCCCTACTACTCTGTACTAAACATAAACATGAGGGTTTCTATAATATAACTAACTAATGTGTCAGTCTAGCTGCTGTGCAGTGAGAGCTGGAGAAAGGCCCCGCCCCCTCCCTACCAGCTCTCACTGGTTGCCTGATGGACACAGCTTTTAACTCCCTGAGCAAAGTGAGTACCCCATCCCATATTGGAGGAGAAGGTCCCGAATCCTGCACCTGCCAAACCCCCCTCCACCCGTTACCATATCTCCTGGCAGAGACAGAAACTATACATTTTCTACCAATTCCTAAATATTATTAAGTAATTATATATATCCATATATAATATAGATATTTATATTAAATAATCTATATGAGAGTCTGACTTAGCTTCCTCTTCATGATGACTATGCGCTAAGATGTATCTGGTAATGTGTTTTTTCTGCTTCCAATGTAAACTTGAACATGGGACTGTATAGAGGGATATATACCTTATGAAGGGGAAAAATCTTTATAATCAGCGCTAATGCTGAAACTGTCATTCACACTATTACACACCAAATAAACTTCTTCTAAAGGGGAATGTATAGTAATTACACATAAGGGTTAACTGTAGGCATCTGAGGGCACGTAAGTTGCATCTGGATGTTAGTACTCTGGACCTCATTCAGAGCCACTCGGAAAAAGTGAGCGCTCGCTCTGAATGAGGACGGCCGCTTTCCTTTTCAAAGGTGGCCTCCTGGCTGCTCGCTAAGCTGTGGGTTCCCACCCACAGCTTTAGCGAGTGACTAGGTGATGGTCGCGATGGTCGAGACCATCGCGACCAACGGGGCTTACGACAAGACCCTTGCGGTAGGGTCTCATCTACCGCAAGCCCCAGGTAGCTTCCTGCTCTAACAGAGCAGGAAGCTCCCTACTGACATCACTGCTGATGTCAGTAGGGCCGCCTACAAATGGCAGGCGTTCCTTCAGGAATGCCTCCGTTTGTCCGGCCACCCTCCCCACCCCGCCTACAAAACGGGAAGAGCTGTCGATCAACATCGACAGCCGCCCCTTTTGTAGCGAGCCCCGGAGCGAGTGCATTTGTCACTCGCTCCGGGGCTTGCGCACGGGCAGTGCGTGAGCTGCGCGTGCGCAGGCCCTCACCATCGACCCGCTTGCGAGCACATAGCGCTTGCGAGTGGGTCTGAATGAGGTCCTCTGGCCCTGATTCAGACCCGCTCGCAGTCGCTGGCTGGGTCTGTGGGCGTTTTTTATTTATTTTTTCTCCGGCCGCTCGCAAAGCTGTGGGAGACCACCCACAGCTTGTGCGAGCGGCCAGGAGACTATCGCGATAAAATGCGCAAACATCGGGCACTTGCGAGCGGCTCTGAATGAGCTCTGTTTTATATTTCATTTATTGCGTAGTACTGTGGGTTCACCAATAGGGGGGCTGCTGTATTCAGGATTCATTGTCATTCAGGTAGATCTGTATCTATCCAGGTATTTGCAGTTGCTGTTTCTGGTTTTTATTTTAGCACTGCGTTCTGTAGTGCATTCTGCTGTACTGCTGCTTATTTCTAGTCTGCATGGCACTGTCTGTACCTTCTACTGTGTCTTGGTACTCGACAGACTCCACACATATCTGCATCCACGTTTCTTCTGCTTTATATTTCCCTTTTTGTTTACCTGCTTCATTCTCTGTGTTTGGGTTTTGCACACACAATGATTCATAACACTGGAGGATTTTGATGGCACACAAGGTGCGTCTTGAAGGGTCTCATGGTACACAAGGGTCAATTGGAGGGGACTGAGGGCACATAAGGGACATCTGGAGGGGAATGAGGGCACATAAGGGACATCTGGAGGGGTCTGATGGCACATAAGGGAACCTGTAAGGGTCTGATGGCACATAAGGGAATCTGGAAGGGTCTGGTGGCACATAAGGGAATCCAGAGGGGTTTGATGGTACACAAGGGGCAGCTGGAGAGGCCTGATGGCGCGTAAGGTGCATTTGGAGGGCTCTGATGGCGCATAAGGTGCATTTGGAGGGGTCTGAGGGTGCATAAGGTGCATTTGGAGGGGTCTGATGGCATATCTTATCGGATTACCTGTATTCTTGCATACCAGCGCTCACAGATGCCAGTAGGCAGACGAAAGAGGACAGGATGTATTGCAATTTTCATCCAAAGCAACCAATCAGCTCCTAACTCATTTATCTAGCACAGTCTGTGAAGTGACAGTTAGAAGCTGATTGGTTGCTTTGGGCTACTTCTCCAGTTTATCTCGCTCCAAGGCTTGATACATCTCCCCTTCTGACTCAAATAACCTCTGTATTTCCAGTATGCAAGAATAAAATAGCAAAGACATTCTCATTGTGGTTGCATGTACAGTATCCCGATGTGTTTTCATCATTATTCATTTCATTTGTTTCATTGATATACTGTATATTGATTTTTATTATATTTTTTATTGTGCCACTCTTTGGAGTCCCTATATAACTTTCCTTACACACTATTATCAGCTACACAATATCACACATAACATATTACACCATATTACTCTATATGACTATACATACCACAAACACACACACCATTATAGACACTTGTGCTTAACAATGTTTTTTTGCTAAATCATTTTTTATGCCTATCACCCCTTCATATAAACATTTATGCCTATCACCCCTTCATATAAACATTTATGCCTGTCACTTCCCCCACTCCATGTACTGGGGATACATTTAAGATGCCCGCGGTCACTATGCCGACATCTAGACTACAGAATCCCGGCGTGGGTTAACTAACCTACGGCGGGACACCGGCGCCCGGCATCCCGTTCGAAGGGATGCCGGGCGCGGACAGCCGCAGGGGGGGGATGGTTAGGTTTAGGGTTCCCGGGGAGGGACTTAGGGTTAGGCACCCCCCCCGGGAGGTTAGGGTTAGGCTAGGGGGAGGGTTAGGGTTAGGCACCCCCGGGGGAAGGTTAGGGTTAGGCACTTATGTATTGTGCCCATCACTCCCCTTACCCATCATCCTCCTTGTATATTTGATGCCCTTGCCCATCATCCATTTTTATGCCCATTACTGCCTCATTTAACTCAATGCTCTATTTATCTTACTGCATAAGTTGGCACTGGCTGAGGTTGGGGTCAGCTGATCGGTCCCAGCTGGGTGGCGGCTGTGGCGCATCTATATATTATAATACAGGTTAATGTAATATACTGTGTGTTATGCTTTAGGTTAATATCATACTGTACAGTATATTACAGTACGATAAAGGTTAATAGTATATAATGTGTGTTATTATTGAAGTTAACATTATATACTCTGAGTTATGATAGGTTAATATTACGGTGTATTATGATGATACAGGTTAATATATGATATTCAGGATACGTTTCTATATAATAACCAGTCGGAGTAATTATAGAGACATCTAAGTCCCTAGTCACTTTTATGATGTGTTTTCCGTGTGTCAGAACACAGTACGTTTGTTAGACTCTTGGGATGCACTTGACAGCGGCCTTGATGTGAGATAAAGCGCAGCCGCTTCGCCCACATGGGGCCCTGCTTCAGAGTAAAGGTCGTGGTCTTTGGCCCCAGGAATGGAGGGGAGGATGGAAGGGGCTGAGAACTCCCTCTACACACACAAGTCAGATGCTTATTTCAAGTCTATTTTCCTTCATCTCGCAGAACAAATATTAAATCTTACAGGACACCCAAAGAACTTGCCAACAAATCTAAAGCATAATACAAAAAGATGAGGGTGACCTAAAGCTCCCAAAACATTTCTTCCTTTTACCCTTCTACGTTCCCTGAGAAGGTAATGTCTACCTTGTGTTCTAGTATTATTCATTTTGGGTCTTAGAGCAAATAAGGGTCCCCTGCTCCTCAGGCCTCTCCTTCCATATTTCCATTACACCTAACTAGACCCCAAAACATCACACAACAGGGCACGAATTACTAGAGATGAGTGGGTTTGGCAGAGCCGTAACTAGACTTTTTGGTGCCCTATGCCAGAGAGAGCACCAATGCCCCCCAAATTTTTTAAATAGGGACATAAGATAGTGCACCTGAAAAAGGGCCATGGCCTCATGGGGAAGGGCCAGGGAAGAGATAGGGGAGGCCAGGAGATGCTGGGGATAAATAGGGACATAATATAGTGCACCTGAGAGAGGGCCATGGCCTCATGGGGAAGGGCCAGGGAAGAGATAGGGGAGGCCAGGAGATGCTGGGGATAAATAGGGACATAATATGGTGCACCTGAGAGAGGGCCATGGCCTCATGGGGAAGGGCCAGGGAAGAGATAGGGGAGGCCAGGAGATGCTGGGGATAAATAGGGACATAATATAGTGCACCTGAGAGAGGGCCATGGCCTCATGGGGAAGGGCCAGGGAAGAGATAGGGGAGGCCAGGAGATGCTGGGGATAAAAGAAGAGGAAGCTACAAGTGAGAATGGTAGTAAACAGGAAATTGACAGGCCCAAACAGCGCCCCCTGCCTTGTGCCGTGGCATAAGTGCTGTGTGAGATGCAGTGTGAAGTTGTAATTTCTTTTCAAAGAGTTGTGTATGTGTTCAGGGCCAGACCATGGCACTGTGTTACAATAACGCTCAGTAGGTGCTGTGCCAACACGTTAATAATATCAGCACTGTAATTCAATATGGATCATGATCAGTCGATAGAAGAGCAGGAGCAGCAACCAAGTACTAGCGCTGCAGCTGCTGCTAGCCATGATGATACTAGTTGTTCAACATCTACTAAAGCTGGTGCTCAAGGGCATAGAGGGTTTAAGACAGGGGACCTGATATTAAAACCATGTTTCACAATGAAAAAAAATCACCTCTAATAATAAAGGGAAAGTTTCCAGCCCAAAAATATAATATTGCCAACATGCCATACACCACACACAGTGGCACGGAAAGGCTCAGGCCTTGGCCTTTGTTTGTGAATGGTGGTTCTGCAACTGCTGTCAGTCATGCATCTTCTGTAACCTCATATGACGATGCAACACCTTTTCACTAAGTCTAGAAGAGGTGTCAAAATTAAAATGGGCAAATCAGTGCAGAAAAAACACTAAGGCTGAGGAACAAACCATGTGTTCAGAAACGTCACAACTCCCTGAGGAGAGTCTAAGGGTGTCCACGAGTGCTAGGTGTGAGTCTCACATTTCCTATACTGTACTCGTAAAGAAGCCTTCCACTATTTCTGCACCCTCTGCAAATGTGGGGAGGAGCAGCACAAGTAAAGATGATGACATAGAAATTGAGGATGCCACTGAGGGAGTGCAACAGGATAGAGGGGGATATTTGTGTAGCTGACACTGATGCTAATGAGGATGTTGATGATTGTTGTTTGTGCAAGTTAGGCACTTGTGACAGCAGTTCTTGCCTGTGCTAAGAAGGCCATTTTCATGCCTGGGCATAAGACCAAAATATCCACCTCTTATGTGTGGAACAATTTTTACCCAATCCTAACAAGCCATCTGTAGCGTTTGTAAAGCCAAAGTAATTTCAAACAATAAATATATTTCAAATTGACATATATAAATTAATATGTCTTATAACGCCGAAACCGGAAAAGTGTCCACCCGAATATACAAAATCGGGTGGAAACTTTCGGTTTCGGCGTTATAAGACATATTAATTTATATATGTAAATTTTAAATATATTTATTGTTTTAGTGCATAAAGGAAGAAAGAATACAGATATTTGTATAGTCCAAGATAGGATTGAGTATTAAATAAAATACTTAGGAAATTACAGATGACACAGGCCATCTGACCTGGAAGTAATTCTAGAGAGGAGGATAAAAAGCATGCTTGTTACAGTCTGAACCACATAGCCTTGAGGAAGAGAGCCAAGACTCTCGAAACGCGTTGGGTTGTGGTACAGACTGAAGGTTGCTGCTGTGGACATTCCTGGTACCATCCCCCAGCACAAAGGAACTTAAGGTGAAGCATCCGGAAGCTTCTATGCTGTGGTTTTCTACAGGCCTTTATGCAAGGGGATATCTGGTAATTACACACCTGGCAACCACAATGTTTTGATGTCCATGAAGTTTATTGCATTTGTCTCTGAGTGACAATTTTTAAAGGATTTTTTCCGGAATTTTTATGATTATGTCTAAATAAATTGGATTTTTTAAGAGGATTACACTATGGTTCCCTTTCTTTCTATTATGTTTTCTATGATACGGGACGCATAAGAAGGGAGAAAATATCCAGATACGGAACCCACTAACACTCTATATCCAAGGAAAGTATTTGTTTTATTCACTATCTCTATAGAATTTAAATCACCCTCTTTTTTATGGTATGTTGATCTATGTTTTGGAAATTGATACCAGCGCACCCTAGCCCCAAGCCTACTTTATTTATATCCACAGGCAGTGGGGCCCACCGGGGGTTTCCCCTGTACCCCTGTGGGCCAGTCCGACACTGGATAGATAGGACAGATATTTAGATATAAGATAGATATATCGATATAAGATAGATAGATACAGAGGTGTAGGGAGGGCGGTTCCAGTGGAGCGTATGCTCCAGGCGCCTAAATTGTCAGAAGGCGCCATACGCGCCCCCCTCACTTTCAGGCATTTTTTTCTCTTTTGCAAATCCTACTGCCGGCAGCTTTTTCTACTGTTGCTACTGGCAGCCGAATACAGCTGCTGCACAGTGACACAGAGCATCTGGCGCAGCATGCTCGGAGGCTGAGCAGCTCTGCCTCCTTGAGCTCTGCTCTGCAAACTGCGTGTTGTAAGCCGCGAACATGACGTCATGACGTCACGTCGCGCATACTATAAGGAGGAGCCACGCCGCTGAACATGCAGCGGGAACTCTGTAGCCAACCATAACCCCATCAGCGAGAGCTGATCTGGCGGGGGATGCCAGAGTGAATGGCCGCAGACAGGCCAGCATCACTGATCCGGAGCCCTCTGACGGGGTTTGGTGGAGAACATCCGGCTCATGCAGAACAGACTGACATTAACTGACCTCTCCGAGGGTTTCCTGGTACAGCAGCAGCCCCCGTTATGTCATGATGAGGCTGTCAGAAGAAGGGCTCTGATGCAGCCTGTCACTGCTGCGCACTGTCCCTTACATCTGCAGTGGAGACTTCGCCTTCTAAAAGAGACCCCTGATTCATGCCCACCTGAAGATCTCACAGCGCGGATCCCACTCACGCTACAACTTGGGTGAGCGTACATATGCGTTTTGCACTTTTTCCCTAACCCCCCCCCCCCCCCCACCCCCCCCCATGTTTGTGTGTCTGGTACCAACTCTCCCCTTTGTTCTCTCTCTCTCTCTCTCTCTCTCTCTCTCTCTCTCTCTCTCTCTCTCTCATTTTAAAAGCATTATCTTGACCACTTAACTGGTGGCAATTGCACCCCCCCAGTTGCAATAAATCCCCATGAAGCTGCTATCTACCCTTACCCCCTCCCTACCCTTAGTGCTGCCTCCCCTAAACCCTTCCTTGCCCCAGCTGCTATCTACCATTGCCCCCTTCCTACACCCAGCACTACCTGCTCCTAGCCTCCTCCTTGCCCCCAGCACTGTCACAACTACTGTCTGCACTTACCCCTCCCTACCCCCAGCTCTGCCTGCCTCTACTCCCCTCTAGCCCCAGCTCTACCACAACTACTCCCTGCCTTTACCCCCAGCTCTACCCCAACTGCTAACTACCGCCTGCCCTCACCCCCCATAATATGTCATGGGTCCCAAAGACAGTGGAGTAGGACTCCAACTTTTAAAGGGAGGGGTCCCTGGGACCATCATTTTTTTCCGCTCAGCGCGATCACTGGTTAGGGGGGGGGGGGGGGGGAGACCGATTAGAGGTTCCCCATTGCAGAGAAACCACCATTATTTTATTGTTATTTCTATTAATGGATTTATTTTAGTAGTTTGGAATATATCATTTCAATACCTCTCCTAATGTTTATTTTTACATCCCTTTAATTTAATCCCATGTGCTGGACACACACCCTCCCTGGAACACCTGGGGGGGCCATAGCATGCACGTGCTGCGGGCGCCCTGGCAACAAGCTACGCCTCTGGATATGAGATAGATAGATATGAGATAGATAGATACATATATAGATAGATAGATATGAGATAGATAGATATGAGATAGATAGATAGATGTGAGATAGATAGATAGATAGATAGATAGATAGATAGATAGATAGATATGAGATAGATACATAGATATGAGATAGATAGATATGACATAGAGATAGATATGAGATAGATAGATAGATAGATAGATAAATAGATATGACATAGAGAGCTAGATATGAGATAAATAGATAAATAGATAGATATGAGATAGATAGAATATAGATAGATAGATATGAGATAGATAGAGATAGATATGCGATAGATAGATAGATATGAGATAGATAGATAGGACATAGAGAGATATATATGAGATAGATAGTACGACGGCATACTGTAGATAGATAGATATGCGATAGATAGATAGAATATAGATAGATATATATGAGATAGATAGATAGATATGACATAGAGAGATATACAGTCAGGTGCATACATATTGGGACATTGATAGGATTTTCATATTTTGTCCTCTATTCACCACCACAATGGCTTTGAAATGAAACAAACAAGATGTGCTTTAACTGCAGACTTTCAGATTTAATTTGAGGGTAATTACATCCAAATCAGGTGAACGGTGTAGGAATTACAACGGTTTCTATATGTGCCTCCCACTTTTTAAGGGGCCAAAAGTAATGGGACAAACTAAACATTCCTAAATCTAACTTTCACTTTTTAATACTTTGTTGCAAATCTTTTGCAGGCAATTACAGCCTGAAGTCTGGAACGCATAGACATCACCAGACGCTGGGTTTCATCCCTGGTGATGCTCTGCCAGGCCTCTACTGCAAATGTCTTCAGTTCCTGCTTGTTCTTGGGGCATTTTCCCTTCAGTTTTGTCTTCATCAAGTGAAATGCATGCTCAATCGGATTCAGGTCAGGGGATTGACTTGGCCATTGCATAACATTCCACTTTTTAGCCTTAAAAAACTCTTTGGTTGCTTTTGCAGTATGCTTCGGGTCATTGTCCACCTGCACTGTGAAGCGCCGTCCAATGAATTGTGAAGCATTTGACTGAATATGAGCATATAATATTGCCCAAAACACTTCAGAATTCATTCTGCTTTTGTCAGCAGTCACATCATCAATAAATAAAAGGGAACCAGTTCCATTGGCAGCCATACATGCCCACGCCATGATACTACCACCACCATGCTTCACTGATGAGGTGGTATGTTTTGGATCATGAACAGTTCCTTTCCTTCCCCATACTCTTCTCTTCCCATCACTCTGGTACAAGTTGATCTTTGTCTCATCTGTCCATAGGATGTTGTTCCAGAACTGTAATGGCTTTTTTAGATGTTGTTTGGCAAACTGTAATCTGGTCTTCCTGTTTTTGAGGCTCACCAATGGTTTACATCTTGTGGTGAACCCTCTATATTCACTCTTGTGAAGTCTTCTCTTGATTGTTGACTTTGACACATATACACCTACCTCCTGGAGAGTGTTCTTGATTTGGCCAACTGTTGTGAAGGGGTTTTTCTTCACCAGGGAAATAATTCTTCTGTCATCCACCACAGTTGTTTTCCGTGGTCTTCCGGAGCTTTTGGTGTTGCTGAGCTCTCCGGTGCGTTCTTTCTTTTTAAGAATGTTCCAAACAGTTGATTTGGCCACACCTAATGTTTTCGCTATCTCTCTGATGGGTTTGTTTTGATTTCTCAGCCTACTGATGGCTTGCTTCACTGATAGTGACAGCTCTTTGGATCTCCTATTGAGAGTCGACAGCAACTGATTCCAAATGCAAATGTCATACCTAGAATCAACTCCAGACCTTTTACCTGCTTAATTGATAATGAAATAACGAGGGAATAGCCCACACCTGTCCATGAAATAGCTTTTGAGTTGATAGTCCCATTACTTTTGGCCCCTTAAAAAGTGGGAGGCACATATAGAAACCGTTGTAATTCCTACACCGTTCACCTGATTTGGATGTAATTACCCTCAAATTAAATCTGAAAGTCTGCAGTTAAAGCACATCTTGTTTGTTTCATTTCAAAGCCATTGTGGTGGTGAACAGAGGCCAAAATATTAAATTCTGTCAATGTCCCAATATTTATGCACCTGACTGTATATGAGATAGATAGTATGACGGCATACTGTATACGAAGGAAGACAGAGATTTCAGAATAACAATCTTTTCAAGAATTATGCAGAAACTGTAAAACATTTTCTTAGGGAAATGTAAATGTTACAGACAAGCAATGATGCTAATTTCCCATATTACAATGGCTGCATATATATATCTATACATATGTATGTATATATATATATATATATATAAATAATCCAACAGGATGGCACTCACAGGAATCCTTAAACAATTGCCAGGTGCCCTCCGTGGGTAAAGACAGTGCTTCCCTGTATACACACAGCAGGTCGGCCTCACTCTGATATAAAATAATACTAAGGCAGGATCTGATATGATGACAACGATGCAATAACCATCGAAATGTTGATTCATCAGATCCTGCCTTAGTATTATTTTATATCAGAGTGCCGCTGACCTGCTGTGTATATATATATATATATAGAGAGAGAGAAAGAGGGAGAGGCAACTACCAAGGCTATGAATATTTAATCATTTCATCATAATCATTATAATATGATATAACTGTATTATTATATTTGGGAATCATCTCTTGTCATTTTTAAATATGTAGGATAGCTATTTTGGGACTTTTTGGAAATATATTTATTCCTTTAATTAAATTTTGCAGATTGTAAAATAGCATACAGCTTGTTTCATATTTGCCTGATTTTTACTGAAGAAAAGCACTCAGCGATATAAGTACATACTGTACTGCCTATATAAGGAAAGCTCAGAGTGAGAAGCAAGATTTTCTAATTGAGAGCTGATTCACAAATGACCATTTCTTCTTTCACGAATATAACAATATATATATATATTAGGGGTGAGCGGGTTCGGATTTCTGAAATCCGAACCCCCCCGAGCCCCCCCGATCCGAGTCCGATCCGAGTCAGGCTCGACATTTCCCGCCTGACTCGGATCTGAAATCGAGGCAAAACGTCATCATCCCGCCTTCCGAGTCTCGCGGGTTTTGGATCCTATATAAGGTACCCGCGTCGGCGCCATTTTCTCACTCGGCTGTGGACAGTGAAGAGGGAGGGTGGGAGTTAGGGCTGTGTAGTGTAGTGTAGTGTAGTGCTGCTGTTGTCCACTACTTCAAAGTCCATAGGGGCTGGCTGTGTTGTGCTGTGCTGCTGTTGTTAATAGGGGCTGTGTCCACTACTTCAAAGTCCATAGGGGCTGGCTGGACTGTGTTGTGCAGTCAGTTCTCCATAGGGGCTGTGTCCACTCCAAAGTCCTGTGCAGTGTCCCAGTCCTAAAGGAGTGCTGTAGTGTTGTCCAGGGGGTGCTCTGTCCATCAGGGGTGCTCCCCCCAAGTGCTAAAAAAATAATATATTTTCTGTGTTTGTGAATTGTGTGCGCAGTAGCCGCACGTGCATCAACAAAGTAGTGCCAAGCGTGCGCCTGTGTCATAAGTAAAGGGCCGGCTGGCTTGACCGTTAAAGGGTGCTGTAACCCCCGAAAGTACACTCCAGTCCAAACCAAAAAAAAATTATTTTCTGTGTTTGTGAATTGTGTGCGCAGTAGCCGCACGTGCATCAACAAAGTAGTGCCAAGCGTGCACCTGTGTCATAAGTAAAGGGCCGGCTGGCTTGACCGTTAAGGGTGCTGTAACCCCCGAAAGTACACTCCAGTCCAAACCAAAAATAAAATTATTTTCTGTGTTTGTGAATTGTGTGCGCAGTAGCCGCACGTGCATCAACAAAGTAGTGCCAAGCGTGCGCCTGTGTCATAAGTAAAGGGCCGGCCGGCTTGACCGTTAAGGGTGCTGTAACCCCCGAAAGTACACTCCAGTCCAAACCAAAAAAAAAATTATTTTCTGTGTTTGTGAATTGTGTGCGCAGTAGCCGCACGTGCATCAACAAAGTAGTGCCAAGCGTGCACCTGTGTCATAAGTAAAGGGCCGGCTGGCTTGACCGTTAAGGGTGCTGTAACCCCGAAAGTACACTCCAGTCCAAACCAAAAAAAAAATTATTTTCTGTGTTTGTGAATTGTGTGCGCAGTAGCCGCACGTGCATCAACAAAGTAGTGCCAAGCGTGCGCCTGTGTCATAAGTAAAGGGCCGGCTGGCTTGACCGTTAAAGGGTGCTGTAACCCCCGAAAGTACACTCCAGTCCAAACCAAAAAAAATATATTTTCTGTGTTTGTGAAATGTGTGCGCAGTAGCCGCACGTGCATCAAAAAAGTAGTGCCAAGCGTGCGCCTGTGTCATAAGTAAAGAGCCGGCTGGCTTGACCGTTAAAGGGTGCTGTAACCCCCAAAGTACACTCCAAACCAAATAACAAAATATATTTTCTGTGTTTGTGAATTGTGTGCGCAGTAGCCGCACGTGCATCAACAAAGTAGTGCCAAGCGTGCGCCTGTGTCATAAGTAAAGGGCCGGCTGGCTTGACCGTTAAAGGGTGCTGTAACCCCCAAAGTACACTCCAGTCCAAACCAAAAAAAAAAATATTTTCTGTGTTTGTGAATTGTGTGCGCAGTAGCCGCACGTGCATCAACAAAGTAGTGCCAAGCGTGCGCCTGTGTCATAAGTAAAGGGCCGGCTGGCTTGACCGTTAAAGGGTGCTGTAACCCCCAAAGTACACTCCAGTCCAAACCAAAAAAAAAATATTTTCTGTGTTTGTGAATAGTGTGCGCAGTAGCCGCACGTGCATCAACAAAGTAGTGCCAAGCGTGCGCCTGTGTCATAAGTAAAGGGCCGGCTGGCTTGACCGTTAAAGGGTGCTGTAACCCCCAAAGTACACTCCAAACCAAATAACAAAATATTTTCTGTGTTTGTGAATTGTGTGCACTGTGGCTGCACGTGCATCAACAAAGGAGCAGCGCCAAGCGTGCGCCTGTGTCCCATAAGTAAAGAGCCGGCTGGCTCATTTCTTAAAGGGTGGTGTTACCCACAAAGTGCACTACTCTCCAGCAAAAATAAAAAAATATTTTCTGTGTTTGTGTGCGCTTTAGCCGCACGTATATATCAATATAACATAAATGGAGGACCAAATTTTCTCTGATAAAAATAAAATAGGGAAAGATCAAGAACCACTTCCTCCTAGTGCTGTTGCTGCTGCTGGGAGTTGTTCATCATCCAAGAGAGGAAGTAGGAACACCACTACTTTTACTAAACAATTGACCCTCCAACAGTCCCTAGCGATGAGGATGAAGTACGACAGCAGTCATTCTGAAGCAAAATGTATAACTGAGGCCTTGACTGCTATGTTGGTGTTAGACGTGCGTCCGGTATCCGCCATTAGTGCAGTGGGATTTAGACAATTGATGGAGGTAGTGTGTCCCCGGTTCCAAATCCCGTCTAGATTCCACCTGCATCCTCAAAGCAGCAGCGACAAGTGTGCGTCTGTCTGTTAAAGGGTGGTGTAACCCTCAAAGTGCGCTCCACAAACAATAAAACAATTCCTATTTTTTTTTCTGTCTTTGTGAAATGTGTGGGCTGTAGCCGCACCTGCATCCATAAAGCAGCAGCGACAAGCGTGCGTCTGTCTGTTAAAGGGTGGTGTAACCCTCAAAGTGCGCTCCACGAACAATAAAAAAATTCTTATTTTTTTTTCTGTCTTTGTGAAATGTGTGGGTTGTAGCCGCACCTGCATCCTTAAAGCAGCAGCGACAAGCGTGCGTCTGTCTGTTAAAGGGTGGTGTAACCCTCAAAGTGCTCCAAAAAATAAAAAACTATTTTTTTTATGTGTTTGTGACTTGTGTGCGATGTAGCCGCATGTGCATCAACACAGTAGCAGCGCCAAGCGTGCGCCTGTGTCATAAGTCAAGGGCTGGTTTGGATATCTGGTCCGGACTGAAGGACGTGCCAACAATTTCTGACAAGTCTACTGTCACTGCATATGATACTGTCCTCAAAGCAGCAGCGACAAGCGTGCGTCTGTCTGTTAAAGGGTGGTGTAACCCTCAAAGTGTGCTCCACAAACAATAAAAATATTCTTCTTTTTTTTTCTGTCTTTGTGAATTGTGTGGGCTGTAGCCGCACTTGCATCCTCAAAGCAGCAGCGACAAGCGTGCGTCTGTCTGTTAAAGGGTGGTGTAACCCTCAAAGTGCTCCAAAAAATAAAAAACTATTTTTTGTATGTGTTTGTGACTTGTGTGCGATGTAGCTGCACGTGCATCCTTAAAGCAGCAGCGACAAGCGTGCGTCTGTCTGTTAAAGGATTACATCGGTGCCAGCATCCAAGTAGGCATGTCAGACAGTCCGTACCTGTACTGGCAGGAAAAAGAAGCAATTTGGAGGTCCCTGTACAAACTGGCTCTATTTTATCTGAGTTGCCCCCCCTCCAGTGTGTACTCCGAAAGAGTGTTTAGTGCAGCCGGGAACCTTGTCAGCAAAAGGCATAGGAGGTTGCTTCCACAAAATGTGGAGAAGATGATGTTCATAAAATGAATTATCAACTCTTCCAGGGAGACCAGCCTCCAGAACGTACAGAGGGACCTGTGGTTGTGGATTCCAGCAGGGACGAATTAATACTCTGTGAGGATGAGGATGTACACAATACTGAAGAGGGTGAGGAATCGGTGGATGAGGAGGATGAGGACGACATCTTGCCTCCGTAGAGCCAGTTTGTGCAGGGACAGATTAATTGCCAGCTTGTTTTGTGGGGGCCCAAACGAACCAATCATTTCAGCCACAGTTGTGTGGCAGACCCTGGCACTGAAATGATTGGTTTGTTAAAGTGTGCATGTCCTGTTTATACAACATAAGGGTGGGTGGGAGGGCCCAAGGACAATTCCATCTTGCACCTCTTTTTTTTCTTTGCATTATGTACAGTTTGGGGCCTAGTCTTTCAAACTGCCATCCTGTCTGCCACTGCAGTATCACGCCTAGATGGGTCACGTGTTTGTGCCGCCCACTCATGTCGCTTAGCATAGTCATCCAGCTACCTCGGTGCAACCTTTTGGACATAAAAACACTATTGTGAGGTGTGACGTGTTCAGAATAGACTGGAAATGAGTGGTAATTAAGGTTATTGAGGTTAATAATAGCATAGGAGCAGAAAAACCTACAAATTCGGTGATTTTAGCTGTTCTTATGCTTTTTTTCAAAAAAATACAGATCCAAAACACAAAACCCAGAACCCAAAACACGGAAGGGTGGTTTTGGCAAAACCAATCCAGATCCAAAACACGAAGAAAGATCCAGATCCAAAACCAAAACACAAAACACGAAAAGTTGCCGGTGCACACCCCTAATATATATATATATATATATATATATATATATATATATATATATAAATATAGGACGCACACATCACTTGAAGTAGTAGCAGAATTGAGGTGCTCGGATGACAACATATCGGGTAATGAGCATGGCTCTCCGTGCCGATTGAAGGCTTCCTTAGTGAACATTATGTGCTAAGTATCACAATTTTTGTTGTGCTATGGCTGATGTATACCCTGATGGTGATTTTTCATAAAGATGTGCTGAATTTGTCCTCATGTGGACTCTGTTACTATATATATATATATATATGTGTGTATATATATATATATATATATATATATATGACTTTCCTAAACTGTGCCCAGCCTGCAGCCCTACTGACACTACTAGACGCGTTCTGCGTGATGTTATGTTGGCCCAGGGAGCAGCCGATCTAGAACCGGGACTCAACATCCTTGTGCAGTCACAAGCACAGACATCAGTGGCCCTGCCCTACCTGCCAGTGTCCTGCTGAAACAACCTGCCCGGTGTGCCGAGTGCCATCCCCACCCACGAACGGCAGTGTCCCACGGTGTTGGGAGTTGCAATGCAGCGGTCACAGCCGGAGAATGTCATGTGCATGCACACGGCATCTATTCACAGTGAGGGGAGAGCTTGGGGGCAGCCCAGCATGTCCGTCACTGCTGGGCATGACCCCAAGAGTGATGATATAGGGTTGAGTCTTTAGGTTACGCCCCATTTTATCATGGCCAAGCCCCATTTTCAGTGTCCTTTATACAGCCTGGCGCCCTGCCCAGCGCCAGACCTAGAATTAACACTACAGGTGTGTTCTCGTACATCTAGCTTCCATACTCCAGGAGGTGTGAGATGCCTGGCACAAGTGCGCCAGGAGTATTTTTGCTTCTATTTTGTAGACAATGCATCGTAGGGCGGTATTCAATTAGTTTCGCACCCAGAAAATGTTTTGCATGCCGGACTTTTCGCCTACATAGCGTAATTTAGCAGCGGAAACTTATCGTGCGCTTACCTGCTATTCGCCCTATTCAATTCCAAAAGAAGCGAAAACGGCGACACGTGAAGGCGGAAAGTGGTGTCAGAATTGGGGAAATCAGCCTGTACCCCCAAAAAAGATGCAGTAACATTGGGGATCAATGTAGATGTGCCCGATTACCCCTAATAAAACTGTTTGGGGTACTTAAGTTGGTACAATTGCCTCTAATTAGCGTATTTGTGGTGAAGAATGGCATAAAGCAGTATTTTTTGTAGAAAATAAGTAGTCCTGGCAAATTTGGGGTACCTGAAAATGGGTGCAAGCATCTTTTACTGTGTCTAAAGTGGAGTATTAATAAAAGTGAAATTCTTCCCTCATACAAGCACCTGCAATCCCAAAAAGACTTGACCCTTTCTTAGAGCACCCCTAGAAGCTTATTTCGCTAGTTTGCAAAGTTGTTCCCCCACTTTGTGCTTTTTCGCCCTCAATTTTAAAGTACTTTTTTGGGGTGTTCTTATTTTTTTCCCCTGGAATTTTTTGACGCAGTTGTCCTTTGTGGGGGGTTCTGAGTGGTCTCCCCACCTTTGCACCCCAAAATAAAAATGTTGCACCTCTTTTCTCCTGCTATTCAGAGGCCAATCTTTTTCGCCTATTACATTGCATTGACTTTCCTCGTACGCCAAAAGCGGATGGAATTGAATACGGAGATAAGTTCCCGACAGGCGAAAAGACGCAATCGTATATAGATTTGCAGACTCAGTCGCGCACATATATAATGCTTTTATTACATTTACCTTTCAAAAGAAGCATTGGGTGGCTCTTACGGACTGTGCAAACTTGGCATTAATGGGTTCTCCTGGTTTTTTGCGTTAAAGATATAATAGAAGCTCCTCTGTGTCCTCTTATCAGGACGCCAAATAAGTGCAGCTGCATTAGTAAGAAAAGCGCTGGTTCTAGGAGGCTACGGACGTCAGACCTCTGTATGACCGGGAGAACTGGGAATAGACGCAACCTTTTACACTTTCCCCGCTCTTACCATCTAAACCTCGTACATGTATGTATGTCATGTTAGTGACTAGATGTAATTGGCTATACTGATTACTTTATTTCATCTCTTCCTTGCTCGAGGGTGAAAGCAGACGTCTCTAACTCAGTCATTTTGCATCTGATTTGTTTAGTGGGTGAAATAAAGTTCAGTATTATTCTGGCATCTTAAAGCTGATATAAGTATTCAGTGAACGATTTATCTCCTTAGTATGAAAGATACATTTCCTCTGGGGATTATGTGGTGACACAGAGGACAGGGGGCCAGCCTGCACACCATTGGGTTCTCCTGGCACATCTATTAGGAGAGGACTAACGTCGGGACCATTTCATGGCAGATCTCAGTCTGACACTTCCAGCCTCCGAAACATCGTAAGTACTTTTCTTCTACTCACTCCGTCAGGGAGAAGGGGTAGTTTTTTGGGATCATAGAGAGGGTGGCGTGCCGAGAAAAATGCGGGTCTTCTTCCGTAATGAGAGTTGGGCGCATCTGTGTGGTGGCACTGCTACTAGTGTATTCATGTATCCATCATTGGTGACGGCTACTTTCACAAACGATCAGCCATATCCATGCACAAAATCAGATGGATCTTTGCATAGATTGAAGTCTGAGTAGCCTGCAATTCTTTTTACACTCCCACGACACAACTGCACAACACTTATCACAGGTGCCAATAGGATGTAGTCACTATCCTGACTTTCAGAATCCTGGCGCCGGCATCCCGATGGTAAGTAGTTGGGGTTAGGGTTAGGCACTAGGGGGAGGGTTAGGGTTAGGCACTAGGGGGAGGGTTAGCGTTAGGCACTAGGGGGAGGGTTAGGGTTAGGCACTAGGGGGAGGGTTAGGGTTAGGCACTAGGGGGAGGGTTAGGGTTATGCACTTGGGGGAGGGTTAGGGTTAGGCACTAGGGGGAGGGTTAGCGTTAGGCACTAGGGGCAGGGTTAGGGTTAGGCACTAGGGGGAGGGTTAGGGTTAGGCACTAGGGGGAGGGTTAGCGTTAGGCACTAGTGGGAGGGTTAGGGTTAGGCACTAGGGGGAGGGTTAGCGTTAGGCACTAGGGGGAGGGTTAGCGTTAGGCACTAGGGGGAGGGTTAGCGTTAGGCACTAGGGGGAGGGTTAGCGTTAGGCACATGAGGCAGGGTTAGGGTTAGGCACTAGGGTGAGGGTTAGGCACTAGGGGGAGGGTTAGCGTTAGGCACTAGGGGGAGGGTTAGGATTAGGCACTAGGGAGGGTTAGGGTTAGGCACTAGGGGGAGGGTTAGCGTTAGGCACTAGGGGGAGGGTTAGCGTTAGGCACTAGGGGCAGGGTTAGGCACTAGGGTGAGGGTTAGGCACTAGGGGGAGGGTTAGGGTTAGGCACTAGGGTGAGGGTTAGGGTTAGGCACTAGGGGGAGGGTTAGGATTAGGCACTAGGGAGGGTTAGGGTTAGGCACTAGGGGGAGGGTTAGGGTTAGGCACTAGGGGCAGGGTTAGGGTTAGGCAATAGGGGGGAGGGAGGAGTAGGGCAAAGATACTTGAACGACTTTTGTCAACGGTATGAACAATATCGTTAGATCGTTCATATAGTTGGCTTTTTTTGCGCTGAACGACCAATGATGCGCGTGGCCGTATGGACGATAACGATATCGGATGTCGACCGTCCAGACTGGCCAACTTGCTCGATATCTATGAATTCTTCATCATTTATATTCTGTCAGAAATCCTTCATCATTCAAAAAATCCTTCATGTTCAATGATGAAATCGTTCAACTAAATCGTTCAATTTTAAAATAGGAAAAAATTGTTCAACGATATTGATGATCAAGTAAGTCTTCCCGTGTGTACGCAGCATTACCGACATGTGTCGGTATCTTAACACTGTTTGGGTGCCGGCATTGAGATTCTGACCGCCAGGATTCCGAGCGACAACATCCCATACCCAACCCATGCCAACACCCAGTTGCCATCCAATTACACTCAAAAATGGAAATTAAGCTGAGACGCGTATAAATCCCTGGTTGTGAATGATGGCTACGGAGCGCGCACGCAGCTAGCTAAGAAAAGACAGAAAAGATGTATCTGTAAAATGGTTTTGCATATAGCTCTAAATCATCCCCGTAATAGACATCTGCATTTTCATTCCTAATTGATCAGTGCTCTGGGGCTGTCACAGGTTCAGGGTTTATCAGTGCTAGTGTCAGGGCTGTGTAGTAGCAAGTACCAGATTTATCAATAGTAGCAGCGGAGCGGTGTAAAGGTTACTCATTAACAATATTCAGTCATGCAAATATGCCCTAAATGCTAAGTAACCGATCAGGTATTGGACTTTATTATATATCTTGCCCTGGACAGATTGATGCTAATTGCTGATTAATCAATTTGAGTTTAGTCCAGATTTTCACTGAAAATAACAAAACCCCCTTAAATGCTCATACTACTGTAGTGGGGTCCCCATCTGGTCCCCCATCCCTGTTTCTGGTAGTCCGACAGATGTGCACTGTGGCAAGCTTGAATCCAATAGGATCCAAGTTCAGCCAATCAACGGCCATCTGTTGCCGCAATAGATGTTTGATATGAGGGGTTTACCAGTCTCGACACCATCGGCCAGACCACCAGGGGTTTCCAGTGGAGGAAGGAAGTCCGTTTTCAAAAAAATTCCTGTCAAAATGACCTGTTTTCCCAGCAAACCAGGGCAATGGGTCTTCCTTTTAGTGTAGACTTACTTCCCCTAGAGTAGGGGTGGGCAATAAGTAGCCCCCAGCTGTTGAAGAACTACACATCCCAGCATGGCTTGCCACAGTTTTGCTATTTGGCCATGCTAAAACTGTTGCAAGGCATGCTAGGAATTGTAGTTCAGCAACAGCTGCAGGGCTGCTTATTGCCCACCCCTTAGAGCAATGAGCCCATCCCTAGTTCAGGAGCTGGTCGGCCGGAGTAGGTTCAGGCAAACCTGGCTCCAGGCTCCCAGGATTAGGAGAAGGGCCATAGGCATTAGGCTCCTCAGCATAAGCATATAGGCCGCATATGAGCAGAGTGTAAGCTGCTCACACTAGACTTTACTGTGCATTGCAGTCATGTGATAAAGTGGGTATGTCATCATATTGTTGACCTTCACAATGTCATCATGCAGAGTCTCGACTTTGTTCATAATGTTGAAATGTCAGCATTATGAACAGATCAGCAATTAGGGTTAGGCTGCAATCAGGGTTAGACTGCGGTTAGGGTTAGGCAAAGCCTGTGGTTAAAGTTAGGTGGCAGGTAAGGGTTAGGCTGCAATTAGGGTTAGACTGTGGTTAGGGCTAGGCTAAACCTGTCGGTTAGGGTTAGGCTGCAGTTAGGTTTAGGCTGCATGCTAGGGTTAGGCTGTGTTTAGGGATAGACTGAAATTAGGGATAGACTATGGTTAGGGCAATGGTTAGACTGCAGTTAGGGTTAGGCTACAGTTAGGGTTTGGCTGTTGTTAGGGTTAGGTATCAGATTAGGGTTAGACTGTGGTCAGGGCTAAAGTTAGCCAGTAGTTAGAGTTAGGCTGTGTTTAGGGTTTGACTGAAATTAAAGATAGACAATGGTTAGGACTATGGTTAGACTGCAGTTAGATTTAGGCTGTGGTTAAGGTTATGTATCAGATTAGGGTTAGGCTGTAGTTAGGGCTATGGTTATACTGCAGTTAGGATTAGGCTGTGGTTAGGGCTAGGGTTAGGCTGCAGTTAAGGTTAGACTGGTTAGGGCTAGAGTAAGACTGCAGTTATAGTTAGGATTAGACTGTGGTTAGGGCTATATTGTTAGACTGTGGTTAGGGTTAGGTTACAGATAAGGCTATGGTTATTGTTAGGCTGCAGGTTAGGGTTAGGCTGCAGTTAGGGATAGGTTGCGGTTAAGGTTAGGCTGTGGTTAGGGCTAGGGTTAGGCTGTGGGAAGAGTTAGGGTTATTTATGGTTAGGTTGCAATTAGGGTTAGGGTTAGACTGCAGTTAGGTTTAGGATGCAGGTTAGGGTTAGGCTGTGGTTAGGGATATGGTTAGACTGCAGTTAGGTTTAGGATGCAGGTTAGGGTTAGGCTGTGGTTTGGGTTTGCCTGTGGTTAGGGTAAGGCTGTGATAAGTGTTAGGCTGTAGTAATGGTTAGTTGGAAGTTTTGATAGATAGATAGTTAATGTTGACATGACAAATTTAGATTTTTAAACCCTGATGACATTCACAATGTCTACATTCAGAAGTTATCACCATTCTCGTGTCAACATTCTGAATGTCAACCTAATGACTGTCGACCTTTGATACCACACCCATTAAAGAGTAATAGTGCATTACGCCCATAGTTAGAGCCAGGTTGTTATTAATACGCTGTGTAAGGTAGAGTCCTGTGTTGTTAGATTCTTATTTGCGGTGACACTCACATAAAATCTGTCTTTTTACCACTTCTAACTCCATATTTATCTACTTTTAGTATCTGCTCCCTGGGAGATCCCGGGGAGCAGACACATGACCACTTTTGGGGGCGGGCCCATCATGACAAACTTACCTGAATAGCGGGAGCAAGAGGAGGGGGTGGGGCTAAATGATATTAAAATGTCATTTAGCCCCGCCCCCTCCATTTCGGAGCCGCAGTTCACGCCAATTATGCCGTGATTCCCGGCGATCATCTCCTCGTCCTGCCCACTTCATTAGGAAGTGGGCGGGATGCGGGAGATGTGGATACTCTTCTTGGGGGGGGGGGGGGGCCCTGAAAATTGGGGAGCCTCCTGGCACTTCTGGGAGAGTAGGTAAGTATGCCTGACACTTGTTGGAATGAGCATCAGGTGTGCAGACAAACAGTGTGGAATAGTCTTTGTTGGTTTTCTGTATTGGCATTTTCTCCTGATCTGTGGCGTCTGTGTATTAGAGCAATTACAGTAGATTTATTTTACGGTACATTTTCACCTTTTCCTCCATAGTTACCCTCGGACGGATGTGCCTGTAGGAGGGTTGGGGGTGGTGCCAGGACATGCACATGGACTGATTAGGGGTGTGCCCTGGTGCTCTCTGCCCTCCACCCTGTCACTCTGGACATATTTATTAAGGTAGAGTCCTGTGCTGTTAGATTCTTATTTGGGGTGACACTCACATAAAATCAGGGTTAGAGAGCTGTGCGGGTGGGTGCTGTTAGTCTCTCTACAGGGCCTCTTATGGGATAGCTGCAGTGAGCACCACTCTGTGGGCAATTCATGATTTTCTAGACCATTTCCTTTCTGAGTGCGCATCTCCCAGTGTAAGGTCACAGTTTTGCCCTGATGTGCCAGCCTCTATAGGTGAAAACTGTGGTCTGAGGCCAGAACTGCCAGTGATGCCCATTCACTCCACCCAATGAGGAAAACCCTGATTGCATTTGGGTTGTGAACAGCAGCGGCTCCTGTCCTCTTACCTGAGGGGGGCTGCTGCTGGCCTGGGTCCCGGTGCATGCTCAATAAATCTGGCACTCGTCGGGACCCGCACACCAACTTCTTGGCAGGGTTGTCTTAACAGCAGTGCGGGCCCTGGGCAAAGCAATGCACTGGGGCCCCTATCCACCCATAAATGGTCAATAAAATTAAACCCTCCTGCATGCCCATCAGACCTCCCACACATGCAGAGAGACTCTGTCTGACTGGTCTGAAGCCGGTGGATGAAGTGAAACTGGGACTGAGGTGAGTACTCGTCACCGGAGGTGGGGGGGATGGGGTGGGGGAGGCTAGATCAGAATACAGTGCTCCGGCGGCCGGCTTATAAAAATATCACAAAATTACCAACTAGCCGTGGCTGCCGGGAGACGGGTTGGCGGGCTCCTACAAGCTTCGGGCCCTTGGGCAACTGCCCAACAAGCCCAATGGAAGAGATGGCCCTGCTTCTCGGGGCTGCATTGTTTGCAGCCCAGAGAAGCCCTGTAGGGCTGCCCGAAAGGCAGAGCAGCGGCTTCCACTGGAAGCCGCGCTTTGCTGATCGCAGCCCGGATTGGCAGTCCCAGGGGGAGGAGACACCTCCCCCTGGCTGCCTGTCTTCAGCGTGACTGGCAGGTGGCGCTTCCAATAGGAAGCCACCTCCAGTCACAGTGAATCCAGTGCAGCATGACTGCACTGGCTCATTGAACAGTGGAGGATTTTACTGGGGGGGGCCTCGCAGCCCCTTGGTAAGACCCGCCACTGGTTGTGAATGATCCCCTGTAAAAGAGACACATTAGAGGAATTGGTTTGACCCCCCCCCCCATTGATCTTCCTTTTAGACACATTGGACCTCATTCAGAGGCGGACGGAGGATACAAGAGGTCGCTCAGAAACTGGGCGGCCACTTGCATCCTGACCGCCCGTTTCTGTTGCGGTCGTTAGGCTGTGGGTTAACACCTACAGCTCTAACGACCACTCGGGTGATGGTCGCGATGGTCAGAGACCATCGCAACCATCGGGGCTTACGACGAGACCCTAGCGTAGGGTCTCACTTGTCGTAAGCCCCAGAGAGCTTCTTCCTCTGTCAGAGCCGGAAGCTCTCCACTGACATCACTAGTGATGTCAGTGGGGCCTCCCTCAAACGGTAGGCGTTCCCATGGGAACGCCTCCGTTTGGGCTGCCACCCCCCCGGCCCGCCTTCCAAACGGGGCGAGCTGTCAATCAACATCAACAGCTCGCCCCCTTTGGATCGAGACCCGATACGCCCGGCGCTGTCGGTCGTAGCGGGTCTCACGCATTCGCACGAAGGCGCCAGCGCCGTTGTGCGCATGCTCTGTGAGGGGCCATAGACCCGGTACGAGCGCATCGGCGCTAACGACCGGGTCTGAATGACCCCCATTGTCCCCACGAGAAAAAAATAAGTCACACATAGGCCTCCACAAGAAAAAATAACAAAATACATTGTCTCCTACAGGACAAAACACATTGTCCCCCACAGGAAAAAAATAAAACACATTGGGCCCGATTCAGAGCTCGTAACACGCACAGCGCTTGCAAGCGGCTCGATGTTACCCCACTGCACATGTGCCACGTCCGGTGTGCGCATGTGCGAGCTCCGTCAAGCGACTGCAGCTCAGTCGCTACGGGGCTCGCCACAAGACGGGGCGGCTGTTGATGGTGAGTGACAGCTCGCCCCATTTTGTAGGCATGGAGGGGGGGTGGCTCACAAACGCAGGAGTTCCCTTAGGAACGCCTGGCGTTTGTGGGAGGCCTACTGACATCACTACTGAAGTATTAGAGCAGGAAGTCCACTCGGCCTTGCGGTAGCCGAGACCCTACCACAGGGTCTCGTCGCAAGGCCGATGGTCACGATTATCGCGACGGCCTCCTGGACGCTCGCACAAGCTGTGGGAGGTCTCCCACATCTTTGCGAGCGGCCAGACAAGAAAAAAAAAAAAACATGCCAACACAGACCCTGCGAGTTGCCTGCAGCAGCGAGCGGGTCTGGATCAGGGCCATTGTTCCTCACAAAAAAACAAAACACACATTACTTGCCCCAGCCCCCACAGAAGACTTACCTGACCTGTAAGAGCTCCCAATCCTTCCCTGGCTGGCTCTCAGCTATGGGCGTCACCAGTAGCAGCCTCAGTACAGATGTGGGCAGGACGGCTGCGTGACACCTGACGTCATGGCCCAGGCCCTGTCTGCTAGCCCAGCACTGCCCAGGCCCAAAATTAAAACTGGTCTCTCTGAATTGTTTTTTTTCCCCATATGTATCATTGTTGAGCTGGTTTAAATGAAAATGTGATAAACTATAGCTTTATTCCCCCCTTATTTTCATCACATCTGACACTGTTATTACGGCACATGCGGTAAGATCGGCAGTGTTGGTGTATGGGCTATAGTGGCTATATTCCTGTATTATTTGCAGTAGATCTATGCCTCCCTGGCTGTATTTTGCAATGTTGATAAAACTGGACGTCTGAAACCTTCTCCTTCTGCAATAATTCCTGGAGCATCTAAATCTTTGTTGTGTTAGAGTCACTGGCTGTTACTGCAAGTGTGATAAACCCGTATCTGTAAGTGACTTGCTGGGTAACAGCTCACAGATTGCTGAAATGTCATTTCATTTCTCATGCCTCCTACTGAATTCAGAGCTTCGGACATCTCCAACATTGTTAATGGTGACTGGAAATTGCTTCCCCGACGATAGACTTAGATCAGCTGATTTGTCTGTTTTCTATATTGCTTCTAAATTCAGGTAATGTCGGTATTTCCATTCTTTCAGTGAGAACATTTTCCATATACTGTAGCTGGCAGAGTTTGTGACGTCTCTGCATGGTTGACCCCTGGATGACTTATGCTTGTGATGTCTATGCTGGAAGTGGAGAGCGTAACTGCACAGTCTCCAAATATGGCTCCTCCGGGGATGAGGCTTCATTCCCTTACCAAGATGGCCGCCAGTACTATTACTGCACATATGACACGGCATCTTGCTTACTGTGTATGAGTGAAATAGTGGGAGAAGGACATCTCCCACTTAGCTCCAGGGACCCGCGACCTTTCACCCACTGTTCCTGCACCTCTATCGCGTACTAGAGACAGATTCCACTACAAACTCTGCTTCATGCTCCTCCTCTACCAGTGTAACAGTGAGTACGGCTGTACTACCACTTGCATAATAAATCTGGTTAAGCTACATCGTGAAATCTGCTGGTGTGTACATTGAACTCCGGGCCTGATTCAGACCCGCTCGCGAGCGCAATGCGCTCGCAAGCAGGTCTATGGTGGACCAGTGCGCATGCGCACGACGGAGCCAGCTCCGTCGTGCGCATGCGCGAGACCCGGATAGCGACGGGCAAACCGTCGCTCCGGGTCTCGTACCAAAGGGGGCGTGCTGTCGATGTTGAGTGATAGCACGCCCCCTTTGGTGGGCGGGCCAGGGGAGTGGCTGCCCAGACGGAGGCGTTCCCATGTGAACGCCTCCGTTTGGGGGCGGCCCCACTGACATCACGAGTTATGTCAGTGGGAGAGATTTCGGCTCTGTTAGAGCCGAAATCTCTCTGGGGCTTGCGGCAACGAGACCCTACCACAAGGGTCTCGTCGCAAGCCCGATGGTCGCGATGGTCTTGACCGTCGCGACCATCTTCCTGGCCACTCGCTATAGCTGTGGACGGTCACCCACAGCTATACGAGCGGCCAGGAGGCCGTTCTTAAAAAATAAAAAGCCCGGCCCTGATTCAGAGCGAGCACTCTGTCAGAGCGTCCAGCTCTGAATCAGGGCCTCTGCTAGGACCACCACCTGTACACACATTTCCAACAGTCTTGCACATTCATGCCTACTCTCCCGGAAGTCGCGGCTGACAAAAGTCAGACACTAAAGTTCGACATGTAGAAAGGTCGACATGTACAAAAGGTCGACAGGGTCAAAAGTTCAACATGAAAATGGTTGACACACAAATGGTCGACCTTTTTTTTTATTAGGGTTAGGCACTTACCCCCACGTTTAGGCACTTACCTAGATGGTTAGGGTTCGGCACCAGGAGGGAGGGTTAGGGTTAGGCACCAAGGGAAGGGTTAGGGTGAAGATTAGAGCTAAAAACCAACAAAAAATTGTCGACCATTTTTATGTTGACCATTGTCTCGTCGAACTTTTGACCATGATGACCTTTTGTACCTGTCTAACATCTGGTGTCTATCTAATTACTGTCTATCTATAGTCCGGAACCCGCATATACATTAGATCACAGATCTCTGTATTGACAAGGAAATATATAAACTACTCCTGAGGTTTTCATTAGAGATATAACAGTTTCCTTGTGATGGATTATGCATAGATCCAGGCTGCCACTTACTGTATCTGAACCAAGATTTATTTCTTATAATAGGAGATAACCCAACTGTCCACATGGAAGTGCTCAGTCCTGGGAGTGACGGCAGATTGGGACTAAGCCAGCACCAAGAATACTGACCAGAGATCACAGCCAAACTAAAGCTGGGCACACACTGAGATGAATGGCATTCATTTTTGACATCGGAACAAATGCCCTTGAATGGGGATTGCCCTCTATACTTGAACGAGTTAATAAACGACGGAACGGTCACTGGACCTGATTCAGACCCGGTCGCTAAGAAGCGTTCGCTTGTAGCTGCCGATGGTTCCCATTGTGTGCATGTGAATGCATCGCAGTGCGCGTGTGCAAACTAGTCCGAGTGATCGGGAAGCGTACGCTCGCCGAGCATAGACAGACCAGGTGCATGAGTGACAGGGCAAGCAGTTTGTGGGTGAAGCGGGGGAGTGCATAATTAACAGACAGCGTCATTGTACACGTCACCTGGCTGTATTTCACACTGAAGTGATCACAGTGCTTGAGGTAGGGTATAGTCAACCACAAGTGCTGCGAATGCATCCGATGTTACCGATGGTTGCATACACTTCCTGGAGATGACGTGCAAGTGGGCGTCTTAAGACAGGCTGGTGGGCGTCTGCATGCACAAAGCGATCGCACGCCAAGACATAGTGGGCGTGCTTATGCCTTTACGTGCGATAGCCTGCCTTGCTGGGTGTGTGCCGCATTTGCATACGCTGGGAACGAGCGTACGCATCTAGCGAGCGGGTCTGAATCGAACCCACTGTTCCGTCCTTCATTTAAGGCTCATGCACACTGGACGATTATTATGAACGATAACGATATAGTTGAACGATATATCGTTTAAATCGTCCAGTGTGTATGAACTGAACGGTGAACGATGCGTACTCCCGCGGGTCATTAACGATATCCCCAGTCGTCTCTACATCCACCTAAATCTGGGGATACCGTTAACGATGCCATGCCGGATGCAGCATGGCCCCCTCCCGCCGTCATTTGTCGTCGCCGGCATCGGCAAGTGCAGATAACGGGACCCCCGCCGTGTCAGTCACTAACGAGGTCGCTCCGTACACACATCGTCCAGTGTGTACTGGGCTTAACTTACCATAGGTCGCTAGCGATGTTGTCAGGTTCGATGTGCAGCACATCAAACCTGACGACATCGCATACGACCGCGGGAGCGCGCATATTGTGTGTACACCCTGAGCGATGTAGGCGATTTGTCATTACGAAACGGCAAATCGGCCCGACATCGCTCCAGCATGTACCCAGCTTTAGTGTGACTGTCACAGCAGAGTATTGTCAGGGGTGAGAAGCTTTTGGCGATACGGTTTCTCGCCATTCCATGCTGTATATGTAAATGCACATTCCCCATCTATGAATAGGAAGGGGATGGTCAGTTTGTCGCTGTGCGCTTACAAACTAGCGCGGCCAGATGCAGGAGGAAAAGTTTAGTAAATTTTGCCCACCTGTGATACTGATAATGACCCTCGGTTTGTGGGTTCACATTAAAAGATCAACGTAGCAGTTTTCCTGTAGTCCAATCCGCTGTGGATTTGTGTAAGCCAAATGATTCTTATCACGGCGGGTAATCACGATGACTCCGCTCAGGCTGCTATTATTGCTCGTCCTAACTGTTCACTTTCACTCTGTTGTACGCAGTGGGGTTTCCTATTGATTTCTCTATTTTGTACCTTAGCACTGAACAGACTCCTGAGGCTACATCTTTACCACACGCTCGTCTCTCTTCTGAAAAGGACACACAGCACAGATGGTGCTTAATCTTGTATTGATGTCCGTAAGAACATGTTTAAAGACAGAGGCAGAATTTAGTAACTTGCTGGGTTCTAAGTATTGTGTCCTTGAACTGATATATGAGAGAAAAAGCTACAGTTACATTTGCACTATCCACTGCTATTGTGTAAGATGCAATACATCACTAGGCACGGACCTGTACCCCTCCTCACCACAGGTGTTACACGTATCTCTCAGGTGCCTAACTCATACAGCACCCAACATAACTATGTAACCTACATCACTAGGCATGGACCTGTACCCCTCCTCACCACAGGTGTTACACTCATCTCTCAGGTGCCTAACTCATACAGCACCCAACATAACTATGTAACATACATCACTAGGCACGGACCTGTACCCCTCCTCACCACAGGTGTTACACTCATCTCTCAGGTGCCTAACTCATACAGCACCCAACATAACTATGTAACCTACATCACTAGGTACAGACCTGTACCCCTCCTCACCACAGGTGTTACACGTATCTCTCAGGTGCCTAACTCATACAGCACCCAACATAACTATGTAACCTACATCACTAGGCACGGACCTTTGCCCTCCTCACCACAGGTGTTACATGTATCTCTCAGGTGACTAGCTCATACAGCACCCAACATAACTATGTAACATACATCACTAGGTACAGACCTGTACCCCTCCTCACCACAGGTGTTACACGTATCTCTCAGCTGACTAACTCATACAGCACCCAACATAACTATGTAACATACATCACTAGGCAGAGACCTGTGCCCTCCTCACCACAGGTGTTACATGTATCTCTCAGGTGACTAGCTCATACAGCACCCAACATAACTATGTAACATACATCACTAGGTACAGACCTGTACCCTCCTCACCACAGGTGTTACACGTATCTCTCAGGTGACTAGCTCATACAGCACCCAACATAACTATGTAACATACATCACTAGGTACAGACCTGTACCCTCCTCACCACAGGTGTTACACGTATCTCTCAGGTGACTAGCTCATACAGCACCCAACATAACTATGTAACATACATCACTAGGCACGGACCTGTACCCCTCCTCACCACAGGTGTTACACGTATCTCTCTGGTGACTAGCTCATACAGCACCCAACATAACTATGTAACATACATCACTAGGCACGGACCTGTACCCTCCTCACCACAGGTGTTACACGTATCTCTCAGGTGACTAGATCATACAGCACCCAACATAACTATGTAACATACATCACTAGGTACAGACCTGTGCCCCTCCTCACCACAGGTGTTACATGTATCTCTCAGGTGACTAGCTCATACAGCACCCAACATAACTATGTAACATACATCACTAGGCACGGACCTGTACCCCTCCTCACCACAGGTGTTACACGTATCTCTCAGGTGACTAGATCATACAGCACTCACTGTTACTATGTAACATACATCACTAGGTACAGACCTGTACCCCTCCTCACCACAGGTGTTACATGTATCTCTCAGGTGACTAGCTCATACAGCACCCAACATAACTATGTAACATACATCACTAGGCACAGACCTGTACCCCTCCTCACCACAGGTGTTACACGTGTCTCTCAGGTGACTAGCTCATACAGCACCCAACATAACTATGTAACATACATCACTAGGCACAGACCTGTACCCCTCCTCACCACAGGTGTTACACGTATCTCTCAGGTGACTAGCTCATACAGCGCTCACTATTACTATGTAACATACATCACTAGGTACAGACCTGTACCCCTCCTTACCACAGGTGTTACACGTATCTCTCAGGTGACTAGCTCGTACAGCACCCAACATAACTATGTAACATACATCACTAGGCACGGACCTGTACCCTCCTCACCACAGGTGTTACACGTATCTCTCTGGTGACTAGCTCATACAGCACCCAACATAACTATGTAACATACATCACTAGGTACGGACCTGTACCCTCCTCACCACAGGTGTTACACGTATCTCTCAGGTGACTAGCTCATACAGCACCCAACATAACTATGTAACATACATCACTAGGTACGGACCTGTACCCTCCTCACCACAGGTGTTACATGTATCTCTCAGGTGACTAGCTCATACAGCACCCAACATAACTATGTAACATACATCACTAGGCACAGACCTGTACCCTCCTCACCACAGGTGTTACACGTATCTCTCAGGTGACTAGCTCATACAGCACCCAACATAACTATGTAACATACATCACTAGGTACGGACCTGTACCCTCCTCACCACAGGTGTTACACGTATCTCTCAGGTGACTAGCTCATACAGCACCCAACATAACTATGTAACATACATCACTAGGCACGGACCTGTGCCCCTCCTCACCACAGGTGTTACACGTATCTCTCAGGTGACTAGCTCATACAGCACCCAACATAACTATGTAACATACATCACTAGGTACAGACCTGTACCCTCCTCACCACAGGTGTTACACGTATCTCTCAGGTGACTAGCTCGTACAGCACCCAACATAACTATGTAACATACATCACTAGGTACAGACCTGTACCCTCCTCACCACAGGTGTTACATGTATCTCTCAGGTGACTAGCTCATACAGCACCCAACATAACTATGTAACATACATCACTAGGCACGGACCTGTACCCCTCCTCACCACAGGTGTTACATGTATCTCTCAGGTGACTAGCTCATACAGCACCCAACATAACTATGTAACATACATCACTAGGTACGGACCTGTACCCTCCTCACCACAGGTGTTACACGTATCTCTCAGCTGACTAGCTCATACAGCACCCAACATAACTATGTAACATACATCACTATGCACGGACCTGTGCCCTCCTCACCACAGGTGTTACATGTATCTCTCAGGTGACTAGCTCATACAGCACCCAACATAACTATGTAACATACATCACTAGGCAGAGACCGGTACCCCTCCTCACCACAGGTGTTACACGTATCTCTCAGCTGACTAACTCATACAGCACCCAACATAATTATGTAACATACATCACTATGCACGGACCTGTGCCCTCCTCACCACAGGTGTTACATGTATCTCTCAGGTGACTAGCTCATACAGCACCCAACATAACTATGTAACATACATCACTAGGTACAGACCTGTACCCCTGCTCACCACAGGTGTTACACGTATCTCTCAGCTGACTAACTCATACAGCACCCAACATAACTATGTAACATACATCACTAGGCAGAGACCTGTGCCCTCCTCACCACAGGTGTTACATGTATCTCTCAGGTGACTAGCTCATACAGCACCCAACATAACTATGTAACATACATCACTAGGTACAGACCTGTACCCTCCTCACCACAGGTGTTACACGTATCTCTCAGGTGACTAGCTCATACAGCACCCAACATAACTATGTAACATACATCACTAGGTACAGACCTGTACCCTCCTCACCACAGGTGTTACACGTATCTCTCAGGTGACTAGCTCATACAGCACCCAACATAACTATGTAACATACATCACTAGGCACGGACCTGTACCCCTCCTCACCACAGGTGTTACACGTATCTCTCTGGTGACTAGCTCATACAGCACCCAACATAACTATGTAACATACATCACTAGGCACGGACCTGTACCCTCCTCACCACAGGTGTTACACGTATCTCTCAGGTGACTAGATCATACAGCACCCAACATAACTATGTAACATACATCACTAGGTACAGACCTGTGCCCCTCCTCACCACAGGTGTTACATGTATCTCTCAGGTGACTAGCTCATACAGCACCCAACATAACTATGTAACATACAACACTAGGCACGGACCTGTACCCCTCCTCACCACAGGTGTTACACGTATCTCTCAGGTGACTAGATCATACAGCACTCACTGTTACTATGTAACATACATCACTAGGTACAGACCTGTACCCCTCCTCACCACAGGTGTTACATGTATCTCTCAGGTGACTAGCTCATACAGCACCCAACATAACTATGTAACATACATCACTAGGCACAGACCTGTACCCCTCCTCACCACAGGTGTTACACGTATCTCTCAGGTGACTAGCTCATACAGCACCCAACATAACTATGTAACATACATCACTAGGCACAGACCTGTACCCCTCCTCACCACAGGTGTTACACGTATCTCTCAGGTGACTAGCTCATACAGCGCTCACTATTACTATGTAACATACATCACTAGGTACAGACCTGTACCCTCCTTACCACAGGTGTTACACGTATCTCTCAGGTGACTAGCTCGTACAGCACCCAACATAACTATGTAACATACATCACTAGGCACGGACCTGTACCCTCCTCACCACAGGTGTTACACGTATCTCTCTGGTGACTAGCTCATACAGCACCCAACATAACTATGTAACATACATCACTAGGTACGGACCTGTACCCTCCTCACCACAGGTGTTACACGTATCTCTCAGGTGACTAGCTCATACAGCACCCAACATAACTATGTAACATACATCACTAGGTACGGACCTGTACCCTCCTCACCACAGGTGTTACATGTATCTCTCAGGTGACTAGCTCATACAGCACCCAACATAACTATGTAACATACATCACTAGGCACGGACCTGTACCCTCCTCACCACAGGTGTTACACGTATCTCTCTGGTGACTAGCTCATACAGCACCCAACATAACTATGTAACATACATCACTAGGTACGGACCTGTACCCTCCTCACCACAGGTGTTACACGTATCTCTCAGGTGACTAGCTCATACAGCACCCAACATAACTATGTAACATACATCACTAGGCACGGACCTGTGCCCCTCCTCACCACAGGTGTTACACGTATCTCTCAGGTGACTAGCTCATACAGCACCCAACATAACTATGTAACATACATCACTAGGTACAGACCTGTACCCTCCTCACCACAGGTGTTACACGTATCTCTCAGGTGACTAGCTCGTACAGCACCCAACATAACTATGTAACATACATCACTAGGTACAGACCTGTACCCTCCTCACCACAGGTGTTACACGTATCTCTCAGGTGACTAGCTCATACAGCACCCAACATAACTATGTAACATACATCACTAGGCACGGACCTGTACCCCTCCTCACCACAGGTGTTACATGTATCTCTCAGGTGACTAGCTCATACAGCACCCAACATAACTATGTAACATACATCACTAGGTACGGACCTGTACCCTCCTCACCACAGGTGTTACACGTATCTCTCAGGTGACTAGCTCATACAGCACCCAACATAACTATGTAACATACATCACTAGGCACGGACCTGTGCCCCTCCTCACCACAGGTGTTACACGTATCTCTCAGGTGACTAGCTCATACAGCACCCAACATAACTATGTAACATACATCACTAGGTACGGACCTGTACCCCTCCTCACCACAGGTGTTACACGTATCTCTCAGGTGACTAGCTCATACAGCACCCAACATAACTATGTAACATACATCACTAGGCACGGACCTGTGCCCCTCCTCACCACAGGTGTTACACGTATCTCTCAGGTGACTAGCTCATACAGCACCCAAAATAACTATGTAACATACATCACTAGGTACAGACCTGTACCCTCCTCACCACAGGTGTTACACGTATCTCTCAGGTGACTAGCTCGTACAGCACCCAACATAACTATGTAACATACATCACTAGGTACAGACCTGTACCCTCCTCACCACAGGTGTTACACGTATCTCTCAGGTGACTAGCTCATACAGCACCCAACATAACTATGTAACATACATCACTAGGCACGGACCTGTGCCCCTCCTCACCACAGGTGTTACACGTATCTCTCAGGTGACTAGCTCATACAGCACCCAACATAACTATGTAACATACATCACTAGGCACGGACCTGTGCCCCTCCTCACCACAGGTGTTACACGTATCTCTCAGGTGACTAGCTCATACAGCACCCAACATAACTATGTAACATACATCACTAGGTACGGACCTGTACCCCTCCTCACCACAGGTGTTACACGTATCTCTCAGGTGACTAGCTCATACAGCACCCAACATAACTATGTAACATACATCACTAGGCACAGACCTGTGCCCCTCCTCACCACAGGTGTTACACGTATCTCTCAGGTGACTAGCTCATACAGCACCCAACATAACTATGTAACATACATCACTAGGTAGAGACCTGTACCCTCCTCACCACAGGTGTTACACGTATCTCTCAGGTGACTAGCTCGTACAGCACCCAACATAACTATGTAACATACATCACTAGGTACAGACCTGTACCCTCCTCACCACAGGTGTTACATGTATCTCTCAGGTGACTAGCTCATACAGCACCCAACATAACTATGTAACATACATCACTAGGCACGGACCTGTACCCCTCCTCACCACAGGTGTTACATGTATCTCTCAGATGACTAGCTCATACAGCACCCAACATAACTATGTAACATACATCACTAGGTACAGACCTGTACCCTCCTCACCACAGGTGTTACACGTATCTCTCAGGTGACTAGCTCATACAGCACCCAACATAACTATGTAACATACATCACTAGGTACAGACCTGTACCCTCCTCACCACAGGTATTACACGTATCTCTCAGGTGACTAGCTCATACAGCACCCAACATAACTATGTAACATACATCACTAGGCACAGACCTGTGCCCTCCTCACCACATGTTTTACATGTATCTCTCAGGTGACTAGCTCGTACAGCACTCACTGTTACTATGTAACATACATCACTAGGTACGGACATGTGCCCCTCCTCACCACAGGAGTTACACGTATCTCTCAGGTGACTAGCTCATACAGCACCCAACATAACTATGTAACATACATCACTAGGTACGGACCTGTACCCCTCCTCACCACAGGTGTTACACGTATCTCTCAGGTGACTAGCTCATACAGCACCCAACATAACTATGTAACATACATCACTAGGCACGGACCTGTACCCTCCTCACCACAGGTGTTACACGTATCTCTCAGGTGACTAGCTCATACAGCACCCAACATAACTATGTAACATACATCACTAGGTACAGACCTGTACCCTCCTCACCACAGGTGTTACACGTATCTCTCAGGTGACTAGCTCATACAGCACCCAACATAACTATGTAACATACATCACTAGGTACAGACCTGTACCCTCCTCACCACAGGTATTACACGTATCTCTCAGGTGACTAGCTCATACAGCACCCAACATAACTATGTAACATACATCACTAGGCACAGACCTGTGCCCTCCTCACCACATGTTTTACATGTATCTCTCAGGTGACTAGCTCGTACAGCACTCACTGTTACTATGTAACATACATCACTAGGTACGGACATGTACCCCTCCTCACCACAGGTATTACACGTATCTCTCAGGTGACTAGCTCGTACAGCACCCAACATAACTATGTAACATACATCACTAGGTACGGACATGTACCCCTCCTCACCACAGGTGTTACACGTATCTCTCAGGTGACTAGCTCGTACAGCACCCAACATAACTATGTAACATACATCACTAGGTACGGACATGTACCCCTCCTCACCACAGGTGTTACACGTATCTCTCAGGTGACTAGCTCATACAGCACCCAACATAACTATGTAACATACATCACTAGGTACAGACCTGTACCCTCCTCACCACAGGTGTTACACGTATCTCTCAGGTGACTAGCTCGTACAGCACCCAACATAACTATGTAACATACATCACTAGGTACAGACCTGTACCCTCCTCACCACAGGTGTTACACGTATCTCTCAGGTGACTAGCTCATACAGCACCCAACATAACTATGTAACATACATCACTAGGCACGGACCTGTACCCCTCCTCACCACAGGTGTTACATGTATCTCTCAGGTGACTAGCTCATACAGCACCCAACATAACTATGTAACATACATCACTAGGTACGGACCTGTACCCTCCTCACCACAGGTGTTACACGTATCTCTCAGATGACTAGCTCATACAGCACCCAACATAACTATGTAACATACATCACTAGGCACGGACCTGTGCCCCTCCTCACCACAGGTGTTACACGTATCTCTCAGGTGACTAGCTCATACAGCACCCAACATAACTATGTAACATACATCACTAGGTACGGACCTGTACCCCTCCTCACCACAGGTGTTACACGTATCTCTCAGGTGACTAGCTCATACAGCACCCAACATAACTATGTAACATACATCACTAGGCACGGACCTGTGCCCCTCCTCACCACAGGTGTTACACGTATCTCTCAGGTGACTAGCTCATACAGCACCCAACATAACTATGTAACATACATCACTAGGTACAGACCTGTACCCTCCTCACCACAGGTGTTACACGTATCTCTCAGGTGACTAGCTCGTACAGCACCCAACATAACTATGTAACATACATCACTAGGTACAGACCTGTACCCTCCTCACCACAGGTGTTACACGTATCTCTCAGGTGACTAGCTCATACAGCACCCAACATAACTATGTAACATACATCACTAGGCACGGACCTGTGCCCCTCCTCACCACAGGTGTTACACGTATCTCTCAGGTGACTAGCTCATACAGCACCCAACATAACTATGTAACATACATCACTAGGCACGGACCTGTGCCCCTCCTCACCACAGGTGTTACACGTATCTCTCAGGTGACTAGCTCATACAGCACCCAACATAACTATGTAACATACATCACTAGGTACGGACCTGTACCCCTCCTCACCACAGGTGTTACACGTATCTCTCAGGTGACTAGCTCATACAGCACCCAACATAACTATGTAACATACATCACTAGGCACGGACCTGTGCCCCTCCTCACCACAGGTGTTACACGTATCTCTCAGGTGACTAGCTCATACAGCACCCAACATAACTATGTAACATACATCACTAGGTACAGACCTGTACCCTCCTCACCACAGGTGTTACACGTATCTCTCAGGTGACTAGCTCGTACAGCACCCAACATAACTATGTAACATACATCACTAGGTACAGACCTGTACCCTCCTCACCACAGGTGTTACATGTATCTCTCAGGTGACTAGCTCATACAGCACCCAACATAACTATGTAACATACATCACTAGGCACGGACCTGTACCCCTCCTCACCACAGTTGTTACATGTATCTCTCAGATGACTAGCTCATACAGCACCCAACATAACTATGTAACATACATCACTAGGTACAGACCTGTACCCTCCTCACCACAGGTGTTACACGTATCTCTCAGGTGACTAGCTCATACAGCACCCAACATAACTATGTAACATACATCACTAGGTACAGACCTGTACCCTCCTCACCACAGGTATTACACGTATCTCTCAGGTGACTAGCTCATACAGCACCCAACATAACTATGTAACATACATCACTAGGCACAGACCTGTGCCCTCCTCACCACATGTTTTACATGTATCTCTCAGGTGACTAGCTCGTACAGCACTCACTGTTACTATGTAACATACATCACTAGGTACGGACATGTGCCCCTCCTCACCACAGGAGTTACACGTATCTCTCAGGTGACTAGCTCATACAGCACCCAACATAACTATGTAACATACATCACTAGGTACGGACCTGTACCCCTCCTCACCACAGGTGTTACACGTATCTCTCAGGTGACTAGCTCATACAGCACCCAACATAACTATGTAACATACATCACTAGGCACGGACCTGTGCCCCTCCTCACCACAGGTGTTACACGTATCTCTCAGGTGACTAGCTCATACAGCACCCAACATAACTATGTAACATACATCACTAGGTACAGACCTGTACCCTCCTCACCACAGGTGTTACACGTATCTCTCAGGTGACTAGCTCGTACAGCACCCAACATAACTATGTAACATACATCACTAGGTACAGACCTGTACCCTCCTCACCACAGGTGTTACACGTATCTCTCAGGTGACTAGCTCATACAGCACCCAACATAACTATGTAACATACATCACTAGGCACGGACCTGTGCCCCTCCTCACCACAGGTGTTACACGTATCTCTCAGGTGACTAGCTCATACAGCACCCAACATAACTATGTAACATACATCACTAGGCACGGACCTGTGCCCCTCCTCACCACAGGTGTTACACGTATCTCTCAGGTGACTAGCTCATACAGCACCCAACATAACTATGTAACATACATCACTAGGTACGGACCTGTACCCCTCCTCACCACAGGTGTTACACGTATCTCTCAGGTGACTAGCTCATACAGCACCCAACATAACTATGTAACATACATCACTAGGCACGGACCTGTGCCCCTCCTCACCACAGGTGTTACACGTATCTCTCAGGTGACTAGCTCATACAGCACCCAACATAACTATGTAACATACATCACTAGGTACAGACCTGTACCCTCCTCACCACAGGTGTTACACGTATCTCTCAGGTGACTAGCTCGTACAGCACCCAACATAACTATGTAACATACATCACTAGGTACAGACCTGTACCCTCCTCACCACAGGTGTTACATGTATCTCTCAGGTGACTAGCTCATACAGCACCCAACATAACTATGTAACATACATCACTAGGCACGGACCTGTACCCCTCCTCACCACAGGTGTTACATGTATCTCTCAGATGACTAGCTCATACAGCACCCAACATAACTATGTAACATACATCACTAGGTACAGACCTGTACCCTCCTCACCACAGGTGTTACACGTATCTCTCAGGTGACTAGCTCATACAGCACCCAACATAACTATGTAACATACATCACTAGGTACAGACCTGTACCCTCCTCACCACAGGTATTACACGTATCTCTCAGGTGACTAGCTCATACAGCACCCAACATAACTATGTAACATACATCACTAGGCACAGACCTGTGCCCTCCTCACCACATGTTTTACATGTATCTCTCAGGTGACTAGCTCGTACAGCACTCACTGTTACTATGTAACATACATCACTAGGTACGGACATGTACCCCTCCTCACCACAGGTATTACACGTATCTCTCAGGTGACTAGCTCGTACAGCACCCAACATAACTATGTAACATACATCACTAGGTACGGACATGTACCCCTCCTCACCACAGGTGTTACACGTATCTCTCAGGTGACTAGCTCGTACAGCACCCAACATAACTATGTAACATACATCACTAGGTACGGACCTGTACCCCTCCTCACCACAGGTGTTACACGTATCTCTCAGGTGACTAGATCATACAGCACCCAACATAACTATGTAACATACATCACTAGGTAAAGACCTGTACCCTCCTCACCACAGGTGTTACACGTATCTCTCAGGTGACTAGATCATACAGCACCCAACATAACTATGTAACATACATCACTAGGTACAGACCTGTACCCTCCTCACCACAGGTGTTACACGTATCTGTCTGGTGACTAGCTCATACAGCACCCAACATAAATATGTAACATACATCACTAGGTACAGACCTGTACCCTCCTCACCACAGGTGTTACATGTATCTCTCAGGTGACTAGCTCATACAGCACCCAACATAACTATGTAACATACAGCACTAGGCAGAGACCTGTGCCCTCCTCACCACAGGTGTTACACGTATCTCTCAGGTGACTAGATCATACAGCACCCAACATAACTATGTAACATACATCACTAGGTACAGACTTGTACCCTCCTCACCACAGGTGTTACACGTATCTCTCTGGTGACTAGCTCATACAGCACCCAACATAACTATGTAACATACATCACTAGGCACGGACCTGTACCCTCCTCACCACAGGTGTTACACGTATCTCTCAGGTTACTAGCTCATACAGCACCCAACATAACTATGTAACATACATCACTAGGTACGGACATGTACCCCTCCTCACCACAGGTGTTACACGTATCTCTCAGGTGACTAGCTCATACAGCACTCAACATAACTATGTAACATACATCACTAGGTACAGACCTGTGCCCCTCCTCACCACAGGTGTTACACGTATCTCTCAGGTGACTAGCTCATACAGCACCCAACATAACTATGTAACATACATCACTATGTACAGACCTGTACCCTCCTCACCACAGGTGTTACATGTATCTCTCAGGTGACTAGCTCATACAGCACCCAACATAACTATGTAACATACATCACTAGGTACAGACCTGTACCCCTCCTCACCACAGGTGTTACACGTATCTCTCAGGTGACTAGCTCATACAGCACCCAACATAACTATGTAACATACATCACTAGGTACAGACCTGTACCCTCCTCACCACAGGTGTTACATGTATCTCTCAGGTGACTAGCTCATACAGCACCCAACATAACTATGTAACATACATCACTAGGTACAGACCTGTACCCTCCTCACCACAGGTGTTACACGTATCTCTCCGGTGACTAGCTCATACAGCACCCAACATAACTATGTAACATACATCACTAGGTACAGACCTGTACCCTCCTCACCACAGGTATTACACGTATCTCTCAGGTGACTAGCTCATACTGCACCCAACATAACTATGTAACATACTTCACTAGGTACAGACCTGTACCCTCCTCACCACAGGTGTTACATGTATCTCTCAGGTGACTAGCTCATACAGCACCCAACATAACTATGTAACATACATCACTAGGTACAGACCTGTACCCCTCCTCACCACAGGTGTTACACGTATCTCTCAGGTGACTAGCTCATACAGCACCCAACATAACTATGTAACATACATCACTAGGTACAGACCTGTGTCCTCCTCACCACAGGTGTTACACGTGTCTCTCAGGTGACTAGCTCATACAGCACCCAACATAACTATGTAACATACATCACTAGGTACAGACCTGTGCCCCTCCTCACCACAGGTGTTACATGTATCTCTCAGGTGACTAGCTCATACAGCACCCAACATAACTATGTAACATACATCACTATGTACAGACCTGTGCCCCTCCTCACCACAGGTGTTACATGTATCTCTCAGGTGACTAGCTCATACAGCACCCAACATAACTATGTAACATACATCACTAGGTACAGACCTGTACCCCTCCTCACCACAGGTGTTACACGTATCTCTCAGGTGACTAGCTCATACAGCACCCAACATAACTATGTAACATACATCACTAGGTACAGACCTGTGTCCTCCTCACCACAGGTGTTACACGTGTCTCTCAGGTGACTAGCTCATACAGCACCCAACATAACTATGTAACATACATCACTAGGTACAGACCTGTGCCCCTCCTCACCACAGGTGTTACATGTATCTCTCAGGTGACTAGCTCATACAGCACCCAACATAACTATGTAACATATATCACTAGGCACAGACCTGTACCCTCCTCACCACAGGTGTTACATGTATCTCTCAGGTGACTAGCTCATACAGCACCCAACATAACTATGTAACATACATCACTAGGCACGGACCTGTACCCCTCCTCACCACAGGTGTTACACGTATCTCTCTGGTGACTAGCTCATACAGCACCCAACATAACTATGTAACATACATCACTAGGTACAGACCTGTACCCTCCTCACCACAGGTGTTACACGTATCTCTCAGGTGACTAGATCATACAGCGCTCACTGTTACTATGTAACATACATCACTAGGCACGGACCTGTGCCCCTCCTCACCACAGGTGTTACATGTATCTCTGAGGTGCCTAACTCATACAGCACCCAACATAACTATGTAACATACATCACTAGGCACGGACCTGTACCCCTCCTCACCACAGGTGTTACATGTATCTCTCAGGTGACTAGCTCATACAGCACCCAACATAACTATGTAACATACATCACTAGGTACAGACCTGTACCCCTCCTCACCACAGGTGTTACACGTATCTCTGAGGTGCCTAACTCATACAGCACCCAACATAACTATGTAACATACATCACTAGGCACGGACCTGTACCCCTCCTCACCACAGGTGTTACACGTATCTCTCAGGTGACTAGCTCATACAGCACCCAACATAACTATGTAACATACATCACTAGGTACAGACCTGTACCCTCCTCACCACAGGTGTTACACGTATCTCTCAGGTGACTAGCTCATACAGCACCCAACATAACTATGTAACATACATCACTAGGTACAGACCTGTACCCCTCCTCACCACAGGTGTTACACGTATCTCTCAGGTGACTAGCTCATACAGCACCCAACATAACTATGTAACATACATCACTAGGTACGGACCTGTGCCCCTCCTCACCACAGGTGTTACACGTATCTCTCAGGTGACTAGCTCATACAGCACCCAACATAACTATGTAACATACATCACTAGGCACGGACCTGTACCCTCCTCACCACAGGTGTTACACGTATCTCTCAGGTGACTAGCTCATACAGCACCCAACATAACTATGTAACATACATCACTAGGTACGGACCTGTG